>CM038679.1:209781720-210381720 GCA_021605205.1 Aegilops longissima | reverse complement strand
AAGGAGGACAAGTGAAAATTAAAATTCCTACGTTTTTATTTCAAGGAGACACTAAAGGAACAAATCCGTGTATTCAGTGGACAATATATATAACATGTAGAGTAAAAAAGAGATGCAACAAGTGTACAACCTCTTTGGCGAAGCCATGTCGATCTCAGCGTGATTGGGTTGGCCGGTGAGGATGCTCCGCTGACTTTGCTGTCGGAGGAGGGAAGAAGATCTTAGGCGCCCGGAGATGGAGCCCGAGGTCTCGCTCCGCTGTGATGGAGGGTTTCATCGTTGGAGCAGCTCCGTGAGTTGTACGACGCCGAGGCTGAAGCAGGACAAGAGAGACAACGAACAATGTTAACCTGAGTGGAATTCTAATAGCATCTCCAATACAGGACGTAAAATACATAACCACAAAGTGCTAGATGTAAAATACATCAGCCGCTCATCTCTGAACTTAACTGTCAAAACTGAACTTAACTGTCGAAACTGAACTTAACTGTCAAAACTGAACCTAACTATCAAAACTGAATTTTGCTGTCGAAACCGAATTTTGCTGTCAAAACTAAACGCACTAGCAAGGTGAGGCTACACGTCGGTCTACTGACTTTTTCATCTCTAGTCAGTCGATTTTGCAGCCGTTGGATACGAAATCAAGGGCCTACGGTTCATCTTCAACCTCCACCCCCCTGAGCCGCCAGCCACCACCGGCCAAATAGCAGCCCCCCGCCACCCGCGGCCGGCGGTGCGCCGCCTCGCCCGCCCCGAAAACACTCCCCAGAGCCGGTCCACCGTCGCCCCGGCCATCCCTCTAGGCCCCCACGTGCTGAGCTTTTTCTCCGGCGATCCCCACGCCACCGCCCCGCCAACGCCCCGCCACCGCCGGTGACCACGGCCCCCATCCTGGACCCTAAGATAGATAGTGGTTACCTCTCTGGCGAGCCCCCCTCCTCGCTGCGGCTGGTTCTTCCTTCACCCCATCGAGCCCACCCCTTGAAAATCGACTGACCCAAAAGTCGATTTAGTTGACTTAAGTGTAGCCAAATCGGAGCAGCATCGCAAGCAAGAGCAAGAGCGAGAGCAGCAGCGCGAGCAAGAGCAATAGCAAGAGCAGACCAGGCAAGGGACCAAGAGCAAGAGTAGAGCAGCAGCGCGAGCGAGAGCTAAAGCAGCAGCAGCTCCTACTGATGTGGACGTCGCCGCCGAGGGAGCGATGCCGTGGAGGAAGTGGCCGGCGACGCCACCATGGATGGAGCCGCGCCGTGTCAGCTCGGGACCAAGCGCCCGCAGCACCGTGAGATCGAATCAAGAAGAAAATGCAGCGATTAGTGTACAACCTCTTTGGTGGCGCCGATTAGGCCGCAGCTTCATCCAAGGAAACGGTGATGATGATGCTCTTCCGGTGGTGCAGGTGAAGACGGCGGTGTGGGAATGTAGGTGGCGCGAAAGACGAGGGGAACGTCGGGGCAACTCCTTGGAGGTGGAGGACGGGGTGGTTGAACCGGCGGGACGATGAGATCGACGACGGATCCTTATCCGGTATGGTGGATGAGGGACGTCGAGGTGTTGCTGTGGACGACGCCGTTAGAAGAGGCTCCACTGGGTGGCGGACGGAGCAGGTGTGGGGTTTCGTCGCGGTTTTCGCGGCCTCGATGTATGAATGGGTGGGCGGATGGGATGGCGTGGGGAACCATGGCTTAGAGACGCGCTTGTCCAAATGTGGGTAAGTTACGAAAGTACCCCCACCGATTTGAGGCGGTTCTTTCGGTTCAGGGGTACCACGGGCATTTCACGTGTCGGGATTTCAAAGGAGGCGGGAGTTTTCACGCGCGTTGTAATTTCCGAATAGCAAGGCGCGAGTTGAGATGGAGGGAGTTATCGGAGCACAAGGAGACAAAGATATATCTTAAATATTTTGGGCTAACAAGGCGCGGGTTGAAATTTCCGGACAAGCCTAACGTGTACTGTACCAAATCAATGCGCACTACAAATGTCATTCAAAACTTTGAATTCATGTTATGTTCAATTAAAATATTTCGCTACGTGTATAATGCATGCAACCTATTACTCAAATGAATGTTTTAGTGCATTCCAAATGTATATACTACCACTTCAATATGAACTAAATTTGAATAAGATCTACAGTAATGATTGTTGTGAAGTCAAAGCATTTGAATTCATTTCTCTGTTTTAATAAGATCTACAATCATCATTATTGTCAAGTTAAACCATCGTTTGTGTATTATCTTCACAACACACCACATGATTAGTCTCGAGTTACATATGAACTATGTGTACTATATGAGCTTGAACTAGATTTTCTGAATCCACTTTATTTATATTTCAAATCACCTTACATTTCTAGCTCTAGCTAGATCTTCATAACCTAAACCATATCTCATATGTATAATGTGTTTATCACATTATGTATGGTGCCCCGCCCCCTACGCCTACAAGTATTTAGATGTGAGTTGCAAACACCACACATTACCACAAATTCAAATAAAATGTGAGAATGTTCGATATATAGTATTGTTTAGATTGCTCGATATTTAGTTGTAAGCTGCAAACGCGCACAT
Source organism: Aegilops longissima (assembly GCA_021605205.1). Classification (NCBI taxonomy): domain Eukaryota; kingdom Viridiplantae; phylum Streptophyta; class Magnoliopsida; order Poales; family Poaceae; genus Aegilops; species Aegilops longissima. Next base: position 210,379,153 of record CM038679.1, on the reverse strand, counting down.
TATCACAAATTCAAATAAAATGTGAGATTGTTTGATGTATAGTATGGTTTAGATTGTTCGGCATTTAGTCAGGTTGCAAATGCCATGCATTATCACATTATGGTATAACATGTGCACAAGACGTGTATCACTGCTATATTCATGCATGCAATGTTTAAAACACTATGATCTCCTATTCAAATATATCAATCCGATTTCATATCAAATTATGATCTTTGTTAGTCTCTTACACCCACACAATCCTCTAACCTTTGTAGCTACCACTAACTTTCTCTCGTGCATGCACACGCCCTCCTCGCCCTCCCCCTCCCTCGGCATTCTATCCACCGGGCACATTCTTTTTTTCTTTAGGTCGTTCTCCCAGAGTCTCCATAGCTCCTTTTCGACACACACCGATCGATAAACCTCTCCAGCGATGCCTGCCTACAGCATACACACACAGCTTCAATCTCCTGCTTTATGTGTCCTTGCCTCGTGTCTCTCATATGGTCAGACACGCGTGTAAACTCTCGCCCCTCTTTTCATCGATCTCACAACCGCACACTCCTCCCCCAATCTAGCTAGTAGTTGGGCCTCTCACACCACCTCCTAGCTCCATTCTCTCTGCTCATCCGCCTCACTGGGCCTTATTTGCCTCTAACAAATGGACGACACCGACCGATCTCTCGCTATACATATAGCCAGCTAGGTCCTTATAACTCGTTTTACCCACACATCGATCGATCTACCTCATTAGTTGTGTCTCTCCTTCCTCCGATTAAACAACAATTGATCTACCGATCTAGTTAGGTTTGCTTACCAAACACATGGTTCCCCTTCATCATCCATGGATGCGCCCCGACAGATCTATCACGCATGTGCACACACGTAAACACATCCCCACTCTTATTGATAACATTGCAGTTCCACCCTCGCTTGTCTAGAAGGCCCTCCCAACATCTCCGAGAAGCAACTCCATCACCCATCCAGCACTCTACCCTCTCCCTCCCTCTCCCTCCCTCTCTCTCTCTCTGTCCCATCATATTTCCCGTCCTTCAGTTATGTATGGATGTCGACCGATCTCCCTCAAGACATAGCTGGGTCTCTCCTTCTCAACACATATACGAGTTGTTCTACCTCTATAGTTAGGCCTCTGCCTACCCCTCCCCCACCCCTTCCCTCCCCACACACCGATACATCAAGCGCTCTAGTCATGTCTCCCTACCAAACACAAACTTGACATGTGCCCTCTAACGCTCCAAGAGGGCCGCCCTATATCTTTGACTTGCACACACACACACACACACACACACACACACACACACACACACACACACACACACACACACACACATTTCGATGGGTCTCTTCATCGATCTCGCACCCACCCACTTGATCCCCTCTTCGACTCTATCAATAGCTATGACCCCTCCCTCTCTTCTCGTGGATTGCCGACCCTCTATGTAAATATGGATAGGCCTCCATTTCACACACATTGCATGCAAAATTTTGTTTGAGATGTCATCGACACATATTCCCACAAATAATTCACGTAATCAACCCCCACCCCACCCCCACCCTCACCACAAAACAAAAAACACTCACGAACACGGTTTGTATCTCTCACACACACCCACGTAGGTGGGGGACGTGCACGAAGAGAAGAGGTGCATGCACGCCGCACGCATTCTGCCTCTTTCCCAACCACACCCGCTGGTACACGGTGGAGCTCATTTCTATATTTAAAAGGCAGCCCACGTGGTAATTTGGCACGTGTACTGGTTGTCCACTTGGTGGAGGGACGATCGTCTACCACGGGTGAACAAACAAATTGCGACTTGACGAGTTATGTTAAATTAAAAAAAGAGGCAAACCATGTGGGGCCTATGAGGGAGTCCCGGATTAGGGGGTGTCCGGATAGCCGGACTACCATCATCGGCCGGACTATCATCGCCGGACTATCATCATCGACCGGACTCCAAATCTATGAAGATACAAGATTGAAGACTTCGCCCCGTGTCCGGATGGGACTTTCCTTGGCGTGGAAGGCAAGCTTGGCGATACGGATATGTAGATCTCCTACCATTGTAACCGACTCTATGTAACCCTAGCCCTCTCCGGTGTCTATATAAACCGGATGGCTCTAGTCCGTAGAACAACAACCCTTACAATCATACCATAGGCTAGCTTCTAGGGTTTAGCCTCCTTGATCTCGTGGTAGATCCACTCTTGTAAACATCCACAATATCAATATCAATCAAGCAGGACGTAGGGTTTTACCTCCATCAAGAGGGCCCGAACCTGGGTAAAACATCGTGTCCCTTGTCTCCTGTTACCATCCGCCTAGACGCACAGTTCGGGACCCCCTACCCGAGATCCACCGGTTTTGACACCGACATTGGTGCTTTCATTGAGAGTTCCTCCGTGTCGTCACCGATAGGCTTGATGGCCTCTTCAATCGACAACGACGCAGTCCTGGGTGAGACTTTTCTCCCCGGACAGATCTTCGATTCGGCGGCTTCACACCGCAGCCAACTCACTAGGCCATCCGAGCAGATCGAAGCTACGCCTGGCCGCCGTGTCAGGTTTGAAGCCTAAACTTCACGGCCGATATCCGGGGACTTGATCTTCGATGGATCTGAGCCACAGCCGAAGCGTGCCAGCCGCTGTCATGATGGGCATGACCTAACTCGCCACGGACAAGACCTTGAGGCCACACGAATCCGCCCGACCCATAGTCCGGAGCCGATCGCCGGATCGAGGACGGATGGCTGGACACCGCCGAGCTGCAACTTCTACGGCGATGGAGCCGAACACTTACCTTGTCCCGCGATAAAGCCCATGACTCGAGGTGCGGACTCTCCGCCGGACTCAACCTCCGCGCTACCGCCAACAAACCGATTACGCCGATCATGGAATTCACCGCTGCGACACCTTTCAGCACTCACTCTTCGGCAATATCTTAAATTCGCTGAAACATCTCTCACTATCTCGGAGATCCTCGGCTGAACTACAGCCAGATGTTCGGACGCGACAATGAAGAAATTCAGAGCCCACCCGCCACCCACTTCATAGCCACCGTCGACGATCTAACCGACATGCTAAACTACGACTCCGAAGACATCATCGGTATGGACGACGATGCCGGAGACAATCAAGAACCAGCGCCTATAGGACACTGGAAGGCCACCTCATCACATGACATACATATGGTGGACACCCCAAAGGGAAGCGATAACGAGGAACAACGGGACGCGGCAGAGGATAATCCCGCCGATAAACAACCAAAACGGCGACGTAGACGCCGCCCTAAAGTCCCGCCGATCAAAGCAGATTCCTAACGACTCCAGCGATAGAGCAGGGCAAACCAGCGGACGATTTAACAGGACGAGCCGGATAATCAACCCTTCACGGAGCAATCAACAGTCCGGACACAACACCGAGCATAAGAACATACACAAAATACTTGTCGCCACTGCAAGAAGTTTGAAGAAGGAAAACGGAAGCTCAAAACAGCGTAAGACACGCCGTAATGAAGTGGAGCAAAGTATTCAAGACTGCAGACAAATATGGCAATGGCCATCAAACAAAGAGCTACCCAAGCGTTAAGTTGCTGCCAGAATTTGACAAGGAAGCCATAGAGCCCTCACACAACAAAAATAAAGAGGCCGCTGGCGGATAGACGGCCGATGATGTGCCAAAAGCAACAAGCGGGCCGCATACGCTTCTAATTATAATCCTGGAAAACGGACGGCCCAACTAGGTCCATCTACGGGCCAAAAAGAGGGCCCCAGGAAGTAACACAACACGACAAGTGTTCAAGACATGCACACCCAAATATGGGCGCCGCACACCCGCTTATGTTTTATCGATGAGGTGCCGGATCATGAATTTCAGCAGGTTCAAACCCATAAACATAGAGGCATACGACGGCACAATGCACTCGGAGTCTGGATAGAAGATTACATACTACACATACACATGGCTAGAGGAGATGATCTCCACGCCATAAAATACCTACCCTCAAGCTCAAAGGGCCAGCTCGGCATTGGCTCAAAAGCCTCCCGATAACACTCTGGAAGTTGGGAAGAGCTTGAGGACGCGCTTAGAGCAAATTTTCAAGGGACTTATGTCCGCCTCCGGATGCGCATTTATCCGAGTCATATAACCCAACAGCCCGGAGAGTCAGCCACAAGAATTTCGGAACAGGTTCCTTACCAAAAGAACCAAATAGTCGATCGTCCGGACGCGAAGCCTTAGCAGCTTTTAAACACAACGTCCGAGATGAATGGCTCGCCGACACCTCGCCAAGAGAAGCTAAGAACAATGGCCGCGCTAATAAGTCTCATGACGCTTTATGCTAGAGAACACAGCTGGCTAGCAAGATGCAGACCAGCGACCCGAGTACATCCGAGATCGAGATGGAACGGAAAGTCACGGCGCAGAAAGATCTGCGCCGAATAAAGAAAAAGCCCAAACGGCACGGGCGGTCAACGCCGGATTCAAAAGCTCGCGCCAAACAATAAAACACGGCCTCTTAAGGACAACAGAGACGAGCTATCAAATTTAAACAAAATTTAGATCGGATATGTCAAATCCACAAGATTCCGTAAGGCCTCGCAAACCATACCAACCGAAATTGTTGGTTTTAAACAGTCCGCAGATTCAAAGTCGGACACAAGGCTCGGTGCGCCAAGCGAGGACGATGACGAACCCCACCAGCAGAGCACCGAAGTCAAAAGACTTTCCCACAAGAAGTCAAAACAAGAACTCGCTTCACGTGATAGTACGGAAACCAACACGGCACTCGCTAAGACAAGTGTCTCACGGTCCACCCCAAAGGAACACCGAGATTGATGTCAAAACCAATCACTTTCGACCATCCGGATTAGTCCGTATATCCTAACGCAGGATAGACTGCCTCGATATTGATCCCATAATAGACGGACTGCATTTCACGAGATTTTGATGGACGGCGGCAAGGACTTAAACCTGCTATATCCGGACACAATCCGCAAGTTGGGATAGACCCTACTACACCGCATAGCCGCACTTCCTTCAAAGGAGTGGCGCCAGCCCTTACGCCAGTGCACAGTTTCATTATTACTAGAAGTTGTGTTAGGTCACCCGACAACTTCCGACGAGAAAACCTAACCTTTCATGTCGCCCCATTTTAAAGTAGCTATCAAGCATCACTGGGACGGGAAGCTTTCGTCCGATTCAATGCAATACCACATTACGCGTATCTTACGCTTAAAATGCCCGGTCCATGTGGCATCATTTAATTAAAAGGTCGTTTGAGACCCCGGACACGGCTGGACGAGTCCGGAATAAATAAGCTAGGGGCTACCTAGCCGCACACCCCTTCACAAGGGTTTGTACATATCAGCCATAATGAGCTAGCATAGGCTCAGCTTTATTAATCTATATTTCAATTTTTATGCACTTTCTCGCACGCATTTCTTTTCCAACTAAGTTCTCTCTTTTTACAGATGAACAGCGGCACACCCGCCCGTGATACGGCACAACGGAGACACAAAGCGCAGACGCAAGAGGGACCCGCTGTAAGGACTCTTTTCGCACTAAGACCCTACGTAAACCTTTCTTATCGTCTCTTGTTGCTATAATCCCTGGTTTATCATTATAACCAGAGTGGAGACTGGCATTTTGCATCGCCGCGCTAGAAGAACCTGCCTGCACTCGACATAAGGGCTTAGGGCTTTGTTTTGCCCGCTATTGTAAAGACCGAACACCTTCGGAGTGTTCGCGCCTCGAGTTAGGCCTTATATGCATCATCTCCGAATCATGTCTTTTGTCAAATGTTGGGTTTGCCCGCCCTATGTTTTGTTGCCTTACGCTCAGATCATCGGCTAACGCGCACCGGAGAACTATCGCGATTGTGCCCCGCCTCGCTGGGCGAAAGCACCTCAAGAGAGAAAGCCAAAACTGACCGTCATGATATGAGAGACTGGTCAACCACTGATCGACTATGGAATGTTTAGGATTCTCCACTTAGACGAAGGGCCGCTTCCGCCAGCACATACGCGCCTAAATTCGAGAGCGCGGTGTTCTGTGGGCTATGTCGAGCCCCACCCTCGAACTCCATGGCTAAGTGAAAGTGATAAAGCATTATAGTCCGTTGCCTCGCTTGCTATGCTACCACCTCCTTTACAGACCGAGAGGTCGGATTAATGTGAAAACGCTATTTTTATGAACACCCCGCACCTTGTGCGTGGGGGCTGAAGCCGACGACAGCCATCTTTCAGGTTATACACACGTATACATGAACGACCGCATAGGAGATATTCTATTACTTGAACGCACAAGTATAAAAGGCGCTTACATCATAAATATTGTTTTACATCATACAAACGTTCATTCAAACGTAACATTTTTTGAGCACTTCGACTCTATTACACGAGACCACGCAGCACTTCACCAAAATAGTGCTCGGCGGGTAACCGGTTATCATCCGAACCCGGGGTCGCAACAGCGGTGGCATCCATTTCTGTCCAATGTGTCTTCACACGGCGAAAGTGCCATCCGCGGCACCTCTATGCAGGCCGACCGCTTATCGCTTTGATATGCGGCACCGCCCCAAGAAATTGCTGCAATAAGCCAAAGTAACTTGGCTCGGGGCTATCCGCCGGATATGGGTCACTATATCCGCTATAGCAAGCCCGACAACCTATTTAGCTCAGCCCACTCGCCAAACGGTCGGTCAGCCGGAAGTGAACGCCCGGACTATGGAATTGAGACCAAAACAACTCTTCCGCCCTTGTGATCCTTCCGCTTCGAAAATGCACAACGGCATCCGCCAGACTCGCCGCTAAGTCCATATAAGGGACCCCATAGTTGGCCCAACCGAGCATACTTTTGATCCAGAAACCTTCGGCGCAGCGTAAAAGGCTTGCCGCCTACAATATCTCCGCCCGGGCGAGCTCCTCCTTTATAGCCCGTGATTGCAGAAGCGGGCATCCTTGGCTTCGCGATGGCCTTCCCAGGTCTTCTTGTTTTCGCTAGGCGCTCCTTCCCTAGAGTCTCATTGCGGTCGGTAGCATCTTTTAACTTCAAGGCCATTTCGCCATCTCTTCCTCGCTTCCGCAGTAGCAGCGCACCCTTTCGCCGCTAACTCCTCGGCAGCCCTCGAGGTCAGCCAGATTACTCCTTCCGCCTGCTCCTTGGCTTGAGCAAGTTCGCCCAAAGGCTCTCCATAGCAGCGGCACTATCTCGCATTTCATGACCATATTGTAAGGAGCTGGCTTCGCCCCTTACGGTGACCGACAAGAACACTTACCTTGCGACTCATCAAGTCGCCTGCTGACCAGCGTGATGTCCGTGATCCGCAACAGCGAAGTTGCCGCTTAGTTCAGCAACTCCGTCAGTCCGCTGGCCCCGGACAACCCGCCACCTGCATCGGCACGGCAGAAATTTAAACTGCGATTTTGATCCTCGAGACGCTGTCGATTTCGACAACCTACCGAGTCTTAGGGGCTACTATCCATACAGGTGCATTCTATATGCAAAACTGTTAAATGGTGTGTCATTTTACGCACCTCAAACCCCGCCAACAAACTCCCCGACGGCATTGTGTAACGCCCTTTCGGCGGATTTAAATCCTTTCAATCACCATGCTCATCAATGCGGTGATCTTCGAGATAGACGCCTTCTCAAGCAGATCCTTCACCAGACACCGCTTGGCGCCGAACTATCCGGCTTTGCCAAACCCGGGGCTCCTCCGTGATTTACACTTTAGGCTCGTCCGCCCTATCCGACGGCACCTCGGACGGAGGCGCTCGCTCTCCATCATCTCCGGACGAAGGTCCCTCAAGACGAGCTCATTTATGAAGGACGGAGATCCGAACTACAAGGTAAAAACTTTAGTTATCCTCAAGCACAAATAGGGATGTCCCTTATTATAAAACTCCTTTCTTTCTACTTACGGCTCGCTGGAGGGCTGACTCTTTAATGGAGATTGTGCGGCCGGGCCTCCCTGACGCAGGACCTCCGGCGAAGATTTCTTCCCCGCTTAGGGGCTTTTGCCCCGGTCCCTGGAGGCAGTCCTCTTCTCCCTTGGAGGAGGGATTCTTGATCCCCTCTTCAAGAGCCTCCTCAAAGCGAGGCAAGAGCTTTCCGCTTTCCCTTCGCCTTCCTCTCAAGGCGCAACCTCAAGCATCCGGACCAGCACGGATCCGCGCGGTCTCGGGAGGGGGGCCGACACCATATCAATTTTGCTTCCGCTTATCCACTCCTGTGTAGAAGGAAGTTGGTCATAAGGCTAATCATCGAAAGGCAAACAAACGGTATGCCCGGACTCGAACTACTTACTTGAGTATCCGGCGATTGCAGCTAGGCCAGCATCTCGGTCAATTTCGGACGCACCTCTTGCGATCCGAAGAATAATTTGTACATCTCCGTGGGGTGTCATACCCATGAAGTGTTGAAGAACCGTGGGCCTCCAGATTGAACTCCCATAGCCGGAGAGGGCGGCGCTTGCGTGGCGGGAGACGCCTAATCAAGATAACCTACATCACCACCACCATATCGACCTCCCTCGCTTGGAGATCTTGAACCGCCCCGCAGTAGGGGCACGCCTGTCGGTGTCAAACCGCGGATCTCGGTAGGGGGTCCCGAATCTGTGCCTAGGCGGATGGTAACAGGAGACAAGGGACACGATGTTTACCTGTGTTCGGCCCTCTTGATGGAGGTAAAACCTCACGCCCCGCTTGATTGATATTGATATTGTGGATGTTTACAAGAGTGGATCTACCACGAGATCAAGGAGGCTAAACCCTAGAAGCTAGCCTATGGTATGATTGTAAGGGTTGTTGTGATTGTAGTCCCACGGACTAAAGCCATCCGTTTATATAGACACCGGAGAGGGCTAGGGTTACATAGAGTCGGTTACAATGGTAGGAGATCTACATATCCAGATCGCCAAGCTTGCCTTCCACGCCAAGGAAAGTCCCATCCGGACACGGGTGAAGTCTTCAATCTTGTATCTTCATAGTCTTGGAGTCCGTTGATGATGATAGTCCGCCGATGATGGTAGTCCGCAATCCGGACACCCCTAATCCGGACTCCCTTAGTAGCCCCTAACCAGGCTTCAATGACGATAAGTCCAAAGATGCATGTAGTCTTCGGCGCTGCAAGGCGGGTTCTCCTTAAGTTCCATGTATCCGCCGAATAGTGTCCAGCTTCCTCATCAATGTTGTGCGCCTCGGCTTCCACGCCTAATAATGGCCTTCTTCCACACGTCAGGCGAATGTGAAAAGCCGGTGTATTTTATGTTTTACCCCTAGTTGTGCGAATAATCTGCCTATAAGGGAGGCAAGAATCCAGATCCAAATCACCATCTTCCTCTCGCAAATACTCATCGGAGCGCCGACCAAGAATCCATTCCATCATGGACCGTCAACGCTGCTCCTCTTCTCGGCCCCAGCCCTTTGCCAGAGATTGGAGGAGATGCTCTGTCTCGCACAACGAGCTGGTGAAGCTCCAAATGGGGGATATCTCCTCCGCCTTCATGGTTCCGGTTCGAGCGGGCTTGCCACCTACAAAGGTGGGAAGCAAGCAGAGGTTACCCTAATCCCAACAAAGGGAGCGGTATGCTTCGTCCCCTATCCGATAAGGGGCTCGGATTTCTGACATCCATTCCTCCACGGGCCTCGGAGTTCTACGGACTCCAGCTCCATCACCTCACGCCCGCCTCAATCCTGCATATTGCGGGTTACGAGCTCTTTGCAGCTTTTCCGGCATCGAGCCCCACTTTGCACTGTGGAAGAGGTTGTTTTGCCTTGTACCCCGCCTCACGAGGGGTCCATATATCAAGTGGGCGGCGCCAAATATGGCGATTGCCGGACCGGATATCCATCCGAACCCCTAAGAAGGCGCTCAAGACTGGCCTTCGAATGGTTTTATATAGAAGACGCCCACCGCCGGACTCTGTTCGGATCGGCCTCCGGAGTTCAGCAATGCTCCTCAAGAAACGCTTTAGTTGGCGCCCGCGAGCCCCGATCGAGGAAGACAAGAGCGCCCATTATCCGATGGGCCAATAAGGTTATCGCCCATGCCCGCTGACCATGATCGGAGTCATGGCAACATGCATTACGGGGGTGCAGCCACTACAATACAGGCCACCCCATGTGGGATTTCAACGGGAGGACGATGCCACCCGCCATGGCCGCAAAGGGTCGGAATCGGCCAAGATCCGCGACGATCTTGTCCGCCTGTATAAGGGGAGAAGGAGGATTTCTTCGACGAACCCGCTAAATGGGTTTTCCATGAACAATCCTCGCCTTGGGTAAGTGAACACTCAGCGTGTCCGACCTGCGCCTTTTGAAACTTAAGTTTCTTACATTGTGTTCTTCTTCGACGCAGAACTGCGCGGACTGTGGAGGGAATGCTGAGTCCGCTCCGCAGCCCGAGGATCCGAGAGATCCCGGATCCGCCTCCAAGAGGATCCGACATAAAGGTGGAGCTAATCGACGGGTGTTCCACCAGCTTAGCATGGACAACGCTTTAGTCGCCATCACGGCAGACTATCCCGGACTATATCCGCTTCCTGTAATTGCGGCCAAGCCCCGACACCGCTATTCCTTCCTTGCTTATTTCGACCACCGATATGATGGCGCTGCAGGAGGCGCCTTAGGGCGAGAAGCCGAGCTCATGTGGCTGACCAACAAGGGCCAGTTCGACCGTAGGCGGAAGAGGAGCGGGCGCGGATCAAACGCCACCGCAAAGGTGTAGCTCACAATTCCTTATCTTTAGAGCAACGCTCCTAGGAAGCGCTTTGAGTGCTCATGACTTTATAGGGAAAAACGCCCACCGGATGCGGGCGTGGAAGTTGTCAATCCAGCCTCTACCAGCCGGGCTCCCGCACCCGGTCGAGGGGGAGGCGAGCGCAAGGCGCGAGTCGGACGTCTCCGATGGAGGATGCCGAAGACCGTCCGCCACCAAGTCCGAGGTGGAGAGTGCCTCAATCACAGCGCCACGGACAGTATTTCGTGACGCTGCTTCTCCCCGAGGCGCTGAATGCCTTTAACACGGGGACGCGCACCTTCGTGCTGCTCAAGATAGTTTTACCAGAGCTACGGAGCAAGATGTAAAAGACATACGGTAAGAGAATTTAATAGTTGTATATGCCAAGAGCCCCGAGACTTAAAGTAGTTATATTAACTGATTTAAGGATCATATGAAATGCAGGATCTTACCGAGAAGAATACCCGACTGTCTCAGAGTTGCAAGAGTGCAAGGCCCAACTTGAGGCCGATTTTTCGGGCGCAGGAGGAAACGCAAGGACCTCTCCCGTAACGCATTATTTTAGAAAGATAAGTGGCGCTTGGCCGCTATGCAAGTCTAAAAATGATGACAGAGGTGCTGCGGACAAGATCCGGACAGTAAGAACTTCTACGCCAACTAAAGGTCGGCGAGAGGGTGCTGCATAAGGTGCAGCATGAAAGGAACAAGCTCCAGGATGCCCATGCCCAGCTTGGAGAAGAGCTGAAAGGCGCTCGGGCCGAGCTGTCGGGCCCGTTAAGGAGAATCAACGGCTTGCCGTGGCATATATAGTAGTGCTTGAGCGAACTCCTTTGAAAAGAAGAGTTCGGCGAGGAAGTCAATTTGATGTAATATATCTCAGAGGTATGCTCACAGTCGCCTCTGGAGGAGATGCCCGAATAACGGGTGATCAACTTCCCAATTGTTGCAACTGATCGAACGAGTTCGGCAGGCTATGAGTGGCGCCATCCCAGCGTTATGGCCAGCCTTCTCCATACCCGAGGGTCTTGGGAGCTTATGGAGAAGCTGCAGGAGGCGGCAGCGCCCATGTATGGAAGATTTCGCCTGCCGCAAGGTGCCTGTGGAGGCTCGGGCCATGGTGAAGACGCTGTACAAGAAGGCGGATCCCAACCACATGGTCAAGTCGGACTGTGGGGCCCGATGGGAAGGAGATCCTCGTGAGTTTAGTATACGCCAAGTGGAGTTGGTCAGAAAATTTTCCCAACAGATGTAAATTAGACAACCTGTTAGACGGATTGAGGAAGAATACAATCACCGATTTGACAATGTATTATAAAATGACATACAAAATGCCTTCTAGCCGGATTGTAGATCGCTTGTCTTTGCCGACCTTTTCGCTTCAACCTCGGGACCCTAGAGTCCGGAGTGTGTCCGAATACCTTCTCGGTTATGAAACAACCGGGTATGCATGGAGACCAAAAGGGGTCATACTGCTTTATCGCATAAGTGCCCAACTAGTTATGTTATATTACATGGTTAGTAAGAAACATCTTCCAGGAGAATAGTTCATAAGGGTTCCTTTCTCATTGGGGTGGTATGCCCTAAAGTGCATGTCCGGATCATGAAAAAAGCGTAAAACATCCGGGGCAGATAAATAAGTGGATAAAAATCATCTTTTAAGTCACCGATCAATATTCCCTTAAGAACGCTTAGCTGCTTCACCCACCGAGGTACACATCCGCTGACCCGGCAAGAATAATCGCAGAGGTGCTCCTTTACCTCCTAGCCGAACAATCGGGAACGAGGGGTAAGCACAGAGCCAGCAACCCAGCTTGGCCAAAACTTAAGTCATATCGATGCATATAATGGTGAATAAAAGGTACATGTGGAGGCTTGACATGTGCCGGGCATGAAGCCCAGATAATTAAGCTTCGTAAAGAAGCCCCTGTGTATAATGAGTGCGGTAGCACATCAATTGTGCATGAACGCTATGCCGGTAAAGCCCTTTAAGGCTTGGATGAATAGGGTTGAGAAGAAAAGATAAACAAAAGGCAGCTGAAAAAAAAAAAAAAAAATTGGACGGGGAAGGGACGAACTCTTAGTCCGGGCGCTAGGCATAGAATCGCCGGAGGCGGGCTGCGCTCCATGGGTTCGCTCGAGTCGGTTATCCGATGCATTTCAGAGACGGTACGCCCGCCGTCAGACTTGATCGATGATGAAGGGGCCTTCCCATTTGGGCTTGAGCTTGTCCTTTTTCTTGTCCGGCAGCGAGAACCAGTTCGCCAACGCTGTAAGTCTTGGCCCGCATTTCTCGCTTTGGTATCTTCGAGCCTGCTGTTGATAGAATGCGAACGAGCCTTGGCGACGCCCGCGCCTTTCCTCCAATGTGTCCAAGCTGTCCCGCCGATCCAACTCGCTTCTTTCTTCGCATATGCGCACTCGAGGTGAGTCATGAATGATGTCGCAGGCAAAACTGCTTCGCGCCAGATACCATAAAAATGGTGTGAACCGTGGTACGGTTAGGCGTTGTCCGCAGCCCCCGAGTACGGAGTCGAGCTCCTCTACCCAAAGGCGTGTCGATTTCGTAAGGGACCGCACTAGTCCGGGTTTGATGCCGCCATTATTAGACCATTTGCTCGCTCCACTTGACCGCTGGTTTGAGGATGATAGATCAAGCGTAATCGAGCTTGATGCCCATATTTTTGCACCATGATTTAACCTCATCGGCGGTGAAGTTCGTGCTGCTATCGGTGATGATGCTGTGGGGACACCATAACGTGTACTACCCCGGATATAAAGTCTATCACTGGTCCGGACTCGCCGCTTTAACTGGCTTGGCCTCTATCCATTTGGTGAATTTATCCACCATGACCAATAGGTACCTTTGCTTGTGGGTTCCCTAAGTGGTCCAACCATGTCAAGCCCCTGCACCGCGAACGCCGTGTAATTGGTATAGTTTTGAGGGCGGGTGGCATATGGCTCGATTAGCAAAGAGTCGACAACCGACGATCTTTGACTAAGTCCCGAGATCCGCCGAGCCGGCAAGTAAAATCCTGCACGGAATGCCTTTCCTACAAGGGCCCGAGCTGCGGCGTGGTGTCCGCCTAGTCCGCATGAATTTCAGCCAGAGGTTTCGCCTTCCTCTTCGGAGATACACCTTTGAAGGACTCGTTGTGCTTTTCTTATAAAGTTCTCCTCATAGACCTTGTAGGCTTTAGATCACGGACAATGCAGCGGGCCTCATTTTGGTCTTCGGAAGCTCCCGCCAAGCAAGTAGGCGAGGAATGGTTCTGTCCACGGGCAATTACTGCCATTATGTCGGCGGAAGGTGTTATGTCATCGGCTGGATCGCCGTTGGTGCGGCTTGTTCCGGATTGTTAGTTTCGCCTCCTCTTCCCATAGTACGGATGGCTTGAAGAGCCGCTCTGTGAAGATGTTAGAGGGACAACGCTGCTTTTGCGCCAATGCGTACAAGACGTCGGCTGCTTGGTTATTATCCTGCCACGGATGGAATTCAAGTCCTTGAACCGGCTGACATTTTAGGACAGCGCTATGATATGCTGCCATTTTCGGATCTTTGGCGCCAAAGTCTCCGCTTATTTGGGATATTGCGAGGTTTGAGTCCTCGCGCACTCTAGGCGTTGAATGCCCATGGAGATTGCCATCCGAGACCGTAAAAGGGCCTCAGATTCGCCGCGTTGTTGGAGTCCGTACATTATCTCAAGCACGATTGGACTGTGTCTCCGGTCGGGACGCCAATACGACGCCAGCCCCCATCCGCTAACATTTTAGAGCCGCCAAGTGCATAATCCAATTGGAGTATGCGCCAGATTCTTTAGGGAGTTCGCCGTCCATTCAGCGACAAAGTCAGCCAAAACTTGTGACTTTATAGCTCGCCGAGGTTTGTAAGATATATCAAATGGTAAGAGCTCAATGGCCCATTTTGCAATCCTGCCCGTCGCGTCATGTTGTTTATAATGTCGCTAATGGTACTTCAGAGGCCATCGTTATCGAACACTCTTGAAAGTAGTGTCGAGCTTCCGGATGCCATGAACACCGCGATGCTATCTTCTCGATAGTGCGGTAACGGACTTGCGGTGGGGTTAACACAAAGGATACGTAGTATACTGGTTTTTGAAGAGGGAATTTATGCCCTTCGCTTCTCGCTCGACGACGAGTACCGCTTACAACTTGATGCGAGCTGCGATGTATAACAACATTGGTTCGCCTGTGTTGGGCGCAGCCAGACCGGATTTGTTGCCAATATGGCCTTTATTTCTTCGAGTCCGCGGTGGCAGCATCCGCCCACTGGTGTTCGTGCGCCGAGGAGGCGATAGAGGGTAATGCCTTTTCTCCTAGACGGGAGATAAAGCGGCTTAGAGCCGCCACGCATCCGTCAATTTTTGTATTTGCTTGAGGTCTTTGGGATATCTAGCTGTGACAGAGCTCGGATCTTGGCTGGGTTTGCTTCAATTCCTCTACCGGATACGATGAAGCCCAGCAGCTTTCCACCGGTACGCCAAAACACATTTTTCCGGATTCAGCTTGATGTCATATGCTCGAGGCTGTCGAATGTGAGCCTCAAGTCGCCTACTAGAGTTTCGACGCAGTTTAGTTTTGACGACTACGCCGCCCACGTATGCCTCTACCGCTTTTGCCGATCCGGTAGCCGACATGTCTCAATCATGCGCCGATATGTTGCGCCGCGCTTTTAAGTCCGAAGGGCATCGTGTTGAAGCGTAATGGTCCATATGGAGTAATGAATGCCGCTATGCTTGATCCGCTTCGCCATCTTGATTTGATGATAGCCGAGTATGCGCCCAGAAGCACAATGAATCGTGTTCGCAGTGGCATCGATGATTTGGTCGATGCGGGGAGGGGAAGGGATCCTTTGGGCAGGCCTTATTTAGGTCTTTGAAATCGGACACATAGGCGCCAGGATTTGTCCTTCTTGGTACCATTACCAAGTTTGCTAGCCAATCCGGTGCTTGATGTCTTGATGAATCCGCTTCAATAGCTTGGCTAGCTCTTCTCCCATTGCCTGCCTTTTGGGTTCAAAATCGTCAAGAGCCTGCTTGATCGGCTTGAACTTTTAGGATGTTTAGGCTGTGTTTCGCCAATCTGCGTGGGATTCCGGCATATCCGAGGGGTGCCGTGCAAAATGTCCCAATTTTCCCGGCGAATTTTCGAAGCGGGCGCCTACATCGTGGTTCAATTGTGCCCCGATGGAGGCCGCCTTCGTGGGGTCCGCTGGTGGACTCGAATTTGACTATTTCATCCGCTGGTTTAAAAGAGGTGGACTTGGATCTTTTATCAAGTATCACATCGCCCTGTTTCACCGTGGAGCGATCGCGGTGAGTTCCTCGCCGCTAGGGCTTTGATAGTGCCTCGAGGGCTAGTGCGGCTGTCTTATTTTCGGCGCTGGAGTGCTATGTTCGGATCACTAGCAAGAGTGATAATTCCGCTGGGACCGGCATTTTAAGCTTCATGTACCCATAATGGGGTATTGCTGAATGGAGCCACTTGAAATGTGACCTCCTCGGACCTGTAATTGTCCAATGAGCCAATACTACGCCCAGCGTGATTTTTCCCTGCAGCATGCTTCCGGCTGGGGATTATTCCTCTAAAGGTTGTGCTGCTTCGCCAATGCGGTTCCACTATTTCCATTTTTCGAGGGTTTCTCATAGATGAGGTTTAGTCCGCTGCCGCCATCCATGAGTACCTTAGTAAGGCGAAAGCCATCTACTATCGGCCGAGGACCAATGCGGCCGGTGCCCGCAGTTCGAATTTAGGTTCGCCACGGCATTGAAGGTAATAGCCGTGTCGCCCATGGATTTATTGTTGCTACTTGGTAGACTTCGCAAGGTTATGGAGTTGTCGCTTTGCATGTTATTGGATGCGAAAGTCTCAAGACTGCTAACACCGCATCGGTGTTGCTGGGCTGGGATTCTCAAGCTAGAAGCTCTTCGCCACTTTTGGCCACCGCCGAGTATCCAACATGCTCAAGGCAATGAGTTGGAGTGGCGCCTCGTGTTATGAATTTTGCAGGTCCGCTTAGCCAGCCCTCCAAAGACGGTTCCGCACTTTAGGGGTTTTGGTTTTTGGTATTCAGCCCGTGTGCTTGATAATGATGCACCCTTTGGTTCCGGACTAGGGATGTATTCGGGACCGGATTATCCCAAAATTTACTTTCGGTTTTCCAGCGCTTCCATCGCACAAGATCTTTTGTACGATGGTCTCCAAGTCGGCAAAGCGTAATGTCGCGCGACTTATGGCGCTTAGGATTCCCTTGTCCGCAATTATTGCAGAAGACCGAGATTGCGTTTTCCTCTCGGCAGTCCTTTATCCTGTCCATAACCAGGAGGAATCGCCCAAGAGTGATGTACTCGTCTCGGCGGGCTCTTGCGGAATTAGAGTTAGATCGCATATGTCCGGGCGGTGGGTGGAACTAAGTCCGAACCCTACCCATCTCAAGGCTCAAGGTCGAGAAGTTTCCAATTTTGAAGCTTGATTTCGGACGTAGTCCAACGAGTCCTGGTCCGATGCCCGACTTTAAGTTCAATGTTTGATCGAAGCCCGCCCCTCCGCGGAATCCGCATTGGGGTTTCGGGGATCCGGACATGACTAGTTTTCAATAGAGGAGAAGCGTCGCCGCATTGTTCCTCTACCACTGCAACATGGTGGGTGACCTGGGGAGAGTTAATTTCTCTCAGATCGGTTTTAAGCCCAATCTGATCGTAGTCTGTAGCGACTCCCAGGGCGGCGATGCGATCCAAGAGCTCGTTTACGGACAAGAGCTCTATTGGATCCAGCCGCTCGGCGAATTCCGAGCTGACGTGAAAATTGCTTTTGACGACTTGAGAGGTCGTTGTCGAAGCGATGGCCGGACCGGCGGTCATAAGAAAACCACCTAGCCGGATAGTTTGGCCGGCGGCCAAGGCTCCTTTGGCAAAAATACCGTCCATGAAGACGGGAGGAGGCATCCTTCCTATCGGTGACGGCACAGGGGAACTCTCAATGAAAGCACCAATGTCGGTGTCAAACCGCGGATCTCGGTAGGGGGTCCCGAATCTGTGCATCTAGGCGGATGGTAACAGGAGACAAGGGACACGATGTTTACCTGTGTTCGGGCCCTCTTGATGGAGGTAAAACCCACGCCCCGCTTGATTGATATTGATCTTGTGGATGTTTACAAGAGTGGATCTACCACGAGATCAAGGAGGCTAAACCCTAGAAGCTAGCCTATGGTATGATTGTAAGGGTTGTTGGATTGTAGTCCCACGGACTAAAGCCATCCAGTTTATATAGACACCGGAGAGGGCTAGGGTTACATAGAGTCGGTTACAATGGTAGGAGATCTACATATCCAGACGCCAAGATTGCCTTCCACGCCAAGGAAAGTCCCATCCGGACACGGGCGAAGTCTTCAATCTTGTATCTTCATAGTCTTGGAGTCCGGTTGATGATGATAGTCCGGCCGATGATGGTAGTCCGGCAATCCGGACACCCCATAATCCGGGACTCCCTCAACGTCCTTTGACGGCCCCCAGTTGAGCCCTTGGTTGACCCACGACATCAACCGTCGTGGAGGTCCCGGCGGAATAAGGGCGGCGGCTTTTGTCTCGCGCCCTTGAACGGTAATATAGAACCACTCTTGCTGCCACGGGCCGAGCTCCTCTTGAAGGAGCCAATGGCCACGGGCATTGGCCTTCCTACTTATGGTCGCCGCCACACTCCGCTTGACGCCCCGATCATCTTCGTGCCACATTGAAGGTCTTCACCACAGTCAAGTGAGGGGTGACGCGAGGAAGGCTTCGCAGACGACAATAAATGCGGAAATATGGAGGATGGACTCCGAGCCAAATCGTGGAATTCCAAACCATAGTAAAACATGAGCCCTCTCACAAAAGGATCCATCGGGAAGCCTAAACCCCGACGGAGGTGGGATACAAAACGACATACTCGCCGGGCTCGGGGGTGGGATGGCCTGCCTTCGGCAGCAACCCAGCGTAAATCTCATAAGCAGTGTACTTGGCCTCCCGCAGTTTTAGCACGCCCTCCTCCGTGACGGAGGAGGGCATCCACCGCCCCGAGGTCGGAACCGGACATCGTTGGCAGTCCAAAGCGCTCGAACCTGGAGCTCTAGGTGCTAGAACTTGGAGCGGGGAGAGGATTCGATGAAGGATTGAAGAAAAGAAACGAGCCTTGGTCCCGTTATAAAGAGGGAGAATACCAAGAGCCGTCTCCGTGACCGTTTGGGACTCGCCTTCGATAGAGGGGGCGTGGCGACGGGCGCGGTTGGGTTACCCACGTCCGTATTAATGAGAATCCCGGATTAAGGGGGAACACGATCTATACTTCAACAAGACGTGCCAAGGAAACCGCTTCGCTAAATGCGCTGAGGTGGTAAAGTAAAAAATGATTTAAATAATGGCTTGGTAGTGGCGTGACGTCATGCCGCAGAAAACGTCAGCAGATTGAACTTGTGTATATATTATTCTCTCTACGGTGGAATGTGGAATTTATTTTGCAGAGCCGGACACTATCCTGGTGTTCACAATCTTCTATCATTCGAGGAGGAACCCGCCTTTGCAATGCCAAGCAATATACGCCGCCGGACTTATCGCCATTGAAGCCTGGTTCAGGGCTACCGAGGAGTCCCGGATTAGGGGTGTCCGGATAGCCGACTACCATCATCGGCCGGACTATCATCGGCCGGACTATCATCATCGATCGACTCCAAGACTATGAAGATACAAGATTGAAGACTTCGCCCGTGTCCGGATGGGACTTTCTTGGCGGAAGGCAAGCTTGGCGATACGGATATGTAGATCTCCTACCATCGTAATCGACTCTATGTAACCCTAGCCCTCTCCGTGTCTATATAAACCGGATGGCTCTAGTCCAGAGAACAACAACCCTTACAATCATACCATAGGCTAGCTTCTAGGTTTAGCCTCCTTGATCTCGTGGTAGATCCACTCTTGTAAACATCCACAATATCAATATCAATCAAGCAGACGTAGGGTTTTACCTCCATCAAGAGGGCCCAACTCGGGTAAAACATCGTGTCCCTTGTCTCCTGTTACCATCCGCCTAGACGCACAGTTCGGGACCCCCTACCCGAGATCCGCCGGTTTTGACACCGACAGCCTACCTTAGAGGCAAGGATCTATACACTGGAGTACTTTTGATGTGTCCCGTCAACTCGCAGAACGAGGAGAAGCTTGCTTAGTACGCCGTCTCCCCCGCCCACGGGTGCGGTGGCTCGCAGGATGAGGTGAAGCTTGCTCCTCCCTCGCCCATGCGCGAGGTGGCTCACAGGATGAGGAGAAAAATTTACTACTCCCTCCGTTTACTCCTTGTCCCTACTACCTTGGTTATAGAGATTATATCATATTGTTTGGAATATATATGTCATTTAGTAGATTTCAATATGAACTACTAGTACATACTCCAAACACTGATGTATATAGACGTATTTTAGAGTGTACATTCACTCATTTTGTCCGTATGTAGTAGCACTCTCCTCGCCTCGACCGCCCACGTGGTGGACGGCAGCAATTCATTCGGTCTCATATAGCTAGAACGATATATACTGACTACCATTATTGCTCGACTTCAAGAGGCTAAGAGCCAATCGCAAGGTTAATATTTTGGAGATGCCAAGCTTAGGTTATAGGAGAACGAGTAGTAGGTGCCGCGCCATTTATAAATAATTTTTTTTCTTCAAGGGCACGACGCAATATGATAGGTTCATATGGAGAGAAAAGGAAACTGCTCCACTATATACATAGTCGACGGGCCAACCTACACGGTTGCTTGCTGGGGTTGCTTTCTTCACACTCTCTCGCACAAAATGACTGTGGGCCACATCTCTAACATCCCGCCGGATCACGTCCGCTGGGGAAGGGGTGGATGCTTAGTGTAGATGCGGTGGCCGCCGACGGCGAAACCCACTATCGAGACGCCCCGATCAGGGGTCCCCGCCGCCTCTCTCACAAAGCCGGTGAGGTTACCTTCGTCCCTTGCTCACCGCCGTGACATGGGCAGTTGACGCCCCGCCACCTCCTCAAGGTTGAGCTACGCCCTCGTGTACAACTCCCTTTACAGCCGGCTTGCACCATCGCTCCAGCTGCCCACATCACTCCATGTGGATATTTCTCTACTCCTTTGCCCCGCACATACCGATAATTTCATTGGCTTCTACGTGATCAGATTTGTGATGAGTTTATGTCTCATCAACTAGTCCTAGTAATCTTATTCTAATCACGCTCTTCAATTTCTTTGCCACAGGATGCTCATCTCCATTTTGGTGAAACTGCACAAAATGATCCGATGGTCAAAAGGTTGCAAACTTCATTTATTAGGAAGCTCGAACGCTGCAAAGAAATTGAAGCCTGGTCAGGTTCACGGTTCAAGGGTTAGGGACTGCATGGATCGCTTTTTTTTTTTAGTTGCTCTGCTCCAAAATAAGTGTCAACTTTAGTAGTAGTACAACTTTGTACTAAAGTTTGCACAAAGTTGAGACACTTATTTTGGAACGGAGGAGTACATATTTGCTATGATCTCGTCAATCATTGAGATGCAATAGCATGCATGTTAGTCTCCTTTGTATTTGATGAAATGTTGCAACGGGCAACCTTGGAGGCAAGATACATGTAACAGAGTCGAAGCTTCATTGCATTGTACAAATTTATCTCATTGATAAATTACAAGACGTACTAGTACTATACTAGTACTTCCTCCATTCCTAAATATAAGTCTTTGTAGAAATTTCACCATTAACCACATGCGGATGTATATAGATGCATTTTAAGTGTAGATTCATTCATTTTATTCCGCATGTAGTTCACCTAGTGGAATCTCTACAAAGACTTATCTACTAGTAATAGCTAGCCCCCACTACTAGGAATTTCTATCCTCTCCTTGAGCCACATCATCAAAATTGACGAGCTATTAGATGAAGTAAATCAGTCATAATAGCCGTCTGATCTAGACGCTGAGAGGTTCAAGACTAAGCCACATGCAAGCATGCAGAAATACCGTGGCACATGCATGTGAGTGGGTTTTAAATCACATCAACATGTTCTGCATGTAAGCATGCACCGTAGCATGCATGTAAGTGAGCTTTTAAGTCCCATTAACATGTCAAAAGAAAAATATAATCCCATTATGCCGAGGAGTTGGTTGACCTTTTTTCCTTACGGGATGATCTAAATGATGATGGGAGTTTATTTAGTTTGGCTACCACATTTGTCATGCGGTTATAGATTTTTTAGTTATATGAAATCGATAATTTTTGCGCAGAGAGATATAACGTTGTTCAGGGCAACGCTGGGACTCATCTAGTAATATTTAGGAACGGAGGGAGTACTATGTAAAGAGTTAGGTGTCGACGGTGATAGTGTGAGGTGGGCCATGTAATCACCGAGCTCGCGGTTTTCACCGCTCTTGCACTCCTCCGCTGTAAGAATGGAGAAAATTGTAATCTACTACCTCCTTTCGCCGAAAGCGTGGGACATCCAGAGTCCTACCACCTCAAGAATAAAGACCAATGAGCGTCAAATCACATAGACCCAAAGAAGATGTTGGACGGGACGTAAGCAACCATCACTCTTGCGCCAAAGGAGAGGTCGCGCCCACTCTGCCCATGCATGAATGCGCACCGATTCTTTGAGCGGCGCCGACTGCTTTTCGGGAGCAAGGGCAATGGAGGGCTTTGGGTGGGCCAGCTGGTCAGAGCGGGCGTGGCAGCTGTCCACATGTCCCCACTGGACACGCCTGAAACGAGAGGATGCACCGACTCGCGACTAAAATCGTACACTACACACCATATCTCTGTAGGAGTTGGTCGATCTGTCGCACTCTCTAACACACACATGTTGTTAAACACACACACGCACACGCACGCACCTTGGTCCCGCTGCACCTTCTAACGTGACTTATTACACCTAGACGGAGGGAGTAGTAAGTATACGAGATACGGTGGCACACCGACTTAAGTCGAATACAAGTGCCCAAAATTTGTGTGCATGTTATAATAAGGATTCACTTAAAATAGTACGTGAGGAACAGAGGGATCAATTGGACAGTGTTCCTGCGAGCAGTAGCGAGATGTGTGAGGTAGTAAGATACACCACCGGGCGCTTTTAATTTTTCTTATTAATTTGTTTGTTTCACCCTCTGACTGGTGGGACCCAATGTACTACGTGGAGAGAGGTAAGGTGACTAAGGCTGCATAATTTCTGCACCACTTTGGATAGTCTTACCACCAAAGCCAGATGACACGATTATGATTGAAATCGTAATGACTCCCACACACAAAAAAAAACACGGCATGCCTGTCACACGAATGCGGGAATGTATAAAAGGTTATTTTCCTCTCGTTGAACATAACGGGAGGGTTGTGTAGTTGGTTAGCCTGTTCTCTCATCAAACTGTAGGTCTCGGGTTCGATAACTACACTTGAGCATAATTTTTGCCACGAGGATTCTTTGACTGGTCAAAATGTTTTCTAGGGTTTGCACGCTTCACACACAATCTCTCTCCAGTATATATATATACACGCTGGAGCCTCAGCGCTTGTAGTTGCTCTCTTCACACTCTCTCGCCCTCTCCCGCTGGAGCCTCAGGGCTTGTAGTTGCTCTCTTCACACTCTCTCGCCCTCTCTAGATCTAAACAAGACTTTGTTGGCCTCTCTCTCCCCTCACTGCTGCTCAAAGAGCCGGCAGGATCCGTCCATCGGGAAGGGAAGGAGGCTTAACACTGTCGCCGCCGGGCGAGGGAGGGAATCCACTACCGGCGCTGTTGTTCACTTTCCACCCAGCGGGGCGCGGGAGGGCCTCCGACCCCTTCTTCTTCGCAGCTATCCCGTCGCCCACCGAACCACGCCCCAAGAACCTTAAGGTATATTTTACTTACTCCACATGCATTGCTCTAGCTGCATGTATACCATGAATCTAGGACGTGGTTCAAAGAGGAAAGGAGTGGGGGAAAGTTGTGGGAAAAGTTGTATATAGCATGAATCTAGGA
This sequence comes from Aegilops longissima, assembly GCA_021605205.1. Classification (NCBI taxonomy): domain Eukaryota; kingdom Viridiplantae; phylum Streptophyta; class Magnoliopsida; order Poales; family Poaceae; genus Aegilops; species Aegilops longissima. Next base: position 210,355,398 of record CM038679.1, on the reverse strand, counting down.
CGTGGTTCAAAGAGGAAATGAATGGGGAAAGTTGTATAGCATGAATCTAGGACGTGGTTCAAAGAGGAAAAGAATGGGGGAAAGTAGTGGGGAAAGTTGTATCGCATAAATCTAGGACGTGGTTCAAAGAGGAAAGGAAGGGCGAAAGTACTAGTTCAAAAGGAAAGGAAGGACAAGGCTGTAGAGTTTGAGCAGACTAGATTTGTCACCACATAGGAAAGGTGTCTAAATATAACAAACTGGGACCAACAAAAATATGCTCCTTGGTTGTTTGTTCTTTGTTGCAACAGATCGCATGATGACCATAGTACATCGGTAGATGCACATGGTGTCAAAAGGCCCACCGCCCCTGCAACTCATTAGCTATTGTTAATCTAAGGCCCTGCTTTGGTTAAAAACTCCCTATTCCCTACCTGCTTGGGTCCAGTGGACTAAACATGGACTAGAGGTTATTAAATGACATGATAAAAGACCATGTTACCCCTAGTAATGAACTAATAGAAACAAGGTGCGATGCGTGGCAGGGGCAACTGTTGAAAAGTCCCAAAAGACTCCTCGGGTCTTCTTTCTTTAGTCCCAAATGCCCACTTTTAGTCCCGAAAAGTCCCTCCTGTTTGGTTTAGATGTGACTCACACGGAGTTTTTTAGTCCCTACACCAAAATGTCCCCGTAAACAAACACCTCTAATAATGCCGCTGAAAATTGATGCAATGCCACGCTTAAAAGCAAATTACATCTTTAACGAATTTTATTGTTAATATAATCTCTATGTTAATATTAATCAATGCCACCGCTTGAGAAATGCTACCGTCTTGCTTTCTTTCCCATTTAGATAAGGTAGATGCTTCTTTTTGTTGGCTTCGTGTCATCCACCGTTATTGACCACTAATTGTTTCCTTTGCACCTCTGTGTAAACAGGGTTATCTATTTTCAATTGTTGTTATTGTGACCTTTTGTTGCACCGCACAAAACACTATTGTTTTAAGAGTGTTATGTGCAGTTCAACCAAAATGTCACACCGACAACATTGCTTGATTGCTTGATCTTAGTGGAACTGCACAAGAGGAGATCTTACTTCCTATCCGTTAAGGCGGATTTGGTTCAGATCTTCTTCTCGTGAGCTGTTTGAATTCGCATCATGAGAGGTCAAGATTAGCCTTCTTTCACATGATTCTCGCAGTGTGCTTTCATATGTTGTGCTACTTGTACGATAATGTTGCTTGATTTTAGTGAACTGCACAAATGGAGACAAGAATTCCAATCAGATGTGCACCGTAATATCCCATTGAGGTAAGATAAGGATATTTCACAACTGCTGGCCTGTATTTTGCCACTTTCATCAGAAAATTAAGTTTAGTACTATACTTGTGCTCCCTAATTGACATGCCAAATCTTACATTGAAGGCGAAGCTTGTCTGTTATTGAACCAAGTGATGAAGGGGAAGAACAAGCGGAGAAAACAAAATCAACTCCCAAAGGTCTGTAATGAAGCTAATCGGACTGTGATGACACAAGTAATGATATAGTTTTGCATCTTAATTTATTGCTATGGCTGGAACGAGCTATTGTTTTGCCAACCGATTTGATGCCATACGTAATTATCTCTACTTGTGCAAACAGGATCTTCTTTGAAGATACCATATATTTTAGTGGAACTGCACAAGAAGATGTTGGAAACATTAAACTAATCGAGGAGTATATAGTAAGCATGGTCACCCTCAGAGATAGCAACAGATGGTTCCGGAGAAGTGCTTCATCTGTATGTTTCTACATAATCAGCCTCATTGACAAATGTTGGTTCTCACCCACCGATTTCATCCATATGATTGAGCTTTGTCATCTCTATTGGTGTTGTGCTACCGCTTAGATACTGCCTTGAAAAAGTGGTATTGTCCTTGAGAAATGCTTCATCTGTGACTGTTTTAAATATTTCCTTTCCTTTTTGAGCAAACAGGGATCATCTTCCTCCAAGAAGAATATGGAGTACGTGAAGTGACTAGTTCCGATTATGCTGTGGATGAAGAAGCCCGTCTATCTTCTCATCGAAGGAGCAGTTGAAGGATGGTTACATTTCTCCCCACAAGACCAAACTAACTTCAGCTCAGAAGGACTGACAAATCTCCATTTTTTTGTTGTGATGCGCGAGTACAATTTTGTTCTAGGATTCTTTCTGGTGAGTTCCATTTTTCTAAAAGTGTGCTCTACATGGACCATGTATGTGCCTGTTGAAACTGTCAATTCATAGTACAGTTTGCTTTATACTAATCACTTTTTTTTTGTATTTGTGCAAATAGGGGTGCTCAGCTTGATTTCAACGGGAACTCCACAAAATTTTCATGAATACATCGAATCATTCATTTCCACCACAAGAAAGGAGGTGCCCATAAGTTCAAGGCGTTGCAACATATAAGGGCGAAATCATACAAGCTACGCGTGAATTTGTTTGATTTTGGTGGAACTGCACAAAAAGAACAGCTGGTTTATTTAGCACGAGGTGCCATGTCAATGTCCGAACTGATGGCAAACCCTGCCTATTCCACAATCGTAGGCATTTGATATTTTGGAATGGGACAACCTTGTCAAATTTTGCTCGTTGATTTTAGCAAGATATGCTTGATATTTTGAATGGGACGCCTTTGCTGTCAAGAGCAAGCGATCAATTTTTTCTTTATTCTTTAGTTGTGAAGTAAATATTGCCTCTAACATGTGAGTTGCTGAGATGCATAATCATCGATTGTTTTGAATTTTCTTTATGAATTGCCAGGCCTGTGTGTTTGATTGCAATGTACAGAAACGCTAAAAAGCTTCTCAAACTCTTTGTACTCCTTATGTTCCTTTTTACTTCAAACATTGTGAAAGTGCATACTTTTTTGTATAAGATTGGTCAAAGTAGAGATACTTTGACTTCAGACAAAACTTGTATGCAGACTAGAAAGGACCGGAGGGAGTACATGTGAAATCGCTGCAAACGTGGTGATCACCCCGAATAATGCTAGTATGTATTGTTTTGCATGTTCATCCAATGCCGTGATACAGAATTCACACTAATCAAATAAATTCATTCATACACGGTCGGATTTCATATAAACATGCCGGATTTCATTACATTTCATACATTCTTCAACTAAAAGGGGTGTTTGTGGTCGCATGCATCTCCTGATGTAGAGGCCGGGGTCATCCTCCTTTTCTAAAAAACTAAAAGGTGCGCTGAGGTATAATTAATTAACCGGTTACCCACCGTGTCCCCCGAGGCAACAGAAGCTTCAAAGGACTTAACCGCAGTGCAGTTGGGTAACTGACATGTGGCCTCTTGGGCCCACGGTCAGTCAGCCAACTGCTCCAGCAGTTAAGTAGAAGCAGTGTTCTTCTCCAGCGCAGCTCTCCGACTCAACGTCACTGCCAAGAAGCTAACCGACCGTTAATGGTCAAACCGCCTAGCTTGGCTTCAACCGGAGGGTAGCAGCTGTAGCCTTACTTTGACCCAAGCGGCGACGACCTACCGTGTTCTACTCTTCCTTGTTTTTTCGTGGTGGCGGCCTCGCTGGCGCGGGCGGGGCTCGGCGGAGCCGGGCGATGTCCTCTATCTCATTGCCGGCGGATGGCGCGCCGGAGCAAAGGAAATCCTCCCCCACGCTGTCGGCAGGGTGGGGCCTCGGCTGAGCCGGGCGATGTCCTCTTCGCCTCATTGTTGGCGGGCGGGGCCTCGGCGGAGCCAGCGGTGTCCTGCGCTCGCTGTTGGCGCCTGCTGGGCTCGGCGGAGCAGGGCGAGTTGACGCCAGCCGAGCGGGACTCGCCGGAGCCGGCATTGTCCTCTCGCCTCGCCCTCGGTCTCGCAAACAGCGCCGCCCGCTTCATCGCCTCTTTCTAGCCTCTTTGTAGGCGGCCGCAGCCTCCGCCACCCGCATGCGACACCGCAAGCGCCGAGGCGGTTCTTGCGGGCGGAGCGGCACGAGTCGAGCAGCGCCTCGCCTCCGCTGGCTCCGCTGGCGATCTGCTCCTCCGCCGCAGGTGCTCCCGGAGGAGATGGTGGTTGTAGGCGGCATCGGCCTGCGCCCCGGAACTGCTCTCACGCATCGGCCTCACCTGTCCCATATTGGGCACGGGCTCGCCGATGGTCATGGTGCAATGCACCGCGAGGATGGCGCGAGGAGGGATTGGCGCCGGATCGCCGACTACCATGTTCTCCATTAGGACGTTGCCGCCTCCGGGCTGCCTCGGCCGCCAGCCGGTCGGCAGCAATGGCTGCCATCTCCTTGTGGTCCGTCGTCCGCCTGTCTCAAGAGCGCCAAGCGCGAGGAAGCCATGGTGGGCAGTAGTTGTGTGGAAGGGAGAAAGGGAACGGATGCGGATGACTGCGGCTATGGCCAGCGCAGTAGTTTATATTGCAATGGTGGGCGGGCGGAGGGACGGACGGTGGCGCCGAGTAGTTGCCTCGGCAACCGCAGATCATGAATGTGTGGGCAGATGGGCGGACGGACGGCACTTGTGTCGCTTGAAGGGAGAAATCGCCCGCACCGGGAAGCGGGCGGCCGGGCGCTGATCAAGCAAGGAAAGCGTATGTGGGCGAGGAGATGACTTTACTTGGATAGGATGACAATGGGGACCCACCAGGTCCATAGCCTCACGTACGCTAGTGCCTCCTTATTATATATATATATATCCTGGTTTCCTGACATCACGGTCCCACACCATTGTCAATCTTTGTACTCCCCCCTTTCCGTTTTATAGGGCTTATCTCAAAATTTTAGTTTTTCCATTTTATAAGGCTCAATTTGGTTGTTTTCCATCACATGTTCAGATTCCAAGGTGCATTAAATCATTGCATGCAAGTATTAAGAGAAAATTGACCAATGCATCTACTTTATGCATGCATGCATTGCAATTAATGCATTGTAAACATAATTTTTTGAGGGTAACAAGAGCATTAATTAGGTGCTTTTGTAAAACTACAAAAAGTATTCCACCACTCGCCATCTACCTTGATTGGTGAGATTTTTGAATTGAGCATTATAAACCGGAAAGGAGGGAGTAGTCAATAAACGAGAGAATTGCACAAGAAGCGGCCGATACCGGGACCAAGCAACTCGAGCAAGATTTGTGTTTTTGAGGTGTGAGCACCGCAGAGTTTTTCGATGTTTACCCCAGATATTAATTTTTCCTCCTAACAACAACGAAAACATCGCTGCAGGTATTAACTGGGCGGGCTGTGGCCCGTCTAGCCCAAGCCAGATATTAATTATTTTCAAGCTGAAAATGGCTAGCCCAGCTATACTTTTTTTTTGGAATACCCAGGCAAGGTCAAGTTGTTATTCTCTGCCCCGCTGGGTTGCAAATCTTTCCTAGGAGGGATGCATTAGGCTTAACAAGAAAATGGTCTTTAAGGAAATAATAAATGGGATCTAATTATAAAAACTGGGTAGTAACTATAAAAAATGCACCAAAAGTGATTACTTTATAAAATATTATTTTTGGAATATTGAAAATTTTAATTTCATTAATTGTTGCAAGCGCAATGTTTCGTTGGATTTTTACGTAATACAAATTTATATTGAAATTGTATTTAATCTGACTAGAAATTTGGGGATAAAAATATTTGGATCCCATCAAAATGTGGGAAATTTTATTGAATTCTGTTTTGAACGGTTGGTTGAAATGGGCTGTTCTTTTAACAAACTGTAAATGCGTTGTAGTAAATTCCATTAGAATACAAAATGGGCTACATTCTTACAAATCTCAAATGGGCTATAAGTTCTCTCGCACACACTTCTGGCCTTACTAAGTTGACGCTGTCCCTAAAAAAAATAGAGTTGACGCAGATGCAAGGCTTTGTCAACTTATAGTCAACACACGGTTCTAGTAGAAGATCGGCCGTTGGATGTCCATCCAACGGATGCCGTGGCTTCTTCTTCAATCTCGGATGTTCTAGCTTCACCCGCCTAAAAATGATTCCTCCCCGACATCCGGGTGCACCTGCTTCGAAGTCGACATAGGCCTACTAAGTTGACGTATCAAGGGCTTTGTCAACTTAGTCAATACAAACGATTCTAGCTGCAGGATCAGACGATGTCCATCCAACGGCCGCCGTGCTTCTTCAACCTAAGGTCTTCTTGCTCCAAACCGCCTAAAGCAGCGCCGTGTCGCTGCCGCTTCCCGCCTCCTGTGGCCGGGTTGTGCTACCGCTGGAGGCCTCACCGCCTCTACTACTCCCACCGCTGGCCGTGCCAGCCTCCACTCACCCACACCTCGTTATTCTCATGGGGCGACGACAAACAGAAGCCGAACCAAAGGAACCTCATACTCCTCTCCGCTGTGCATCCATCGCCGTTTTCCCTTCCCTGCTCCGCCGCCCCTTCCTAGGCCTCACTGTGCTGCCCACCGCCGTGGTGCTCTCGGCGCAGCGTGGTCAATATGGTCAAGGAACGAATTCCATCGGACGTGGATCAGACGCGGAGAGGCCGACAGTGGGTCCACGGCAGCCGCAAGGAAGTGCCTCCTTATTACGCCGCAAAATAATTGTTCCTCCACTGACAATGGGGACCCACCGATGGGCCACCGATTTTATGAAAAAATGATTTGTCCCTCGACCGCTGGGACCCACGAGTTACATCTTCGCACGCAAGGAAGTGCGCCCTGAAAAAAAATGATTCGCCTTCTAACTTCGGGACCCACCAGCTACATCTTCGCATGCAAGGAAGTGCGCCAGAAAAAACGACGGTTCCCCGATCGCTGGGACCCACTAGCTACACCTTCGCACGCAAGGAAGTGCGTCCCGCAAAAAATGATTCGCTTCGACCGCTGGGATCCAGCAGAGCTACACCTTCGCATGCAAGGAAGTGCGTCCCGCAAAAAAGTGATTTCTCGATCGCTGGGACCCAGCAGTTACACCTTCGCACGCAAGGAAGTGCGTCCGGCAAAAAACAAAACGATTCGCTTCGACCGCTGGGACCCACCACTACATCTTCGCAGTAAGGAAGTGCCGACATACCGAGCCACCTGGTCAAGCGCACGTAGCATTGTCATCCCGGTCGCGAACGTAATGCGCATACCGGTCGATGTAGAGGCGCCGCATGTGTCGTAGTAGAGGCGCGACGCGTCGAGTAGAGGCGCACGTAGCATGTACACGCACGCATAGCGCCGTGGTGCAAGAAAGAAAATACGACCACGTATGTGTACATACTGGCGGGGTCTCGAACGCCTATTCGCGCATACGTACGGCGAGGGCTCGTGTTCATGGGGAGGCAACGGAATGCGTCGTGTTCATGGGGAGGCAATGGAATGTGTCGTGTTCATGGGGAGGCAACGGAATGCGTATTGTTCATGGGGAGGCAACGGAATGCGTCGTGTTCATCGGGAGGCAACGGAACGCGTGGGAGCCAACCGGCTTGGACGGAACAGGCGATGGAAATGAAGCCTGGCGTACCGCAGAATGGAGGAAACGACCTTGTGTTCGACCGCCACGCTCGAACGGGTCCTGTTGATCGGAGGGTGTGGCGCATCGCAAAACGGAGGAAACGGACCTCCTACGGTCGTAAACGGGGTCCCGTTGATCGGTAGGGTGTGGCGAGCGTTAAACGGAGGAAACGGACCTCCGCGTCAAACGGGGTCCCGTTCATCGGGAGGTGTGGCGATCGCAAAACGGACTCCACGGATACCGTTCATCTCCACCGCCGACCTCCTCCACTTCCACGGGCTACCATCGACCTCCTCCACCTCCACGGGCCCTCGCTCATCCAGCCTCCACCGCAGGCGGTACTCCAACGGCATGCTCAACCACCCTCCACGGGCACCCTCCATCATCTACTGCTCATCCAGCCCTCCACACCACGGGTCCTGCTCAACCACCCTCCACGGCCACCCTCCACCGCTCATCGCTCATCCAGCCCTCCACACCACGGGTCCTGTTCATCCAGAGGCAACGCCACCGCCATCGCTCATCCAACCCCCTCCCGTAACGCCACTATTCATCCAATCGATCAGCTTCGCTAGCAGCAGAGCGGCGAATCGCCCATCGGTTCGCTTAACAGCCATCGATCGATGCCTCGGTTCAAGAATGCATAGCTCGCAAAGCAATCGCCGGTTCGATAGAGCCCAACGCTCGCCGGGTTTAGTTAGAGCTAACGCCGCACACACGCAGCAGACGCAGTACGAGAAACGCGATCGCCGCCCCCAATCTCCCACCAGAACCGCAACTCCCCAAATTTTCCTACCCTTGCTTCTACCACGGTTTTTTCCATCATGGACGGCCCAAAGAATGTCATGCAGCAAGCGTCTCCGCCCGCCTGTGACGAAAAGCCCATTTTCTGTCATGATTTTTTGTCATAGAAGTAGGAGCCCACCACATCTATGATGATACCGGGTTCTGTCACAATTATCGTCGTAGAAGTCATATGTATGATAGAATTTTTTTCGTTCGGCCCAAAATGTCACGGATGTGTCTTTTTTTTGTAGTGGTTGCTGATCCCACGGTTGGGCATTGCTCTGTTGCTAAGGAAGATGTGTCGTGTGGCACTGATGGCACGGTTTTCCATGTTAAGAAGAAAATCAAGAAGACCGCTGCAAGGAAGCATTTAGTTGGTAAAGTTACTCCTCAGAGGAGCCCACGTGTTTCAAAGCCTGCAGAACTTGCTGAAGATGAAAGGTTAGGCCTCGATGGTACGCCACGTGGTAGTCCTTGTGTGCTTGCCAATGCCGCGCCTACACCTTCTCCGCTTGGTGCTGGTGCATCTGGTAAGGGGAAGAAATGCGGCATTAAGCGCAAAGTTGCACATGCAAAGGTCAACCAGGGTGACAAGAAGCGTTCTCGTGTTAATCCAGAGGACAAGGATGATGCTGTTTTCAATGCTGATGATGAGGACGACGATGATGATGCTGCTGCCGCTAATCAGGTATGAATGTCTCATGTTTACCGCTTTTAGAGCATTTGTCACTATTGTTGTAGTTTTTGTGTTTTTAGCACTGCCTTGGCGTACATAGCTGACCTTCTGCTTCATACATACGAATAAATTAGCTGAATTGCTTTTCTTATATGGTATTGCCTTTGTGTACATAGTTGGACTTCTGGATATATACATGAAGAAATTATCTTAACTTGTTGGTATACATGTTTTATTACTGCCTTGGTGTACATGGTTGAACTTCTGCTATGTAAATTTCTAACATTTTGAAAGCATGTTAATTTTCGTCATACATGGTTGTACTACCTATGTAGACATAGTTGGACTTCTGAAATACATGTTTTATTACTGCCTTGGTGTACATGGTTGAACTTCTGCTATGTAAATTTCCAACATTTTGAAAGCAACTTTACTTCTGGTCATACATGTTTGTACTGCCTTTGTGTACATAGTTGGACTTCCGGAATGTACTGCGTATGTAGGCATTAGTGGAATTTTGGTGTAGCTTGTGTATCTCATTGTTCTGCCTTTTTTCCTTGTCATTGTATTTTTTTCAGTATCAGCTTGTGGAGCAGCCTGAGAGGAGGAAGAGAGGAGGCAAAGCGGCCAAAGAAGGTGGCCAAGGAGGATATGAGGCGAAATGTTTTAACAAGACGGTTCGCTGCACACTGAAAGAGGTCAAGACGTGTGCGAAAATGCTACAATTTAGGCACAAGACGAGGGTTATCAAGGCTGGTTTTGGTTGTGTGTTTGACTTGAAGGTTAATTCCAACGTTTCTCGTCCTTTGATGGGCAACATCTACAGGAGGATTGACACTACAACCATGATTCTCGATATGGGTGAGGCGTAACAAGATTCGCAAGATATTACAAGTGATGCTATTCACCATCTGCTTGATTCCTCAAGGTAATCGCATTCTCCTAGGCCCTCGAATGATGGGTTTGATGATGCTGTTATGAGGTCAAGGGCAAGCTTGGGTACGCTTAGGAGTGACGACATCAAGACAAAGGATCTCGGAATATCCTCGGGAACTTGTGAAGGATGAGACGAAGGATGATCTTGCTCGCAGTGTTTTACCGATTGTTTTCATGAAGGTGGTTATTCCTCGAACGTGTACACGAGTGTCTGTGGAGGCAAGAATGGTCGTGAATCTTGTGTTTGAGGATATGGCAGATATGGACTACTGCCAGTTGGTTGTTGATGATATTCGAAGTGCTATTGTTAGGTATCAGCAAGGTACTAGCAGAGGAAAAGCTGTCACAGGCTGTGCCATCGCACCACTTCTTATGTACCTAGACTGCCTTATCATTGGCAAGACGCCTAATTCTGACTTGAGGACCCCTCGCATCAATTTCATGGATCAGGACAAGCTTCTTGAGCTTGCTGCGGCTGACTTGGTCAAGAAGGGTGATGATGACCCATCCAACTGGGTGTTTGGGAAACTGCCTTTGAGTGTTTCTATGCATCATTCTTTCCTGAGTAGTTTAACCTGAACTTCTGGTACTGTATTCTATATTTTTTGTTTCCAGGTTCCTTCATTTGTTTTCTAACGCGTTGAATTTTGTTTTTATATGCAGTGGAAGACACAGGCTGAGGTTGTGTTCTTTAGGCGTATCAAACGTCCTGTTCTTACTATGCCTCGTGGCGCCGGCCTAGGGAGTGGAACTTCCCCAAGATTAAAATTCTCCCGGGATTTTAATACTGGTGCCCCCTGTAGATCCAGGAGGTTCTTCTGCCCGTGTGAGTGCTGCAGGTGGCGGGTCTTCCGAGAGTTTGTTTGAAGCTGCCAGTGTTTCCCTGGCTAGGATTGACGGTCTTCTTGAAACTGTTTGTGGGGAGCTGGCCCGTGTTCCTTCAACTGTTGAGCGTCTTAGTCGCGTTGATGGGATTCTTCCTCCCGGACATGGTTTTATGCCGAGTCTTCGAAGGAGGTTTTGTCAATTGAAGCTAGATTTCTTGAAGAGCTTCGCAGAGCACTTCCCACCTCCGGGCTAGCTTTGGGTTGTTCAAGGAAATGTAGGATGCTCGTTGCAAGCCTTTTGAAGATGAGGCAAGTGTAGTTGTGAGACAGATTCAGAGGTAGGATTATGTTCGTTTGGGTCGTGAAGGAGGCCACGTGGATCATACTGAAGAGGTTTGTTTATGTTGGCTTTTGATATTTCTTTGCCTAATGTTCATTGTTAGCTTTCAGTTATTACTATTTTTAGTCATAGGCGACCCTTATTGATTTCATGTGTCCTAAACTTTTTCTTTTTAGTACTAGTGTTTCCTAGTTGACCTTCTTTGTTTATAGTACCTGAACTTCAAGTGCTACAACACCTGAACTTCTACGACTTTGATAACTGGCCCTTTTTGTTCCCTTTTGTATTAGAGTAGTTTGATATCTGACCTGCTATGTTTACTGTATTTGGACTTCCATTATGCGTCAGTTGTCATAGCTGACCTTCTTTGATTATGTAATGTGCACTTCTGCTGATTAGGTATTTGTGTTCTACATGATTTTTTATAGGCTGTTGATGATGGTGCTAGGGTTGAGGAGGATGTTTTACCTGTGCATGAACCTGCTCCTGTGAATGAACCTGCTCCCGCGAGTGATGTATTAGTTGATGAGGTTCATGGCAGTGAAAATAAGGTACCATTTTTGTTGTCCATTTGTCTCATCTTTTATTTTACTTGTTTGTGCATTTTATCACTATGTGGCCCTTTGTAATGACTTTCTGTTCTTGCTGCAGAATGATGATGCTAGTGTCCCTCCAGAGAAGGTTGCAGACAAGTCCGTGTCAGGCACCGGCTGCTCCGACGGGGTGGACCCAACTAAACCTCAGTCGTCCATTGGCGCTGAGGTTTCGATGCCGAAAGGTAAGGTGACAACTGAGGTTTCGATGTCGAAGGTGGCAAGACAGCCGGAGATATCATTTTGGAGAAAGATCCCGTTGAGGCTGCAGTTGAGACTGGTGGTAGTGCTGCTGCAGGCCCGGAGAAGTCTCCTGCAGCAGAGCCATCATTTGCTGTTGATGCTAGTTCTCCAGCTCTTCCTAGTGCAGGAGAACCAACAATTTTTGTTGTTTCAGATTCTGCAGCTGCTCTAGCTGCTGCTGGTGTCCTTCCGGACGACCCTGCAATGTCTATTGGAGATGACGATGAAGAGACTGAAAGCCATAGCTATGGGGAGGAGGTTGATCATTCCAGTGATGCCACTGGTCTAGGCAAGAATCCATAAAGAGAGGAGCATGCTACTCTCTTCTTTCCCCATCTCCGTCCCTTTTGTTGTTTGCTTTTGTCCATGATATCCGTGTGGTGCAAGTTGAACTTCTGGTTTGTGCTTTGTCATGTGGTTTGTAAATAAAGTTAAGTGAACCTATTTCTATGTGGGGGAAGGTTTGTAATGCATGGGTTGTGATGTTTATAATCCTGTGGTTTTATCTTTTCTGGTGTAGCAGCTGAGATGTGCTTGTGTTTGAATGTTGTGCTTGAATGTTGCTCTTAATTAAACTGTCGTGAATCTATGTGCTTGAATGTTGCTCTTAATTTCTATTTCTTTTGCTGAGCAGATAGTTACCTTGCTGTCGTCCGAAAGAAGGTTGATGACTTATTTCAGTGTAACTAGGATTAAGAATGGTCGTTCCAAGAGGTGAGTGCAGCTGGTCAATATTTACATCCATATACACCATGTGAACTGCCTGTGGTTTCATACCTGAACTTCTCTACTCTATGTTGCTGAACTTCTATTTTACTTCTCTGGTGCTGAACTTCTGGCCTTTTTGTACTGCCTATTGTGATGTAGCTGAACTTCTATGCTTAGATGTGTTATGAACTTCCGGAGTTCCTGATGCTGAACTTCTTTTACTTTCTATTGCTTGTTTTAGATCAATGATTATGTTCCAAAACAATGAGTGTGAAGCTTCTGTTGAAGATGTCGCAATATCTTTTGCTCCTCGCGGAATGCTTCGATCTAATGTGGTTGAGGTTGCACTCTACATTCTACGTGCAAAGTACCAGGGATCAGACAAACTCATCCTGCCGTTTTGGGTTTGTGTAAGTCAACCATATAGTGATTTATTTTCTTTTTTGTTCCTTACCATTTTAGTTAAAAATTGTTTGTCTCATTCTGTATTTTCATATGTTGGTGTTTTGTGCATTATTTTTGGACAAGATTTTCAGAGGTCAATTTGATTCCCGCGTGAGGCAGTACTTCTTGGCGATTGGTCCAGATAGGATGGATGCACATGATTCTGTATGCAATATCTGGTTCTTTGCCTTTGTATTAGTTTTGCACTGTGATCCACTGTGTTTGTATTGTTTTATTTTTCTTTGTACCGTTTGATATTAATTTTCAGTTTTTAATGATTCATGTGTTTATGTTGCTTCAGGTTGTTTTCCCCACTTTTGACCCGCATGAAATTCCTACTCACATGGGTGGTGTTGGTCATTGGGTTTCGATATTTCTTAGCCTGAAGAATTCAAGGTTCCAGCTTCTCGGCTCCCACTATGGACAAGACGATGACTGTGCTGAACACCTTTTTCAGCGGATGACTGATAACATCAAGAAGCTTTGGAGCGATGCCAGCAACGATAGGGAGACACCCTTCAGTCCACTTACTATCGACCATTTCCCTTTGGATTGGATTGATGTCCCCCAGCAGAATAACAAGTATGAGTTCCACTTTTCTCTCTATCACTTGAGTTTAACTGTAGTTGTACGTAGGCCGGGACGTCTTTTATTCATCGTCTATCTTTTTGGTTCTAACGCTGTTCTTTTTTGTGTTTGATGGCAGTGTCGACTATGGATTGTTCATGCTTATGAATGTTAATTCGTTTCATGATGGGGTTCTTGCTAATTATTCCCATGAAAATATCGCGGATATCAGGAAAACGTGGTTGTACTCAATTTCTTCTTCTAACCTGTTTGAGACAGACTTCCAAGCTCTGTTTGGCTACTATACATGTAAGTCTTGAAACTTGGACTGCTTACCTGTACTGCATCTTTTGTTCTACATGAACTTCATTTTTTCTTGAACTTGAACTTCTGCTTGAGATTTGGCTGGGTTGCTGGTTTCAGACGGAGAGGAGCATTTCTTCTACATGAACTTCATTTTTATCTTTTTTTATTTTGCTTGTGTATTTACTTTCAGTATTTTTTTCCTTCCATTGCTTACTTGGATATGAGCATTTCTTCTACTTGAACTTCAGAGATGATGCCTTTCTATGCTTCTTGTTAGCTATAGTTGAATGTTTTCCAGTTTATCAGTTTATCTTGAACTGTGCCTTGGGTTGTGCTTAAACTTCATTTAGTTTTTAAAATGCAACATATTTTTTAGGTCAGCTTGAGTATTAACCATGTCATCTATATTAGATGGACTGCACGTTGTGCTGTACCTGAACTTTAGTTATATTTAATGGTCTTTTTTCTGTTCCTTTTCTTTTACAGTGGAGCCGTTCGACTTGACCGATTACCACTACTCATTCCTCGGGTCACAGGAATACAAGCCTAGGGAGGAATCGATGAGTACAGCTCCGAGAGAAGATGATAGCTCTCGAACCCTTATTCCTTCCAAGTTGGGGAAGCAGGCTGTTGGTATTTGTGGTGCTCCAAACACCCCTTGCTCCAGGAAGGTTGGTCCAGTTGAAGCAGTCGAAGCAGAGGTGATTTCGTCGGATGATGATTTTGAGAAGATTGCTTACCCGAAGGATGGTAAATCTGCTGCTGGTACTATTGCTGGGAGAGGTCGGAAGAATACTGTCATCACCAGGAGGAAACCGGCAGTTGAGTCTGGCAACATAACTTCCTCCAAGAGAGCATCAAGATTTCCTCTGAAGTGGCGTTCTGCTGTCGCTCCCTTAAAGAAATATTGTTACCCTCATCTATCCGAGGCGGAGGTTGAGACATTATGTGCTTACTGAAGACCGTCTGAATAAGTATTCTGAGTGAGTTTTCTTCTTCTTATTTTTGTTGCTGCCAGAGATTTTACTTTGTTCTGAACTTTTGTTGTTATAGTATGTGAACTTCTGCTCATTTCTCCTTGCCTTGGAGTTATAGTGTCTGAACTTTTTCTGTTGTAATATCTGAACTTCTGTTCATCTCTCCTTGCCTTTGAGTTATAGTATCCGAACTTCTGTTTTTTATTGTACCTGAACTTCTAATATTTTTTCCCATCCTTTTAAAATCTACAACACAAGCTACTGCATGTTTGCCATCCCTGGGAATGTGATTGACCTCACAGGACGTGTCCTTTATACTCTTTTCGGTGAAGGGCAGCAGATGGAAGGAGACATAATGGATTATCTCATAAACTTGTGGAAGGATAAGCCGGAGACCTCTGAGATATTCTCTTGTGCTGACAGGGTTGTACTTAGTCCCTACTTCATACATGTTTTAGTTCTTTGCACCCCTATCTCCTTTTTTGCTCTAGTTTTGTTGTAGTGGCATTTGGGAGGTGTTTCGATTGTGTTTTTGTGAATGCACAGTACTGCCTGGAGTATGATTTTTTTGGTGCAACCGTTCCAAAGTTTGATGCAAAAAAATCTGCTGACCTCCTCTGAATGTTTGTTTGCAAAGAAGAAGTCCTTCTTAACGCAAAGCTGGTTTGTTTTGTTTTGACGGATGAAAAAATGAGAGTCCCACCTCCCCTCCCACCAGCGCCCTAAGCTCTCCGGTGATCTCCCTCTCCAACCAGTAAATCTTGTTCTTTCTCCATCCATCTTCTCCGGCGTTCTCTGATCTATCACCCTATACCCATCTCACATGGGTCCTCATGGTGGATCAACTTTGGATCTGGACTTTTCCAAAGGAGGGCTTTTGCGGAGGAGGTTTTTATATCTTGTGGGAAATGCATTCACCCTTCGGAGGACACGGGCCATTTCATTATGGTCGTGTCTTTTAGCAGGCACATCTTTCGTCTTGATGATGATTCAGTGGCGGCGGCATTGGAATCAGCAATTGGAGGATCAGAAATTGATATGTCTGTTCGACTCATTAAAGACAAGGTATTCTCATTTATTGTCTCTTGCAAACGTGTTGGTCTTCTTATACTTCAATTGCGATCTTTTGCGTGTCCACAATTCAAATGCTTTTTCCATCTATGGGGTAATGGTGGCCCTAATTGGAAACGTGAGTTTATTATTTGGAAGAAAGAATGTGATGCTGAATGGACCTTAATCAGTCCCTCAAAGAGGCGTGCTTCTCTCGGTATGGTTGCCATGCATAAGACACCTTCCAAGTCTGCTTTGTGTTCGGGTTCTGGATCATCGAAGAAGATCTCGTTTGCCACTTTCCAACAGTATGATGTTTGCAAGGGATATAGTTATCCAGCCTCGCCAGGTCTGGTTGATGCAGTCTCTGATGCTGGGTATTCAGTTCTTCCTCATGAGAGAGTAATTTTTCCTCCGCCGCCGACGACTGATCTCCGTTGGACGGTGGCCGAACCACCCATCATTTTCGGAACAGTTAATGTTCACGCGAATTCTTCGGCCGGGTTTTCAGTGGCCACCCCAACTAGTTTGGACGTCAATATGCATGTGCATGGGGGGGAGCTGGTTGGACAGCTTCGTCTCCGGCCTAGGTCGATACTCCAGACCCGGTTGTTCTCATGGCCCAGGTCGATTCCACGTCTCTGGTTGCTTCTACGGCCCTATCAAATCTGGACTCTTCTAATATTTCTCAAACTAATTTTGGCAATGAGGTATATTCGGCCAACGGACTCACCTGGAGATTCTGCTAAGTTAAATGATCTTATTGATGACATGGTTTTTAATGTGTGGAAATGCTAGAATTGTTTGTCCATGGTGCATTTAACCAACGCGTGCACCAGCCGGGTTAGGTGTCGTAGATGCTTTCGGTTGGGGCACTGGGCAAAGGGCTGTTCGGATTCTACTCCTTCTCCCTCTTACAAGTGGGTCCCGCTGATCAAATCTGGCGAGTCCAACCGGTCAGCAGGAATTTCTATGCTGGACGCCTCGATTCCCTCCATAGCTAGTCCTGCTGGGTCTATGCCCAGTCCCGTCGAGCCTACCACCCCATCTATTCCACCATTGCCCACAGAGCCACCGCCCATAACGCCTCCTCCACCTCCCTCATCGCCGCCGGCATCGCCCACCTATTGCATCACCACCGATCCGTGCTACTCTCCTTCCTCGGCACCGACAATGGCCAACTTTGCGCTGGATACCATGGAGTTCATCCCGCAAGGCTTTGACATCATCGATGGCGGAGAGTTGCATCTGCCCCGCACATTCTTCGCTCCAGCAGTGGCCCCGGACCGACAGCATGAGGATTACGCCATCCCCATCGCCGAGTCAGCTCCTCTGCCTGAATAAATCGCCATCTTTCGGAACATGGTCAGTGATTTTGTTGTCAACGATCTGGGAAGAGCTGTTCTGGATGCTCAACCTTGGATTCAAGGGGTTGGGTTATTTTGCTTCCGTAGTGCTCTGGCTCGTCAAGCATTAGTTGATCATCCACTCTTCGATCTGGGCAATGATAGATTTGTTCGGTTTATTCCGCATGATGAGGGTATAAATTACAGAGCAACGCAGGTTTTCGCCGTGGATGGGTCATGTTGCTTGGTGTTCCTCTGGACTATAGGCGCACACAGTACCTTGCGGGTGTCATCACCACGTTTGGTCGATTCCACTATTGGCACCAAGATGATCTGATGCTGGTCCGCTCACTGTCTTATGTTTCTTTCCGTGCACCAACCTTAGTTCCACGATCTGTGGCTTATAGAGAGTATGCAGACTTTGGTGGGGCTAGGATCTCTTGGACTGCACCTGTTTATATCCTTTCAGCGGATTTTTTAGATATCTTGCCAGCTGATGAAGATCCCATGCCCTTCAATGGCAATCTGCACCCCCTCCCTGGCAATATGCAGTTTGATAATCACAATTGGGTCATGCCTGAATTTCCAGAGCTGGGTTGGAATGACATGCCACACCCTGTCAATGAGCAACAACAGAATGTACCCCCACCAGTCCAGGAAGCAGTACATCAAGATGATATCGAGGAGATTCAGTCTCAGGAGTCCATAGTTCTGCAACTTTCTGAGGATTCAGTCAACAATGTGGACAATGCTGCGGAGGTGGCTGTCTTCCAACCCCCAATGGGACCACAACAACCTCCTCTTCTGATTGGGCAAGTGTTCACTGTCTTTGGACCGATCTTGCCCCCTGTGATGCAGTGGCAGCGTACTTTTGAGAAGATGCTACCGTTTATGTGGTCTTTTGACATTCCCCAGTTTGTCTTCATGTCTGAAATTGGTGCTTTGCTAAACAAGTAGTCCTGGGAGTCTCTCTGCAATGCTCCAGCCCCCAATCTTCAGTTGTTGCCTGCACCTGTTTCCTCTCGCAGCCTGGTGCAGGATGTGCCACCTGCACTTGTTAGAAGGCCAGTAGCTCGGGCTCTTTGCTTTGATGATCTTGATGAACCGGTTTCTGAAGCTTTTGAATTCTCGGCTGTTCCTGAAGTCTCTTTGAAGCGTGGAAGAAAGCCTAAGGCCTCAAGAGTTATTGTTGACACTGAGGTTCGGCGCAGTGCACGTCTCAGCGCTCTACGCGACAGCTACCGCAATGTTACACGTGGCACTCCATCTAAGAAGTCTCACACTCTGAAGAAGCGCAAGACTAACAAATCCCAGTCTGAAGATAGCCCTTCTGTGCCTCCACCAACAGCTATAGCTGACCTACATCGCATTGGTGCTCGACTTCGCATTGCACCCGAGAAGATTGCTGCGGATAAGCTTGTTGCTGATCCTGCCAAGTCCAACAGCAGCATGGGTTCTGATGATTAGTTACATCATGCAGGGTTCAGGTCCATGGCGTACCGTAATCGCCATTTATCTTTCTTTCTCTATTTGGAACTATGCGATGCTTGTCTGCTTAGTGGGTCAGTGTAGGTCATTGTGTGGCCTACTTTTAATGCTTTTACTTTTGGTTTGTAATGAATCAGACAAGGTTTAAGGATTGGACAGTTCTATGTTGTAACGTTCGGGGCCTCAATTCTGAAGCACGTCAGCTTGCGGTTAGGCAAAAGATTGATGAAAGTGGTTGTTCTGTCGTTTGTCTTCAGGAAACTAAATGCATGCATATTGATCAACGTTTCATTAGGAAGTTCTGCCTGAGGCGTTTTGATAATTTTGTTTATGTTCCCTCGGCTGGCGCGTCTACTGGGATGGTGGTTACTTGGAATTCATCTTTTTTCATAGGTAACTTAATTGAGGCAAAACCCTATGGGATTATTGTGGAGGTTAAGTATAAGCACACTTCTGAAACCTGGTCTCTAGTCTCGATATATGGCCCATGTCAAGGTTCTGCCCGTGATGAATTTGTGCAGTGGTTATATAATCTTGATATTCAGTTTGGTGAGAATTGGCTACTTTTGGGTGATTTCAACTTTATGCGATCGCTTGAGAACCGTAATCTTTCGGGTGGTGATGTCAATGATATTTTCTTGTTTAATGAAATAATTGGTCATTTTGGTCTTGTTGAGCTGCCAATCAAGGGTCGTCAATATACATGGTCCAATATGCAAACTTCACCACTTCTCGAGCAGATTGACTGGTTTTTCACATCGGTTGCTTGGACATCTGATCACCCCAACACGATGGTTTTTCCTCTTGCACGCACTGCCTATGACCATGTTCCGTGTGTGGTCTCTATTGCCACATGTATTCCCAAGGCAAAAGTTTTTCGCTTTGAGAATTATTGGGTTGATTTGCCTGGCTTTGCTGATTGTGTTTCTCAGGTTTGGAACAGGCCAGTGGCAAAATCTTCGATTGCCTTAACAATTTCTGCTAAGTTTAAATCCCTCCGATATGCTCTCAAGAAATGGCATCTCAACCTATCCACAGTCAAAGCTCTCATTGCTGATTGCAATAAAGTGATTATTTTTCTTGATGATATTGAGGAAATTAGGCCCTTGAGTTGGCCGAAGTTCAATTTTCGTAGAATTGTTAAATTGCACCTTGAGGATATTTTACATTGGTAGTTTATCTATTGGAAACAACGTTGCATGATCAGAAACAACAAAGTTAGCGAGGAAAATTCAAAAAAATTCCATGCTATGGCTACGGAAAGGTATCGGAGGAACACAATCTCCTCGATCAAGTCAGTTGACGGTGATGTGATCACTGACCATCAGCAGTTGGCGGGGATGTTCTGGTCTAACTTCAATCAACGAATGGCCCAATCAAAAGGCATTCAAATGGGTTTTGATCTAGACACATTAATTTCCCGGATTGATCGTCTAGAGGAGTTATCTTTACCGTTCACGGACTCTGAGGTGGATGCGGTAATTAAGAACGTGCCTACTAATCGTGCTCCGGGACCGGACGGGTTTACTGGCCTATTTTTTAAAGAGATATTGGTCTATTTTGAAAGAGGATTTTATGAAGCTTGTCCAAGAATTCTATGATGGGAAATGTAATTTGGAGTGTCTCAATACATCTCTTATCACCCTCATTCCTAAGAAGTTGAGCCCTGAATATGTTGGTGATTTCTGGCCCATATCATTGACAAATAATTGCTTGAAGTTTTTAACCAAGCTTTTGGATAATCGTCTCCAGGGTGTGATTTTGAAATGTATCCACCGCAACCAATATGGCTTTCTTCGGTGTTGATCCATTCAGGACTGCCTGGCGTGGTGTTTTGAGTACATCCACCAATGCAAAGCTTCCAAGAGGCCTATCATTCTTCTTAAGCTTGACTTCACAAAGGCATTTGACACCATTGAGCATGATCTGATTCTCAGGATTCTGAAATGTAAGGGTTTTGACAATCGTTGGACAAGTTGGATTGAGAGCATTTTGTCCACGGGCTCCTCTTCGGTTCTCTTAAATGGAGTGCCTGGTAATCATTTCGTCCGTCGTTCGGGTGTTCGTCAAGGAGATCCACTTTCTCCTTTGCTCTTTGTGATTGCTGTGGACTTACTTCAATCGGTTGTAAATGAAATGTGCTCAAGGAACATTCTCACCTTACCTATCCCAACATCTTCGATGGATTATCCGATTGTTCTGTATGCGGACGACACACTCATTGTTCTTCCTGCTATTGATAGCCAGCTCATTGCTTTCAAAGAAATGCTTGAGGTCTTTGCTAAATCAAGCGGACTGAGGGTCAATTTCAGTAAGTCCTCCTTGATACCAATCAATATGATTGATGATGAGGGCAAGCGTGTTGCTAGTTTGCTTGCGTGTGATGTTGGTTCCATGCCGTTCACTTACCTTGGCTTGCCCATGGGTACCTCCCAGCCAACAATTTATGATCTGTTGTCTTTGGTGGGTTGTATTGAGCGACGATTATCTGCGTCTTCTTGTCTATTGATGTGACGCCCGGGTGATTACGCTACAGCAATCCGCACTTAATCCGCACTGATGGTGCCACGTCACCTCGGTTACCGTTGACAACTCTCGCGTTGTTTCAAATCAATTTCAAAATTCAAATTCACCAAGGTCAAACATTTAAAGTTTTCAAATATTAAACTTTATATGTTCGGAGTGACCCAAATATTTCTTAAGTATTTATGGTGGTGAAACCCCACTTTTATAAAATGTTTACTTACTCTAAACTGTTTAAAACAGTAGCAGATTACAATTATTTAGGTGCTTTAACATATTAAGCCTTTTCAAAAAAAAAGGGAAAAGCCCCCTCCCTGGGCCACCTGCCCCGGCTGCCTACCAGCCAGGCCCACCGCCCCACCGACCCCCGGCCTTTAGGCCACTTCTCGACCGCTAACCCTAATCCCCACTCCCCTCGCCGCTCGGATCGGATCGATCCCCCACTCCCTCGACTCTCTTCCTCCACCCCGTCCGGATCGGGCGCCACCCCCCCCCGCCTCATCCATTCCCCCGCCGGGCCGCGCCCCCCCCCACGTCCTCGGCCTCCTCCCCCGGCTGGACCCCCCCTCCCCACCGACACGGATCAGCCGAGCCAGCCGCTCAGCGCCGCCGCCGCCGTCACAGCGACCCCCTCGCCGGACGCCTCGTCGCCTCCTCCCCTGCCGTCGCCCGCCTCCCTTCTTCCTCTACACCGAGCCACGAGGACCGGAAGCCCCGTGACGCCGCCCCAGCCTTCTTCCTCATCTGCCACGGACCGCCACACGGAGCCCGCGACCGCTTTTCCCAGCGCCTTGCGGCCTGCCTCGCACGGATCGCCCCGACGCTGCGTTCCCCGACGTCCTCCTCACCCGATCCGCTGCTCGAGTCCCTACCGCCCTGTGAGGCGCGCCGACCCTCTCCTCCTCTTCCCCCTGGCGGATCGGCTCGGCCGAAAGCCCTGTAACCCCCCCTCCGGTCCCCTCGGCTTCCCGAACTCTGGCCGCTGCAGACTGCGCGCCCTCTCCCCTTCCTCCTCTCGCCTGCTCTCGCTTCACGCTGGCGCCGCTCGATCCGTCTGTCGCCCCCCCCGCGTCGCTCGCCGGTGGCGGGCGCAGTAACCAGCCACCTCGGCCGCCAGCGCCCGTTCCGCCAGTGGTCGCCGCCATGACCGGGCGGGTCGCCCAGATCGGGTGGCACCTCCCCCATGCGGCGCAGAATCGCTGGGCGGTGCCATCGACTAGGGGCCCCACCCCAAAACGTTTAAAAGAAAATGTTTTAATTAATGAAGCGAAAAATGATTTAAAAAGTAATTAAAATAATTAACTAATTAATTAATTAATTAATTAATTGGGTAATTAATTAAACTAATTAATTCTGGATTAGTTAAACCTAATCATTAGCTAATTAATTGGGTAATTAATTAAACTAATTAATCCTGGATTAATTAATACTAATCATTAGTTAACTTAATTAACTAAGTTTAATTAATCTGATTAGGTTAATTAAGTTATTAGTGTATGACATGTGGGACCCACCTGACAGGGTTGACTTGGTCAACCCTGTTGGCTGATGACGTCAGCATGACCTCATGCTGATGTCATAAATGATTTTTCGAAATTAATTAATTAATTAATTAAAATTCCAGAAATTAATAAAACCTTTTATAATTCATAACTTTTAATCCGTAGCCCGGATTAAAATAATTTCAACATGAAAGTTGCTCGAGCAGCGAGGCGATTCCGGATACGCGATCCGTTCGTCCACCGCACGTCTCTAACCTATCGAACCTGCAAACTTTCTCCTCCGGTTCATCCATCGACAGACGTCCGAAGCAGGATAACCTCCGGATGCTTCCCCTAAACCAAGTACCCTTCTTACCACGTTAGGGCACGCCTAGCATCGCTTCTTGGCATGTCATGCATCGTTATGCATCTGTTATCGTGTATTCATTGTTTCTTCCCCTCTTCTCTTGGTGAACTACGAGACCGACGCCTGCGGTGGCCGTTCGACTACAAATCTTGACGATCACTCTCTCTTGCCGAGCAACCAGCAAGCCCCCTTTGATCATCCCGATATCGCCCATTCCATTCTCTTATTGCTTGCACTAGATTTTTGCTATCGTTATTGTTGCTCCTATTACATTGCATAGCCTGTTTATTGTAACCCGCTTTGTTACCTACCCGCTTATCCTAAACTGCTTAGTATAGGTTGGTTAGATACCCATCGCTGACCCCCACCTTGTCCTTGTTGCCCTCGCTTCATCATTGAAGACCCGATCAGCGGGATCAAGACCAGCCCCGACACGCACATCACTTCCCTTAGTTGCTCGACACTACTAGGTTACTATCAAGTACCGAGGGTGAAACCTCTGACTTCCGATATTAACCTGTAGTATAGTTACCGGTTGTGGTCATCGAGGGTGATTCCTCTTTAACCACTTCCGATACGACTGTCGTGCAACCCCTCAGCGTGGACCTCGAGGGTGAATCCTCTTATGTTCACCTTAGCGACTACATTGAGCGGAATACACCGGGGTGATTCCTCGTGTTTTCCCTTGATGTTTGGACTCACGGTTACTTGGACTTGTACATTGTTACTTGGAAAGGCGGTCGACCACGAGGGGTACCAGCGTGTAATGCAGTGATGTGGAGACGGGTTGACCTGGATGGTGCCGCGAGATACTTACGGCGTGGCGGGCATTCCTAGCCCTTGCCACAAGTCCTCGAGGCGGGCAACGGGTCACATCTTCGTGAGTTACGCTTGTTACCGCGTTCCTAATCCACTACGATTTGGATATTTGATCGAGGGGCCTCGGCGATAGCACTAACCATCACGTGGGCTAAGTATGGGCGTTCTGCGTCGTATACATCGGCCGAAGCTTATTAGGCGTCGGCGGGCGGCGGATGGCGCGGATTGAGGCTGGACGCGCTGTTAGGCTAGGTCTGCTTCGGCCGCCCGCATAGCGTCTGTGAGTTCTGGGAGATGGCCCATGACCCACAGGGGCATAGGTTTAGTCGGCGTCTTGGCCTCTCTATTGAGCCTAGGTCGGGTTGCGGCGTATTGTTTGACCGAGGCGGGTATGACCACAGAAAGTGTGTCCGGCGGAGTTAAGCGGCGTGGTGGGTAAGTTGGTGCACCCTGGGAAGAAAACATCTATCGATAGCCTGTCCTACGATAGCGGACACTTGGAGTTGTATCGATCGATACAACTAGAACTGTTACTTGAGATGAGACATGGATATGAGCATTGGATTGTGATAATAAGCTGGATAGTATGGCTCGGGATTTCTTTCTCGCAGGGAGGCGAGAAAGGATCTCGGCGAGGTTGATAACACTTCTGCTACTTTATGTTATGTTACTCTACTCCCTCTTGTTTGCTGCAAGATGGTGGTTTCGGAAGATGTTAGTCTTCGTTAGGACTAGGCCTTCTCTCTATTACGGCATTCTGCAGATTCGGTCCTTGATATGGCCTTTACACATATATCCTTGCATATGTAGAGTAGCTCCTTGCTTGCAGTACTTTGGATGAGTACTCACGGTTGCCTTGTTCCCCTTTTCCTATCTCTACTCGATTGCTGCAATCGGACGATGGAGACCAGGATCGAGCGCCACCGCCTCGGCGACTACTACTCGAGGCGCCTACTACTACGTGCAGCCCGGCGGCGACCGGGGAGTGACCTAGGAGGATCCTGGCGGAGGCCTGTCCTCTTCGTCTGTATCCCGGTTTGTGCTAGCCATCTTATGGCACCTTGTTTAACTTATGTCGTACTCAGATATTGTTGCTTCCACGACTTCGTCTATGATCGAGCACTTGTATTCGAGCCCTCGAGGCCCTGGCTTGTATTATGATGCTTGTATGACTTATTTTATTTGTAGAGTTGTGTTGTGATATCTTCCGTGAGTCCACGATCTTGATCGTATACATTTGCGTGCATGATTAGTGTACGATTGAATCGAGGGCGTCACAAGTTGGTATCGAGCCATTGCTGTAGGAATCCCCTTCCACACTCCTTGGCGAAGTCGAGTCTAGACTTTGCAAAACTTTTACTAACATGGCTGTGTGTCTTATGGGCTGCGTCGCCATTGGGTGGTATTAGGATCTTTTACTCCTCGATCTTTACTCGGGATTCGAACTCTCTTCTATTCGGGTTAAACGATTTTGTTAAAAACAACACTAACTTTAGGTTCTCGCAAGTACTTTCTCCCGAGAGCCCCTCACTTCAGATGGTCGATACGCTAATCGGAAGACTCGAAGGTACTCTCGATGTTCTCTCGAGACCTTGTGCCCGTCCCTTTGCTGCTATTCCGACCACCGATAAATCCGTATGGAAAACTACTTACACTTGCCATTCATACGATCATCCCCGTTGATCTTGTTATTACAAGATACCCCGAAGTTTTCTCTATTGTTCCGAGAATACTTTGTGTCTACTGCCTAGCAGTTCTTGTCACCTGAATACCCCTTATAAATCCTCGCACTTGTCGAGTATCCGCTCATCCCAGCTTGTTCATGTGTTTCACAAAAGCCTTCAAAATAAAATTGAGCTTCCGAGAATCCTCCGAGCCTTTGGCTCTTGAAATTCTTGCTTGCTTGCATTATGGTTAATCCCATAAGTCTCGTAGCCATATTGACATTCCTTGTCATTATCATTTTGGGTCTGTTGACTCAATATGTTTGCGAATACCCGCAATCATCATTGATTCTTATAAGTTACCTTTCTGGCTGAGCTGCCATTCTTTTAACCGGAATTGGTTCTTGACCAATCCAATTGCCGTTGATTGTACCCTAAGGCTATTCAACTTATCCACCCCTAAATCAGAGCATTGCTTCTGATCCCTTGTTTGGGAATCATAATTCATTTGCATTTGACAATTGAGTTAGTCAGTTGTTTCTATAATTTGATCTCCTTGCATTCTACTTCCTCTAGATGAGTACTGATGCTCACATCGGATCCCTTGTGGACCACCAGATCCTTTGTTGGATTTTATCTGACAACGCCCTTCATATTCAATAACCTTGTGAGCTTTTCCTCTGATACATAATGCCTTTGGTGAATTGCATCCTTCCCTTTTGCCAACCATGCTCCGCTTTCGAGCTAGTGGTTTTTACTATTGAAGCTGGTGGTATATGTTTCCGTGTTACCTGCGGGTTGAACCTATGTCTTCCTTTATATGTGTGAACTCGGAAGTTTTCACGAGTCATACTCATCGGTATTTCACGGGTAAAACTTTCAACACTAATGCCTTTATCAAAGCGAAGTGAATGGAAGGTTATACATTGAAGAAGTGGGAGTCGACCTTGAACTTGCGTTCATGCCCATGGACACGATGTAGGTCTTATCATTAAAGCTTCTCTTAAATTAATTATTCCTTTGGTATAAGTTCATTTCATATCAGGGATCGGGCCTTTTGCAATCGTGGTTCCGACCATGTTCTCTTTTAAATACCATTTCTCGTGCAAGTTTAGCACTTGTCTTCTGTAGAGCTAATACCCCCGTCCAACCTCTACTTTGATATGTCATCGAGTATTACCCCCTGGTATCTCGAGATTATCATGGAACTGCATAACTTCTTATGAGTTCATCATCAAATGCTACCTTCCCACCGTTCCAATTTTTCACGGGCTCTGAGTTTTTAAACACTCAAAGACACCGATAAATGAACCGAGTCCGCACTACGGTTCAACAACTCTTCAGTAAGCTTCTATAAGTACGAGTTGGTACCCGATCACGCCGTTCCTAGCCTGTTTGGCTATATCGTTGTCGTGATGATTTTTTTTTAACTGTACTACCCGTTCCTTCTTCACGGAGCACAAATTTCGACGAGGAACTGACCTTACGTCGATCCTCATCGACATATCATTTCGCCTTGAACATCAAGCTTGGTTTCGAGTTTGTGTCGTACCTTGGTTCTAATAACCTTTCACTTCATCATTACTTTGGCTTGATGTCATCGTCGATCGATTCATCTTCATGAACTCTCGCGACAAAGGTGCGTGTTCGTCAACATTCGAGCTCATCCGGGATATAAATGGAATTCTTGATGAGAAATACCATCCTTGCCCTCGATGATTTGTACTATCATCGATCCGTTATTGCCTTCCCACCAACACAAGCTTGTTCATGTTTGATGTTATACCTTGAGTTCCTTGCTACCCGTGATCGTTCTTCTTTACCTTGGAGTATTACCATCTTAAGAAATTCTTGGTATTGAGATGCTTCTCACCATCACCATTCTTTCTTGGTCCCCGCTGCTTCCAACGGTGTACCAACAAGTGAGCGATGCTGTTTGGATTCTGCCCTTCTAGCAAGCCTCGTGCTTTGAAGTGAAATTCTCAGACTATCGATTATTAAACCACCATTCTGACATTGATCGTGCAACCCAACCCATCGGGCGCACCTTTCAACCAATGTTACTTGTGTATGTTTTCCTCGAGCATACTTCCTTGTATCATTTGATCCGACAAATGTTATCTCCTTGTTCATTTAAATGTGGGAGTCTATCTTTTGGGAGTCTCGGTGAATTGTCGATGAGTTCACCAGAAACCTCCTTGTCCTCTCCTTGGGTTAATGATGGACTCTTGTTAACGGGAATCACATCATAGTTCATTTCCCCGAGAATCTTACAAGGACATCTCGTCAACTTGCGTTGCACCTTTTCTTCTCAGGTATCCTAAGTCTAAGGTATCTTTACATCAATCTGATCTGAATCTCGGTCAGATATGATGGTTGGGACAACTTTCCAAGGTTTATGCTGTTGATCCTTTGATGACCTGGTAGCATGATGTCATGCCTAACACTTCCGGCCGGAGGACCTATCATTATAGATTCCTTTCAGCAGTTTATCCTATCATCCATGAGAGAATTGTAATCTGTTTCAACCAGTTATTCTGATGAATCCTTCGTGATTCCAAGTCGATCTTCACCTAAAGACCATGTCAATGCTGTCTCAAACATGTCTCGTGATGCTTTGATTTTCAACAAGAACATTCAAGCCCAATGCTAAATGTTTCTTGCTCAATTATCCGAACACCGTTGTATGGGTAATGTCATGAAATTTCTCTCCCTTACCTAAAGGGTTTTCTACATTATATACTATCGTGGATATCTTGCTCGCTTATCCTTGGTAAGGATATATCCTCGAATATGTGTTTAAACACATTTTCCTCTCCATTGTTCTCATTTGATATGATAATCGTATTTACTTTCCATGGGATTTTGGACCTTTCTTGTGGCTATATAATCTAAGCGGTGATCATCCCCGCTTAGGTAAGCACCTCGTTGTACCACACAAGTAATTAAAACCCTGTTGTTATTGTTGGTGACATTTCGGTAACCACCGACGGACGAGAACCTTGCCTATTGGTCGCCTCGCTCAACGAAAGGGAAAATGGTTCTCTTCGTCCCTCGCCCTTGGTACCTATGTTATTGCCGACATGACCCTCAGACTCTCCTCTGACTTGCCTTGCTTACATGATCGTGCAGGATGTCAACAACCTACTACTTTTAACCACATGGTGGGCCCATAACCCACAGGTCACAGGATCGAAACCTGGCTCCCTGTGACACCCCCTGCTCACAAAGTTATCCCTCCCGCGTGGACTCGTATGTAATTCACGGGCCACCGTCATAGTGATCCATTCTGGTATCAGACGCGATACTTACTCTCGCTACTCCGTACCCCCTCTTCTCACCCGCTTGGGGCCTATTATGGTGCCTTCTTACCTTACTCTTGAGGTTTTTCAAATGTTCAAACTCGAGAGTTATTTTTTTTTATACTAATTCATGGGTTAACCCAGTTTGTTTCCCTTAAAAGCATTATGTCGCAGTGAGCTGCCCCTTACCTTTCGTAAATACGATAGAGTTCCCGAAGAAATGATGACCCGTTTATCATATTGCATCGGAATAAAGGGTGGAAGACATCAACGAAAGGGATTAGCTCCTTCGAGAAGATCCGTTAGGTTTTCGTGAATCAGACCTTTTCCTCTTGCTTCTCTTAAATCTCGGGACGAGATTTTCTTGTAGTGGAGGAGAATTGTGACCTTCGGGTGATTACGCCACAACAATCCGCACTTAATCCATGACTGATGGTGCCACGTCACCTCGGTTACTGCTGACAACTCTCGCGTTGTTTCAAATCAATTTCAAAATTCAAATTCACCAAGGTCAAACATTTAAAGTTTTCAAATATTAAACTTTATATGTTTGGAGTGACCCAAATATTTTTAAGTATTTATGGTGGTGAAACCCCACTTTTATAAAATGTTTACTTACTCTAAACTGTTTAAAACAAGAGCAGATTACAATTATTTAGGTGCTTTAACATATTAAGCCTTTTCAAAAAAAAAGGGAAAAGCCCCCTCCCGGGCCACCGGCCCAGCCTGGGCGCCACCAGCCGCCCACCGGCCCAGCCGACCGCCCCCTGGCCTTTAGGCCACTTCCCCCCCCGACCGCTAACCCTAATCCCCACTCACTCCCCTCGCCGCTCGGATCGGATCGATCCCCCACTCCCCTCGACCTCTCTTCCTCCACCCCGTCTCGGATCGGCGCCACCTCCCCCCGCCGCCTCATCCATTCCCCCCTCATGGGAGGCGCGCGCCTCCCCCACGTCCTCGGCCTCCTCCCCCGGCTGGACCCCCCCCCCGCCCGCCCCCGACCACGGTACATCGAGCCGCCGGCCGCTCAGCGCCCGCCGCCTTTCGTCACCGACCCCTCGCCGGACGCCTCGTCGCCTCCTCCCCTGCCCGTCGCCCGCCTCCCTTCTTCCTCTACACCGAGCCACGAGGACCCGGAAGCCCGTGACGCCGCCCGAGCCTTCTTCCTCATCGCCGCCACCGGACAGCGCCACCGGAGCCCTTCGCACCGCTTTTCCCGACGCCTGGCCTGCCTGCCTCGCCGGATGCCCCCTCGACGCTGTTTCGCCCCGACGTCCTCCTCACCCGATCCGCTGCCCGAGTCCCTACCCGCCATTGAGGGCCCGCCCCCCTCTCCTCCCTCTTTCCCCGTCGTGCCGGCTCGGCCGAGCCCGCCAGAACGCCGCTCTCGGCCCCCTCGGCTTCCCAAGACTCTGGCCGCCACAGACCGCGCCTCTCCCCCTTCCTCCTCCGCTTGTTCGCTTCTCTGGCGCCGCCGATCCGTCTTCGATCCGTCCGGTCGCCCCCCCTCCGGCGGGCGCGTGGCCGTGGCCTTCGCCACCTGGCCACCTCGGCCGCCCGTTCGCCAGTGGTCGCCGCCCACCGGGCTGGTCGCGCCCGTCGGGTGGCACCGCCCCCAAGGGCGCCTGCAACCGCTAGGCGGTGCCAGCGACTAGGGGCCCCACCCCAAAACGCTTAAAAGAAAATGTTTTAATTAATGTAAACGAAAAATGATTTAAAAGTAATTAAAATAATTAACTAATTAATTAATTAATTAATTAATTGGGTAATTAATTAAACTAATTAATTCGGATTAGTTAAACCTAATCATTAGCTAATTAATTGGGTAATTAATTAAACTAATTAATCTGGATTAATTAATACTAATCATTAGTTAACTTAATTAACTAAGTTTAATTAACTGATTAGGTTAATTAAGTTATTAGTGTATGACATGTGGGACCCACTGGCGGGGTTGACTTAGTCAACCTGCTATCGATGACGTCGGCATGACCTCATCTTGATGTCATAAATGATTTTTTCAAATTAATTAATTAATTAATTAAAATTCCGAAATTAATAAAACCTTTTATAATTCATAACTTTTAATCCGAGTCTTGATTAAAATAATTTCAACATGAAAGTTGCTCGAGCGGCGAGACGATTCCGGATACGCGATCCGTTCGTCCACCGCACGCCTCTAACCTATCGAACCTGCAAACTTTCTCCTCCGGTTCATCTGTCGACAGACGTCGGGAACCGGATAACCTCCGGATGCTTCCCCTAAACCAAGTACCCTTCTTACCACGTTAGGGCACGCCTAGCATCGCTTCTTGGCATGTCATGCATCGTTATGCATCCGTTATCGTGTATTCATTGTTTCTTCCCCTCTTCTCTTGGTGAGACTACGAGACCGACGCTGCGGTGGCGGGTTCGACTACAAGGTCGACGATCACTCTCTCTTGCCGAGCAACCAGCAAGCCCCCTTTGATCATCCCGATATCGCCCATTCCATTCTCTTATTGCTTGCACTAGATTTTTGCTCTTCGTTATTGTTGCTCCTATTACATTGCATAGCTTTGCTTATTGTAACCCGCTTTGTTACCTACCCTTATCCTAAACTGCTTAGTATAGGTTGGTTAGATACCCATCGCTGACCCCACCTTGTCCTTGTTGCCCTCGCTTCATCATTGAAGACCCGATCAAGCGGGATCAAGACCAGCCCCGACATCGCACATCACTTCCCTTAGTTGCTCGACACTACTAGGTTACTATCAAGTACCGAGGGTGAAACCTCTACAAAGACTTCCGATATTAACCACAGTAGTATAGTTACCGGTTGTGGTCATCGAGGGTGATTCCTCTTTAACCACTTCCGATACGACTGTCGTGCAACCCTCAAGCGTGGACCTCGAGGGTGAATCCTCTTATGTTCACCTTGACGACTACATTGAGCGGAATACACCGGGGGTGATTCCTCGTGTTTTCCCCTTGATGTTTGGACTCACGGTTACTTGGACTTGTACCGCTGTTACTTGGAAAGACGGGTCGACCCTGAGGGGTACCCGCGCGTGCTTAATTGCGAGTGATGTGGAGCGGGTTGACTGGATGGTGCCGCGAGATACTTTACGAGGCGTGGCGGGCATTCCTAGCCCTTGCCACAAGTCCTCGAGACGGGCAACGGGTCACATCTTCGTGAGTTCCGCTTGTTACCGCTGCGTTCCTAATCCACTACGATTTGGATATTTGATCCGAGGGCCTCGCCCGATAGCACTAACCATCACGTGGGCTAAGTATGGGCGTTCTGCGTCAGATACATCAGCGAAGCTTATTAGACGTCGTCGGAGCGGCGCGCCGGATTGGGCTGGAACGCTGTTAGGCTAGGTCTGCTTCCGGCCGCCCTCGCAGCGTCTTGAGGAGTTCCGGGAGATGGCCCATGACCACCGGGGCATAGGTTTAGTCCGGCGTGCTGGCCTCTCTATTGAGCCTAGGTCGGGTTGCGGCGTATTGTTTGACCGAGGCCGGGTATGACCACGAAAGTGTGTCCGCCGGAGTTAAGCGGCGTGGTGGGTAAGTTGGTGCACCCGCAGGAAGAAAACATCTATCGATAGCCTGTCCTACTGATAACGGACACTTGGAGTTGTATCCCGATCGATACAACTAGAACTGGTTACTTGAGATGAGACATGGATATGAGCATTGGATTGTGATAATAAGCTGGATAGTATGGCTCGGGATTTCTTTTCGCAGGAGACGAGAAAGGATCTCGCCGAGGTTGATAGCACTACTGCTACTTTATGTTATGTTACTCTACTCCCTCTTGTTTGCTGCAAGATGGTGGTTTCGGAAGATGTTAGTCTTCGTTAGGACTAGGCCTTCTCTCTATTACGGCATTCTGCAGATTCAGTCCATCGATATGGCCTTTACACATATATCCTTGCATATGTAGAGTAGCTCCTTGCTTGCAGTACTTTGGATGAGTACTCACGGTTGCCTTGTTCCCCTTTTTCCTATCTCTACTCGATTGCTGCAATCGACGATGGAGACCAGGATCCGACGCCACCGCCTCGACGACTACTACTGCGAGGCGCCTACTACTACGTGCAGCCCGGCCGACGACGACCGGGAGTGACCTAGGAGGATCCCTGCAGGAGGCCTGTCCTCTTCGATCAGATCCCGGTTTGTGCTAGCCATCTTATGGCACCTTGTTTAACTTATGTCTCAGTACTCAGATATTGTTGCTTCCACGACTCGTCTATGATCGAGCACTTGTATTCGAGCCCTCGAGGCCCCCGGCTTGTATTATGATGCTTGTATGACTTATTTTATTTGTAGAGTTGTGTTGTGATATCTTCCCGTGAGTCCCTGATCTTGATCGTACACATTTGCGTGCATGATTAGTGTACGATTGAATCGAGGGCGTCACAATTGAATCAAGGGAGCCGGCTACAACTCTTGCAATCTATTCTTAGTTCTATGCCAATTTATTTCCTGTGAACTCTTTCGTTGCCACATGGCATTTTGAAACAGATTAAGCGTATCATGCAGCACTGCTTGTGGAGAGGGAACACGGGTACGCCCCGGCAATCATTGGCGGCTTGGGATTTGGTCTGTCGTCCTAAAACCTTGGGAGGCCTGGGCGTTCTAGACTTGAGCATTCAGAATGATGCCTTGTTGATCAAGCATCTTTTCAAGTTCTTTAATAAGATGGACTTGACATGGGTATCACTTATTTGGGACACATATTATGCCGCAGCGCCACCCCAAGTCACTCAAAGCTGTGGTTCTTTCTGGTGGAGGGATGTACTGAAGCTGTACGATAGGTTTTGCAAGTTGGCGGTACCACACGTGCGTGCGGGAGACACGGTGATCTTATGGCTGGACCGTTGGCAACTTGGTAACAATATGGTTCTCATGCAACACCGGTTTCCGAGGCTTCACTCTTTTGTGATTGATGACACTCTCACCATTAAGGATATGGTGGAACTATCGAACCCAACCGACAATCTCCATCGGCCACTGTCTGCTGAGGCCATTGAGGAATTTAATCAGCTTCAGGCGTTGCTGCCTTTGGTCAACCTTCAGGAGGGGGAAAAGGATGTCTGGAAATGGCCATCCAAGTTTGGTGATTACCAGTCAAGGATTTATTACATGTCATGCTTTTCGGACACTGTGGTTGATCCCATATTCAAGTGGATCTGGAAATGTTCTTGCACCCTTTAGTTTAAGGTGTTTTGCTGGCTTCTTTTGATGGATCGCCTTAACACTAGGGACATGATGCAGCGGCGGCATTGGATTATCCAGGATGACACTTGTGTTCTGTGTCACTCTGTCTCTCATGAGGACATAGTGCATCTCTTCTTCGCTTGCAACTTTAGTCAACGTGTCTGGAATTACCTGGGAATTTCATGGATTATTCAACCTAACCAGACTACTTATGAGATGGCTTCAACTGCTAGGAGGGATTTTGGTTTCCCATTTTTCTCAGAGGTAGTCTTCACTTCTACTTGGAATATTTGGACACAAAGAAATGGGAAGATTTTCATAAATGAGTTACCTTCTTTTAGATCCTGGAGGAGAAATTTTCTTCATGACATTTCTCTTTTAGCTCATAGAATCAAATGTAAATATAGGAATAGCCTAATTTCTTGGATAGCTGCCTTACCTTAAACTCTCTTTGTAAGTAATCTCTCCTCTCTTTCCTTGCCTTTAACTTGTAACTTTTTAAACTCTTTGGTTCTTTGGTTTAATAAAGGACTGTGAGGCTGTTGCCTTGCAGTATATAGTCAAAAAAGCTGGTTTGTTTTTCATAACTCTTGCTTTGTTAAATTTTATGTACATCCTTTTGCTGAGTTTGCCAAGAAGTTTTTGTTCATCCTGGTTGTTCAATACCTATGCTTTATAGTTTGTGTTCACTGTTTCTTTCATACTTGGCATGTTTTTTTGATACTATTGAAGCCAATTGACACAATGGCAGACTACAGTGTGTATGTGCTGAATAGATATCGTGGGAGCATTGAAATTCTTGATTCACTTCCTTACAGTAATAAGGGAACGTCACAAACAAGTTTCCACGAAGATTGACAAAATATCGTGAGTGTTTATTAGCCTGAACCTCCTTTCATATTTGCTTGTTTGACACGAAGTTTATTATGCCTTGTGTTGACAAAATATGTTTCTGTCTCTGCTTTGGTAATACTGCTTGAACTGACTATCATTTGACGGGTGAACTCCTGGTATTTGTTTAGCTGGATCTTATGCAAGTGTCCCTTTTATGTACCTGAACTTAACTATTTTGGTTAACATGTTTTTGACTTCATCTTATTTGTCATTTCTGGCAGATCAAGAGATTTGTTGGGTTGCTCGAGGAGGTGTACGGCAAGGCTGCGTACAAAGCGAGCAAGCAGCCTAACTGGGCGAATATTGCAAAGAGGCTGACTTTTATCGATGTTCCAAAGCAAGTGAATAATGATTGTGGTTTCTTTGCCATGAAGTTCTGCTCTACATATGATGGCGATGAGCTTGTTGATGATTTTGGTGATGTGAAGGTATGTTTTTTCCTAGTTCTTGTCTCATCATCCTTTCATTTTTATTGTGTGTTTTTGCTGAGATGCTCCTGCTGTGGTTTTAGTTATCCTTTACTAAGCCATCATTTCATTTTTTGTTGGCAGGCTGCTGCAGATGACTGGAAGGCCGAGTTCATGCACACTCTAATTGTAACATCCCAAATTTTGGAATGTTAATATAATTAATTGAATTGTTTGTTTGTTTTCTTGAGTGAATTAAACTTGAGTGAAATTTGAACCTTTTCAAAAACTTTTGAAAGAGAGGGAATAAAATGACTTTCCCCTTCTCCGGTAAATTCAAATCCATCCTATTAAAATCAATGAGAGAAGATGAAATGACTTCTTCAACTATAAAGAATTTGAACGGAGTTTTGCAATTTAATTCTTTCAAATATTTGCACTTGCTTCTCTATTTTTCTTCCCCGAGAAATACCCCGAAAAATAAATTCTTGCAAGCAAGAAAGAGCAGAGGAAAATGACCTCCAAAATCAGGGGCATTTTGAAAATATTTGAGCCAAGAAAAACCAAAGTTTTTATTTAAAATTATTTGCAAAAAGAAATAAAGCCTTTAGGGATTTTCTGAAAAACATTTTTTTTAAGTTCTTATTTTGGCCGTGGAATAATGCTCATCATCTACATTTTATTTTTCTGATAATTTTAGTATATAAAAACTCTTTATTCCGAATTGATTTGATTTCCTTTTTATTGTTTTAGTTTCCTAATTCTAAAAATAGGAATGGAATCGTTTTTATTAGGAAAACCTACTGGCCCATTAAGCACTTTCCTATTCTAGCCCAACAAGAGATCATCTCCTTCCTCTGTTTCCTCTCACGTTACACAAGCTTTCCATATCCATGGAGACAGGAATCTCCACCTTCCCGATCTCCCTCGTCTTTCCATCCCAGCGCCTCCCGAGACCGCCTATAAAACCCCCTCCCTCTCCTCGTTCCATTTTTCCCATCACCACGCCTCCCTGCCCGTAGCCTTCTCGCCACCGTCCTCCTTTTCCTGCCTAGAACGCCACCAGAGCTCTCCGAACCTCCCATCGCCCAGCGCCACCTCCCAAGCGCCGACCCCTCCTCCGCCACCCCACCTCGCTGGCGACCTCGCCCCCTCGCCGAGCAGCCTCCACATCGCCATCTCCTTCCTGCCATCTCTGCCTCACGTACAGGTAACTCCGCTTTTTTTCAGATTTATTTCCGTAACAGATTTAGTTCCGTTCTTGTTTAGCTTATAACTTTTGATCTAGAAGTCCAATGATGCTAATTCTTTTTTTGCGTTAGATCACAATTTTCTTGTAGTTTCCAAAATATATAATTTGTCTATGTTTGGATTTATAAAATTGAGTTACATCAGATTTGAATTAAAGCTTGTTTTGCTTATTCCGGGAGTTTCATAATAGATTTTTATTTAATTCTTTTTGCTCCTAGTTGCTTAATGAAATATTTTCTGTTTAGTTAACTTAAAACCATGATTAGGTCATGTTAGAAAAATTTTATTATATAAAACTAGTTCTAGTTGTTGTTTGAAGTAGGAAACTTGAGTTGATTTTCTTTGAGTTTTCCCATTTGGGTTTTGATTTGGTTGTTTTGATGTGTTATGTTGCTATTGTTATGTTATTGTGTTAAGTGATGTTATGCTATGTGCTTATTATAGTTATTGTTTGCCTCGGTAGAATTTCCGAGTGCTAAGATTGCTACTCTGAAACCCTAGTTTTCAAGATCGTCAACAAGGCAAGTTCACTTTGACCATGCTTTCGACCTATGTTTTATTGCATTTAGTGGCACCTTTGCAACCACCCCTCAAGAGTGTTATTGAAATTCTTGTAGTTGAGTAGTATGCATGAGGTAGGAACCCATCACCCTATTACCAAGCCCGGACGTTATTTTATTCTAATGCTACGCTATAGTAGACGGGTTTGGTATGAGTGTTCGAGAGTGGTGAAGAAGGAGGACTCTCGTCAATGACGATAACTCCATGATGGAATCTGCAAGGACTGCATCTTCAAGACCTCAAGACTTCAAGACTCAAGACAAGAATTCAATACACACTCTTTGGGTGAAGGGCGGTTGTGGGCACCTGGAGAAACCAGTGGTTGGCTGGGATGCATGGAGAAGCGCCATGACATCTTGCGGAAAGCTTCACCCAGACTCAAAGAGACGGAAGAATACTTCACGCCCGAAGCTTACCTGTGCAACCGCAAGTCATTATGGGCTCGCTTGGTTGACCTCAGTTGTGACTCTGGCTGGGACGGTGCTAGCAGATGTAGAACTACGGTAGGATTGGATGGGTACCGGACAGTGGTCAGAGGAACTCTTTGGAAGACCATGTTTCGGTCATCTTGTTCTCAAACACTCTGAAGTGCGAGAACGTAAAGAGAGGGATCGAATCTTGCGGGTAAAGTGTACAAACCTCTGCAGAGGGTTATAACCTAATCGATTAGCCGTGTCCCCGGTTACGGACAATTTGAGCATCTGGACTTGGATCTATCTCGGAACTCTCAACACCGGATTGATAACTTAATTGTGGGCCACATATGATGATTTTGGGTTATGAGACATCGGTTGGCGGAACCATGTCATGATAGAAAACTCCTTAGTACAGACTTCATTCTATTCCTTTGATGTAGGTAAAATAAAATCAGCTTTTACGCAAACAAAATTCAGATACAGAGCCATAAAGCCATATTGCATATAGTATAGTTTTATCATCCGTTTTCTCATGTTGTGATCTTGCCGGTACATTCAATGTACTGACCTACACGGTTGCAACGTATCATGTTGCAGATATTTCCTCGACGAGTAAGAGTTACGATCTGAGGTTACGGTCTACACTCAACCCGCCGATGGCGCTGATGGGACTCCACACCCGCTTGATTGTTTCCGCTGATTATTATGAGGTATATATCATTTACGTTATTTATACATGTGATTGCACTTTGATATATACATTGATGTTGTGTGTGCCAAAGATACTTGATCCGTGGATGGTACAAGAATACGTAGGCTTGACCGTCTCGAGGTCGGGTCGCTCTGAGATGGTATCGAACACATGTTGGTGTAGGACGTGACCCTAGAAATCGGAAAGCCCCTAGGACAGGAAATCTCTAAAACTTTATTTTCAA
This sequence comes from Aegilops longissima, assembly GCA_021605205.1. Lineage (NCBI taxonomy): Eukaryota > Viridiplantae > Streptophyta > Magnoliopsida > Poales > Poaceae > Aegilops > Aegilops longissima. The sequence goes on along the minus strand of CM038679.1, from coordinate 210,316,875 downwards.
AAGGATCCGTTACTTTCGTCTTTTCTGATTTTATCAAGTAGACCCTCTCACCTCAAATAGTTAGAATATACCCTTTTCCTTTTGAAGGATCAATCAAGACGCTCCAAGAAGGATTTGATATCGAGAACTGATGATCCTTGAGTAAAGAGGATTTCTCCATTAGAAGCTACAACAGTTGAAGACTCAAGACTTGAAGGATCTGAAGAATTATTTGACCTTTAGAAGACCAAACCCTGTTATACACCCACGTTAGATGCGATGATTTGTGAGCTGTCATTTGTTTGATGTTTTCCGACAGCCCCAAAATAAAACTTGTTTCTTCAAAACTATTGGTTGTATTGTGTGTATATCCTCCCCACCTCTCTCATCTCACCCTAAAACCCTTGAACCCCATAGATGATGAATGAAGTTGACTGATATTCTACGGATCAAGACTCACCAAGGCGAGCTATGGATCCGAATATGGAGAATCACTTGGAAGCAATTTGATTTCAAGGAAGTATGAGGTCCAATATGCTCTTCAAGATTTTACGTAAAGTGCTGCAACCTGGTGGAAAATGCATCAAGCCATACAGGAGTTAATGGAGCAAGAACTTGCGAGGAATTCAAGAAGACCCTGATGAGATCACGCCTCATCCGGAAGCACTATGATAACCCAAAGAAGAAACCTTGTGCTCGCAAGATTTATGGAGAAATAGGACACACCCAGGAGGAACACAAGGATGGATGCCCTCATTGTGAGGGGAAACACCCAGTGAGGAATGCCCAACTAGCGGGTGACTTGCTTCTGTGTGAAGGAACCACCCACTACCCCGGTAAAGTGTCACATTTACTCCACGGTGCAACAAACTATTCAAGCGGGAAGATGGAATGAAAGAAGCCCTCAAGGAAGATCTAGAAGAACCAATAATGGTGAAAGTGTTGAAGACCTGGATGGAGAAGGTCTCAACAGATTTTTCCCCAATGCACGCTATTCATGTGGAGAAGAAGGACATTTTCACGAGATTGCACCAAGGAAAGAAAAGAGTATCCGGGATACTTCCGGCGGAAGCAATAGAGTTTGATCCACAGGGAATAGAAGGTTTGATCGTAACGAAGAAACCGGAAGAGAAAACAAAGACACCCTCAGAACAACCCAATTTCTGCAAATAGGGACAAGAGTCATATTACCTGTTTTGAATGTAAGGACGCCGGGCATTATGCCAATCATTGTCTCGAAAGGAAGCAAGGAACTCAAGGAGCAGCACCATCTCCAAGAAGCCCAAAGACTTATCGAAAGTCATTTGTTTTCACTGCAAGGAAGCAGGACATTATGCTACTAAATGTTCCGACAAGACGAAAGCTGGAGCTGAGTAGTTGGAATTTTGATTATGGATAATAAGAGTAGTAGAAAGCAATTTCATTTTCATGAGCTCAATGAGTTGAGTTATGTAATAGATTACTCGAGATTGTAATAGTTCATGACTCAATAAAGTTGTAATGTCACATCTTGACAAGCTTTAAGGAGTTGTCATATTTTATCTTGGAAATTAATATTCGGATGAACATGGAAGAAAGTGAGTTGTGATGCATAAGCAGGAAGCTGGAATTGAGTTTGAAGTTTTGTTTGGATGATATGGATGTGTGCCGGAGATATGTACCTCATTACGAGCACCACTTTTGTTATACAACCGCAGATGACGACCCTTTACGAGTCTTTCCTTAAAGGTCGGAAACCATCATGACCCCGACAAGTGATCATGATTACCCAAGATCTGAAGGACATGATGAAGCATATTCACCTTGAAGGAAATGCAGTCTACAAAGGCTACCCTTCATGCAAAAGGGAGTGGAACTTTGGTATGTGGAGGTACACCTCCACCATTTGAAAGGAGTTTGCCCAAAGATGACGGGGCAGTACTTTTCATTTCACGTGTGCCACAAGCAACTTTCTTGATGCTGTTCGTGAAGCAGCCATGGAAGCCATACGCCGGATCGAGAAATACTTGAAGCAAGACTCCGTTATACTCGGGAATACCTAAGCGAAGTGCATGCAGAGATGATGAAGGTGAAGCTCAAGACCACCATGATGAAGAAGAAGATTGAAGATTTCAAGGCTCATGTCGCACACTTCGGTGGGATGAAGAATCCTCGAGGAGGATAAATGAATAAAGTTGGAAGTAATGCTGACCATACCAAATCATGTGGGTGGCAGCATTTGTAACAAAGTACTTTTGGAATTTGAATTACTGAAAATGGTTAAGGATGTAATGAAAGATTGATATGAAAATAATGAGATTTTATGGATAAACTTGTGCATTCTTTTGGTCATAGTACTCTGTAAAGCCACAAGATCAATGAAGAAAGAAATGTGTTATTCATGACGGTCCATAGAAGGAAGCTGAACAAAATAAGTTGGAGTTTTGTTTTGATATGATGGTATGAAGAAGCAGAGTACTATGGATTCAAAGGAGGTGTAACAAGAGAGTTACTCCAAGGATGATTTAAGGCTGCACTAGTGCTGAAGTGGGCCATAACCCATGTGCCCAGGATTTTGAGAAGGAACTGTTGTAACTTTGGATAAAGGAATACACTTGGAAGAAGCGGTGATCAAATCAGCATCGTTCCGTAGGAGGTTACACAAAAACCTAAGAGTGGTGAAGTAACGATAGATGTTTTGTTTGGCTTGCAGAAACCATGGATTTACTCGAACCAGTTCGGGAACAAGAGAAATTTCTGTAATGCTTGGTGAGAATGCCCAAGTGTTAGAATACGTGATTCGATATTTACATATGTGGTAATGGTTCAAATACGGGATGGATTGGCCCCCATACCGGAGACTTCTATCATGAACTATCATATGTTGATGGAAAATCAGAGAGCCTTGAAAAACTTAGAAGAGTGTCGACGCGATAAGCCATAAAACCATAAAATGGTAGGACGATGGAACCCCATTACAGCAACCGCTGCCAAACGAGGTTATACGGTGAGGTTCAACCAGACCCATTTTCTGCAGGAGAAAACCATAAATTGTAGACCACCATGAGTGTTTCGATAGTTGTTTAGAATGGACACAGACCCATCAACTAAGAAGATCCGGTCTCGGACGAACTTCAACTTTGACGAACCGACCCAAGCTTTTGAGGAAAACTCTATGCTTCCGATGTAAGAGCTTTAATGAAGGAGCTATTGTAAGATATGTGAAGAGACATACATTGTCAGCCCTCCGGAGGAAATATCTGAGTTTATTGGAACCATGACCTTGTTTTTAAGTGTGGTAGCACCCACGACCTTCGACCAAGACATTTGCTAGAAGACCCCAACCCTAACCTTTTCTTGCTAGCCTCTTGAATCTCGAGGACGAGATTCATTTTAAGTGTGTAGGTTTGTAACATCCCAAATTTTGGAATGTTAATATAATTAATTGAATTGTTTGTTTGTTTGCTTGAGTGAATTAAACTTGAGTGAAATTTGAACCTTTTCAAAAACTTTTGAAAGAGAGGAATAAAATGACTTTCCCTTCTCCGGTAAATTCAAATCCATCCTATTAAAATCAATGAGAGAAGATGACATGACTTCTTCAACTATAAAGAATTTGAGCGGAGTTTTGCAATTTAATTCTTTCAAATATTTGCACTTGCTTCTCTATTTTCTTCCCGAGAAATACCCGAAAAATAAATTCTTGCAAGCAAGAAAGAGCGGAGGAAAATGACCCTCCAAAATCAGGGCATTTTGAAAATATTTGAGCCAAGAAAAACCAAAGTTTTTATTTAAAATTATTTGCAAAAAGAAATAAAGCCTTTAGGGATTTTTTGAAAACATTTTTTTAGTTCTTATTTTGGCCGTGGAATAATGCTCATCATCTACATTTTATTTTTCTGATAATTTTAGTATATAAAAACTCTTTATTCGAATTGATTTGATTTCCTTTTATTGTTTTAGTTTCCTAATTCTAAAAATAGGAATGGAATCGTTTTATTAGGAAAAACCTGCTGGCCCATTAAGCACTTTCCTATTCTAGCCCAACAAGAGATCATCTCCTTCCTCTGTTTCCTCTCACGTTACACAAGCTTTCCATATCCATGGAGACAGGAATCTCCGCCTTCCCGATCTCCTCGTCTTTCCATCCCAGCGCCTCCCGAGACCGCCTATAAAACCCCTCCTCTCCTCGTTCCATTTTTCCCATCACCACGCCTCCCTGCCCGTAGCCTTCTCGCCACCGTCCTCCTTTTCCTGCCTAGAACGCTCACCAGAGCTCTCCTGGAACCTCCCATCGCCCAGCGCCACCTCCCCAAGCGCCGACCCCTCCTCCGCCACCCCCACCACGCCGGCGACCTCGCCCCCTCGCCGGAGCAGCCCTCCACATCGCCATCTCCTTCCTGCCATCTCTGCCTCACGTACAGGTAACTCCGTTTTCGTTTTCAGATTTATTTCCGTAACAGATTTAGTTCCGTTCTTGTTTAGCTTATAACTTTTGATCTAGAAGTCCAATGATGCTGATTCTTTTTGCGTTAGATCACAATTTTCTTGTAGTTTCCAAAATATATAATTTGTCTATGTTTGGATTTATAAAAATTGAGTTAGATCAGATTTGAATTAAAGATTGTTTTGCTTATTCGGGAGTTTCATAATAGATTTTTATTTAATTCTTTTTGCTCCTAGTTGCTTAATGAAATATTTTCTATTTAGTTAACTTAAAACCATGATTAGGTCATGTTAGAAAAATTTTATTATGTAAAACTAGTTCTAGTTGTTGTTTGAAGTAGGAAACTTGAGTTGATTTTCTTTGAGTTTTCCCATTTGGGTTTTGATTTGGTTGTTTTGATGTGTTATGTTGCTATTGTTATGTTATTGTGTTAAGTGATGTTATGCTATGTGCTTATTATAGTTATTGTTTGCCTCGGTAGAATTTCCGGAGTGCGAAGATTGCTACTACGAAACCCTAGTTTTCGAAGATCGTCAACAAGGCAAGTTCACTTTGACCATGCTTTCTGACCTATGTTTTATTGAATTTAGTGGCACCTTTGCAACCACCCCTCAGTAGTGTTATTGAAATTCTTGTAGTTGAGTAGTATGCATGAGGTAGGAACCCATCACCCTATTACCAAGCCGGGACGTTATTTTATTCTAATGCTACGCTATAGTAGGCGGGGTTTGGTATGAGTGTTCGAGAGTGGTGTGAAGAAGGAGGACTCTCGCCAATGACGACAACTCCATGATGGAATCTGCAAGGACTGCATCTTCAAGACCTCAAGACTTCAAGACTCAAGACAAGAATTCAATACACACTCTTTGGGTGAAGGGCGGTTGTGGGCACCTGGAGAAACCAGTGGTTGGCGGGATGCATGGAGAAGCGCCATGACATCTTGCGGAAAGCTTCACCCAGACTCAAAGAGACGGAAGAATACTTCACGCCCGGAAGCTTACCTGTGCAACCGCAAGTCATTATGGGCTCTGGCTTGGTTGACCTCAGTTGTGACTCTGGCTGGGACGGTGCTAGCAGATGTAGAACTACGGTAGGATTGGATGGGTACCGGACAGTGGTCAGAGGAACTCTTTGGAAGACCATGTTTCGGTCATCTTGTTCTCAAACACTCTGAAGTGCGAGAACGTAAAGAGAGGGATCGAATCTTGTGGGTAAAGTGTACAAACCTCTGCAGAGGGTTATAACCTAATCGATTAGCCGTGTCCCCGGTTACGGACAATTTGAGCATCTGGACTTGGATCTATCTCGGAACTCTCAACACCGGATTGATAACTTAATTGTGGGCCACATATGATGATTTTGGGTTATGAGACATCGGTTGGCGGAACCATGTCATGATAGAAAACTCCTTAGTACAGACTTCATTCTATTCCTTTGATGTAGGTAAAATAAAATCAGCTTTTACGCAAACAAAATTCGAATCTGAGCCATAAAGCCATATTGCATATAGTATAGTTTTATCATCCGTTTTCTCATGTTGTGATCTTGCGGTACATTCAATGTACTGACCTACACGGTTGCAACATATCATGTTGCGATATTTCCTCGACGAGTAAGAGTTACGATCAGGTTACGGTCTACACTCAACCTGCCGATGGCGTTGATGGGACTCCACACCCGTTTGATTGTTTCGCTGATTATTATGAGGTATATATCATTTACGTTATTTATACATGTGATTGCACTTTGATATATACATTGATGTCTGTGTGTGCCAAAGATCTTGATCCGTGGATGGTACAAGAATACGTAGGCTTGACCGTCTGAGGTCGGGTCGCTACACTAATCTTTAGCGAGAAGAATGAAATCTTGCGTACAGAGCTTCCTAAAGAGATCCGATCCTTGGGCCCGTGAATTCAAAGCATTGTTTCAGTGTAGATTTGACTTCATAATGATTTCAGTTTGATAATGATTGGAACGATTCTGTAAAGATTTGGTTGTGAGAATTGTTTAGTAATTTGTGTATCTATAGTTGTAGCACTATTACTTATGATATTGAGGACAAATGTATTTGGTGTGAAGAATGATTTGTCTTGTGAATTTCAATGTACTGCATCGTTTTCAGTATCCATGTGTTGTATGTTTTTTCCCCAACAGATGTACTTGAACTTCTCTCTGGGCTATGGTTGAACTGCAGGTTTTTTTGTGTTGTTTAATTTTGGGCCCCAACATATGATAATAGACTTGAACTTCTGCTTTGAGATGTGGCTGCGCTACTGGTTTCAAATGGAGAGGATTTTCTGTGTTGTGTAATGTATTGGTATTTTTCAACCCAACCAATATGTAGCCTTTTGCATAGAATCTACATGTGTTTTTTTGTGTTTATTCAACTGCGAATGGATTTCAACTGTAACTTTGTGCAAAAATATTATCATACACTCCTTTACGTTTCTTTATCTTTTGTCAGCATTGTACATGAACTTCTGCACGTATCCAAACAGAACTTCGTATCTGAACGCGTTGTCTTAGGCTTGCTAACCTTAGTTCATACGACAATACTTATTTTTTAAGCATATTTTTTCCTACATCGATTTATATACCAGAACTTCTTCTATAAGCTGACCTGAACTTCAAACTGTATATTTTTTCATTTTATTGCTGCTTGCTCTTTTATGGAACACAACACCAGCACCTCCTGTCATAATATACCAGAAGTTCTACTGTAAGCTTACTTGAACTTCATTGTGTATAATTTCATTTTTATTCTTGCTTGTACTTTTATGGAATACATCACCAGCACAGCACTTCCTCTCATAATATACCAGGACTTCTACAGTAATATTACTTGAACTTCACAATGTATATTTTCATTTTATTACTGCTTGCTCTTTCATGCAATACATCACCAGCACCTCCTCTCATACTATACCAGGACTTCTGCAGTAAGCTTACTTGAACTTCTACTGTATAATTTCTTTGAAACTTCAACAATAGAAGTTCAAGCAAGCTTCTCCTAAAATACTGTTTCAAAAGTGGAATAACATTCTACACATTGACATGACATAAGTTTGCTTTGTTTAATTGACCTAGTCTAACTGTTCATTAACCTTGCACTCCTCCTAGGCTTTTCTTGTAGTGGTTTTTGCTTGACATGTACCTCTTCCTCTTCATCTTGCTCTTCCTCTTCATCATCCTCTTCCTCTTACTCTTCGCATTCCATTTCCTCTTCCTCTTCGTCTTCCTCTTCTTCGATGGTGTCTTCATATTCGTCTTCCTCTTCATCTTCCACCACTTTCTTGTTGTTCACTCTAGGTTTTGCTTTCTGTTTCTTCTCTGGATTTTTGCTTGTCTTTTGAGCATCCGCGCGCTTTAGGCATGTTCTTGCATTATGTGGTTCATACTCCCTGCATATACTAGAAAGTCTGCTGCTTGTTTTATGTGGGTGTCGTCCCTTGTTTTGTTCTATAACTTTGGGCTGCTGTTTTTGAACTTTGGGTTGCTTGACCTCCTCGGCATCGTTTCTTTCTAAGAGTGTTGGACAGGTGAGCTTGTTGTGTCCTGCAACCTTTTTGCACACACTACATTGCATGTCTCCAAGTGGCACTCCGTTCTCATCGAGCACGACGACTCTTCCTGCAAGTGGTGCCTTTATTTGAGGTCTCTTGTTACTTTTCTTTGCTGCAGAAATTTTGTTCCTACCCTTTGTTTCAGAGTACATCGGCAGTTTCATCGTCTCTTGCTGCCGCCGCTACATTAATTGGTCAACACCCTGCTTGCATCGGTTGGCTTGAGCAGCGGCCTGGAGCATTTCAGCTGCATAATAAATAAGGTCATCTTCAATTTCAGCATCCTCTTCAACCATCCTTTCGTCAACATCAGCTCGATTTGCTGAATGTATTGCATCAACTCTTCCACGAGCCTCTTGAGAACATAGAAGGCTCTGCCATATTGTTGGTCACATCTCATCGCTTTCTTGTTAACCATCAAATTTAGCTGTAGCAAGATGTCTTGCTTCGATAGTCTTGAGCTGCCATCCGATGCAGTTGTGTCGTAGTCCCTTGTATCAAAGGTTGGTTGTGGTTTTGCAGTCTTTGTGTACCATTTGAGGATATATTTGTCTGGAAATTTGTCAGGCTTAAGGTAGTCCAGTATGTTCATGATATGAAGGCAGAACATGCCTGCATTTTGTGATGAATGCATAATACATAGTTTGTGAGCCAGCAATGAGTTTCATATATTTGATATGACACTACTAGTTTAGCTATTTAATGAGTTTGTTTTTCTGCTCACCTGTGTGTATCCAAAGCTTGCATTCACACTCGTATATTTCATTCTCTGGGTCAGCTACAACCTACAATTCATGCTTTGACCAGGCAAATATGTTTTCATCATCATGGCCAGCCTTGTTGTGATAGTACACAAGGTACTTAGTGGGCTCTGCTGTAGGCTTTGCGTGAAACATCATGGCTTTTCTCATCTTAGTACTCATCTCGGTGTACACGACTCTCGTGTACTTGATAGCCATGTCTTCCTCGTAGCTGTAGGTTGTTTTTGTCATAGGATTGGTCTGCACATGTCAAAAAATAAGATATTAGTCGAGGCAGAGTCATGGGTTTCATTTTTTAAAATATAGTGTGTACATGTTGAAGGAAGTAACAATATGATGGGGGTGTTTTTTTGTCTTAATACCATGCTGGTCATTGTTTGCTCGTTCTCCTTCTGCATTCGAGTTTGTATGCAAGCATTTACCCGCCTAGAGAACTTGTGTAGGTTCTGGGTCCCCTTGACAAACCCTCTCTTGAGCACGTGATTCATGCTCTCGCTTTGTTGTGTGGAAGTCATTCTGGCACATAAAATGTTCTTGTAAAATGCTGAAATCCACATTTTCCTATCACTCCACAGTTGCATCATCATCTGGTCGTTCTCCAGGTTGTACTTGTGCACGAGTTCAGCCCAGGCAGCTTCAAACTCCGTTGGCATCAACGGCCAGTTTAATATAGCTGCGAACTCCTCTTTGAATGTTTTACACTTTTTGTACAACAACGCGAGGTATTCCTTGTACTTCTTCAGGATGTGCCAACCGCATAGCTTGTGGACGGTGTTTGGGAATGATTGTGGTATAGCTTTCGCCATCGAGGGGCACTGGTCTGCATGAATTAAAAAACATAAAACTTGCTTCTTTTTGCACTGATAGTGAACTTATGATGTACAAGTACTTGAACTTCACAGGTAGCAGTAGGTGAAGGAAATATGCCCTAGAGGCAATAATAAAGTTGTTATTTATATTTCCTTATATCATGATAAATGTTTATTATTCATGCTAGAATTGTATTAACCGGAAACTTAGTACATGTGTGAATACATAGACAAGCAGAGTGTCACTACTATGCCTCTATCTGACTAGCTTGTTGAATCAAAGATGGTTAAGTTTCCTAGCCATGCACATGAGTTGTCATTCGATTAACGGGATCACATCACTAGAGAATGATGTGATTGACTTGACCCATTCCGTTAGCTTAGCACTTGATCGTTTAGTATATTGCTATTGCTTTCTTCATGACTTATACATGTTCCTATGACTATGAGATTATGCAACTCCCGAATACCGGAGGAATACTTTGTGTGCTACCAAACGTCACAATGTAACTAGGTGATTATAAAGGTGCTCTACAAGTGTCTCCGATGGTACTCGTTGAGTTGGCATTGATCAAGATTAGGATTTGTCACTCCGATTGTCGGAGAGGTATCTCTGGGCCCTCTCGGTAATGCACATCACAATAAGCCTTGCAAGCAATGTGACTAATAAGTTAGTTGCAGGATGATGCATTACAGAATGAGTAAAGATACTTGCCGGTAACGAGATTGAACTAGGTATTGAGATACCGACGATCGAATCTCGGGCAAGTAACATACCGATGACAAAGGGAACAACATATGTTGTTATGCGGTTTGACCGATAAAGATCTTCTAGAATATGTGGGAGCCAATATGAACATCCAGGTTCCGCTATTGGTTATTGACCGGAGACGTGTCTCGGTCATGTATACATAGTTCTCGAACCCGTAGGGTTCGCACGCTTAACATTCGGTGACGATCAGTATTATGAGTTTATGTGTTTTGATGTACCGAAGATAGTTCGGAGTCCCGGATGTGATCACGGACATGATGAGGAGTCTCGAAATGGTCGAGAAAAAAAGGTTGATATATTGGACGACTATATTCGGACACCGGATGAGTTCCGGGGGTCACTGGATATTTGTCGGAGTACCGGGGGGTTATCGGAACCCCCGGGGGAACTAAATGGGCCTACATGGGCCTTGTGTGAGAGAGAGGAGGGGTCTAGGGCTGGCCACGCGCCCCCCTTGAGAGTCCGAGTTGGACAACGAGGGGGGGGGGGGAGCGGCGCCCCCTCTTTCCTACCTCTCTCCCTGTCCTTCCTTCCTATTTGGACTAGGAAAGGGGGAGTCCTACTCCTACTAGGAGGAGGAGTCCCCCCTCTCCTTGGCCCGCCCCAAGGCCGACTAGCCACCCCCTTGCTCCTTTATATACGGGGGCAGGGGGCACCCTAGAACAAACAAGTTGATTGTTTCCAGCCGTGTGCGGTTCCCCCCTCCACCATAATGCACCTCGGTCAAATCGTCGTAGTGCTTAGGCGAAGCCCTGCGCCGGTAGCTTCATCATCACCGTCATCACGTCATCGTGCTGACGAAGCTCTCCCTCGACACTCTGCTGGACCGTGAGTTCGTGGGATGTCACCGAGCTAAACGTGTGTAGATCACGGAGGTGTTGTATGTTTGGTACTAGGATCGGTCGATCGTGAATACGTACGACTACATCAACCGCGTTGCCATAACGCTTCCGCTTTCGGTCTATGAGGGTATGTGGAAAACACTCTCCCCTCTCGTTGCTATGCATCACCATGATCTTGCGTGTGTGTGTAGGATTTTTTTTGAAATTACTACGTTCCCCAATAGTGGCATCCGAGCCAGGTTTATGCGTAGATGTTATATGCACGAGTGGAACAAAAGTGAATTGTGGGCGATAATAGTCATACTGCTTACCAGCATGTCATACTTTGATTCGGCGGTATTGTTGGATGAAGCGGCCCGGACCGACATTACGCGTACGGTTACGCGAGACTGGTTCTACCGACGTGCTTCACACACAAGTGGCTGGCAGGTGTCAGTTTCTCCAACTTTAGTTGAATCGAGTGTGGCTACGCCCGGTCCTTATTGAAGGTTAAAACAGCACATACTTGGTTTTGATACGTAGGTAAGAACGGTTCTTGCTCAGCCCGTAGCAGCCACGTAATACTTGCAACAACAAAGTCGAGGACATCTAACTTGTTTTTGCAGGGCATGTTGTGATGTGATATGGTCAAGACAGGATGCTAACTTTTATTGTATGAGATGATCATGTTTTCTAACGGAGTTATTGGCAACTGGCAAGAGCCATATGGTTGTCGCTTTATTGTATGAAATGCAATCGCCATGTAATTGCTTTACTTTATCACTAAGCGGTAGCGATAGTCGTAGAAGCAACAGTTGGCGAGACAACAATGATGCTACGATGGAGATCAAGGTGTTGCGCCAGTGACGATGGTGATCATGACGGTGCTTTGGAGATGGAGATCAAAGGCACAAGATGATTATGGCCATATCATATCACTTATATTGATTTCATGTGATGTTTATCCTTTATGCATCTTATTTTGCTTAGTTCGACGGTAGCACTATAAGATGATTCTCACTAAATTTCAAGGTACAAGTGTTCTCCCTGAGTATGTACCGTTGTGAAAGTTCGTCGTGCCGAGACACCACGTGATGATCGAGTGTGATAAGCTCTACGTTCACATACAACGGGTGCAAGCCAGTTTTGCACATGCAGAATACTCGGGTTAAACTTGACGAGCCTAGCATATGCAGATATGGCCTCGGAACACTGAGACCGAAAGGTTGAGCGTGAATCATATAGTAGATATGATCAACATAGTGATGTTCACCATTGAAAACTACTCCATCTCACGTGATGATCGGACATGGTTTAGTTGATATGGATCACGTGATCACTTAGATGATTAGAGGGATGTCTATCTAAGTGGGAGTTCTTTAGTAATATGATTAATTGAACTTTAATTTATCATGGACTTAGTACCTGATAGTATTTTGCATGTCTATGTTGTTGTAGATAGATGGCCCATGCTGTTGTTCCGTTGAATTTAATGCATTCCTAGAGAAAGCTAAGTTGAAAGATGATGGTAGCAACTACACGGACATGGTCCGTAACTTGAGGATTATCCTCATTGCTGCACAGAAGCATTACGTCGTGGAAGCACCGCTAGTTGCCAAACCCGCTGCAGGAGCAACGCCAGATGTTATGAACGTCTGGCAGAGCAAAGCTGATGACTACTCGATAGTTCAGTGTGCCATGCTTTACGGCTTAGAACCGGGACTTCAACGACGTTTTGAACGTCATGGAGCATATGAGATGTTCCAGGAGTTGAAGTTAATATTTCAAGCAAATGCCCGGATTGAGAGATATGAAGTCTCCAATAAGTTCTATAGCTGCAAGATGGAGGAGAATAGTTCTGTCAGTGAGCATATACTCAAAATGTCTGGGGTATAAAAATCACTTGATTCAACTGGGAGTTAATCTTCCTGATGATAGTGTCATTGATAGAATTCTTCAATCACTGCCCACCAAGCTACAAGAGCTTCGTGATGAACTATAATATGCAAGGGATGGATAAGACAATTCCCGAGCTCTTCGCAATGCTAAAGGCTGCGGAGGTAGAAATCAAGAAGGAGCATCAAGTGTTGATGGTCAACAAGACCACCAGTTTCAAGAAAAAGGGTAAAGGGAAGAAGGGGAACTTTAAGAAGAACAACAAGCAAGTTGCTGCTCAAGTGAAGAAACCCAAGTCTGGACCTAAGACTGAGACTGAGTGCTTCTACTGCATAGGGACTGGTCACTGGAAGCGGACCTGCCCCAAGTATTCGATGGATAAGAAGGATGGCAAGGTGAACAAAGGTATATGTGATATACATGTTATTGTTGTTTACCTTACTAATGCTCGCAGTAGCACCTGGGTATTTGATACTAGTTCATTGCTAATATTTGCAACTCAAACAGGACTACGGATTAGCGAAGATTGGCTAAGGACAAGGTGACGATATGCGTGGGAAATGGTTCCAAAGTCAATGTAATCGCGGTCGGCACGCTACCTCTACATCTACCTTCGGGATTAGTTTTAGACCTGAACAATTGTTATTTGGTGTCAACGTTAAGCATGAACATTATATCTGGATCTTGTTTGATGCGAGACAGTTATTCATTTAAATCAGAGAATAATGGTTGTTCTATTTATATGAGTAATATCTTTTATGGTCATGCACCCTTGAAGAGTGGTCTATTTTTATTGAATCTTGATAGTAGTGATACACATATTCATAATATTGAAGCCAAAAGATGCAGAGTTGATAATGATAGTGCAACTTATTTGTGGCACTGCCGTTTGGGTCATATTGATGTAAAGCGCATGAAGAAGCTCAATTCTGATGGACTTTTGGAATCACTTGATTATGAATCACTTGGTACTTGCGAACCATGCCTCATGGGCAAGATGACTAAAACTCCGTTCTCCGGAACAATGGAGCGAGCAATAGATTTGTTGGAAATCATACATACTGATGTATGTGGTCCGTTGAATGTTGAGGCTCGCGGCGGGTATCGTTATTTTCTCACCTTCAAAGATGATTTAAGCAGATATGGGTATATCTACTTGATGAAGCATAAGTCTAAAACATTTGAAAAGTTCAAAGAATTTCAGAGTGAAGTGGAAAATCATCGTAACAAGAAAATAAAATTCTACGATCTGATCATGGAGGAGAATATTTGAGTTACGAGTTTGGTCTTCATTTGAAACAATGAGGAATAGTTTCGCAACTCACGCCACCCAGAACACCATAGCGTAATAGTGTGTCCGAACGTCGTAGTCGTACCTTACTAGATATGGTGCGATCTATGATGTCTCTTACTGATTTACCACTATCGTTTTGGGGTTATGCTTTAGACACGGCTGCATTCACGTTAAATAGGGCACCATCTAAATCCGTTGAGACGACACCTTATGAACTGTGGTTTGTCAAGAAATCAAAGTTGTCATTTCTTAAAGTTTGGGGCTGCGATGCTTATGTGAAGAAACTTCAACCTGATAAGCTCGAACCAAATTGGAGAAATGTGTCTTCATAGGATACCCAAAGGAGACTGTTGGGTACACCTTCTATCACAGATCCGAAGGCAAGACATTCATTGCTAAGAATGGATCCTTTCTAGAGAAGGAGTTTCTCTCGAAAGAAGTGAGAGGGAGGAAAGTAGAACTTGATGAGGTAACTGTACCTGCTCCCTTATTGTAAAGTAGTTCATCACAGAAATCTGTTCCTGTGACTCCTACACCAATTAGTGAGGAAGCTAATGATGATGATCATGTAACTTCAGATCAAGTTACTATCAAACCTCATAGATCAACCAGAGTAAGAACCACACCAGAGTGGTACGGTAATCCTGTTCTGGATGTCATGTTACTTGACCATGACGAACCTACAAACTATGAGGAAGCGATGATGAGCCCAGATTCCGCGAAATGGCTTGAGGCCATGAAATCTGAGATGGGATCCATGTATGAGAACAAAGTATGGACTTTGGTTGACTTGCCCGATGATCGGCAAGCCATCGAGAATAAATGGATTTTCAAGAATAAGACTGAGGCTGACGGTAATGTTACTGTCTACAAAGCTCGACTTGTTGCGGAAGGTTTTCGACAAGTTCAAGGAGTTGACTACTATGAGACCTTCTCACCCGTAGCGATGCTTAAGTCCGTCCGAATAATGTTAGCAATTGCTGCATTTTATGATTATGAAATTTGGCAAATGGATGTAAAGACTGCATTCCTGAATGGATTTCTGGAAGAAGAGTTGTATATGATGCAACCAGAAGGTTTTGTCGATCCAAAGGATGCTAACAAAGTGTGCAAGCTCTATCGATCTATTTATGGACTGGTGCAAGCATCTCGGAGTTGGAATAAATGTTTTGATAGTGTGATCAAAGCATATGGTTTTATACAGACTTTTGGAGAAGAGTGTATTTACAAGAAAGTGAGTGGGAGCTCTGTAGCATTTCTAATATTATATGTGGATGACATATTGTTGATTGGAAATGACATAGAATTTATGGATAGCATAAAAGGATACTTGAACAAGAGTTTTTCGATGAAAGACCTCAGTGAAGCTGCTTATATATTGGGCATCAAGATCTATAGAGATAGATCAAGACGCTTAATTGGACTTTCACAAAGCACATACCTTGATAAAGTTTTGAAGAAGTTCAAAATGGATCAAGCAAAGAAAGGGTTCTTTCCTGTGTTACAAGGTGTGAAGTTGAGTCTGACTCAATGCCCCGACCATTGCAGAAGATAAAGAGAAAATGAAAGGTGTTCCCTATGCTTCAGCCATAGGCTCTATCATGTATGCTATGCCATGTACCAAACCGGATATGTGCCTTGCTATTAGTTTAGTAGGGAGGTACCAAAGTAATCCAGGAGTGGATCACTGGATAGCGGTCAAGAACATCCTGAAATACCTGAAAAGGACTAAGGATATGTTTCTCGTTTATGGAGGTGACAAAGAACTCATCGTAAATGGTCACGTCGATGCAAGCTTTGACACTGATTCAGGTGACTCTAAGTCACAAACTGGATACATGTTTATATTGAATGGTGGAGCTGTCAGTTGGTGCAGTTCTAAGCAAAGCGTCGTGCGGGATCTACATGTGAAGCAGAGTACATAGCTGCTTCGGAAGCAGCAAATGAAGGAGTCTGGATGAAGGAGTTCATATCCGATCTATATGTCATACCTAGTCCATCAGGTCCAATGAAAATCTTTTGTGACAATACTGGTGCAATTGCCTTGGCAAAGGATCTAGATTTCACAAGAGAACCAAGCTGATCAAGAGACGCTTCTATTCCATCCGCGATCAAGTCAAGGAGGGAGACATAGAGATTTGCAAGATACATACGGATCTGAATGTTGCAGACCCGTTGACTAAGCCTCTCTCACGAGCAAAACATGATCAGCACCAAGACTCCATGGGTGTTAGAATCATTACTGTGTAATCTAGATTATTGACTCTAGTGCAAGTGGGAGACTGAAGGAAATATGCCCTAGAGGCAATAGTAAAGTTGTTATTTATATTTCCTTATATCATGATAAATGTTTATTATTCATGCTAGAATTGTATTAACCGGAAACTTAGTACATGTGTGAATACATAGACAAGCAGAGTGTCACTAGTATGCCTCTACTTGACTAGCTCGTTGAATCAAAGATGGTTAAGTTTCCTAGCCATGGACATGAGTTGTCATTTGATTAACGGGATCACATCATTAGAGAATGATGTGATTGACTTGACCCATTCCGTTAGCTTAGCACTTGATCGTTTAGTATATTGCTAATGCTTTCTTCATGACTTATACATGTACCTATGACTATGAGATTATGCAACTCCCGAATACCGGAGGAACACTTTGTGTGCTACCAAACGTCACAACGTAACTAGGTGATTATAAAGGTGCTCTACTGGTGTCTCCGATGGTACTTGTTGAGTTGGCATATATCAAGATTAGGATTTGTCAGTCCGATTGTCGGAGAGGTATCTTTGGGCCCTCTCGGTAATGCACATCACAATAAGCCTTGCAAGCAATGTGAATAATGAGTTAGTTGCGGGATGATGCATTACGGAACGAGTAAAGAGACTTGCCGGTAACGAGATTGAACTAGGTATTGAGATACCGACGATCGAATCTCGGGCAAGTAACATACCGATGACAAAGGGAACAACGTATGTTGTTATGCAGTTTGACCGAGAAAGATCTTCATAGAATATGTGGGAGACAATATGAACATCTAGGTTCCGCTATTGGTTATTGACGGGAGATGTGCCTCGGTCATTTCTACATAGTTCTCGAACCCACAGGGTCCGCACGCTTAATGTTCGGTGACGATCGGCATTATGAGTTTATGTGTTTTGATGTACTGAAGATAGTTCGGAGTCCCGGATGTGATCACGGACATGACGAGGTGTCTCGAAATGGCCAAGACATAAAGATCGATATATTGGACAACTATATTCGGACACCGGATGAGTTCCGGGGGTCACCGGATATTTATCGGAGTGCCTCGGGGTTATCGGAACCCCCGGGGGAACTAAATGGGCATACATGGGCCTTGTGTGAGAGAGAGAGAGGAGGGGGCCTAGGGATGGCCGCCCCCCCCCCCCCTTGGGAGTTCGAATTGGACAAGGGGGGGGGGGCGGCACCCCCTCTTTCCTCCCTCTCTCTCCCTCTCCTTCCTTCCCTCTTCCCCCTTCCTAGTTGGACTAGGAAAGGGGAGACCTACTCCTACTAGGAGGAGGACTGAGGGAGTCCTGGATTAGGGGGTATCCAGACAGCCGGACTATATCCTTTGGCCGGACTGTTGGACTATGAAGATACAAGATTGAAGACTTCATCTCGTGTCCGGATGGGACTCTCTTGGCATGGAAGGCAAGCTTGGCGATACGGATATGTAGATCTCCTTCTGTTGTAACCGACTCTATGTAACCCTAGCCCCCTCCGGTGTCTATATAAACCGGAGGGTTTAGTCCGTAGGACAACAACAATCATACCATAGGCCAGCCTCTAGGGTTTAGCCTCTACGATCTCGTGGTAGATCAACTCTTGTAATAATCGTATTCATCAAGATCAATCAAGCAGGAAGTAGGGTATTAACTCCATAGAGAGGGCCCGAACCTGGGTAAACATCGTGTCCCTTGCCTCCTGTTACCATCCCCTTAGACACACAGTTCGGGACCCCCTACCCGAGATCCGCCGGTTATGACACCGACATTGGTGCTTTCATTGAGATGGAACTTGTGTGTTGGCTATGTATGTATATATGATGGAACTTGTGTGTTGGCTATGATTGTTATATGGATGCTTGTTGTATATATATGTGCTGGATATCTCATAGGTGAAATAGTGACCTGAGATTAAGAAACAAAATTAAAAAAATTGTTACTAATGGCGCACTACCATGTGGTGCGCCATTAGTATAGAAGACACTAGTGGCGCACTATGGGCAAAACTAATGGCGCCTTGCAGTGCGCCATTAGTATCTGAGATACTAATGGCGCACGGTGGTGCGCCATTAGTAAAAATACTAGTGGCGTGCTACTAATGGCGCACTGGTAATGCGCCATTAGTAGGCAAAACCAGTGCGCCATTCGTAGGCCTTTTCCTAGTAGTGCTATTTCAGTGTTTCAAAGAAACGAAATATCAAACGGAGTCCAAACAGAATTAAATCTTTGGGGCGTGATTTTCTCATCAGATAAGACCGGAGACTTGGACCCTCCGTCAAGAAAGCCACGAGGCGGTCACGAGGTGGAGGGCGCCTCAGGGCCCCTTCCTCGTGGGCCCTCAAGCTCCACCGACGTAGTCCTTCCTCCTATATATACCTACGCACCCTCGACGGATCAGACACTGAGCCAAAACCTAATTCCACCACCGCAACTTTACGTATCCACGAGATCTCATCTTGGGACTGTTTGAGCTCGCCGGAAGGGGATTCCACCATGGAGGGCATCTACATCATCACCATAGCCTCCGATGAAGTGTGAGTAGTTTACCTCAGACCTTCGGGTCCATAGTTAGTAGCTAGATGGCTTCTTCTCTCTTTTTGGATCTCAATACAATGTTCTCCCCCTCTCTCGTGGAGATCTATTTGATGTAATCTTCTTTTTGCGGTGTGTTTGTTGAGACCGATGAATTGTGGGTTTATGATCAAGATTATCTATGAACAATATTTGAATCTTATCTGAATTCTTTTATGTATGATTGAGTTATCTTTGCAAGTCTCTTCGAATTATCCGTTTGGTTTGGCCAACTAGATTGGTAGTTCTTGCAATGGGAGAAGTGCTTAGCTTTGGGTTCAATCTTGCGGTGTCCTTACCCAAAGGATGAGAAAGGGTTGCAAGGCACGATTGTATTGTTGCCATCGAGGATAACAAGATGGGGTATTTATCATATTGCATGAATTTATTCCTCTCGTCATGTCATCTTGCTTAAGGTGTTACTCTGTTTTCATTAACTTAATACTCTAGATGCATCTTTGGATAGCGGTCGATGAGTGGAGTAATAGTAGTAGATGCAGGTGAGTCGGTCTACTTGTCTCGGACGTGATGCCTATATACATGATCATACCTAGATACTCTCATAACTATGCTCAATTCATCAATTGCTCAAGAGTAATTGTTCACCCACCGTAAAATACCTATGCTCTTGAGAGAAGCCACTAGTGAAATCTATGGCCCCGGGTCTATTTTCATCATATTAATCTTCCCACGCTTTATTATTGCTTTGCTTTTTACTTTGCCTTTTTATTTTACTTTGCATCTTTATATCAAAATACCAAAATATTATCTATCATCTCTATCAGATCTCACTCGTAAGTGACCGTGAAGGATTGACAACCCCTATTCGTGTTGGTTGCGAGGAGTTATTTGTTTTGTGTAGGTACGAGGGACTTGCGCGTGGCCTCCTCTTTGGATTGATACCTTGGTTCTCAAAAACTGAGGGAAATACTTACGCTACTCTGCTGCATCATCCTCTCCTCTTCGGGGAAAACCAACGCAAGCTCAAGACGTAGCACAACACCAGCGACCCAAGCACATCCAAGGTCCGGGACGACAATGAAAACCCGTGACGCAGTAAAAACAAGCGCCGGAATAAAGAAGATAGCCCAGACAACACGGCGGTAAATACCGGATTTAGCGGCTCTCGACCGGGTCAGCTGAAAAAGCCCTCTAAAGGCAACAGAGATGAACCGACCGGCCTAAACAAAATTCTAGACAAACTATGTTAGATCCACGGCACCCCCGGTAAGCCTGCAAATCATACCCACATAGATTGTTGGGTCTTCAAGCAGGCTGGCAAGCTAAACACCGAACACAAGGGGGAGGACACTCCGAGCGAGGACGAGGATCGCCGCATGACAAGACACGGGGACAGAAAAATTTCTGCCAAAGATCAAAACAGTAAATGTTATCCACGTGACAAAGAGGAGAGGCAAATACGCACTCCAAAATGTACGAGCCATAGAGCCCGTCACCCATGAGTCCTGCCCCTGGTCGGCCTGCCCGGTCACTTTCGATTGCAGTGATCACCTAATAGGTATCCGGCAGAAAGGATCAACCGCCTTGGTGCTGGACCCAATAGTAAATGGATACCACCTTACACGAGTCCTTATGGACGACGGCAGTAGTCTAAATCTGATATACCAGGACACTGTCCGCAAAATGGGGATAAACCCAGCAAACATCAGCCACAGTAATACTACCTTCAAGGGAGTAATACCGAGCATTGCAGGCTGGCTTGTGGCTCTCTAGTACTAGAGGTTGTGTTCGCTCGCCCGACAACCTCCGGAGCGAAAGGTTAACCTTCGACATTGCTCCATTCCAAAGTGGCTAGCAAGCACTACTCGGACGAGAGGCTTTCGCCCGTTTCAATGCAATACCGCATTACGCTTTACTCCAACTTAAAATTCCCGGTCCGCGCGGAACCATCATAGTACATGGAAATGTTGAGCGTTCGTTCCGAGCAGAAGAACGCACGGCTTCTTTAACAGCCGAACACTAGACGGCCTCACCACCAGAGATGATGACCGGCCGTTAGGACCGCGGACACAGTTAGACGAGTCTGGCCAATCATCGGATAGATATTGGTTCGATGGTTACACCCGTATAGACGGTACCAGGGGCTTCAACGCAATAATTCGGCTCATCTTATCCATCTCGACTTTTTCATGGTTTATTTATAATAACCAAATTTTTGCACAACAACTTTTCACTAAGCACCTCTCTTTTACAGATGACGATCGTGCTACACCCGTCCAGGATACGGCACAATAGAGACACAGGCGCAGACGTGCAGCAGGGACCCGTACAAAGGTTTCTCTTTAGATCAAGACCCTGCGTAAACCTTTTTTACTGTCTTTTGTTGTTCACATCCTCCGGATTCTCAATACAACCGAGAAGGATGCTGACGTCTTGGCATGTGGCCACGTCAGAATATTGCTCGTACCTGGACACTATGGGTTCATTATCCAAGGGCATCACCTAAGCCCAGTATATGTTTCAAAGGCCGAACACCTTAGGGAGTGTTCGGCGTCGCGAGTTAGGCCTTATATGCATCAGCTCCGAATCATGTCTTTGGTCAAATGTTGGGTTTGCCCGGCTCCTGTGTTTTGCTACCTTACATTCCGCTCTATCGGCTAAGGTGGCACCAGGAGAACTACTGCGATTGTGCCCTGGCTAGCCCGAACGAGCACCTCAGTAGAGAAAGCCGAAAACTGACTATCATGATAAAGCGAGAGACTGGTCAACCACTCGATGACTTATCGGAATCTTCGGGATTCCTCCGCATTAACGAAGGGCCGTTTCCCGGCCAGGCATGACCGCGCCCCGTATTCGGATGAGCACGGAGCCACCAGGGGCTATATAGTAGCCCCACTGTCAAACTCCTATGGCTAAGTGAAAGTGTTAAAGCAATATAGTCCGATTGCCTAGTTTGCTGCGCTATCACCTCCTTAATGGACCAAGACGTTGGATCAAGTGTGAACACGCGTCTTCTGCGAACACCCCCGCATTATATGCGTGGGGGCTGAAGCCGACGACTGCAAACTTTCAGGTTATATAAACATATACATAAATGGTCGCACAGGAGGCATCATAACACTTTTAGGCAAAAGTATAAAAATAGCCTTTATATAATTTAGTAAAACATTGTTTTTCAACGGGAATACATGTCATTCGAACATAATATTCTTTCAGCACTGCGCTTCTATTGAACGAGCGCCGTCAAGGACCTCATCAAAATAGTGCTCGGCAGCTACTCGGCTAATTGCCGAACTAGGGGCTGCAATTGCGGTGGCGTCCATCGCCGTCCAGTGCGTTTTGACACGGGCAAGCGCCATCCGTGCACCCTCGATGCACGCCGATCTCTTCATAGCGTCGATGCGCGACACATCACTAAGGAACTGCTGCACCAAACTGAAGTAACTGTTCGGCCTTCGCCCTGCCGGCCACAGGTGATCGACAACAGACCTCATGGCGAGTCCGGACAACCTATGCAGCTCGGCCCATTTGGCCATCCGCTCATTCAGAGGAAGCGGACGCGCTGGACCATTAAATTGCGACCAGAACAACTTCTCCACTTTGCAATATCTTTGATCTTTGAAAAACCCGGCCGCATCGGTAGCACTCGCTGCCAAATCCAGATAGGCGTCTGCAGAACTCCACAGCCGGTCCAGAGGAGCATACTTAGGATCTACGAACTTCATCCGCAGCATAAAGGGCTTCCCAGTCGCGATATCCCCAGCGTGACGCAGCTCCTCCTTCATCGCTCTAATTGTAGAGCGGGATTCCTTGGCTGCTACCATGGCCTTCTCCAGCTCCGTAGCCCTCGCTTGGCTTTCCTTCTCAAGAAGCCGGTATCGGTCGGCGGCATCACTTAACTCAACGGACATCTTGGCCATCTTCTCCTTACTTTGGCAATGGGAAGCTTGTTCGGCCCTCAGCTCTCCAGCCGCCTTTAGAGCGGCCGCATCACTATTCCTGGCTTGCTTTTTGGCTCTGGCAAGTTCCGCCCGAAGGGTCTCCACTACCGCAGCTCCATCTGCATTTCACAACATGTTCAAGATACTGGCATTACGCTCCTCTTACCATATGTTGAAATCCGGAGATATCACATACCCTGCGCCTCGTCAAGCCGCTTGTTGACAAGCACGATGTCGGCATCTGCCGCATCAAGTCGCCGCGTTAGCTCGGCAACCTCACAAGTCCGGCTAGCCACCGGACCTCCTGCCACCTGCATATGATGACGGCTGGATTATTACCTGCGACTACGATCCTCTGTTTACCGCCGTTTCCAACGGCAACCAGAGTCTCAGGGGCTACTATCTGCATAGGGCACATTTTAAACATGTGCGGTACTGTCAAAAACACATGTCACTTTGCGTAGCTCAAAACCTTGCAGCAGACTCATAAAGGCTTCATGCAACCCGCTTTCTGCGGATGAAACCCTTTCAACCACCGCGCCCATCAGCGCACGGTGCGCTTCTGAGATAGCCACCTGCTCTAGCAGATCCTTCAGTGCATCCGACCGCATGACAGGCGGAGCCGGACCCTTCCGGTTGCTCTCTTCAAGAGCCGGATACTGAGGACTTCAGGTGGCTAGAGAATCACCATCTGGTCTTGCCGGATCGGGAGAAGCCCTCCGAGACGACACCTCGGGGTCGCCCGCCTCGTAAGGTGGGATGGCGTGGGGAGGCGTTTCGCTCTCCATCATCTCCGAAGAAAGATCCCCCGAAGACGAACTATGCCGAGAAGGGTCACGATCCAGACTACAAGACCGATGTTTCGGTTATTTTCCTCGGAAGTAAAGTACGATATTTTTTACTATTAAACCCTTTCTTTTACTTACAGCTTGATGGAGGGCTGATCCCCTTGCTGGCACTGTACGGCCGGGGTATCCCCTGGGCCAGGACCCTATGGCGAAGATTTCTTCCCCCGTTTAGAGACTATTGTCTCCGGGCCTTCAGAGGCAGTCCTTTTCCTTCCTTGGGGAGAGGGAGCTTTGGCTTCTTCTTCCCGGTTGTCCGCCTTCGCGGAGGCGTCAGCCTCTTTCTTCACACCATTATCCTCCCCTGAGGGCGCTTGGTATGGCGCAAGCTACAACATTCGGACTAGTACCGGATCCGGTGAGACCTCGGGGAGGGGGGCCGGACACCTGGTCATCTTCGCCTTTGCTATCTAGTCCTGGTCAAAGAGCTACTTTTCAGAATGATGTCGTGATGAATAGAAATACGACGTGTTCGGCCATAGGGCGACTTACATGGGTATCTGAACAATTGCAGCTCAGACCCGCGTCCTCGGTGGAATCCGGACACATTATTTGCGGTCCGAAGTACAATTTGTACATCTCCTTGGGCATCATGCCGAGGAAGTGCTGAATAGCCCGCGGTCCCTCCGGATTGAATTCCCACAGACGGAGGGGAAGGCGTTTACAGGGCAGGGTTCAGCGAAGTAACATTACTTGCGTTACTGTGACCAGATCAATATCTCTTTCGAGAAGATCTCGGATGCGGCCCTGCAGTATGGGCACGTCCTTCACTGGCCCCCAGTCTAGCCCCTTGTTGATCCATGACGTTAGTCGTGGAGGGTGACCCGAGCGAAAGGTAGGTGGGGCCACCCATTTGGAACCCCTGGGAGCTGTGACATAAAACCATTCTTGTTGCCATAAGCTGGACACCTCCTGGAAAGAACCCTCGGGCCATGGGGCATCGGCGCTTTTGCTTATTACAGCACCTCCGCATTCTGCATACCTCCCCTCGATTTTCTTCGGCTCCACTTGGAAGGTCTTGAGCCACAGGCCGAAGTGAGGGTGATCTTGGAGAAAACTTCGCATTACGACGATAAAAGACGAGATGTGGAGAATAGAATCCGGAGCTAAATCATGGAAGTCCATCCCGTAATAGAACATGAGCCCCCTCACGAAGGGATCCAGAGCCAGGCCTAGCCCTCGAAGGAAGTGAGATATGAATACTACGCTCTCGCCGGGTTTGGGAGTAGGTATGACCTGCCCTTGGGCAGGCTGCCGGTGCACAATCTCGCCGGTCAAGAACCTGGCCTCTCTTATCTTTCTGGCGTCTTCCTCCATGACGGAGGAGGGCATCCACCGACCTTGAAGGTTGGATCCGGACATGGCTTAAGGTCCGAAGCGCCTGACCTGAGCTTTGGCTGTTGGAACTCGAGGCGGGGGAGGGATTCGATTTAGTTCGAGGAATAAAAAAGGATAGGCCTTGGTCTCTTTATAAAGAGGGTGAATACCAGGCGTCCTCCTCGTGACCATTTGGGACTTGCCTATAATCGAGGAGTCATACCAACAGGCACGATTGGGTTACCCACGCCCGTATTGACGAGAATCCCGTGATAAGGGGACACGATCTCTGCTTCGACAAGAAGTGCCAAGGAAACCGCCTCGCGATATGCGTCAAGGCTGTTTGAAAAACACAGTTTGATAATAACCGGGCCATGGCATGATGTCATGGTATCAAATACGTCAGCAGGTTGGATTTTTGAATATTATTCTCTCTACAGTGGAATGTGGAACTTGTTTTGCAGAGCCGGACACTATCCTTGTGTTCAAGATCTTCTATGGAGTATTAGAGGAGGAACCCGCCTTGCAATGCCGAAAACAATCTGCGCGCCGGACTCATCATCATTGAAGCCTGGTTCAGGGGCTACCGAGGCAGTCTGGATTAGGGGTATCCGGACAGCGGACTATATCCTTTGGCGGACTGTTGGACTATGAAGATACAAGATTGAAGACTTCGTCTCGTGTCCGGATGGGACTCTCTTGGCGTGGAAGGCAAGCTTGGCGTCACGGATATGTAGATCTCCTTCTGTTGTAACCGACTGTAACCCTAGCCCCTCCGATGTCTATATAAACCGGAGGGTTTAGTCCGTAGGACAACAACAATCATACCATAGGCCAGCCTCTAGGGTTTAGCCTCTACGATCTCGTGGTAGATCAACTCTTGTAATACTCATATTCATCGAGATCAATCAAGCAGGAAGTAGGGTATTACCTCCATAGAGAGGGCCCGAACCTGGGTAAACATCGTGTCCCTTGCCTCCTGTTACCATCTGCCTTAGACGCACAGTTCAGGACCCCCTACCCGAGATCCGCCGGTTTTGACACCGACAAGGACTCCCGCCTCTCCTTGGAGCACCTCAAGGCCGGCCGGCCTCCCACCTTGCTCCTTTATATACGGGGGCAGGGGGGCACCCTAGAACACACAAGTTGATTGTTTCCAACCGTGTGTGGTGCCCCCCTACACCATAATCCACCCCGGTCATCGTAGTGCTTAGGCGAAGTCCTGCGCCGGTAGCTTCATCATCACTGTCATCACGACGTCGTGCTGAGGAAGCTCTCCTCGACACTCTGCTGGATCATGAGTTCGTGGGACGTCACCGAGCTAAATGTGTGCAGGTCGCGGAGGTGTCGTATGTTCGGTACTAGGATCGGTCGATCGTGAATACGTACGACTACATCAACCGCGTTGTGATAACGCTTCCGTTTACGGTCTATGAGGGTATGTGGACAACGCTCTCCCCTCTTGTTGCTATGCATCACCATGATCTTGCGTGTGCGTAGGAATTTTTTTGAAATTACTACGTTCCCCAACAGTAGGACTATCTAATAATGTCACATATATTTTCCTTACAGCAGTGTTGTTGAACTTATGTTGTTCAAGTATTGAACTTCAAAGGTAGCAGTATTACTAACTAATAATGTAACCCAATTTTTTCTTAAAACAGTGTTGTTGAACTACTGTGGTACCGGTGCTTGAACTTCACATAGAAAACTATATTTTTCCTGAACATGTTTCATATGTTTTTTCTTACAGCAGTGTCCTTGAACTTCTATGGTTCCTCTATTTGAACTTCACATCCAGAACTACATTTTTTCTAAACATGTGACATATAATTTTGCTTCTTATACTATTTTTGTTGGACTTCTGTGCTAACTTGTGGTTGAACTGCTTGCTTTACATTATTTTCAGATAAAACCAATGTACCCAATACAGACCCATAGACTGAAAAGATGATGAAACTTGTAGAGTTTTTTTTTTGAACTCACCTGTTAGAATGCAAGTTGGGTGCTTGTTTTTCATGCACCGTACAAATGTATCGAACAACCACTTGAATGACTTTGTATCTTCGTCTCCGATCAGGGCAACAGCAAATATCGTTGACTGCAAGTGATGGTTTGTTCCAACAAACACTCCCAGAGGCATATGAAATCTGTTGGTCTTGTAAGTTGTGTCGAATGTTACGCAATTGCCAAAGTCTTGATACCCTCCTCGGCAGCTTGCATTGGACCAAAAAATGTTTTTAATTGACTTGTCCTTGTCTATTTGTATGTCATAGAAAAACTCATCATTGATTGCCTTCATGTCTTTGAAGAATGATACAAGTTTCAATAGATCATCCAAATCATCTTTCTTTGCATTCATGGCTTTCCTGAAAATTATAAGCAAACATGCATTTGTTATTTTTGCTAGCAAAGGGTGGTGACTTAGGTTCCTATGTACATTTGCAGTATGTGAATTTTTTAATACTTACTGGTTTAGTAGGTCTTGATACGTCCATTTTCAATCATGCTTTTATATCGATATTTATTGAATTATGGGTTGTTATTACACATTATGTAACAATACTTATGCCTATTCTCCCTTATTTTACAAGGTTTACGCGAAGAGGGAGAATGCTGACAGCTGGAATTCTGGGCTGGAAAAGGAGCAAATATTAGAGACCTATTCTGCACAACTCCAAAAGTCCTGAAACTCCACAAAAGTCAGCTTTGGAATATATAAAAAATATTGGGCAAAGAAAGCACCAGAGGGGGAGGGGGAACCCACCATCCACGAGGGTGGGGGGCGCCCCTGCCCCCTGGGCGTGCCCCCTGCCTCGTGCGCCCCCTAGCAAGCCTCCGATGCCCATCTTTGGCTATACGAAGCCTTTCGCCCTGGAAAGAATAAGAAGAAAGCTTTCGGGATGAAGCACCGCCGTCTTGAGGCGGAACCTGGCGAAACCAATCTAGGGCTCCGGTGGAGCTGTTCTGCCGGGGAAACATCCCTCCGGGAGGGGGAAACCATCACCATCATCATCACCATCGATCCTCTCATTGGGAGGGGGTTAATCTCCATCAACATCTTCACTAGTACCATCTCCTCTAAAACCCTAGTTCATCTCTTGTATCCAATCTTTGTCCCAAAACCTCAGATTGGTACCTGTGGGTTGCTAGTAGTGTTGATTACTCCTTGTAGTTGATTCTAGTTGGTTTGTGTGGTGGAAGAACATATGTTCAGATCCTTTATGCATATTAATACCCCTCTGATTATGAACATGAATATGATTTATGAGTAGTTACGTTTGTTCCTGAGGACATGGGAGAAGTCTTGCTATAAGTAGTCATGTGAATTTGGTATTCGTTCGATATTTTGATGAGATGTATGTTGTCTTCCCTCTAGTGGTGTTATGTGAACGTCGACTACATGAAACTTCACCATTATTTGGGCCTAGAGGAAGGCATTGGGAAGTAATAAGTAGATGATGGGTTTCTAGAGTGGCAGAAGCTTAAACCCTAGTTTATGTGTTGCTTCGTAAGGGGCTGATTTGGATCCATATGTTTCATGCTATGGTTAGGTTTACCTTAACACTTCTTTTGTAGTTGCGGATGCTTGCAATAGGGGTTAATCATAAGTGGGATGCTTGTCCAATGAAGGGCAGCTCCCAAGCACCGGTCCGCCCACATATCAATTTATCAAAGTAACGAACGCGAACCATATGAGCGTGATGAAAACTAGCTTGTACGATAATTCCCATGTGTCCTCGGGAGCGCTTTTCTTTATATAAGAGTTTGTCTAGGCTTGTCATTTGCAACAAAAATGATTGGGCCACCTTGCTGCAACTTATTTACTTTTATTACTTGTTACACGTTACAAATTACCTTATCACAAAACTATCTGATACCGATAATTTCAGTGCTTGCAGAGAATACCTTACTGAAATCCGCTTGTCATTTCCTTCTGCTCCTCGTTGGGTTCGACACTCTTACTTATCGAAAGGACTATCATAGATCCCCTATACTTGTGGGTCATCAAGAATCTTTTCTGGCACCGTTACCGGGGAGTGAAGCGCCTTTGGTAAGTGGAATTCGGTAAGGAAAACTTTATATAGTGTGCTGAAATTTACTGCCACTTGTTACTATGGAATATAATCCTTTGAGGGGCTTGTTCGGGGTATCCTCATCCCGGCCAGTAGAGCAAAGAGTTTCTCTTCAACCAGCTGAACCTACTGAGAATGTTTACTTTGAAATTCCTTTGGGTATGATAGAGAAACTGCTAGCTAATCCTTTTACAGGAGACGGAACATTGCATCCCAATTTGCACCTAATAAATGTGGATGAAGTTTGTGGATTATTTAAGCTTGCAGGTATGCCCGAGGATGTAATCAAGAAGAAGGTCTTCCCTTTATCTTTGAATGGAAATGCGTTGACATGGCTTAGGCCATGTGATGATATTGGATCATGGAACTACAACCGATTGAAATTGGAATTTCATCGGAAGTTTTATCCTATGCATCTGGTTCATCGTGATCGTAATTATATATATAATTTTTGGCCTCATGAAGGAGAAAGCATCGCTCAAGCTTGGGGGAGGATTAAGTCAATGTTATATTCATGCCCCAATCATCAGCTCTCAAGAGAAATTTTTATTCAAAATTTTATGCTCGGCTTTCTCTCAATAATCGCCCCATACTCGATACTTCTTGTACTGGTTCTTTTATGATGAAGACTATTGAATTCAGATGGGATTTATTGGAAATAATTAAATGCAACTCGGAAGATTGGGAACTCGATGAAGGTAAGGAGTCAGGTATAACACCTAAGTTTGATTGTGTTAAATCTTTTATGGATACCAATGTTTTTCGTGAATTTAGCACTAAATATGGACTTGACTCTGAGATAGTAGCTTCTTTTGTGAATCATTTGCTACTCATGTTGATCTTCCTAAGGAGAAGTGTATTAAATATCATCCTCCCATTAAAGTAAAAGTAGTTGAACATATTAAAGTTGAAGAAAAGACTATCACTTATAAAGTCGATCCTATTGTTCCTACTACTTATATTGAGAAACCACTTTTCCCTGTTAGAATAAAGGATTATGCTAAAGCTTCAACTGTGGTTTGTACGAATAATGCTAGAACACCTACACCCTCTGAGCAAATTAAAGTTGAACCTACTATTTCTATGGTTAAAGATCTCTTGGTCGATAATATTGATGGGCATGTTATTTACTTCTGTGATGAAGCTGCTAGAATTGCTAGACCCGATACTAAAAATAAACATAGACCTGTTGTAGGCTTGCCTATTATTTCTGTTAAAATAGGAGATCATTGCTATCATGGCTTATGTGATATGGGTGCTAGTGCGAGTTCAATACCTCATTCTTTATATGAAGAAATTATGCATGATATTGCAACTGCTGAGTTACAAGGTATTGATGTTACAATTAAGCTTGCCAATAGAGATACTATTTCACCAGTTGGGATTGTTAGAGATGTTGAAGTCTTGTGCGGGAAAGTTAAATATCCTATTGATTTTCTTGTTCTTGGTTCCCCACAAGATGACTTTTGTCCCATTATATTTGGTAGACCCTTCTTGAATACTATTAATGCTAAGATAGATTGCAAAAAGGATGTTGTTACTATTGGCTTTGGGGATATGTCTCATGATTTTAATTTTTCTAAATTTCGTAGACAACCCCATGATAAAGAGTTGCCTAGTAAAGATGAAATTATTGGTCTTGCTTCTATTGCCGTGCTTCCTAATGATCCTTTAGAACAATATTTGTTAGACCATGAAAATGATATGTTTATGAATGAAAGAAGGGAAATAGATGAAGTATTCTTTAAGCAGGGACCTATTTTGAAACACAACTTGCCTGTTGAAATTCTAGGGGATCCTCCTCCACCCAAGGGTGATCCCGTGTTTCAGCTTAAACCATTACCCGATACTCTTAAATATGCTTATCTTGATGAAAAGAAGATATATCCTGTTATTATTAGTGCTAACCTTTCAGAGCAGGAAGAAGAGAAATTATTGAGAACTCTGAAGAAGCACCGTGCTGCTATTGGATATACTCTAGATGATCTTAAGGGCATTAGTCCCACTCTATGCCAGCACAAAATAAAATTGGAGAAGGAAGCTAAACCGGTTGTTGATCACCAACGACGGTTAAATCCTAAGATGAAAGAAGTGGTAAGAAAAGAAATACTGAAGCTTCTGGAGGCAGGTATAATTTGTCCTGTTGCCGATAGTTAGTGGGTAAGTCCTATCCAGTGTGTCCCTAAGAAGGGAGGTATTACTGTTGTTCCTAATGACAAACATGAATTGATCCCACAAAGAATTGTTATAGGTTATAGAATGGTAATTGATTTCCACAAACTAAATAAAGCTACTAAAAAGGATCATTACCCTTTACCTTTTATTGATCAAATGCTAGAAAGATTGTCCAAACATACACATTTTTGCTTTCTAGACGGTTATTCTGGTTTCTCTCAAATACCTGTGTCAAAAAGAGGATCAAGAAAAGACCACTTTTTCTTGCCCTTTCGGTACCTTTGCTTATATACGTATGCCTTTTGGTTTATACAATGCACCTGCTACCTTTCAAAGATGTATGACTGCTATATTCTCTGACTTTTGTGAAAAGATTGTTGAGGTTTTCATGGATGATTTTTTCGTATATGGAACTTTTTTTGATGATTGCTTAAGCAACCTTGATCGAGTTTTGCAGAGATGTGAAGAAACTAATCTTGTCTTGAATTGGGAGAAGTGCCACTTTATGGTTAATGAAGGTATTGTCTTGGGGCATAAATTTTTTGAAAGAGGTATTGAAGTTGATCAAGCTAAAGTTGATGCTATTGAAAATATGTCGTGTCCTAAGGACATTAAAGGTATAAGAAGTTTCCTTGGTCATGCCAGTTTTTATAGGAGGTTCATTAAAGACTTCTCGAAAATATCTAGGCATCTGACTAATCTTTTACAAAAATATGTTCCTTTTGTCTTTGATGATGATTGTGTTGAAGCATTTGAAATACTTAAGAAAGCCTTGATTTCTGCACCTATTGTTCAGCCACCTGATTGGAATTTACCCTTTGAAATTATGTGTGATGCTAGTGATTATGTTGTAGGTGCTGTTCTAGGACAAAGAGTTGATAAGAAATTAAATGTTATCCAATATGCTAGTAAAACTCTAGACAATGCCCAAAGAAATTATGCTACTACCGAAAAAGAATTTTTAGCAGTTGTATTTGCTTGTGATAAGTTCAGACCTTATATTATTGATTCTAAAGTAATTGTTCACACTGATCATGCTGTATTAAATACCTTATGGAAAAGAAAGATGCTAAACCTAGACTTATTAGATGGGTTCTTCTCCTACTACAAGAATTTGATTTGCATATTATTGATAGAAAGGGAGCTGAGAACTCCGTTGCAGACAACTTATCTAGGTTAGAGAATGTTCTTGATGACCCACTACCAATTGGTGATAGCTTTCCTGATGAACAATTAGCTGTCATAAATGCTTCTCGTACTGCTCCATGGTATGCTAATTATGCTAATTACATTTTTGCTAAATTTATACTACCTAGTTTCACATACCAGCAAAAGAAAAAGTTTTTCTATGATTTAGGACATTACTTTTGGGATGACCCACACCTTTATAAAGAAGGAGTATATGGTGTTATTAGACGTTGTGTACCTGAGCCTGAACAGGAACATATCCTACGCAAGTGTCACTCCGAGGCTTATGGAGGACACCACGCTGGAGATAGGACTGCACATAAGGTATTGCAATCCGGTTTTTATCGGCCTACTCTCTTCAAAGATGCCCGTAAGTTTGTCTTGTCTTGTGATGAATGTCAAAGAATTGGTAATATTAGTAGACGTCAAGAAATGCCTATGAACTATTCACGTATTATTGAACCATTTGATGTTTGGGGCTTCAATTATATGGGACCGTTTCCTTCCTCTAATGGGTATACACATATTTTAGTTGCTGTTGATTACATTACTAAGTGGCTAGAAGCTATTTCAGTTAGTAGTGCTGATCATAACACCTCTATTAAGATGCTTAAAGAAGTTATTTTCCCGAGGTTTGGAGTCCCTAGATATTTAATGACTGATGGTGGTTCACATTTTATTCATGGTGCCTTTCGTTAAATGCTTGCTAAGTATGATGTTAATCATAGAATTGCATCTCCATACCATCTACAATCTAGTGGTCAAGTAGAACTAAGTAATAGGGAGATTAAATTAATTTTGCAAAAGACTGTTAATAGATCTAGAAAGAATTGGTCTTAGAAACTTGATGATGCATTATGGGCCTATAGAATTGCATATAAAAATCCTATGGGTATGTCTCCGTATAAAATGGTTTATGGAAAAGCATGTCATTTACCTCTCGAACTAGAACATAAGGCATATTGGGCCATTAAAGAGCTCAATTATGATTTCAAACTTGCCGGTGAGAAGAGACTATTTGACATTAGCTCACTTGATGAGTGGAGAACCCAGGCTTATGAGAATGCCAAACTGTTTAAAGAAAAAGTTAAAAGATGGCATGACAAAAGGATACAAAAGTGTGAGTTTAATGTAGGTGATTTGTTTTGTTATACAACTCTCGTTTAAGACTTTTTGCAGGAAAACTCCTCTCTAAATGGGAAGGTCCTTACGTTATCGAGGAGGTCTATCGTTCCGGTGCCAAAACAGTTCATTATATAATCTCCCGACTCCAAAACAGTTCTAATAGCAATTTTTCCCTGTTTTGGAATATTTAAGAAAATAGGAAAATATGAAGTAGTCCGAAAAGGACACGAGGCATCCATGAGGGTGGGGGGCGCGCCACCTGCCTCGTGGGCACCTCGTGTGCTCTCCATACTCTGTTTTCTTGCACGATACTTCTTTTGGTAGGTAAAAATTCATTATATAATCTCCAGAGGTTTTGACCACCGTACCCCGCAAATATCCTTTGTTTTTTGTTTTGAGTTGTTGCACCGCAGATTAGAGGAAGATGTCTTCTCAAGAGTCAATCAGGGAGAGTCGGATGTCTCATCCGACACCGGGACCAGGAGCAAACAGTGATGCTGACCACTTTGGGCCATCAACGGAAGAAGAGATGGAGGCCGACTTGAAAAAGATAGATGCCATGGAAGAGGATCAAGAAATTACTTCTCATTTCCGAGCCGGATTCACGATGGGGGAACTATAGAGCTCAGCTATTCCAAACTCGGTCATCCCTTCCAATGTTAGATTTATTTCTTATGAAAATATGAAAAAGAGTGTTACTTGTTCTCCCGCAGCTATGCAACATTCATGGGTGAAAGGAGCTTCAGCCGTCACAGGTAAGCTCCGTAAGGAAATAATGGACCTCAAGTAGCAAGTCAATAAGCTCGAGGAAGAGAAACATATCCTGAGGGGCATCATCACCAAGAATATCACATCGCCACCTCCGAAGAAAGAGACATAAACACATGGGTATGGGCATTCCCCTTGGCAACTGCCAAGCTTGGGGGAGGTGCCCCGGTATCGTATCATCATCACACTCCTATCTTTACCGTTTTTTAGTTCGATCCTTTTGCTAATATCTTGATCTAGTAGAATAAAGTTTTAGTATGACTTAGTTTTGAGTTTTACTTTATGATCCTTCTATGTAATCGAGTCCGTGAGCTATATATATATAATAAAGATTAGTTTTGAGTCGAGGGCTAGGTCATCTTGCTATGATCTTGAGGGAATAAAAGAAAGAATAAAAGGAATTAAAGAGATCATAATGATCTTATGGAGAGTAATGACTTCACATATAAATAGTATGATGAATAAAAGTTGTTTAGAGTTGACAAACATAGTTTTGGTCATCGTTGCAATTAATAGGAAGTAATAAAGAAAGAGAGGTTTTCACATATAAATATAATATCTTGGACATCTTTTAGGATTATGAGCACTCATTAAAATATGACATGCTAAAAAGTTAATGTTGGACAAGGAAGACAACGTAATGGGTTATGTTTTCTTATATCCGAAATAAAGTATATTGTCATGTATAATCCAACATGTTGAGCTTGCCTTTCCCCCTCATGCTAACCAAATTGTTTGCACCAAGTAGAGATACTACTTGTGCTTCCAAACATCCTTAAACCCGGTTTTGCCATGAGAGTTGTCGGTGTACTAGAGTAGGGGTACCTAGTATCCCGAACTTGTGCACGGGCGATTCAACACCAGCGGCAAGGCTTGCGGGTGACCGCCAAGGTCCTGCATGGTTCCTTTGGAGCCATTCAAGAACAAAGTATTCAAGCCAAGGAGACAAGGCCCCGGCAAGAGGAGCTTGCCGGGAAGGCCAACCAAGGCATCTCAAGGAACTTGCCGCGACGCGCCACGCAGCGTCCGGCGAGGCCCGGCGAGCGACAAGCTTCCGGACGCGACAAGACAACGACCACGGCAAGGCGCTTGCGCGCAAACTACCACTCTGTACCAGCGCTCCAAAGACATCCACCAACGTGTCGCCACAGGACCTTTCGGTAGCAGCGTGGCAAGAGGCTGGCGGCCAGCGGTCTTGTGGTGGCAGCGGCGCTGACAAGATTGCCATCGTGGCAGCGGTGGTGTCTCAGACGGTCCTTTTGCACTATTTGGGCGGCGTGAGCGGGCATTTAATGCCTTTGTCCCTGCCGTCAAGGTTAGGTATGGTACCTTGTGCGGTAGTTGTACCAACCGCAATTCCTTTTCCATTTTACCCTTGTCTACGTTGCCACTGCCGGAGACCCTTTAGCATATAAAAGGAGGCCCATGCGCAACATAGAAGGGGTTGGAAGGCAGAAAACGCCACGCTCGGTCTCGTTAGCAGCTAGTGTGTCTTGTAGCACTCAGCGCCCCGAGCAAGAACTCAATACACTCAGACATGCAGCAGTAGGAGTGTTATCTCTCCGAAGAGCTCCGAAGCTGGGTAAACTGCTCGTGTGCTTCGCCTCGATCCGCTCTTCGTGCGATCTCCCCCCCTTCGCCGAACCGAAGCGGCTCGGTCCGCCGGTCCCATAGGTGTTCGTGGATCAGTTTCCCCGACATCTTTGGCGCGCCAGGTAGGGGAATCGAGGTTGTGTGAACCTGATCGACGTTCACACGAGCTAGATCTTCATCTTCTTCATCGACATGCCACCGAAGAAGAAGGCTTCGACGGCAGCTGTTCCGTCCACGTCGATCCCACCACCACCGGAGCAAACGGGTGGTGGGGTAGACGCCAGCGGGAGAACGGACATCGGCGAGGAGCCCACGGTGCTGCCAGGTCAAGGACAAGGCTGCGCGAGACCTCGGCGTCCGTACATGCACCGCCCATCTCGGGAGATGCAGGACCGGCAGCGTCATGGTATTCGCGATGCCATCGTTCGTTGGGCCAAGATCGAGCTGGTGGATCTCGGGGTGCTCAAGACCAGCATGCTGCGCCAACATGCTTGCACGAAGCGAGACACGATCGCTGGGCGGGATCTGCTCCTTCTAACATAGTTAGAAGTCCGAGCATATCCGCTCCTCGCGCCGTTCGCCATCGCCGCCCACCACTCAGCAGAAGCTTTGGCGCGAGCTCAACTGCTCTGGATTACCCTCCAACGGCAGACAAGATCGATGAATGGAGGCCACCATTCAGAGTCTCATCGGCCGCCAGCGGCAACACTCCGCTGCAGCCGAGTACATCGCTGCCGCAGCGGGGCTGCGAGCACGAGCCGATGGCGACGAAACCGGTGGGGGTGCAACCACCATGCACTCTCCACCCCAAAGGCCAAGATCGCCGACTCGCCGGATCCACCTCGACAGCGGCTCCACCGCATCATCAAATCCACGAGCTCGTCGCGATCAGCGCCAAGTTCTTCACGAACGACAGCAAGAAGACGCTCGAACTCGCATCAAGCATCAAAGAGAAGCGCGGCGTCAATCGGACCAGCACGCTGGGCCCTCTGTCGACATGCATGCACCAGGGGAACCAGGCGACTTGCCGTGCGCGGTAGGTTGCCCTGCGTTCACTTGTGAGCTGCGGCAAGTCCAGTGGCCCAGCACGAAGAATTTCAAGCCAGACGTGCGAGTAAAAATGCGGCGGCAAGTCGCATCCGTCGGAGTTCCTCAGCATCTACACCATCGGGTGCGAGCTGCGGGGGCAGGACGACAAGATCTGGCCAACTACTTCCGCCGGTGCTCAAGCCCAATGTCGATCTGGCTCATGCACTTGCGGACAACTCCATATCCTCTGGGCAGACCTATGCCATCAGTTTATCGGCGCTTTACAGCGGCCACAAGCCTCATGGCCAAGAGAGCGACCTTCATCTGCTCGCCCGGAAGGAAGGAGAGCCCTGCGCAAGTACATTCGAGAGATTCAAGCGCGACAGCACAACATCTCAGATGTCCACCCTGCCGCTGTAATCAGCGCGTTCCATCGAGCGTCGCGAAACCGCAGGATGCGGAGGAGATGGCGATGTGCAAGATCGAGAGGCGTCGATGAGCTATATGCCTGGCCGACAAGTGTGCGCGTCTTTGAGGAAGGAGGAAACTCCCGGAGAGAATCTGAAGCAGGAGGATCGATAGTGAGGAGGCTGCCCGGCAAAGAAAAACGGCGGCGGAACAACACGGGAAGAAGAAAGGCAAAGGTGTGCTAGTCGTTGAGCAGTCCGGCAATGGAGGTGGCACCAAGAAAGCCAAAGCTGGTAGCTCCGCCGAGGAGATTGCCGCAGCACCAACTACCGGTGTGGCGGTCGCCGACAAGCGGGACGGCACCAACAAGCATTCTTGCAAGATCCACCGCACCAAGGGCCATGACCTCGAGCTGCAAGAAGGTCGAGCAGCTTGTCGAGCAACAAAAGGCTGAATCGAGCGACGCGACAAGGAGAAGGCCCAGGAAGGTGCTGGAGGAGCCGGCAAGCGCCCGGCCGAGGAGGGCGCTTGCGGCAAGGCCAAGCAGCGACAAGGAGACAGACCTCCCGCGGCGCGACAAGGATGAAGATGACGACGACGATGAAGATATGGATGATGACGAGACCGATGAGCAGGAGTTCCAGAAAGCCACAGAGGTCTTGTGCGTTGACGGCGGTGCTTCTCTGCATACTTCACACCGCCAGCTCAAGCAGTGGGTGCGGGAAGTCAATGCGGCAGAACCACCCGTCGAGTCACGCAAGGCTCTGAAATGGTCCAGCACGCCTATCATCTTTGATATTGAGGACCACCCTGATCGCATAACTGCGGTCGGGTGCTTGCCGATGTTGGTTTCACCAACTATCCGCAACCTCAAGGTCACTAAGATGCTAGTTGATGGCGGGGCCGGCTTGAACCTGATCTCCTCCGCGGTACTCCAGAAACTCCAGATCCCTGATGGCGAGCTCGAAGAGACCGGCACATTCCAAGGAATCAATCCGGGAAGGAGCAAGCCGAAGGGAAAGATCACGTTGCCGGTGACATTTGGCAGCGAGTTGAACTTCAGGACTGAGAGGGTCACTTTTGACGTTGCTGACTTTCCATTGCCTTACAATGGGATACTCGGCCCAAAGCTTTTCGCCAAATTCATGGCAGCCTCTCACTATGCATACAACATCTTTGAAGATGCCAGGCCCGATAAGTGTCATCTCTGTCCTGGCGACAAGAAGGATGCTCTTATCTGCGCCTACAAGATCTACGGGAAGCAGCAGCCGCAGCAGATCGCAAGTCACTTGCCGTTGAAGCTCCGGGCGAAGAAGAAGACCAAGTCCGGCAAGAGTTACGATGCCCACTCCGGCAAGCGCACCTCTTGGTGCTGCGCTACCGTCGAGGGCGCACCATCGAGCTCCACCGGCAAGTGTAAGAAGACAATGGCAGCTCCGACAGAGACCAAGAAGGTGTCCGCCAAGGAGGATGGCACTGGTGGTACCTTTACCATCAGTGCCACTCTCGACCCTAAATAGGAAAGCGCTCGTTGCTTTCTGCGCAGGCTGTCGGCGTATTTGTGTGGCAACCGTCGACATCCCGGTGTTCCCGGAAAGTGTCGAGCACCATCTTGCCGTCTGTCCTCATCGCGCGCCCGTCAAGCGTAAAGTCGGGAAGCGGCGGTGGAGCGCCAAGAATTCATCGCGAAGAAATCAAGAAATTGGAAGCAGCAGGCCTTGTCGAGGAGTGCTCCATCCTCGTGGTTGGCCAACCCTGTAGTCGTGCGCGCAAGGTAAAGCGGAAATGGAGGCTTTGTATCGACTTTACCGATGTCAATAAAGCTTGTCCCAAAGACCCATTTCCTTGCCGCGCATCGACAGATTGTTGACTCCACGGCGGATGTGACTTGCTTTCATTTCTTGATGCATACTCGAGATACCATCAGATCTTCATGGCGAGAAGAGGATGAGGAGAAGACCGCATTCATCACCCCATGTGGCACATCTTTGTTTTCGTACGGATGCCTTTCGGTTTAAAGAATGCTGGTTCAACATTTGCAAGGGTAGTCCATGGCGCTTTTGAGCCGCAAATACACGAAATGTGGAAGCCTACATGGATGACATAGTGGTCAAGAGCAAGGACAAAGCGACTCGATTCAAGATTTAGACGAAACCTTTGCAAATCTGCGCAAGATCAACCTCAAGCTTAACCCGAGAAGTGTGTGTTTGGAGTCCCCTCCGGCAAGCTTCTCGGGTTCTTCGTGTCTCAGCGGGGAATTGAAGCCAATCCCGACAAGATCAAGGCCATTGAGCAGATTGAAGCACCAAAGCGCGTCAAGGATGTACGAAGACTTGCCGGTTGCGTAGCTGCTCTTAGCAGGTTTATCTCTAGGTCTGCTGGCGCATACGCCATTTTCAAAATATTGAAAAGGCAGGTCAATGAAATGGACTCGAAGCGGAGGCTGCACTGCAGGACTTAAAGAGATACTGTCCTCCACTCCAACACTTGTCGCACCTAAGCCACAAGAGAAGTTGCTGCTATATATAGCGGCAACCAATCAAGTGGTTAGTGCTGCGTTAGTAGCGGAGAGGAGGCGGATGATGAGCCAGCAACCATGGCAGATGCATCCGGCGACAAGCGAGGGACTTCACCGCAAGCTCTGGTCCCGACAAAGATGGATCTGCGCTGGCGTGTGAGAAGATGCAGAAAAGAATGGTGCAACGCCCAGTTTACTTTGTCAGTTCCCTTCTGCAGGGGGCTAGGTCAAGGTACTCTAGTGTGCAGAAATTGCTTTTCGGCCTTCTCATGGCCTCGAGAAAGCTGCGCCATTACTTCCAAGCACATGAGATCACAGTCGTCACTCGTTTCCCGCTGAAGAGGATCTTGCAAAATCTAGAAGCAAGGGCAGGATTGTCGAGTGGCCTTTGGAACTGTCAAGCTTTGGCCTCAAGTTTGAGAGCACTTCAACTATCCAAAGCGAGCATTGGCGGAGTTCATAGCAGAATGGGCGCCAACACAAGATGAAGAAATTCGAAGCGAGCATCCCGTCAAGGAAGCAAGCAAAGAGTGGCTGATGTACTTTGATGGTGCCTTCTCGCCGCAAAGCGCCGGTCTTGGCGTGCTACTTGTTGCACCACGGAGAGCACCTCAAGTCGTAGTCGGATGCACTTTCCCAAGAAGCAAGCAATGAACAATACCGCAGAGTATGAAGGTTTGCTTGCCGGTCTCGAGATCGCAGCAGACCTTGGGATCAAGAAGCTCATTGTCGGGGTGACTCACAGCTTGTCGTCCGCCAAGTGAACAAAATTATCGAGTCCGTTGATGGAAGCTTATGTTGATGAAGTGAGAAAGCTAGAAGAGCACTTTGACGGCCTACAGATGGAACATGTTCCAAGAGCTCGGAACGACATTGCCGATGGCTGTCGAAGTCGCGCCGCACTTAAGTTACTGTGGAACCAGGGATCTTTGTGCTCAAACTGACTCAACCGTCTGTAACGCCATCAACTGGATAGAGCAAGAAGAGGAAGTTGATTTCGGTGACTATTTTCGGCGAGCTCCCGAAGCCGCCGCCAAGAAGGTCCTCAAGATCAACACCAAGGGTCTTTGAGGAGCGATCTGCTCCGGCAAGCCCTAGGGTTTGTTCCGTTGAAGCGAGCGCTCCCGACAAGTTTTGCTCCGGCAAGCTTGCGGGAGCGTCAAGCTCGGCTGAGCCGCGAGTTCTCGCCGTAGAAGCGGATGTTCCGCAGCAGCGGATGTGCCTTTAGTCCTTGTTGTCGAGCCGCAAGCTCCGGCATGGGCACAAGCAGATTGTCCGTTTCCTTGACGACGGAGAACTTCCCGAAGAGCAAGAAGAAGCGGAAAGAGTAGCCCGGCAGTCAAGTATGTACCAGTTTGTCGACAACACACTCGCATGCGAAGAAGACTCAACGGCGTGAAATTGAAGTGTATTCACGGGAAGGCGGACAAAAGCTGTTGGCGAGATACATGGAGGCATATGTGGTCACCACATTGGTGCAAAACACTTGCCGGCAAAGCGTTCGGCAAGGTTTCTTTTGGCCGACAGCCCTCCGGGATGCAACTGCACAAGTAACCAAGTGTGAAGCGTGCGGTTCCATTCCAGCGAGATACACCAGCCAGCTCAAGCTCTCCGACGATCCCTTTATCACGGCCATTTTCGGTGCGGGGCTCGACATCCTCGGCCCCTTTCCCGAGCTGTCGGGGCTTTGAGTACTTATGCGTTGCAATCGACAAGTTCACAAAGTGGCGGAAGTGGAAGCGATGAGGAAGGTGACAGCACGATCGGCGATCAAGTTCTTGGTCGATTGTTTGCCGCCGAGATCCCTAATAGGATCATCACCGACAATGGCACGCAATTCACGAGCCGCACCTTCATGCGATCGTCCAAGATCTTGGCGCCAAGGTCTGCTTCGCTTCATTGCTCATCCAGAAGTAGCGGTCAAGCGAGAGGGCGAATCTGAAGTGCTGCTGGCTCAAGACCAGGACTTTCGACAGGCTGCGCAAGTGCGGAAAGAACTGGATTGAGGAGCTGCGGTGGTTCTTTGGTCGATTAGGACGACGCCAAATCGAGCCAGCGGCGGACACCTTCGCTCTAGTCTATAGAGCAGAGGCAGTTCTCCCCACGGAACTTCGTATACGGGTCACCTCGAGTGCTCGCTTATGATGAGCTTGAGCAAGAGCGATTGCGACAAGATGACACGCTGCTCCTTGAGGAAGACCGTCTTGAGGCATTGTGACGAGCTGCTCGATACCAGCAAGCTTTGCGCCGCTACCATAGCCATAAAGTTAATGCGAAGTCTCGAGGAAGGCGACCTTGTTCTTGGTAGCGTTCAGTCCGCCAAGAATTCCAACAAGTTGATGCCGAAGTGGGAAGGCCCTTACCGGGTGAAACGAGTCACTAGGCCTGGCGCTGTCCGCATTGAGACCGAAGATGGCATTCCGGTGAGCAACTCCTGGAACATTGAGCATCTTCGTAAGTTTTACCCGTAGGGCACGGTTGCCGGAACCTGTTTCGGCAACCACATTTTGTACAAGTCTTCCCGATGTTGCATGTAATCCTTTGTACGAAGCCGGGCGCAGACCCCGTGCATAAGTAAAGCTCATGTGCTCCGCACATCTTGTCAATTTCATGCTTTCTACTTTTTTTTGCATGCGTTATCTAACACTTTGTGCAGCGCCTACCCCCGGTAAGCAATAACGAGCCGTAAGGCTCCATATCTTTATTTTCTCTTCTTTCTCTTTCTCAAAGAAAGGAAGGTTCCCTCGCCCACAAGTTTGCCGGGGGGAAAGGAGAAGATAATGGTGTGGACCAAGCGTCGTTCGAGGAAGTTTCGCCTTACCGGGAAGCAAACGACAGAAAAGCTAAATTGCTAAAGTTTGAGCAATCAGTTTTAAAATTTTTAAGTTATCTTCCTCGAATGACCGTGCTTTGTATGGAAAACCTGTGCGCGGAGGAACCAACTCGTAGCTAGTTGCGCCCTTACTTTGTTTGAGTCCGCTCAACAACTTAAGTGAGCTGCGACTAGTTGCGACAAGGTTTCTTGTCGATGGCGGCACCTTGACGAGGCTGCCGACGTCCCACTCAGACTCAGCGCCATGCTGAGGTGCCTCTTGCCGACAAGTTCCCTAAAAGCGTAGGGCCAAAACATACAAAGGAAGGAATCAAGTAAAGGAAATAACATAGCAATCGCTACCGAAATAGAGTCATATTACAAGATAGCTTGTCGCAGCTCTAACAGATTGTTCTCATAACATGACCAGCAGCGACAAGAAAAAGAGAAAAGCAGGCGGCCTAATCTCGCGACGCCTCAACCCTCTTGATCCCGCTCACCTTGTCCACAATGGGTGCGACAAGGGTCTTGAGCTTCGAGATCAACATCCGGCGGCAAGGTCACGAGGGCGTTGGTGAGGTTGAGACCTGGGTTGCGGAAGGCCACCTTCACCAGCACCTTTTGAAGAGCTCCCGCGCAGATCTTGCGCGACTCGTCGGCCAGCTGCTTTGGGATCTTCTCCCGGAGTCGCTGGAGGGCCGTCGCCACGCCTTTGAAGAACAAGTTGAGCTTGGCGCTGGGTTGGAGGTGCTCATCGGAGGAATACCCGAGATCCTCCATCCCCAGCTGCGCCAGCTCCCTGTCGATGGCTGCGGCAACATCCACGAGACCCTCGGTCCAGTGCTCCACATTCTCCCTAAAAGTGTTACAGGCGGCAAAGACTCATGCCCAGCGCCTCGTCGGCCTTGATCTTCTCCTTCAAGGCCACCTCCTGCTCCCTGGCGCCGTCCAGCGTCTTGGTCAAAGTAGTCAGCTTCAACTCAAGATCTGCGT
The DNA here is from genome assembly GCA_021605205.1 of Aegilops longissima. Taxonomy (NCBI): domain Eukaryota; kingdom Viridiplantae; phylum Streptophyta; class Magnoliopsida; order Poales; family Poaceae; genus Aegilops; species Aegilops longissima. Next base: position 210,272,979 of record CM038679.1, on the reverse strand, counting down.
TGGAGTCCTTGGCGGCACTAAGCTCCTTGCCCCTCTCGGCGAGACAACCCTGCAGCTCGCCAAGGGTGTAGGCGTCCTTCTCGCGCTCATGTTTGAGCGCAGCAAGCTCCTCGCCGCTCACCTTGAGATCGGCCTCCAGCTGCGCCACCTTCGTCTGCAGCTCCTTCTTGGCGGCCTCGGCAGCTGCGGCAGCATCCTCTGCTTCCTTGAGAGCCCCGCCGAATGTTTGCTCGCGCGCGGCAAGCTCCTCCTCGTGGCTTTCAAGGTTAACCTTCCGTTGCGCCAACTCGCTTTCCTGCGAAGACAGCTTCTCGGCAGCAAGCCGCTGTTGCTCTTCAACTTCAGCCTTCTCGAGGAGGAAGGCTTGACGCTCCTCGGCGAGTTGCTCCCGCTCCTCTGCCGGGGACCGGAGAGCTTCTGGTTGAGGCCCCGGAGCTCCTCGCGCTTCTCGATGTCCCTCCGCCTTGCGACAAGCGCTTCTCGGGATACCAGCTTGGCCTATCGGGCGCGGTAGAGCGACAACAGCTTCCGCAGCAGCTCCTCCTCGGGCTCGCCGCTGCTGCTGCTTTCGGCGCGTCGACCAGCGTCAGCCAGTGAGGCGAGCAGCTCTTCATCAAAGATTTCTCCTTGATCGGCGCACGGGCTCGGCGCCCGGGGAGCTTCATGAAGACGCCATCGCCGGCCTTCAACTAGGCGCGGGCTGGGCTCTTGAACTGGGCGCTGCTGTGGCGGAGGATCGGCGGTCGGCGTGGCGCTGGCGCTCCTGCGCCTCGGGGCCGTCGGTCGATCGCGGACCCTCGCCCGGCTTCTGCGGCGGCAGCTTTGGCGACCTCTCCGTCGGCGGGATCATCAGCGTCGGCCTCTTCTTGGTGACAATGGCGTCGTCGGTATTGCCTTGCTGTTCTCCTCGCCCGGCGACCTCGGTTTCCATCGGCTCCGTGGCAGATGGACTGACGACCGGAAAAGGAAGAAAAGTCAAGCAAATATTCAAAAGAAAATCAGAAGAAGAAGAACCCAAGGAAAGTTTTCAAGCAAGAGGATTACCTGTACTAGGATCTCTGATCGTGGTCTCGCCACCGGGGTCATTGGTGCTGTCCCTTGCCGGAGAATCTGTCCCTTCGGAGAATTCTCCTTGCCGGGAATCCTCCCTTGGCGGTGTAGTCGAAGCAGATGGCATGTCGGGGCGGCTTCAGGCACTCTGGTGAGACTGCTCTGCTCCTCGCAAACCAATAGTCGGATGTCAAGAAGAAAGAGCACCCATGCGCGCCTAACAGCAGGAAGTAAACCATATACTTACGCTGGGGCTGCTTTTGGGGAATAGTTGCGGGTCCGGCAAGGTGGTCTCGGACACACCCCTGCTGTCGTGGTGGGTTCGTCCTCGATGACAATCACCGGGACCTTGGCTCTCTTCGCCGCTCTCTGGGCCAGAGTCCTGAAAAGGAATGGGTTCGGAGTAAAGCAAATCAGACACAAGACAAAAACAACAAGAATTGAAGAACTACAAGTACAACAAAGAATCTTACTCTTCCTCTTCCTCGTCGGAGCTGAGTGCGGAGAGGTCGAAGTCCGGCCCACTTTCGGCGCGACAAGGCGGAGGAGTAGGTTCCCTTAGCCGCTTGGCGGGGGCAGAAGCGGTGGTCCGGGAGGGCCCCGCTCTAGTTGCCGCAGCAGCGTGAGGCACTCCCGCGGCAACAGTGCTTGCCACGGTGGAGCGCGTCGCGTGGCGCGGCGGCTGTTGACCCGTCTGCCGCCCCGCTACGTCCCCGGCCTTGCGGAGACGCCTTCTTGGTGGGGCTGGGGGCTCCGCTTGCGGCGAGCTGTCTGAAGGTGAGAAAGAGGAGGAGTCGATCTTCAACGAGTCGCTCGCGCCCTCGGCGGGCTCGCTCGACTCAGCTTCAGGCCCGACAAGCTCTCCCTCACCGGCAAGCTCCTCTCGCTCGGCAAGGCTTGCCGCCTCTGCTGCCTCTGCCTCCTCCACGGTGAATCCAAACTCACCCGCGGCAGCGGCTGCCGCCGCCTCTTCCAGCCTAGTGGCGATGTGCTGCATCTCCGCATCGGTGGTGTCGCGAGAAAGGCTCTTATGTTCATCGGAGCGGATCGGCATTTCTACCAAGCCGTCAAAGAACTCCTGCACGACGTCGTCTGCAGGCTCTTGCCAAGTTGGGACAATTCCATGCGAATCGCATAGCGGCATCATTGCATGGATGCGGTCGGCGAGGAGTTGTTGCACTAGCGGAGCGACACCCTCGGCAACCTGAACGCCGGGATGTTGAGGATCGTGCTTGAACAGTTCCAGGAGCATCGCGTCCAGTTCCAGGAGAGTGAAGTTGAAGTTGAGGCCCGGGCGCAGCCTCATGATATCCGCCGCATTCTGGAACTCCCAGGCGGGTCTGCTCCTCTCCTGCGGCGGCGCCTACGGTGAGCCCGGCAAGCCTGAGGCGTAGGATCCGGGTGACGGCAATCTTCAGCCTATCGTCTTCCGGGGCCACGTTGCTCCAATCGTTGCCGCGCGCTACTGGGGCTTGGCGCTGGGCGGTAAATGGCTGCGGGTTCTCCTCGACAATCCAGCACCAGTCTGCTCTCCATTCATCCCACTTGCTGCGGAGCTCTCCCTCCAGATAAGCTTCCTTCTTGCCAGTTCTCGAGATCCAGGCGATTCCGCCGGATAAAGGCTCCCCTCTCTCAACTCGGGGCATAAAGAAGTGGCGAAAAAGAGCTACATTTGGATAGACTCCGACAAAGTTTTGGCAGAGATGTGCGAAAACTGCCATGGTCGAAACGGCGTTGGGGGTGAAGTCAAGGAGGCGGAACCGTAGCTGTTCATAATGTCACGAAAAACTCAGAGAAAGGCGGCGAGCCCGCGAAGAACAACGCGAAGAAGGGATATCCATTGAGCCCGTTCAGCGGCAGCTGAGAGTACCTTCGTCTTGTGGATGCGCTCGCGTCTCCGTCGACCGAGAAGAGGTAGTAATACTCCCTCGGCTCCTTCAGCGGTGAGCTGAGGGGAAGGTTGCCGCTCCTTTCGCAGCGCCGCAAGTCGCTGCGCCCGGCCGACTTCACAACCTTCCCGGCTTTGAGACCATGGCGGAGGTGGTGAGAAAGATCGGACGGCGTTGGTGGTGCAGGTGGCGATGAGGCGGGCGCTGCTCTCTTTCAGCTTTGGGAAGAAGGGGGGCGGCGGAGGTTTTGAGATTGGAATAGCAACCGGCGAGATGGGCGAACTGCCCTGTTTCCCCTTATAAAGAGGGAGGGGGACGTTCCGTCTTTCGAATAAAGAAACCACCCACGATCTCTCCCACGACGCCGCATTCGACGCGTGCTATTTGACGAGGGCGCGGTGGATCAGTGAGATCTGGCGCAACCCGGCCGCAGCGTGCCGTGCCCTGTTTTGGGCCTGGCCCAACAGCGCTTCGGCACCGTGTGTGGCCCAGGCCCGGGGGCTCTGTCGGTGTACTAGAGTAGGGGTACCCTAGTATCCCGAACTTGTGCACGGGCAATTGCAGCACCCCGTGGCAAGGCTTGCCGGGTGACCGCCAAGGTCCTCCGTGGTTCCTTTGGAGCCATTCAAGAACAAAGTATTCAAGCCAAGGAGACAAGGCCCCGGCAAGAGGAGCTTGCGGGAAGGCCAACCAAGGCATCTCAAGGAACTTGCGCGACGCGCCACGCGTCCGGCGAGGCCCAGCGGCGACAAGCTTCCGGACGCGACAAGACAACGATCGCGGCAAGGCGCTTGCCGCGACAAACTACCACTGTACCAGCTCCAAAGACATCCACCAGCGTGTCGCCACAGGACCTTTCAGCGCAGCGTGGCAAGAGGTCTGGCGCGGTGGTCTTGTGGTGGCAAGTAATGACAAGATTGCCATCGTGGCAGCGGTGGCGTCCCCGACAGTCCCTTTTGCACTATTTGGGCGGCGTGAGCGGGCATTTAATTCCTTTGTCCCCGCCATCAGGGTTAGGTATGGTACCTTTGTGCGGTAGTTGTACCAACCACAATTCCTTTTCCATTTTACCCTTGTCTACGTTGCCACCTATCGGAGACCCTTTAGCATATAAAAGGAGGCCCATGCATAGCGTAGAAGGGGTTGGAAGGCGAAAAACACTCACGCTCGGTCTCGTTAGCAGCTAGTGTGTCTTTGAGCACTCTAGCGCCCGAGCAAGAACTCAATACACTCGGACATGCAGCGGTAGGAGTGTTATCTCTCGGAGAGCTCGAAGCTGGGTAAACTGCTGCAGTGCCGCCTCGATCCGCTCTTCGTGCGATCTCCGCCCCCGCCGAAAGAAAGGGGCTCGGTCCGCCGGTCCCATAGGTGTTCGTGGATCAGTTTCCCGACAAGAGTCCACCATATCTACCTATGGATTGAGTAAGATCCTTCAAGTAAGTTGTAATTGTTGCATGCAATAAAAATTGCTCTCTAAATATGTATGATCTATTAGTGTGGACAAAATAATCTTTATACGATCTTGTGATAAGGAAACAATAAAAGCGACATGATCGCATAATAAAGGCCCCTATCACAAGTGGCAATATAAAGTGACGTTCTTCGCATTAAGATTTTGTGCATCCAACCATAAAAGCACATGACAACCTCTCCTTCCCTATGTTTTGGAAAGATCACGATATATATATATATATATATATATATATATATATATATATATATATATATATATATATATATATATATATATATATATATATATATATATATATATATATATATATATCCAATTGGATGTAAGTTATCATAAACTATTAATGTTGACATTACCCTTGAGTTAAAAGGTTGGGAGGCAACACTATAAGCCCCTATCTTTCTCTGTGTCCGATTAAAACTCCATACCCATAAGTATCGCGTGAGTGTTAGCAATTGTGAAAGACTAAATGATAGTTGAGTATGTGGACTTGCTGAAAAGCTCTTATATTGACTCTTTCCGACGTTATGATAAATTGCAATTGCTTCAATGACCGAGATCATAGTTTGTTAGTTTTCAATGAAGTTTCTGATTCATACTTGGCATTGTGAATAGCTTGCTACTTTAGCATGAGAAATCATATGACAATATATATACATGTTGCTGTTATAAGAGTGATCATGATGCCCTCATGTCCGTATTTTATTTTATCGACACCTCTATCTCTAAACATGTGGACATATTTTTCGATATCGGCTTCCGCTTGAGGACAAGCAAGGTCTAAGCTTTGGGGAGTTGATACGTCCATTTTGCATCATGCTTTTATATCGATATTTATTGCATTATGGGCTGTTATTACACATTATGTCACAATACTTATGCCTACTCTCTCTTATTTTACAAGGTTTACACGAAGAGGGAGAAAGCCGGCAGTTGGAATTCTGGGCTGGAAAAGGAGCAAATATTAGAGACCTGTTCTGCACAACTCCAAAAGTCCTGAAACTCCATGAAAGTAAGTTTTGGAATATATAAAAAATATTGGGCGGCGAAAGCACCAAAGGGTGCCCACCCACCATCCACGAGGGTGCGGGGCGCGACCCCTGCCTCGTGGGCCCCCTGGCAGGCCTCCGGTGCCCCTCTTTGGCTATATGAAGTCTTTCGCCATGGAAAAAATAATAAGGAAGCTTTCGGGATGAAGCACCGCCGTCTCGAGGCGGAACCTGGCGAAACCAATCTAGGGCTCCGGCGGAGCTGTTCTGCCGGGGAATCATCCCTCCGGGAGGGGGAAATCATCACCATCAATCCTCTCATCGGGAGGGGTCAGTCTCCATCAACATCTTCACCAGCACCATCTCCTCTAAAACCCTAGTTCATCTCTTGTATCCAGTCTTTGTCCCAAAACCTCATATTTGTACCTATGGGTTGCTAGTAGTGTTGATTACTCCTTGTAGTTGATGCTAGTTTGTTTATTTGGTGGAAGATCATATGTTCAGATCCTTTATGCATATTAATACCCCTCTGATTATGAACATGAATATGATTTGTGAGTAGTTACGTTTGTTCCTGAGGACATGGGAGAAGTCTTGCTATAAGTAGTCATGTGAATTTGGTATTCGTTCGATATTTTGATGAGATGTATGTTGTCTTCCCTCTAGTGGTGTTATGTGAATGTCGACTACATGAAACTTCACCATTATTTGGGCCTAGAGGAAGGCATTGGGAAGTAATAAGTAGATGATGGGTTTCTAAAGTGAAAGAAGCTTAAACCCTAGTTTATGTGTTGCTTCGTAAGGGGCTGATTTGGATCCATATGTTTCATGCTATGGTTAGGTTTACTTTAATACTTCTTTTGTAGTTGCGGATGCTTGCAATAGGGGTTAATCATAAGTGGGATTCTTGTCCAATGAAGGGCAGCAACAAAGCACCGGTCCACCCACATATCAAATTATCAAAATAACGAACGCGAATCATATGAGCGTGATGAAAACTAGCTTGACGATAATTCCCATGTATCATCGGGAGCGCTTTCCTTTATATAAGAGTTTGTCCAGGATTGTCCTTTGCAACAAAAAGGACTGGGCCAGCTTGCTGCACCTTATTTACTTTTATTACTTGTTACCCGTTACAAATTACCTTATCAAAAAACTACCTGTTCCCAATAATTTCAGTGCTTGCAGAGAATACCTTACTGAAAACCGCTTGTCATTTCCTTCTGCTCCTCTTCGACATTCTTACTTATCGAAAGGACTACAATAGATCCCCTATACTTGTGGGTCATCAGGTTTCGTTCGGTCATACTTAGGAAGTAGCTTCCATCTTCATTTTCTGATAGCATGGACATGATTGTTGTATGCTTGACATCGTGGTACTGCAGGAGCTTTACGTACTCCAGAATAGTGGGGTCATAATTCTTGTGTGAGTGCAAGAATACCTGCATATCATCAGTTTGCATGAAATGGTGATTATGATTGTACTCAATGTCTACTACCACACATGTGTTATCCTCCTGCACCTTCACCCTCATTCTTGCATTGCATCCTGTCCTCTGTGATGTTTTATTTCGCTTCCTGTTAGCCTCTGAAACAGAAGTTGTGTGTTTCCCTTGGAACACGCAAACAAAATACTTGTGGTTGTCATTCCCCCCGTCTTCCTGATTCCAAACCAGCGTGTCTAGCGTATCTTTTATAAAATTCCCTTGCTTTCTCTACATCTTGGAATCGCATCTTTAGTCTTGGTATTAGATAATCCGGGAGATCCGACGTCTGCAGAAAAAGAAAAAATAACCCAAACGGCACGTTAAAATGCAGTTTAGGAACTCTTTATCCTGGAGGGAGCAGAAAATTTGCTGATAATACAAGATGCATATATAAATACCTAAATATTTGTTTCACTTACGTGCGTGTATGATCGCAACTCCACCGGAGTCTTCTGCTGTCCCTCTGGGAGGGGGCACGGCGGAGTAATCATAGGAGGATGCAGGAGTGGATCACGAGGAGTAAGGAGGGCTGAAGATGGCCTCTCCCTTGTTTGCATCCTTTTTGCTTGAGGTGGTTGTGGAGGTATTGTGATCCTGGATTTGGTTTGCTCTCTTGTTTTGTGAAGCGATCCATCTACCTTATGTCCCGTACAATTCTGACTTGTAGCAGCAGCAGGATCCAACGGTGGTAGTGTCCAGAGCACTCTCCTCCGTGTGTGTGTTCCTGTTGGATTTGTCCTGGGATCCGGTTTAGTTGCTTCCCTTTTGCATTAACGAGGCACAGTAGGATAACCTCCAAATCTACACGCAGGACTTGAGCTAACCCCCTCCTCCATCGGCGTGCTTGGGAGTCTGCTGGTGGATACAAAGAATCTGCGGGGGATTTCCGGCGTCACCCAATTAGGTGGAGGCGCAAAGTTGTGCGGATAGGGCTGTGACCTAGCATATTGAAGTCTCCATGTGTTTCGGGTGTCATCCATTTTTGGTCTGGAGTGGGTTGGTAATGTTGCTGGTGCATTTGTGGAAGTGTGTTAAGTCGACTAGAGGGGGGGGGGGTGAATAGGTGATTTTTATGAATTCTTCAATGAGGAATTTCAAGGTAAGGAAATTCCTAAGTGAAGAACTACTTGCAGCGGAATAATAATCAGATGCATACATGACATAACATAAACATGGACATCATGATGAAAGGAAAACAGACACAGAGTAGAGAAAGCGTAAGCACATGATAAAACAGGATGAAGACAAACAGACTGAAGAAATTGAATTGAGGAAATTGATAAAGTCTTTAGTCAAAGTCTTCAAACAAATATGAACAAGCACACAACACAGTAATGAGGAAATGAAGGGTTGAGAAAATAGAACCAGTTAGCTCGGTGAAGACAATGATTTGGTAGACCAGTTCCAACTACCGTGACAGTTATACGTCTGGTTGGAGCGGCTAGGTATTTAAAACCTGAGGACACACAGTCCCGGACACATAGTCCTCACCATATTCTCCTTGAGCTAAGGTCACACAGACCCCGCCCAATCACTTGTGGTAAGTCTTCAGGTGACTTCCAAACCTTCACAAACTCGGTCACTCGGCGACCCACAATTTCCTCTTGGATGCTCTAGACCATGACGCCTAACCGTCTGGAAGATGCACAGTCTTCAAAGGTAACAAGCGTCGGATCCACTCAGGAACAATTTCTTTAGTGATGCTCAATCACTTTGGGTTTGTAGGTGTTTGGGTTTTCCTCACTTGATGATTTTCGCTCAAAGTCCTCGGAGGATGAGATGGTCTCAATGACAAGTGGCAGTTTCTCTTGGAGCAGCCAACCAGCTAGTGGTTGTAGGGGGCGGCTTTTTATAGCCTAGGGAGCAGCCCGACATGATAAGACATAAATGCCCTTCAATGATATGACCGTTAGGTGGGTAGATATTTTGGGATAGCTCGCGCGTAGCACAACAACGATCAGAAATTTGAGGCTCAAATTCCTCAGGGCTATCATGTTCCTCACTTGTAGGCAATCTGCACTGGAAAATTCCTAACTCCTCAGTCAGATCAAATTCCTCAGAGACCAGAAGAACTTCGTCTCTGTCACTGAAGAAATTGACTGAACTGTATGAGATTTCCAATGGCTTCACACGAAGGGATTGGTAGGTGTAGGATGTTGAGATGAGCATCACTTGGAAACTTTTCTTTAGTTTTTCCTCGACCCCCTTTAACAGTACGGTGTTTCCTATGCCTCAAGAAAGAGAAAACGAAACTACGAAAACGAAAGTCTTCACGCTTCATGTTTCTCGTATGAATATCAAGTCTTCATGGTCACACCAATTTATTCACTTTTAAAGTCTTCAGAAAGCCTTCAGAAATCCAATGTCTTCAGTAGAGGACATTCATTTTTAGGGGTCGACTTTCTTTGAAAATATCAAACTCCTCATAGACTTATAGACCTGTGTACATGATAACCCACAAGTATAGGGGATCGCAACAATTCTCAAGGGTAGAGTATTCAACCCAAATTTATTGATTCGATACAAGGGGAGCCAAAGAATATTCTCAAGTATTAGCAGTTGAGTTGTCAATTCAACCACACCTGGAAAACTTAATATCTGCAACAAAGTATTCAGTAGCTAAGTAGTATGGAAGTAACAGTAACGGTGGCGAAAGTAATAGTAGCAGTTTTGTAGTAATTGTAATAGTGGCAACAGTAAAGTAACTAAGCAAAGATCAATATGTGAAAAGCTCGTAGGCATTGGATCAGTGATGGATAATTATGTCGGATGCGATTCCTCATGCAACAGCTACAACATAGGGTGACACGGAACTAGCTCCAGTTCATCAATGTAATGTAGGCATGTATTCCGAATATAGTCATACGTGCTTATGGAAAAGAACTTGCATGAAATCTTTTGTCCTACCCTCCCGTGGCAGCGGGGTCCTATTGGAAACTAAGGGATATTAAGGCCTCCTTTTTATAGAGTACCGGACCAAAGCATTAACACTTAGTGAATACATGAACTCCTCAAACTACGGTCATCATCGGGAGTGGTCCCGATTATTGTCACTTCGGGGTAACCGGATCATAACACATAGTAGGTGACTATTGACTTGCAAGATAGGATCAAGAACTCACATATATTCATGAAAACATAATAGGTTCAAATCTGAAATCATGGCACTCGGGCCCTAGTGACAAGCATTAAGCATAGCAAAGTCATAGCAACATCAATCTCAGAACATAATGGATACTAGGGATCAAACCCTAACAAAACTAACTCGATTACATGATAAATCTCATCCAACCCATCACCGTCCAGCAAGCCTACAATGGAATTACTCACGCACGGCGGTGAGCATCATGAAATTGGTGATGGACGAAGGTTGATGATGACGACGACAACGGATTCCCCTCTCCAGAGCCCCGAACGGACTCCAGATCAGCCCTCCCGATTGAGATTAGGGCTTGGCGGCGGTTCCGTATCGTAAAACGCGATGAATCCTTCTCTCTATTTTTTTCTCCCCGAACGTGAATATATAGAGTTGGAGTTGAGGTCGGTGGAGCACCAGGGTGTAACATCCCAAATTTCCTATTTGGAATGTTTTACAATTATAGCTAAGCATCTATGCATTCTGTTTGATTTTGAGTGGCATTTGAAGTTTCAGAAGATTTTGAGTTTTGAATTTGAATTCAAATTTTGGCAAGTGGGAATCATTTCAAAAACTATGCCTGATAAATACTTGAGCAAAAGTATGAGAGGAGTAAACATGACACTCCAAAAATATCAGAGGAAAACATTGCCAAAAGTTTGAAATTCAAATTTGAGTTTTATTTGAATTTTGGAAAAATGATTTTTATAAAGTTTGGATTTTGCCTTTGGAAAATGTTCAAATGATAGGAATATTCTGATCATTTTGATATATATATGTCTTATATAATTATTTACATTTCTCTCTGTTTTATTTTTCAAAAAAAATAGAAAAGGAAAACCCTCAGCGCCCACCAAAGCATCGGCCCAGCCAGCCGAGGCAACCCACCGCACTGCCCACCAGCGCCCAATGAGCCAGCCCATCGAGCCAGCCGACAGGCGCACCCCTCGCGCCCGAATCGCTTGGACGGTCGCCCGACCGCCAGACACCCCTCTATCTCTCGACGGTGGACCCCACCTCCTTCAACCCCGCCCGCTAACTCACATGCCTCGCCGGATCCCGAAGGATCCGGGATTCGATCCGCGCCCGATTCATCCCCGCCCAAGGTGAGGCCCCGCCTATAAGTACCCTCCCCTTTTATTCCCCCTCGCCTCGCCTTGGAACTCTCCTCCTCCTCACGCCGGACTTACCGAACCTCGCCGCCGCCATTTGCCTCGCCGCCGTCGCCCTATCCCACCCCGAGCTCCACCTACTCCACAGAACCCCCCCTCGTCGCTTCAAGACCGCCGGACAACTCCGCCGACGCCCCCGACCACCGGAGACGTCGGGACACTCGCCGCCCGAGCCGCCGCCGCCGTCGAACTCCGGTAAGCCACCGGAGCTTCTCTCCCCCGTCCGATTCGTTCTCGACGGCTAGGATTAGAACACCCCCGAAGGGGTATGTCCTTTTAATTAAAACCCGGTTCGGCCCGGTTCGTTACGGTTTAGTTTAGTTAGGTTTTTTTTATTTAGTACCGGCCCGACTCGTTTAACCCTAGGGCCCGTTTAGTTATATTACGCTCAGTGCGTAGGTTAGGCCCATTAGGCCATTTTTCTTTATTTTCGTTTTCTGTTTTAATGAATAGTTCAATTTGAAAAATTCATAACTTTTGTTTTACTTAATATTTTAAAGTGATTCTTTTTTGTTGGTTTGCAAATTTCTTATAGTTTCTGTAGAAAATATAATTAGCTATGTTAAAATTATTTAAAATTGCTTTAACTTAGTTTTAGTCAGAATAGTAAATCTGTTATAACATGAGCTAGGAAAATTATTTTTATATGATTCCTTTTGTCCCAACTTTGTTTTGTCATTGCCTAACCATAGGAATTTATTTGCGTATTTTAGGATTTATAAAAAATAGTTTTAAGCAGAATCATGATATTCTTAATTAATTAACTAGCTACTGTTTTCCTATTATTTTAATTAGCAAATAAATTTATTTTTCACATGTGATTGATTATTCTAGGATAGTTTCGTCACTTTATAGGATGAACTTTTATTTATAATAAATAAAACTTTTATTTTATTTTCTTATTAGAAATTGAATTAGGCCTAATAGGAGTTTTACTATAGCTTTTAAATTGATTCTTTTTGCTCCTAATTGCTTAATGCATTATTTTCTGTTAAGTTAACATAAACTCATGCTTAGGTTACGTTAGAATAATTTTTGTTAAGTAAAACTATTTTTAGTTGTTGCTTGAAGTAGGAAAAACTTTGAGTTGGATTTCTTGAGTTTTATTTGGGTTTTTGGTTCGTTTGTTTTGGTGTGTTATGTTCCTATGCTATTGTGTTAAGTGATCATATGCTTTATGCTTATTGTGATTATTGTTTGTCTCGGTAGAGTTTCCGGAGTGCGAAGCTTGCTACTACGAGTCTTTAGCTTACGAGGATCATCAGCAAGGCAAGTCATTGATCATGTTATTTTCAATACCTATGATTTTGTGCATTAGAAATTATACCACCCCACCATGCATGCAGTAGGTGAAATTTTGAAGTTATTGTTCTTGAGTAGTATCATGTGGTAGGATGAACCAACTCCCCTTGCTACCATGACCCGGGACGTAGTAGTTTAATTTTGCTATGCTCAGAGGCGGATTGGTTGAGTGAATTCATAAGCAAGATGTGAGAGTCAAGATGATGACAACCCCATGAACTTCAATGATCAAGATGGACTTGAAATTCACTCTTGGGTGGAGGGCGGTTGTGGGCACCTGGAGAACCCAGTGGTTGGCGGGATGCATGGAGAAGTGCCATGACATCTTGGAAAGCTTCACCCAGCCACGAAGAGACGGATGGATGCCCTTTGACGGAAGCTTATCTGCAGCCGCAAGCCATTATGGGCTCTAGCTGGGTCAACCCTAGTTGTGGCCTTGGCTGGGCGGTACTACGGGATGTAGAAGAACGGTAGGATTGGATGGGTACGGCAAGTGGCGGAAGAACTCTTTGGAAGACCTGTTTCATTCGTCCGTCTTCAAACACCATGAAGTGCTAAGACTTAAAAGGAGGAATGATTCTTGCGAGTAAAGTCGCAAACCTCTGCAGAGTTAAAGATCTAATCGATTAGCCGTGTCCCGATTCACGGACAATTTGAGCCTCTGGAACTTGGAAGTATTCGAAATCTCAACACTAAAACTAATAAATTAATTTGAGGGGTTATGACTTAATAATTTGGGAATGAGACATTGGTTGGCGGAACCATCTCAATAACTACCAACAATTTTGTAGTATTTGCAAGCAAGTCCACTGTAGTAGGGAAAAACTGGCTTTTCGCAAAATGATGAAACTTAGAGCCCCACAGCCAAAATGCATATAGTGTTAGTAATTTTTATTATTTTTATTCTCTTCATGACTTGCCAGCTTATTCAAAAAGCTGACCTACACGGCTGCAACGTCTTATGTTGCAGAGATTTATTCCGATCAGGAGTGAGGCTACGCTCCGCGCTTGGCATTGCCCTTTGGAGTCAGATGGACTCGCTATTTCTTCTACGCTTCCGCAGCATTAGTAGTTTATTTCTCATGAGTTGGCCTTTGGCCGAATTTATTCTATTGTAATAAAGACTCTATATGAGAACCGTGTAATAAATTCAGGTGTGATTGAACTTTGATTATTTCATCGATGTACTGTGAGTACCAGCATGATCTTGGGATGGTACAGACACAGAGATTTGACCGATTTTGGGTCAGGTCGCTGCAGAGATGGTATCAGAGCACACGTTGACCGTAGGACGTAACCCCTAGGATCGGAAAAGCCATAGGAAGAGACCATTTACTTTATATCCTTATCATTCCGTAATTCTCCCCTGTTCATTTCTGACTGCTCTCCGATTTTCAACATTTTAGATGGTCGTCGAGTTCACCCCAGTTTTGCTACCGGAGTTTTGCCGGCCCGATGAGACGATGCCCTTCGGCAGGAAGCTGGTTCAGATGGTGAAGAAACTGAAGATTGCTCTGCCCTCGATCACCGGGAAGCCAACCAATGCACTCCCGACGGATACCCGCTACAGGATTGAAGTGCATATTCCAGGGAGAACCTTTGGAGGACATACAGAGCCTATTGACTTTGAGTTCACCGACTTCAACTAGATCCTCGAAAGGGACATGGCGATCTATCGTGCCCTTGGACATCTCCGAGAAGAGTACAGGGCCGAGCTCGATCCATCAGACCTCGCCATGGTTTCTCGCAGAGCACGGAATGGAGATATCATCCGTACCATAGAGGACGACTCCATTCTCTCTTATGTCCAGGACTTGGAGTGTCTCCTCAGAAGCGGAGATCCGGACTCGCCGTAACTTCGAAGGTACACGAAGGCTGTTGTTCCGTGAACTGGAACTGGAGGAGAAGGCACACGCAGACTTCCTTAACCATGAGGAAGAAATCGCGGACTTCATGGAGAGAGTCGACGACCTGAAGATGAAGCTCGCCGCAATTGAGGAAAAGATGGACTTGGGAGAGGACCTTTTTCTGAGTGGAGATGACGGACCCCTCGTGAGCAATGATCAGGATTATGAAGGGAGTTCCACTGGAGGAAGCCGCAAGAGGAGGCGCCACAACAGAGGACATCGCACCAGAGGACGCAAGGATTTGTGATGAAGACATTTAGTCGACCACCATGTTATTTTACTTTTTCGTCGATCAGTTAGGTCGTTATTTTCGATTAGTCGTGAGCTTTTGTAATCGAGATTGAACCATGTTTGAGTGGAATGAATAAATGATTGGTGTGATTATGTTTGTGCATTCATATGGGTAGTGATATTTCTCATTAGACCATTGTTCTATTCTAATTTTCTCATCCACTCCAAAACACCAGATGCCTCCGAGACGTGACCCCGGTCTCAACTTCCCGCCGGAGCTCACCCAGCTGCTCCAGCAGCAGAATGCCATCATGCAGATGCTCATCCAGAATCAGAACAACAACAACAACAACAATCCACCGCCACCACCATCCCCTGTTGACAACTTGACTCGATTCACGAGGCTGAATCCGCCGGTGTTCTCTAGCAGCCACCGGCGATTGTGGCCGACGATTGGCTCCGCAAGGTCGGAAGAGAGTTAATCACTGTTGGATGCACCGATGCGAGAAGGTGCGCTTTGCCGCACATCAACTTGATGGACCTGCAGCTTCTTGGTGGGAGAACTACACCGTCACTTATCCCATCGGCACCATCACATGGGATCGATTCAGCAGCAGCCTTCCGCACCGCTCATGTTTCAGCTGGAGCCATGAGTTTGAAGAAGCGTGAGTTTCGCAACTTACGCCAGGGAACCGTCATGTGGCACGATGCGTGGATGAGTTCAGCAAGTTAGCCGCTATGCCCCCGATGATGTGGCCACGGATGCATAAGCAGGAGAAGTTTCTCGAGGACTCAATGACGAGCTGGGAATGCAGCTTATGGTGGCTACTTTCGCCAACTACCAAAGAATCTGGTAGACAAGGCCATCATACTTGAAGGCAAGCAAGAGCAGATTGAAAGCGCAAGCGGAAGTACAGCCAGGGAAGCACAACTCGGGGAGCTCAGTGAAGCCCGTTATGCCCCATACTCGGGAGGGCATACTCATCACAACCATGGAGGACATAACCATGGACGAATGGGAACAATCGCAACCAGGACAACAGGTCGGGCAATGGCAATGGCAATGGAAACGGTAATGGAAACCAGCATCGTCCCGCCCGGCTCCGAAGGATCTCGAGCCACATCACCGCTTCAAGTGCCGGAAAACAGGGCACTATGCCACCGACTACCCGGAGGCCAAGCGGAGGAATGGAAACGGCAATGGAAACTCAGCGAAGAAGCCCAACCTGTTCCCTCGTGCTCGGTGAACCACATTGGCGTGGAGGGCGTCTATGATCAGCCGGACAATCGTGGTTGGTAAGTTTTATTGAATTCACGTTCAGTTTGGTACTCTTTGATTACGGTGCAACGCATTCATTCATATCAAGGGTAGTTGTGGAAAAATACGGGTTGCCCACTAAAACCCTTAGAAACCCCTTTGGCGTCGATTCGCAGAGGAGAAATGATGGCAGGTTTAGGCTGTCATGCAACCCTCAACATCGTAAATCATAAATTTCCGCAGACCTCATAGTGTTGGAAACCCGGACCTTGGATGTAATCCTAGGCATGGATTGGTTGACGAAGTTTGAAGGAAACATAGACTGTGCTCAGAAGTCTATTCTGCTCACCACCCCGGAGCGAAGAGGATCAAGTATGTATCCGGCGTAGCGGATGAAGAATCGGTGAATTCCCTCACGGGAGTTGTTCAGAGGAAGTGCCGATGGTGCAAGATTTTCCCGAAGTGTTTAGGAGGAATTACCGTGAATGCCACCGACGAGAGACATTGAATTTCTGATTGAGTTATTGCCAAGACAGCCCCAATATCCAAGAGACCTTATCGCATGCCCCGAATGAGTTGAAAGAGATCAAGGATCAAATTAATGAGTTATTGGAGAAAGGATATATTCGGCCAAGCTCATCACCTTGGGGAGCCCCAGTTCTTTTGGTAGCGAAGAAGGATGGAACCTTGAGGATGGTTGTGGATTATCGTGCGTTGAACGAAGTGACCATCAAGAACAAGTACCCTCTGCCGATGATTAATGACTTATTTTATCAGCTAGTAGGAGCCAAGGTATTCTCCAAGATCGATCTTCGATCAGGGTATCATCAGTTGAAGATCCGTGAAAAGGATATACCCAAAACAGCATTCACTACCAGGTATGGTTTATATGAGTATACCGTCATGTCATTTGGGTTGACTAATGCTCCTGCATACTTCATGAACTTGATGAACAAGGTATTTATGGAATATCTGGACAAGTTTGTCGTGGTGTTCATCGATGATATACTGATTTTCTCCAAGAGCGAGGAAGAGCATAAGGAACATTTGCGTCTAGTTCGAGAAACTTCGAGAACATCGATTGTATGCCAAGTTCAGCAAATGTGAATTTTGGCTGAAGGAAGTCGGATTCCTCGGACATGTTATTTCGGGAGAAGGAATAGCAGATTGACCCGCCAAGGTTGAATCGATCACCGATTGGCGATCGCCCACCTCGATCAAGGAGATCCGTAGTTTTCGGACTCGCAGGATATTATCGGAGGTTTATTGAGAACTTCGAAGATTGCCAAGCCCATGACTGAGCTGTTGAAGAAGGAAGCCAAGTACATTTGGACCGAGGATTGTGAAGCCGTTTTCAGGAATTGAAGAAGCGTTTGGTTACAGCCCGATCTTGATTCTGCGGACATACACAAGGAATACCAGGTTTATTGTGGCGCTTCTCGTCAAGGACTCGGAGGAGTACTAATGCAGGAAGGAAAAGTTGTAGCTTATGCCTCCAGACAGCTACGACCTCACGAGATGAATTATGCCACACATGATTTGGAGTTAGCGGCAGTAGTGCATGCACTCAAGACTGGAGACATTTCCTCATCGGAAACCGTTGTGATGTTTACATGATCACAAGAGCTTGAAGTACATTTTCACGCAGAAGAGTTGAACCTCAGCAGAGGAGATGGCTAGAGTTAATCAAGGACTATGACATGAGATTGCATTACCACCTGTAAGGCTAATGTTGTAGCAGATGCTTTGAGCCGTAAGAGTTATGTGAATACTCTACAGGAGGAGGATTACCCCAGAGTTAGTCGATGACCTCGAGATCTCCGACTGGAGATAGTTCCGAGAGGATATATTGCAACTCTGGAAGTTCAGTCCACTTTGGCCGAAAGGATTCGCGAAGCTCAGAAGTCGGACAAGGAAATTGATGAAATAAAGCAAAAAATGAATGAAGGAAAAGCTAAAGGGTTCCGTAAGGATGAACACGGAACTATATGGTTCGAGGATCGTATTTATGTGCCCAATGATCCCGAACTCAGGAAGCTAATTCTTCAGGAGGCTCATGATTCACCGTACTCGATTCACCCCGGCAACACCAAGATGTACCTGGATTTGAAGGAAAGTTTCTGGTGGGCAGGTATGAAGAAGGATATTGCCAAGTACATAGCAGTATCGATGTTTGTCAACGAGTAAAGGCGAACATCGAAGCCAGCAGGTTACTTCAACCTTTGCGATTCCCGATTGGAAATGGGAAAAACTTGGAATGGATTTCATCACAGATTACCCAGAACCTGTTCGAGGTTATGATTCTATCTGGGTAGTGGTTGATCATTTGACCAAGGTAGCTCACTTCATTCCCGTGAAGACTACCTATACCAAAGGCAAAGTTGGCCAAGATATACATGACCAGGATCGTATGTCCGCATGGAGTTCCGAGGAGTATCGTGTCGGATAGAGGAACACAGTTTACCTCAAAGTTTTGGAATCAGTTGCATGAAACTTTGGGTACGAGGCTGGAATTCAAGACAGCTTTTCATCCATGAGCAGATGGATGGATGACCGAGAGAGTCAACCAGATTCGGAGGACATGTTGAGAGCTTGTGTGCTAGACTATGGGTCTAGCTGGGATGATAATTTGCCACACGCAGAGTTTTCATACAACAATAGTTATCATCCAGTTTGAAGATGGCCCTTTCAAACTCTATACGGAAGGAGGTGCGAACACCATTCTTTGTGGGATGGTGTTGGAGATCGATCACTTTTCGGTTCCGATCTTATCGAGATTCTCAAGAGAAAGTCAAGCTGATTCGGGATAGACTCAAGATAGCACAATCGAGACGGAAGAGTTATGCCGACGATAAATGCAAGGAAGTAACTTACTAAGCGGAGACCGAGCATATCTTCGTGTGTCTCACTTCGTGGAATCAAGAGGTTTGGCGTCAAAGGAAAGTTAGCACCCGATTCATTGGCCCGCACAAAATCCTCGAGCGTCGTGGAGAAGTTGCTTACAAGTTGGAATTGCGGAAGGATTGTCCGGAGTTCATGATGTTTTCCATGTTTCTCGGTGAAGAAGTGTCATGCCGACATGGCGATATTCCGTTGAGAGACACGGTGCCCTAGAGGCCATACAGCTCGGCAAATGATCTGACTTATAAGGAGAAACCCGTCTCGAATTCTCGAGACTGCGACCAGAGTCACCCAGCAAGATCATCAAGTTTTGCAAGGTTGTGGAGTCATCACTCCGAGGAAGAAGCCACGGGGGCGCCAAGAAGATCTTCTTGAGACCATCCGCACCTATTTGCTAGCCAACCCGAATCTCGAGGGCGAGATTCATCTTAAGGTGGGTAGGTTTGTAACATCCCAAATTTCCTATTTGGAATGTTTTACAATTATAGCTAAGCATCTATGCATTCTGTTTGATTTTGAGTGGCATTTGAAGTTTCAGAAGATTTTGAGTTTTGAATTTGAATTCAAATTTTGGCAAGTGGGAATCATTTCAAAAACTATGCCTGATAAATACTTGAGCAAAAGTATGAGAGGAGTAAACATGACACTCCAAAAATATCAGAGGAAAACATTGCCAAAAGTTTGAAATTCAAATTTGAGTTTTATTTGAATTTTGGAAAAAATGATTTTTTATAAAGTTTGGATTTTGCCTTTGGAAAAATGTTCAAATGATAGGGAATATTCCCCTGATCATTTTGATATATATATGTCTTATATAATTATTTACATTTCTCTCTGTTTTTATTTTTCAAAAAAAAATAGAAAAGGGAAAACCCTCAGGCGCCAGCCCGGCCACTGGCCCAGCCAGCGCCGAGGCAACCCACCGCACCGGCCCACCAGGCGGCCTAGCGAGCCAGCCCAGCGAGCCAGCCGACAGCCCGCACCCCCCCTCGCGCCCGAATCGCCCGGACGGTCGCCCGACCGCGCCAAGACACCTCTCTCTCTCTCGACGGTGGACCCCCACCTCCTTCAACCCCCGCCCATGCCAACTCGCGCGCCACTCTCGCGGATCCCGAGGATCCGGGATTCGATCCGCCCGATTCATCCCCCCCCAAGGTGAGGCCCCGCCTATAAGTACCCTCTCCGCACCCCATTCCCCCTCTCCCCTCGCCTGAACCTCTCCTCCTCCTCACGCTCGCGGACTTGCCGAACCTCGCCGCCGCCATTTGCCTCGCCGCCGTCGCCCTATCCCACCCCGAGCTCCACCGACTCCACCAAAACACCCCCCTCGTCGCCCCGCACCTGCCGGACCACTCCGCCGACGCCCCGACCACCGGAGACGTCGGGACACTCGCGCCTCGAGCCGCCGCCGCGTCGAACTCCGGTAAGCCACCGGACTTCTCTCCCCGTCCGATTAGTTCTCGGCGGCTAGGATTAGAACACCCCGAAGGGTATGTCCTTTAATTAAAACCGGTTCGGCCCGGTTCGTTCTGTTTAGTTTAGTTAGGTTTTTTATTTAGTACCGGCCCGACTCGTTTAACCCTAGGGCGGTTTAGTTATATTACATTTCGGTCGTAGGTTAGGCCATTAGGCCATTTTTCTTTTATTTTCGTTTTCTGTTTTAATGAGAATAGTTCCGATTTGAAAAATTCATAACTTTTGTTTTACTTAATATTTTAAGTGATTCTTTTTTTTGGTTTGCAAATTTCTTATAGTTTCTGTAGAAAATATAATTAGCTATGTTAAAATTATTTAAAATTGCTTTAATTTAGTTTTAGTCAGAATAGTAAATCTGTTATAACATGAGCTAGGAAAATTATTTTATATGATTCCTTTTGTCCCAACTTTGTTTTGTCATTGCCTAACCGTAGGAATTTATTTGAGTATTTTAGGATTTATAAAAAAATAGTTTTAAGCAGAATCATGATATTCTTAATTAATTAACTAGCTACTGTTTTCCTATTATTTTAATTAGCAAATAAATTTAATTTTCACATGTGATTGATTATTCTAGGATAGTTTCTGTCACTTTATAGGATGAACTTTTATTTATAATAAATAAAACTTTTATTTTATTTTTCTTAATAGAAATTGAATTAGGCCTAATAGGAGTTTTACTATAGCTTTTAAATTGATTCTTTTTGCTCCTAATTGCTTAATGCATTATTTTACATTAAGTTAACATAAACTCATGCTTAGGTTATGTTAGAATAATTTTGTTAAGTAAAACTATTTTTAGTTGTTGCTTGAAGTAGGAAAAACTTTGAGTTGGATTTCTTGAGTTTTATTTGGGTTTTGGTTCATTTGTTTTGGTGTGTTATGTTCCTATGCTATTGTGTTAAGTGATCATATGCTTTATGCTTATTGTGATTATTGTTTGTCTCGGTAGAGTTTCCGAGTCTGAAGCTTGCTACTCTGAGTCTTTAGCTTACGAGGATCATCGGCAAGGCAAGTCATTGATCATGTTATTTTCAATACCTATGATTTTGTGCATTAGAAATTATGCCACCCCACGATGCATGCAGTAGGTGAAATTTTGAAGTTATTGTTCTTGAGTAGTATCATGTGGTAGGATGAACCAACTCCCCTTGCTACCATGACCCGGGACGTAGTAGTTTAATTTTGCTATGCTCGTAGACGGGATTGGTTGAGTGAATTCATAAGCAAGATGTGAGAGTCAAGATGATGACAACCCCATGAACTTCAATGATCAAGATGGACTTCGAAATTCACTACTGGGTGGAGGGCGGTTGTGGGCACCTGGAGAACCCGGTGGTTGGCGGGATGCATGGAGAAGTGCCATGACATCTTATGAAAGCTTCACCCAGCCACGAAGAGGCGGATGGATGCCCTTTGACCGAAGCTTACCATGCAGCCGCAAGCCATTATGGGCTCTGGCTGGGTCAACCCTAGTTGTGACGCTGGCTGGGCGGTACTACGAGATGTAGAAGAACGGTAGGATTGGATGGAGTCTGGCGGTGGCGGAAGAACTCTTTGGAAGACCTGTTTCATTCGTCCGTCTTCAAACACCATGAAGTGCGAAGACTTAAAAGGAGGGAATGATTCTTGCGGGTAAAGTGCGCAAACCTCTGCAGAGTTAAAGATCTAATCGATTAGCCGTGTCCCCGGTTATGGACAATTTGAGCCTCTGGAACTTGGAAGTATTCGGAAATCTCAACACTAAAACTAATAAATTAATTTGAGGGGGTTATGACTTAATAATTTGGGAATGAGACATTGGTTGGCGGAACCATCTCAATAACTACCAACAATTTTGTAGTATTTGCAAGCAAGTCCACTGTAGTAGGGAAAAAAACTGGCTTTTCGCAAAATGATGAAACTTAGAGCCCCACAGCCAAAATGCATATAGTGTTAGTAATTTTTATTATTGTTATTCTCTTCATGACTTGCCAGCTTATTCAAAAAGCTGACCTACACGGCTGCAACGTCTTATGTTGCGTAGATTTATTCGATCGGGGAGTGAGGCTACGCTCCGCTTGGCGATTGCCCTTTGAGTCGGATGGACTCGCTATTTAAATCTCGCTTCCGCAGCATTAGTAGTTTATTTCTCATGAGTTGGCCTTTGGCCAAATTTATTCTATTGTAATAAAGACTCTATATGAGAACCGTGTAATAAATTCAGGTGTGATTGAACTTTGATTATTTCATCGATGTCTTGTGAGTACCGGCATGATCTTGGGATGAATACGGAATACGGAGATTTGACCGATTTTGGGTCAGGTCGCTACAGGGGGCCCGAGGCGGGCGCGCCGAGGTAGGCGCGCCCACCCTCGTGGACAGTGTGTGGGCCCCTGGTCTTGATTCTTCGCCAGATATTTTTATAAATTCCAAAAATATTCTCCGTGAAGTTTCAGGTCATTCCGAGAAGTTTTATTTCTGCACAAAAATAACACCATGGTATTTCTACTGAAAACAGCGTCAGTCCAGGTTTGGTCCATTCAAATCATGTAAATTAGAGTCCAAAACAAGGGAAAAAGTGTTTGGACAGGTAGATACGATGGAGACGTATCAACTCCCCCAAGCTTAAACCTTTGCTTGTCCTTAAGCAATTCAGTTGATAAACTAAAAGTGATAAAGAAAAACTTTTACAAACTCTGTTTGCTCTTGTTGTTGTAAATATGTAAAGCCAGCATTCAAGTTTTCAGCAAAGATTATGAACTAACCATATTCACAAAAACACTTAGGTCTCATATTTACTCATATCAATGGCATAAATCAACTAGCGAGCAATAATAATAAATCTCGGAGGACAACACTTTCTCAAAACAATCATAATATGATATAACAAGATGGTATCTCGCTAGCCCTTTCTGAGACCGCAAAACATAAATGCAGAGCACCTCTGAAGATCAAGGGCTGACTAAACATTGTAATTCATGGTAAAAGAGATGCAGTCATAGTCATACTCAATATAAACTAATAGTAATGGAAGCAAATGATAGCAGTGCTCTCCAACTGGTGCCTTTTAATTAGAGGAGGATGACTCAACATAAAAGTAAATAGATAGGCCCTTCACAGAGGGCAGCAGGGATTTGTAGAGGTGCCAGAGCTCGATTTTGAAATAGAGATAAATAATATTTTGAGCTGCATACCTTCATTGTCAACATAACGACCAAGAGATCTAGATATCTTCCATGCTACACACATTATAGGCAGTTCCCAAGCAGAATGGTAAAGTTTAAATTCTCCCACCACCAACAAGCATCAATCCATGGCTTGCCCGAAACAACGGGTGCCTCCAACTAACAACAGTCCTGGGGGAGTTTTGTTTGCAATTATTTTGATTTGGTTTGAGCATGGGACTGGGCATCCCGGTGACCAGCCATTTTCTCATGAGTGAGGAGGGGAGTCCACACCTCTTGAGAATAACCCACCTAGCATGGAAGATACAGACAACCCTAGTTGATACATGAGCTATTCGAGCATACAAAACAGAATTTCATTTGAAGGTTTAGAGTTTGGCACATACAAATTTACTTGGAACCGCAGGTAGATACCGCATATAGGAAGGTATGGTGGACTCATATGGAATAACTTTGGGGTTTATGGAAGTGGATGCACAAGGAGTATTCCCGCTTAGTACAAGTGAAGGCTAGAAAAAGACTGGGAAGCGACCAACTAGAGAGCGACAACATTCATGAACATGCATTAAAATTAATAAACATTGAGTGCAAGCATGAGTAGGATATAATCCACCATGAACATAAATATCATGGAGGCTATGTTGATTTTGTTTCAACTACATGCGTGAACATCTGCCAAGTCGAGCCACTTGAATCATTCAAAGGAGGATACCACCCTATCATACCACATCACAACCATTTTAATAGCATGTTGGCATGCAAGGTAAATCATTATAAACTCCTAGCTAATTAAGCATGGCATAAGCAACTACAATCTCTAATTGTCATTGCAAACATGTTTCATTCATAATAGGCTGAATCCGGAATGATGAACTAATCATATTTACAAAAACAAGAGAGGTCGAGTTCATACCAGCTTCTCTCATCTCAATCAGTCCATCATATATCGTCATTATTGCCTTTCACTTGCACGACTGAACGGTGTGAATAATAATAATAGTTCACGTGCATTGGACTAAGCTGGAATCTGCAAGCATTTAATACAAGGGAGAAGACAAGGTAATATGGGCTCTTGGTTAAATCAAATATAATGCATATAAGAGCCACTCAACATTTTCATTATGGTCTTCTCCTCTCGACCCCCAAAGAATCCCAAGCAGATTCTACATGGAGATAACCTCGTAGTAGAAAAGGTATCGCCGGCCCGCGGTGGCTAGCTTGACGGACGTCCTCGCGCAACAATCGGGCATCAGCTACTCAACGGCGTCAAGACCCAACATGCAGACGCTCACGCCAGGGGGCGGCTCAACGATGGAGATTGAGATATGGCCAGCGGCGGCTCGATGATGCAGGAAACGGTGGCCACCGCGACGATTCTTCTGTTCCATGTTTGGCGAGATACCGCAGGTGTGTAGAAGTATTTGTTTTCATGACTGATCAACCTGACAGGTACACTCACACGATTGAAGATCTGTAGATTTTATTTATGGCGATGGCGGCGATGGTTCATTGGTGGGATACGGGCATACGGCGGCGCATGCATGGTCCAATGGGCTGCTACTCCCAAATCATCATTGAGGAATATATCACGTTTACTTCATCAAAAAAATCAAGTCAAGCACCGACGTACGTAAATACAGTTCATTTTATTAACTTGCATGCATTCGTTGTGATTAATGTTGAATTGTCGCAGTATAATATACCCACTGCGTGGTGAACAAGATGGAGGCGGAGGGCCGTACTAGCTATCTGCTACGACGTCACATCGATGGTTGTGGTTCTAGACGCTGCCGACAGGACAACAATAGTTACTTTCATCATCCGGAACACATCTACCTGCGAGATAACTGGGATAACCTGAGATTTCTTGAAGATGTCTGTTAACATACTACAGATTGTTTGTAAAGCTTGTGATGCAATAAAAAAAATTTGCGGGTAAATTCAACCATAATTTTGGAGATCAGTAGTTATACAAAATGTGAGCATGATATGCTCCAGGGAGGAGTATCTACCCTTGTTCATATATATTTTCAAACGACCCATATATTCTGATTTTGCTATTTATATAATGTTGTATTTCAGAAGAGAGTATACCTCTTTTAAGTTACACGAGTATCACCATTTTACTCTTGTTGGTTGTTACTAGGACTAGATAAAAAAATTGGGGGGGCTGGACTTGGTACTTATTTCTGAACAGTAATTAATATACTATTCCTTAGTTTGCAGGATGATCAGTATATTCAGACAGTACATATCAACTGAGATTTATAGGCGCTATATACAATACAGAGTGGTGACTAAGTATATACCTCACCTTAAAAGCAGTATATACCTTTTTTATAGCAAAAGCAGTATATAGCTAAAATGAGGCATATACTCCATTGGCAAAAAGTGGTATATACTCCCAACAAAATAAGCGTGTATATACGTACTGCATGCATCCAGCATTCATACAGATTAGCTCGTGGTATATACTGCACTGCAAAAGGAGTATATATAATTTGTTCACGTTCACTTTTTCGTTGAAGTTGAAGATATATAGTATATACCCCCTCAAAAAATGAAGATATACAGTATATCCATATGGATTAGGCGCGCCGTACCAAATCCCTTATTTGTAGGATCGAGCACATGCATGCATCCGTGTGGTAGTTGCATGCATCAATTTAGTTTTTCTACCCAGCCGGTTTGTGTGCTAACTAAATCCGTTAAGGCGGTGGGAGTATGTACTCTTGGGAGTATAAAATAGGTGTCATATATATATATGGAAAATGCATCCTACTACCGGGTGTAGCTACACCCGTTTCTCATATACTATCATGTGGTAGTATATACTCTACTTTATTATTTTTAGTATGTTCATATACTATATCTAAGATACTCCCAAGTGATTTGTATGAAAAAATTGCAAGTGAGCTCATAATTTTATTGTATTTGTGAAATACGTACATATTTA
Organism: Aegilops longissima; assembly: GCA_021605205.1. Lineage (NCBI taxonomy): Eukaryota > Viridiplantae > Streptophyta > Magnoliopsida > Poales > Poaceae > Aegilops > Aegilops longissima. The sequence continues at coordinate 210,246,584 of CM038679.1, read as the reverse complement.
TACGTGAAATAGAGTATGCGCAAAATATGATACATACTACCAAAAAAGTAGTATATATACCACCTAAACATTCTTATATACTACATACTACGCGTACATACTCTTCAATATGATAGATACTACCTAAAACGTATGAAACATAAGTGGAGTAACTACACCGGTAGTAGGAAAATTTGTCCTATATATATATATATATATATATATATATATATATATATATATATATATATATATATATATATATATATATATATATATATATATATAGTATTACAAGCAAAAAATAATCCCTCCTAAATCAAAGTAACCTCTCTGGTTGTCGGGCAAAAAGTAGTGACGGACCAAGCGGGCCCATAGATGGAAAGCATCGATATCACTGATAACCGCTTAAGTGGGTGCGAGAGGACAACCACCATCGCTTTGCATGTGGGCCAAACATATATATGTTGAATACCCAAAATGCACAACTTTGATGTGCCACATGCCTCAAAAACCGTAAAACTCCTCCATAAACGAGGTTTTGAACCCACACAGAGAGGTTCATGAAGCATACTACATATGATGGTCCCCTTGCCCCCTCTTCGACGCATACTATATGCTCCTACCATACTATGTACAACCCAAAAAGAATCCTCATCGATGGTGAAATTAATTAACCTCTCCTGATGTAGGTCAAAGTGATGCATGCATGCATCGACGATGGCCTCGTGGGCCCACAGATGGAAGCATCACACGTGAGTGTCCTAGCTAGGATAACCACCGCTTGCATGCATGTGGCCCAAAGAGCTGTTGTGTGATGTTTGAATAGCCAATTTCACAATTTTGATCTGGCACGTGCCTCAAACACCGAAAAGTACCGACACTGAATGAGGTGTACTTGTTCATCGACGTGTATGTATAGTATATATGCTAGTCCCTTCCCATCACTTCGACGCGTATTATATACCACCATAACACAAACAAAAAATATTCTACCTTACTAGTCAAATTAACCTCACTGCCGGCTGTTCGTCAAAGTGATGGAGGACGACCTCGCGGGCCCACAGAAAGCGTCACACGCAAGTATCGAGTGTCGTGTAGGACAACCATTGACTGCATGTGGCCAAAACATATATGTATGAACGGGTTGTGTAATGTTTTAAATAATGAATTCACGACTCTGATGTGGCACCGGCCTGCCTAACAAAACGGCCAACCCACATGGTGGCTCACAACTCGTAGTGTACTGCAAGCCACCCGCCACCCCCCAGACGTACACACCCACACACACACCGTGAATCCACCGCAACTACTATGCATGTTAAATTAATTATCCCGCGGTGAACTTATGTTGCCAAAGGAGGGACGTTTTAATTTAAAAAACAGATATCATTAAGACATTTTAGTACATTAATTGATTGATTTTCTACTAGTATAATGTGCAAAAATCAAATTTGAGCTACATGCACACGTGACAGTGCACCTAAATGGATTGCAAAAACACATGTGTCTCACTGGGTGCATGTTTACTCCCCGTGCAAAAAATTTCAAACATTGAGAATCTTGATATATAAATTCTAGTACGTCCGAAACTTAATTGAAGTTCATGAAACTTATCATGTTGTCATATGGACACCAATATAAAGTGGCATTGTACTTTTTTGTCAAATTTGAGACCAGTTTTGATGTAATCTTTATCTAACTACAAATGGGAGATTATTAATAATTGGGAACCAATATCCCAAACGGATTATTTATTCGAACTGTGAGCGTTAGAACAACAATGGATACGTGCCATGCTTCGGTTAAGCAATAAAGCGACAACATTAATCATCCAAATAGAAAAACAATATACATCTTGCCACGGGACCCGTGTGCCGTGCGAGCAGGCGTGGGTTGATGGGACGCATGCGATCAGTCCGCCTCGCAGGAAGACGGGCGGCGCGCATGCAGGTGTGTGAATTGACGGAGGCGTGCTCGCTGCGCGGTGTCATCGGGAGGCGTGCGAGTAGCTGTGTGAAACGACAGTAGGCATGCTAGCATTCTGGTGCGCAGGCTCATTGGGAGGCGAGCCATCGGTTTGACCGCCGCCCACCTCTCTCCCACTATTCCCACTACTCCATACTAATGGTGCGCCCGAGCGGCCGCACCCCCCATCCACGCCACACACACAATCCTCTCTCTCCGCTTGCATCCTCGACAATGCTTCAGTCCTCAAAGCCGTCAGTGTATTAGGATGCCGCCGAAGCCCCCCATCGGAGGGAGTGGCGACGCTAGGGGTGCTAAAGCACCGGAGCGTGGCGTGGAGATGGAGAAAGAGGTTGTCGTCACTGCCGGTGAGTTATCGCTGCACCCTGACGTCATCGATAGCATCGAGCTTCCACAGCCGGAGGCGGAGTTCCTCACCGACTCTAGTGACAACCCAGCCGAGGACTCCGATTACCACTCCGACGACGACTCCGACGACCACGGACAGTTGGTTAGTCATCTATACCCATTTATGTGTCAAATAGATCATAGGGTTTCTCTGGTTACTCCTGCCTCCCCCTTTTTGGAATAGAAATCCTATGGTTCTGTTCTCCCAATCCATGAAATCTGAGTAAGTTTTGTTAGATCCTCTAGTGTATTGATTCTTTGAATGGTACATGTGATAAGTGATTAGTTGTTTCATCTATGCAAATGATTTCTGCTAGTAATCCGACTAGGGTTAGTGTTCGTGCTAATAATTCCTAGCCAGGACTTGACAATTGATTTTGAATGACCTACATATGTTTGTGCCATTATTTCTTCAAGATTTGTTTGTACATAGACGACTATGCTTAAAAATCAAACCATAATCTCTCGATATGTATAAATAAATAGCCATAAAATTCCTAATCCTACTTCACGGCATGTAAACATTGATTTGATGCCAAATTTGTCTTACTATTTGTATAGGTGCTGTCTGACGATGTGGACATCTAGGATGAAGGTAGACAAAGGAGGTACAAGAGGCAAATCCTGAGGGAGATTTATGCGGGAAAGCATAACAGGCGTGTTAGGACCTGAAACGACGGCTATCGATGCCCATTTTGCAACCACAAGCTTCATGGCGCGTATCTAAGTGTTGTGGCGCATGCAAGAGGACGGGCCGTTGGCTCCAAGCACAAGTATTCTCGCAGGGTGGCGCATGGTGCATACGCCGAGTACCTGGAGAAGCATCAGGATCGTGCCGGCATGTGAGATGAGTTGTGGGATCGAACTATGTACGCTTAAGTATGCTTAATGACGGTTGAACTATGTACTTATGGTTGAACTATGCTTTTCGGAGTAAATGACCACGGGTAGCCTAGCCGGCTCCCCCTGGGACCTCTGAAAAATTTATAAGCCAATCAAGCCCTCCAACATCCAAGACGCGGGGCCGCCTTCCCCCGGCCGGCTGACTCTCAGGCCGGTTATCAGGAGGCGGCCCGGTCCTTTAACCTACAGGGAGAAGGCCACAAGAGGGTCGGCTCCCAAGGAGCCGGCAACCAGAGGGCCGACTCCGCGGAGCCGGCCACGAGAAGGCCGACTCCAAGAAGCCGACCCCCCAGCAAGCGGCCAAGGCCGCACCCTCAGAATCTGCACCCACATAACGGTGATGAGACGGGGCGTGGCTACAGTGAAGCCTGCCACCCCCACATCCCGGAGCGCGCATGGCCACAGTGCGTCGTATGGGGTAGCCATCACTCGTCCGGCACGGCACTGTTGCCATGCTGACCATGACGTCACCCAAGATAGGCTGTCAGTACGACCCGCAGGCGGTGCCCCCCTCCCCCCGGTCAGAGAGATGCCCGAAGGCGGCTCAGTTTCCCACAGTCGGCCTGAGATATGGCCGGCTTCCCGTAGCCGGCTTGTTCCCTCCCTCGAAGGAAGCGCCTCATTAAGGAGACAAGACGAGGTGAGACTACGGTGATCGCCGCCAAGGCGGCGGCATCAGTAGCCATGCTTACCAAACAAAGCCCTCGTCATCAGGATTGAGGCAACAGTAACCAGCCCCCGACCAGGCCCTCAGCGGTGGGGCCAGCTTGTCGACCAAGAAGCCGGCAGTCGATGGGACCCACCAGTCGGCGGGCCCCAGCAGCCGGCGGAGAAGCCGGCGAGGGTAGACACTGACGGCTAGGGCCCGCGCCCAGCCGGATTACCATTGTACCCCTGGGGGGTAGGCCTATATAAACCCCCCAGGGCACCATGCAAAGGGTGGATCTGTGAGAGTTTTAGAAACCATATAGAGAGAAGAGGAGAGCTAGCCTACCCTTTCTTCTTGCTCTCATCAAACAGCTCAAGGAGCCTTGTAGCCACTTGTTCATCTAGTGATCATGCGGAGACCCTTGAGCAGCAATAGGGGTGTTATCTCCACGGAGAGCCCGAAGCTGGGTAACATTCATGGCGTGCATGTCTTTGCCTCATCCGTTTCGAGCACCGCGGCGTCTTATTGGCTCCCACAATGATAAGCCACCCGTTGGCATATGTCGCACCTACCACCCGACATTTGGCGCCCACCGTGGGGCAGGTGCACGTCGTCCGGAGATCATTACGGGCGGAACCCTCTTCCTCCCAATGGCGTAGCGGACCCAGCCGCGCCTAATGGCGCTGCCCGGAAGCAGCGCAAAGCGTCGGCGGCGCTGCGTGGCGAGCTGCCTCACCAATCTTCTTGGCGAGGCCCACATCTCTGACGAGCCCGCCTCCGACGCCGGCAGAGGCTACCTCGAGAGCCACCTCGTCCGCCTCCTCGACCAACTCCACGTCTCCAGCGAGCCCGCTATGGATTTGGAGTCGGTTGGCTCCTCCGACCCGATGCTTGTCAACTCCGACACGGCATCACCCGACGCTTTCCCCACCAACGTTGTGATCTACAACGACCCGATCCCCCGAGCCGACAGCTGTGGCAATGCCATCACCGAGGTGCTGGTCATCAGTCATGGCGGCGCCTCTGGCGAGAACGCCCAGGACGCCCTGCAAACGGCAGTCCATGACTTGTCCTTCCCCCCGCCGACGCCGCGGCCTTTGAAACTCTGGAGCCACGCCGCCTCGCCCTCATGGCGGAAGGCCGGAGGTTAGCCTCCATGAGGCGCCTCATTGAGGCTCACCAGCGCGAAGTCGACCGCGCCGCCTTCGGCACGCCGCCTCCTGACGGGCCGAGCCGAATTGGCGCCATCAAGCAGCGCGGCGCAGCCGTCGCCGACATGCTAGGAGTTGACCGCCCAGTCTACACCACACCCCTCGAGAATCTACGCGCCGCCCAGGCGGCCGTGGATGAGCTGAATGGACTGGGGGCCGAAGAGCTCCCCGACATGACCAGACGCATCCAGCAGCTGATCGGTGCTGCTGCGCAGCGGCATGAAGCCGGCGTCCGCGCGAAGAGTCCTCCCCCACGCCGAGAGCACGGCGCAACGTCACGGACGCCGACTGCGGGCAAAACCGGCAGCGGCAGAAAAAAAGTCGGCTGCCAGCCACGGCCCGAACCGGATCTCCATCGGCGTGGCGTGAAGGCCGCCCTCGAGTGCGTGGGCGGCGAGGCAACCCGCCTCCTCCTCGCCTCGTGGGGAGAGATATCCCACCTGCCGCCATCACGCATCAGGACTCTCGGTGCCGACTAGGTCGCCGCGAAGGAGTCGGCGAGAACGATGCTCTCCACCGGATCGACCGTCTAGCGCGATCCCTGGCACTAGAAGAGGAAGACGATGTCGGCCCGTCTTGTTTCAGCCCCCGCATCCGCGATGAGCCCTTCCCCAAAGGGTTCTCGCTCCCAAGAGACACGCCCAAGTACAATGGCTCTGTGAAGCCGGAGGATTGGCTGATCGACTACTCCACTGCAGTCAGCATAGCGGACGGCAACAGGCGTGTTGCCGTGAAATATGTGCCCCTCATGCTTCAAGGCACGACACGAACCTGGCTCAACAGCCTTAAGCCGTATAGCATCAACAGCTGGCTAGACTTCATAGAAGCCTTTATCCGCAACTTCACCAGCACCTACAAGCGGGCTCCCAAGCCCAGACAGCTCTCCTTGTGCGTACAAGGACCCACCAAATCAACTCGCGACTACCTCACGCGCTGGGCTGAGCTTCACAACTCCTGCGAGGGGGTGCACGAGGTTCAAGCCATAGAGTACTACACCGCCGGGTGCCGAGAAGGCACCCTCCTCAAGCACAAGCTTCTCTGTGACGAGCCGACTACCCTCGACGAGCTGCTAGTCATAGCGGACAAGTACGCCACCGCCGACTCCTTGATGAAAACCAAACTCCGGGTGGATGCCTCCGGGAAGGTACTCAACCCGGGTCCCAAGACGCCGGCTGGCAACTCCAACCGACGCTCGTATCAGAACAACAACAAGCGCAAGGGCCCCATGCCGCCTTCATCCAGTCGGCAGGTGGCCACAGTAAAAGATGAACAGCCCGAGGGGCGGCCCGCGCCCAAGAAGCAGAAGGGCGGCAGGCCGGCTTGGCAGCCGGCCTTCTCCTACGAGCAGGCCCTTGACGCCCCATGCAAGTTCCACAGCGGCGCGAAGCCGTCCAACCACATGACCCGGAAGTGCCACTGGCTCACGCGAATCTCCAAGGGCGAAGGGCTAGCGCCGCCTCCGCCTGCTGGTCAGTCGCCTCCAGCTCCTCAACAGCCGGTCGCTCGATCAGCGGTCGGAACCGTTCAAGATGAGTTCCCTGACGAGCATGCCGCCTACGTCATCTTTATAAGCTAGCCCAAAGACTGGCGCAACAAGCGCCGACAGCACCAAGAGGTCAATGCGGTCGCCTCCAACACCGCCGAGTACATGCACTGGTCAAAAAGGCCTATCAGCTGGAGCCGGGCCGACCACCCAGAGGTGATGCCGTCCCCCGGCTCTTATGCACTGGTTTTGTACGCCACCCTCGCGACAGACAGGCGTGCTGCCCGATTCTCCAGCGTCGCGATAGGCGGCGGGAGCAGCATCAACATCTGTACCGTGACACCATGGAGAAGCTAAACATCAAGGCGAAGCAGCTCATGCCTAGCGGACCGTGTTCCATGGCATTGTACCCGGCCTGTCCGCTCACCAATCGACAAGATCAAGATAGATGTTCTCTTTGGGGACAAGGATCATTTCCGAGAAGCGATCTGGTTTGAAGTGGTGGACCTTGAGAGCCCCTATCATGCCGCTTGGTCGACTTGCTCGGCCAAGTTCATGGCTGTACCCCACTACGCCTACCTCAAGATGAAGATGCCAAGTACCAAGGGCATCATCACCATAGCCGGCGAGTACAAGAAATCCTCCGAGTGCGCTGCAGCCAGCAGCCGGCTGGCCGAGTCCCTTGTGATCGTGGAAGAAAAGAAGATGTTGGGCCGAGTCGTCGCCATGGCTGGCAAGCAGCCAGCCCTGTCCCCTGACCCCAAGGAATGTGATGCCCAAGGTTCTTTCCAGCCGGCCAAGGAAACGAAGAAGATACCTCTGGACCCAGAGCACCCAGAAAAGTTTGCCGTCATTGGGGCAAACCTGGACAACAAATAGGAAGGCGAGCTCGTAGATTTCCTCCGTGAGAATCGGGACATCTTTGCATGGTCCCCAAGGACATGCGGGTGTTAGAAGAATTCGTGAGCACAAGCTACGTCCGAGCAGATGCAAAACCAGTCAAGCAGCCCCTCCGCCGGTGCCGGAAGAGAAGAAGGATTGTAGGAGAAGAGATAGCTGGCTCCTAGCAGCGGCTTCATAATGGAGGTGTTCTTTCCGGAATGGCTTGCCAACCTGGTCCTCGTGCTGAAGAAGAATAACAAGTGGCGCATGTGTATAGACTACACAAGCCTCAACAAAGCCTGCCCCAAAGATCCTTTCGCCCTGCAAAGGATTGATCAAGTGATAGACTCCACAGCCGGATGCGAGCTGCTGAGTTTCTTGGATGCCTACTCGGGCTACCACCAGATAAAGTTGGACCCAGCTGACCGCCTTCATCAAGCCATTCGGAGCTTTCTGCTACCTGACTATGACAATCGGCTTGAGAAATGCCGGTGCCACTTTTCAGCGTTGCATGCAGAAATACCTCCTCAAGCAACTCGGCAGAAATGCCCACGTCTATGTAGACGATATCGTGGTGAAGACGGAGAAGCGCGGCACCTTGCTAGAATACCTTGAGGAAGCGTTTGAGAACTGCGCGGTTTCAGATCAAGCTCAACCCGAAATCGTGTTGGAGTACCAGCCGGCCAGATTCTAGGCTTCCTAGTCTCCGAACGCGGCATTGAATGCAACCCAGTAAAGATCAAAGCCATTGAGAGAATGGAGATTCCCACCAAGCTGCGGGACGTCCAGAAGTTTACTGGGTGCCTCGCCTCCCTGAACCGCTTTATCAGCCGGCTTGGAGAAAAGGCTCTATCCCTCTACCGACTCATGAAGAAAACCACTCACGCCGGTGGAGCGACCAACCGACCAAGCTTTGCACGAGCTAAAGAAGATCTTTGGACCGCCGCTTTGTCTTGGCGACGCCGACTGAGAAAGAGCCCATGCTCCTTTACATTGCCGCCACCAGCCGGGTGGTCAGCACCGTCATCGTGGTCCAGCGCCCAAAAGAAGGCCGAGCTCAGCTAGTCCAGAGGCTGGTGTATTACTTAAGTGAAGTATTGTCCACCTCAAAGCAGAACTACCCGCACTACCAGAAGATGTGCTATGGTGTGTACTTCGCCGCCAAGAAGCTCAAGCCCTACTTTCAAGAGCACCCCATCACGGTCGTATGCACCGCCCCACTCGCCGAGATCATAGGCAGCCGGGACGCATCCGGCCGGGTGGCAAAATGGGCCATTGAGCTAGCCCCTTACACGATCTTCTACCAGCCTCGCACCGCCATCAAGTCCCAAGCATTGGCCGACTTCCTCGTCGTGGGCGAGACCGAGTACCTGCCGGCTCCCGACTCCACTCATTGGCGGATGCACTTGATGGGTCCAAGATGCGCACCGGCTTGGGGCTGGCATCATCCTCACCTCTCCCAAAGCGACAAACTCAGATACACATTGCAAATTCATTTGCTGCCTCTAACAATGTGGCGAGTCTGGCGCTCATACACGAGACTCGGCTAGCCAAAGAGCTCGGCATCCGCGGATCTGTGCTATGGCGACTTCGGATTTAGTAGTCCGGCAATCATCTGGCGGATGGGGCGCCAGGGCGCAAACATGGAAAACTACCGCTTCCTTGTTCAGCAAATCAGCGGGTATTTTGAAGGATGCGAGTTCCTCCACGTGCCACGGGCCGACAACGAAACAGCGAGATGCCACGACACGAATAGGCTCCACTCGACAAGCTATACCAACGGCGTCTCTCTCCAACGCATCCTCAAGCCGTCTATCAAGCCATCTCCAGAATCCAATTCCATCTTCGTGCCGCTTAACCCGGACGCAACCGGATCCGGCTTGGGGAACCAAGCAGGCGGCTCGGGGACTTCGATAGGCGGCTCGGGGACTACCATAGTCGCACCCGGCCCGGGGACTTTAGAACCCGGCCGGGGACTCTGATAGTCGGCCCGGGGACTGCATCAACACCACAGGCGGTGGCCGACTCCAGCTCTTCACCACCCAGCCCACCGCCCTGGTTGCAGTAGCCGTGTTGGCTATAGCAATCACAGCTCCATCATGGGCTCAGCCATCCTCAACTTCTAGTAAGCGAGAACTGCGGTGGCGAGATCGCGGCAAGACAAGTCCAACGCCGAGCCGGAGCATACACAATTGTTAACAGAGACCTCGTCAGACACAGTGTCACTGGAGTCTTCCAGCTGCGTCGAGCCAGAGAAGGGCATAGCAATCCTCAAGGACATTCACTAAGGCGAATGCGGCCACCACGCAGCCTCAAGATCACTTGTTGCCAAAGCTTTCCGCCATGGATTCTTTTGGCCGAATGCTTTGGACGACGCCAAGGAGTTGGTCAAACATTGCAAAGGGTGCCAAGTCTTCAGCTCCAAGCAACACCTGCCGGCTTTGGCACTCAAGACCATTCCCCTCACCTGGCCTTTTGCCGTCTAGGGACTGGACATGGTGGGCCCGTTCAAGATGGCGCGCGGCGGCATGACACATCTGCTCGTCGCCATGGATAAATTTACCAAGTGGATTGAAGCGAAGCCGATTAAGAAGCTGAATGGGCCGACTGTCGTGACATTCATCGCAGATATTACAACTCGATGCGGCGAGCCACAGCATCATCACCGACAGCGGCACGAATTTTGCCAAGGGAGCATTGGCACGTTCTGCGTGACACGGGGCATCCATTTGGGCGTGGCGTCCGTTGCCCACCATGATCAAGCGGCCAAGTCGAAGCGAGCCAGCGGCCTCATCCTTTCGGCATCAAGCCCCGGTGGTCGTGCCCTTTGGGCGTTCGGCCGGCTGTTGGCTCGACGAGCTGCCGCCGTCCTCGAGGTCTGCGCACTACCCCAAACAAGTCAACGGCTTCACCCCTTTCTTCCTTGTATATGGTGCGAGGTTGTAATCCCAAGCGACATCGAGTTCGACTCGCCTCGGGTGACCATGTACCGCAGGCGAGAGGCCAAGGAAGCACGAGAAGATGGCGTCGACCTCTTTGGAAGAAAGCGGCCGTTAGCCCTCGCCGGACCGCCATCTACCAGCAGGGTTTCGCCGCTACCACAGCCGTGAGTCAAGCCAAAATCCTTCAAGAGGGTGACCTTGTGCTCCGGCTGATCCAGCGAACAACCGGCCAACACAAGCTCTCGGCCCTTAGGAAGGCCCTTCGTTATCACGAGCATTGGGAAATGACTCCTACTACCTGATCGATGCACGAAGCGAAGGCGCGAAGAGAGATGATTACGGCAAGAGTGGAGGCGACCATGGGCGCCAACCTCCTCAAAAGATTTTACGGTTAAAGCGCGGTATGTATCACACTACCTTTTGTACTAAGTATGAGACAATAGGCCCCGAGGAGCACTCGGGGACTGCCATCTTTATCTATGAATGAGGAGTATCATGCTTATGATTATGTCACTACATTCTTTATTCTCGTCGGCACGGGTTCGACCCGATCGGCCGGGGACTTACCATATAAGTTATATTCAAGTTCCACCTGCCGTCGGACAAGTAGTGTCTTTGGCTTTTAAGCCCTCTCTTGTCGAAAGTATAGCTGGAAGAACCATTGTCCGGTGGCAAGAGTCGAGGCGGAAAGGATGCCCACGAAAAGCGGCTAAGGACTAACGAACTTGTATAACAAAAGCGGCTTCCTCCATCGCCGACCGGCTACGGAGTAACCGGCCGGCCGCTTCATTCACCTTGCTACAATCTAAGAAAGCTCAAGTACTTGTATTCCCAAAAATGGCCAAGTTCCTCCCGGCCGAGGAGGCAAAGCAGCTGTTACGCTGGGAAGGCGGCGACCAAGGAAAAGCGGCAAAGGAAACAACCTAAGGATAAAAAGCAAATCTGAATGGAAGTCAAACACATGCATGATTATATTTACACAAAAGACTTGAAGGCGGCATTCAACATAGTTTGAATACACCCCGATGGGTGGAACTACTTGAATTTAATAAAAAGTTGTTCAAAGAGTAACAGCGGAAAGCAAGAACAGCAGATCAGGACAAGGGAGGCGATGGGCGAGTCGGGCAGGCAGCGGAGGGCAGTGCTGGCGGAGGTGGCGGCTGGCGGGTCTCGGCCTGATCATCACCTCTGGAACCACGGCCAGCGCTGCGCGCGCCTTATTCTGGAGGCACGATCGAGCTGAAGCTGGCTGGTCGCTTTGCCGTCGGCACGACGTCTTCGTCGCCCTCCCTTCTTCGTCTTCGCCGTCGGCTGGGCGATCTCCTCCGCCGAGTCCTCACCTTCCGCGGGTTCAGCCGAACCACTCCTCCGGCTGGCGGCGCCGTTGTCATTCACCTCGGGAGCAAAAATGCTGGTGTCGGTATAATCGGCGATCGCCGGGCGCTGGATGATAGCCGCCGCACCGCCACCAGCTCCTCATCGGCCTCTTGCCGCGGTGCTCGGGTGGGCTAAGCTCAGCCGAGATACCGAGCTCGGACGAACTCAGCGCCGCTGGCGCCGGACGAGAAGCGGAAGCCTTCCGAGCCTCGGCGGCCAACCGCAACCTCGGCAAGTCGGCAGTCCGGTAGAAGTGCGAGAATAGCCTCGCCGGGCCAGAGGGTGGTCAGCACTTGCGCCCCGGCACGCTGAAGGCGGTGAAGCATGCGGTGAGCCGGTTGCAGTCGGGCCTGGATTGCCAGAAGCTGCTCCTCAAGCGTCTGCTGGCATTTGGCGCAATCTCGACCCCTACCTGCCGGCGTGCCTCACAGTGGGCCTCGATGGCTTGGCTGGCGGCGACGGAGTAACCGGGGAAGTAATCTGCGCGAAGAACAAAGAAGCAGCACAGAATCAGAAGATAAACAAGAAGCAAGCAAAGGGGCGAGATGGAAGGCGGCTTACCGTCGATCAGATCCTCAACCTGGCCATAGCCCTTGCTCAGCGCTTGCTTCGCCTTGGCCCAGCCCGCCGCCTCGGTCTCGAACTCGGCTTTGAGGGAGGCCTCGCTGTCCTGCACCTTCTTCAGGGCCGCCTTATGGCTCTCCTCCTGGTCAGCTAGTCTCTTGGCCAGGCGGTCACGTTCCTGGGCCAAGGCGCTGCACTCAGCCTCCTTGGCACGAAGGGCGGTCTGGGCCCCGCCTAGCTGCTCCCTGAAGTCGGCATTGGCCTCTGCAGGCGTGGAGAAAAAGGAAAAAAGCAATAAGGAAGAAGTCGTCAGGGAAGATCCGACCCGACTGCTCAGCAGTCGGCCTGAATCTCGGTGAGCTTGCAGTTGGAGATGTAGTTCACCATGTAAGACACCTCGTCACGAGGCATCTCCTTGGTGCTCAGCCGGCATGGGTTGAAGTGGCCGCTCATCTGGCAGATCATGTGCGGCCGGCCGTGGAGCGGGAGCACACGGCGCTCCACGAAGGCGGCGACCAGGTCGGCCCCGACCAAGCCCTCCGATTGGACCATCACCCGGAGCCGGGTGACAGCAGCGTTCCCAGCCAGAGAGAGCGACCTGGCTTGGTAGGACCAAGACGGCTGCCTCCCAGCCGGCGGGCCAGCTACGTAAGCCGTAGATTGACGAAGTCGCCTTGCGGGGCGACGTTCTTCACGTAAAAGTACGATTGCTGCTAGAGCTTCAACGACTGGATCAGCGAGATAGGCGGAAAAGGGTTGTTGTTGGCTGACCTCCGCATGGCGATGAAGGCGCCACACGGGGCGGGCACACCCGCGGAGACGGTGCCGAGCTTGCACTAGAAGAATTCCCCAAAGAGCTCAAGGGTGGGGAGGGCGCCAAGAAAACCCTCGCCTGAGGGTGTGAGGCCGGCAATGACATCACCGTGTTGGGGTAGGATGATCTTGGTGGAGGCGGTAGAACTTCGAGGAAGGCGGAAGAACCCGCTCGCCCGGCAGGCCGAGCAGCGCAGGCGGTCTGAGCGAAGAGGACCCGCTCGCCCTCCTCCGGCGCCGGCGAAACCTCCGGCTCCGGCGCGAGGCGGGTCATCACATAGCCCTCGCCCGGCAACCGTCGTGTCTTGCGAAGCCAATCGATGTGGTCCTCGTGGACGTTGGAGCCATCCCACGAGCTAGATAGCGCCATGGGAGAGAGAGGAAGCGAGAGAGGTGCGGCGGCGGAGAGCACAACCACGCTGCGGCGGAGCCGCGGCAAACCAAGAAGGTCGACGGCGAAACGGCGCGGCGGTGAGGGTGCTGCAGTGGCGGAAGAAAGGAGAAGGAGGTAGAAGGAAGGGTGGAGCGAGGGCGAGCGTGCAAGCGTCTGCCGCTCCCCCTGCTCCCCCTACTTATAGGTTCGTGCGAAGGAGCCGAGGAGGCGAGGCGTGGGGGAACATGGGATTAACTACACCCACTCCCCCACGTCCCGCAATTATTGCGCCCTAAAGGCGTCTTTGAAACCGCCCTGGGGAAGGCGGCGGTCTGTTCGAGACCGCAGAGGATCCGCACATGGGCGAGCCTAGGTATGGCAGGCCCAGCCTGCTGGCGACGCCCGTCGCGTGTGGGCTGGCAGGCCTTTTTGGCCACGTGGCTGGGTGGCGGCAGTCAGCGCTGATTCGGCTCGCGTTCTCACCTTGAGGCTGCAGAACTTCCGAAGGCGGCGCACCCGCTCAAAGCGGCTCCTAGCTGCGGCCCCTCGAGATAGGAAGCTGATCGAGCTTCTCGTCCTCCTTTAGCCTCAAGCTCAACCAGCTTCGGGGACTCTGTCGGAGTAAATGACCACGGGTAGCCTAATGGCTCCCCACAGGACCTCTGAAAAAATTATAAGCCAATCAAGCCCTCCAACATCCAAGGCAGGGCCGCCTTCCCCGGCCAGCTGACTCTTAGGCCGGCTATCGGAGGCGGCCCGATCCTAAAACCTCACAGGAGAAGGCCACAGAGGGTCGGCTCCCAGGAGGCCGGCCACGGAGGGCCGACTCCATGAGCCCGCCACGGAAGGACGCATGCAAGAAGTCGGCCCCCAGCAAGCCAAGGCCGCACCCTCGAAATCTGCACCCACATAGCGGTGATGAGGCAGGCGTGGCTACGGTGAAGCCTGCCACCCCACATCCCGGGCGCGCATGCCACAGTCGCCCGTCTGACGGGCAGCCATCACCCGTCCGCCTGCACTGTTGCCATCTTGACCATAGCGTCACCATGACAGGTTGTCGGTCGACCAGCGTGGCGCCCGGTCGGAGAGATGCCGAAGGCGGCTCGGTTTCCCCAGTCGGCTGAGATATGGCGGCTTCCCTAGCCGGCTTGTTCCTCCCTCGAAGAGCGCCTCATTAAGGAGACAAGTCGAGGTGAGACTACAGATGATCGCCGCCAAAGCGGCGGCTGCTGTAGCCATGCTACCCGACAAAGCCCTTGTCATCGAGATTGAGGCAACGATAACCAGCCCCGACCAGGCCCTCGGCGGTGGAGCCAGCTTGTCGACCAAGCCCGGCAGCGGTGGGACCCACCGGTCAGCGGGCCCGGCCGGCCGGGCGGAGAAGCGGCGTGAACCTTGACTGCTAGGGCCCGCGCCCAGCCGGATTACCATTGTACCCCTAGAGGGTAGGCCTATATAAACCTCCCAGGGCACCCATGCAAAGGGTGGATCTCTGAGAGTTTTAGACACCACATAGAGAGAAGAGGAGAGCTAGCCTAGCCTTTCTTCTTCCTCTCATCGAACAGCTCAAGGCCCCTTGTAGCCACTTGTTCATCTAGTGATCATCGGAGACCCATGAGCAGCGATGGGGTGTTATCTCCACGGAGAGCCGGAAGCTGGGTAAGATTCGCCGGCGTGCATGTCTTCGCCTCATCCCGTTTCCAGGCACCGGCGACGTCTTATTGGCTCCCACAATGATAAGCCACCCATTGGCATATGTGCACTTACTACCCGACAATGCTTGTGTACGTGTATGCTTATTATCTATGTCCGAGTATGTTTAATCTATGTTTACTTATGTCTAACCGTGGGATATGGATGCAATCAGTTCGGTTGATGGAATCTACCTCCGTCTTGGTTTATTGGTCCCCTTTGTAATTTGTGTTAAATTTTGACCAAAGGTTTAACTGACAAAATGTTAGTGTTGGTCAGCAAAAAATATACCGTTGGATGGGTATTTGAGCATAGTGTTCAATGATATAATTCTTGGTTACATGCATAAACATTTCTTAGTTAAATATTTGGTAAAAATTTGGTAAAAATTACAAAGGGGACCAATAAACCAGGACGGAAGTAGTACGTCAATCACACACGGTTCCCAAATTGGAATCGTGTGCAGTGACTTTCATTTTGCCTGTTGCGTCAATCACACATGGTTGGCTCTAGCAAACCGTCGCCTCCAAAATTCTTTGTGGGATAGAAAACCCTCACCACCCTATTAAAAAAAGAAAAAAGAAAACCCTCACCATCCCCACGTCACTTAAACCCTCACCCCGCCCACCACCCCCTCCGGTCCCCATTCACACCTGCACAAGCTCCTCCACGTCTATGCATGGCACCACCTATCGCAATGGTAACCACTTTGCTCGACGCCTGCCGCCGCCGCCAGGCTGTTGGCAAAGCCCACCGCATTTCGCCACTTCCGCTTGCCGCTACCTATCTCCATTGACTTTCTCGACGCTGCTCGCGGTCGACCCAGCTTCGCTCGGTTGGGGAATCTGCCGTACTGAGGGTTCTTTCTCATGGACAACAAGGTAACTAAGTTAATGATATATTATCTCATCTCTTATCCCAGTTCATCTCCCTCCTTTAATCACCCGGCCGAAATCGTCGTGAATTCATTTTTATTCAAGCTGATTTGAGGGTTTTCTTCCGTTAATAGAGTTTACAGTGCACGGATACATCAGGACCTTGCGGCCTCCGCCAGACATTCCATCTCACCGTACCATATGACTTGAGGATGTGCGCGGTATGTTCAATCTCACCCTAAATCGGCTGGCATGGCCTACTTTCCTGGACATATTCTAAATATTACTACATTTGGATAAAAGGTGCCACATGCAGCATATATGTCAAAGGGGATTTCCCCCTCTTCTTTCTATATTAGGCAAATTAATGATGTATTGTTCTTTTGATTAATCTCATATTTCCATGACATCATGTTTACCCTCTCTGTTTTATTATAGATTTTTTTCCTTTGATTTCGGCTTCTGTATAGTTCTTTCAATTTGGACCCACATTTGCATGTTACCATATTTTCTTTAACAATCCTACCATTTTTTGCAGCGTGTCCCTTACTATGCAACATAATCTGTAGTGCACAATCTTTCCCTTTACATAAATCAAGATTGCAGGGATGGCATACTGCACACAAACCATTGATTTACAATCGTTGCTACTATAAGACTTGATGAACGTGGTGACTCCTATTTTGGCACTCACTTTTGGAAAGAAATTTATAAGTTTTATGAACTGAAAGCTAGCACTAGAATTGCACTGCACATAAAAGGGCCTGGTCATGCGATATATGCTAACTTCCCCGACGATATCATCCGTCCAGACTTTGTTCAAAGTAAGTTTTCCTTTCAACTATGTGCATGTTGACTTACCAAGCAATATCAAATGAATTGTGTAGTATTTAAGAAACCAATTGTTATTCCCTTTTCTTACTATATTCCTACCTAATAACTTCTAGTTACCAATACACTTTTCAATTGCCCTGTTTTAACTAAATATTCCCTGTACAGGTTGGAAAAAGCGGTAGGCGTAAGCGAGGCGGTTGGCCTTTGCCAAGTGCCTAGGCGGTGCCTAAGCGCCCTAGCCGAGGCCTAGGCGGTAACATAGTTTTTACTCGTAGTGTATTTGTGATTATTATATGGGTGATGATATTAGTTTAGGGCATATAAATAAGTTAGTTACTGTCTACTGCCATTGGAATATAACCCGTTTGGCATATCAGTGAAGTATGTGGCATGATTTCTTGCTTGAGTAGGCAATTGCCGTGCCTAGGCCTCCATTTATTGCCTAGGCGAGGCGTTTGGCCATTGCCTAGCGCCTAGGCGTGCCTAAGCGCCTCGTAGGCACAACCTTTTCCAACAGAGCATGTACTCCTATTTATATCAGAATGCGCCGCTGACAAGGAGACTCCAGAGGTGGAGAATGGGGCTGCCGACAAGCAGAGGCGGGGCGAGCTAGAACCGCAAATGACTCCAGCAGGCCTAGACTTCATCAGCAGCCTCCTCGATTATATGTTGACAGTCATCATCTCCCTCCTCCCAATGAAATATGGGGCGCGGACAATCGTCCTTTCCCGGCGGTGGCACCCCCTATGGAACTTCGGCCCTCTCGACCGCATCGACACCCACGAGCTCTGCCATGGCTATCTCAAAAGCTTGGATGCATTCTCCAAGATCCTCGGCAGTCACCTTGGCCCAACCAAAGGCCTTAGAATGGGCAAGTTCCGTTCCAACGGCAAGGACCGAGCCAAGCTTGACGACTGGCTCCGATCCCCTGCCTTATATCAGCTCGAGGAGCTCACTTTCATGATGGGCATATGCGCTTGCTGTCAACATCCGTGCTCCGCCTCGCATCCGCTCTTATTCTACACGACTGAAGCACCTCGAGCTCGTCATCGTCTGCCTCTCAAACGGTGACATGGAGCGCCTGCTTCGTGGCTATACTGCACTCGAGTACCTTTGTCTTCAGGCGATCAATGGGTTGAGCACCTTCCACATCACCTCCATGACTCTCCAGGCTATTTATGTGTGTTGCTGGTGCGGCAGGAAGACATCACAAGATGTGTACCACAATATGGTCACTGAGGACACACCTGCACTTGAGAGATTACTTGTAGTTGATCAAGAAGGTCCAACAAGAATAAATGTCATTTCTGCACCGAAATTGATAGTGGTGGGCTACTCGTCTGACAAATACTCCGAACTTGTTATTGGATCCACACCCATTCAGGTACAACAGCCGACTTCTACCTCTCCTTCTACAAATTAACATTATTTCTAATTTTGAATATGTTTGTCCGTCTGTCATTCAGAAAATGATTCTGATAAGCTTGATCCCAAAACTGCACATAGTGAAGGTCTTGGCACTAGAATCTATCGGCCCCAACCTGGAGCAAGTTGTCAGTTTCCTGAGATGCTTTCCTTGCCTGGAGAAGCTATATATCGAGGTGATGTTCCTTTCCTGTTAAATGTTAACCATAAGGGAGTTCACTTTGTGACACCTTTTTCCAAATTTACAATGACAATGTACTATGATTTCTGAAGGATTCTTTTGGAGGATTTTAGTACATACATGTCCGCCCCCCCCCCCATATTGGTTGCTTGATCCGTATGGTTACAATCAATAAGCGTTTCTCCTTTGGATTCATCTGTACTAGTTTTCTTAGGGAACTTTTCATCCACTCCAACCTCTTGTGAAGAAGGCTACATTTTTCTAGAATGTAATCAAATGCCCATGTTAATCATGTCAAATCAAAGATGGCATGTTAGTGCATTTTACAAATCCTGCAAACCAAATAGGCCTATAGTAGTGTTCAAAACTGCATGTAGGCACTAACACGTTTTCTACTTTTGCAGATAAGATTAGCCCCAGTGGTGGATAATGTGATACAATATAACAATCACGTCGAATGCCTAGATCTGCATCTCTCAGAAATTACTTTGAACTCCTACCGAGGGACCTTACCGGAGATTGTATTCGCTAGGTTCTTTGTTGTCAGAGCAAGGGTGCTGAAGGTAATGAGGTTTGCCCTACATTTATTCCGCACAAAGGAATGGTTTGTTGATCAACGCCAGCGCCTGTGGCAGAATGGAATAGGCTCCAAAAATGTTGAATTTCATTTTGGAACTTCAGATGACAGAGTAATCGGAAGTCATCATGTCAACCCCATACATGACTTATCAGTGGCTGACCCCTTTGCAAAAATTGTGAGGTTTCGAGACCAGACTTAGAAGTTGTAATATTAGTTTGAACCTCTCTGATATCCATGTTCAGCGGATCAGAGCAAGCGTTTGCAGCTGATGAGCTGAATTTCATTTCTAATATTAGTTTGAACCTTGTAATCTTCGAATTTGAGCCATATAACTCTGGAATTTGAACCTTGTAATATTTTGAGCTTTTGTGGTACAATCGTTGAAATGGCATCGTATGAGACTCGTATATTGGTAGCACTATTTTGACCTTAATATTCAATGGTCTTAGATTTTATTAACCATTCTCGAATCTGTTTACCTTGTCGATCTCATAGCACACGATCTGTATAGCTAACTCGACTACGATCTTTGACATTATTGCACATAGTTGGTTTCTTCCACTATGTGCCCTGTAGAGAGCAGAATTAATTATCGCACTCGAGTGTCCATCATCACCATTCTGTGTAACTTTGACCTCATCACCCACAGGTAAACTTATGACCAAAGTCATTCCACACACTTCATTTTTACAAAGCCTTTTGCTGATAAACGCCCATGATTTGTCCCTCTTCTAGCCGACGCGTGGCCAAACTAGCCGGTCGGGAAGCTTGCGTGGTAAACTGCGCGGTAGCGCGGAAACATGCTCACCGACAATATATTTGGCACCTCTTCGAGCCCACGCGTGGTCAAACAAAACGCGTGCGGTGCAGCGTTGTCAAGTGTGCACTGGAATCCTCCGCTATGAACGTCGTGACAAGACGTGACGATTATAGGCTGGCCGGCCCCCATTTATTACAGCGGACATTTAACCCTTGTGTCTCTTCAACCTTTCGATCGCGCCCCACCATTGCAAGAAGCACACCCACCACGAGAAATTCTTAGAGGGTATCCTGCGCGGCTCCAATGGCGCTCCGAGCAGCTGCCGACGACAAGCAGCAGTTCACCATGCGTGCCGTGGTGGACGCCCACAGAAGGTTCCTGGACCTCTCAGTGGTGTACACCAACGACCCATTCTGGGTGAAGCACTCCATCCACATCATGGAGTTGTTGCTTGCCGAGGAGAAGTACAAGGTGGTCGGGTTCGACCTCAAGTACACCTGCGCTTGTGCCGGGTCTCATCCCAAGGTTGCCATCACCCAGATGTGCGTGCGCCACCACGTCCTCCTCTACCACTACTGCCTGGCCACAAGGCCTTGCAAGCATTACGCCAGGTTTGTCAACAGCCCCCACTACATGTTCTCTATGGTGGACATCACCAACGATGTAAAGGAGCTCGAGAATTTGGGCATCGCCTGCCAGAATCTTGTCGACATCCAGGGCTAATACAAGATCTAGCGCAACAAAGAGCATGAGAAGGACTCACTAGTTCTCCTCGCTGAGGCCATCATCGACCCCTGCTACAGAGACATGAAGGATTCGTGCAACACGGACAAGCGTGCCTGGCACTCGGCCTGGATGGAGAAACTCGACAAAGCTCACGTCGTGTACCCGGCCAAGGAGGCGTACACGAGCTACGACATGTGCAGGCGAATTGTTGACATGAGGAAGTGCCTCCTTCCCCAAAACGGCCAAGGATCCAGTCGGAAGCAGAGAAATGGCAAGCATCATCGCAACAATAAGTAGATGATTAGATCCTCGTTTCTCGTAGTTTAGTATGCATGTAATTGCTTACTTTGCTGTGTGGAAATGTTATGTGTGTAGTCACTTGTGTAATTGTATGCTTAATTTGGTTATGCAATGCTGTCTTTTTAAGTATATATGTTGATGCTCTGTAGGCACAGCATAGACGTTGTGCGTACAAAGAAAAACACATCGCACACAGGCAAAACAATGGAATCCGTCGGTGATGTTTTCATCAATCACTCACAATTGTATACCAGCAATCGTTTGCTCACAACACACATGGCTTGTTAGCAGCAATCGCCTGTGTTGTTATCGGTCTTCGCACATATTTCCGATTACATACCTGTTTGCCGCGTATCGCAAACATCTTGTTAAGTTGAACCGTTTCTGTTCTCTTGTCTCAACGCAAACAGTTCATCCGAGTGAACCGCATGCCGTATATCGCACATAACTTGATCTGGTTTACCGTTTCTTTTGTGTTGCCTAATCACAAACAGTTCATCCGAGTGAACCGTATGCTGTATATCCAACACACGTTCATCTGGCTGCTCGTTTCTTTTGTTACTCCTCATCATGAAAAGTTAATTGAACTGATCCGTATGCCCTGCATCTCACACGCAACTAAAATCTGAACCGTGTTTGATGCATCCTCCATCGCAAACGTTTTGCACCATTTTGACGGTTTTTTACACCACCATTTGCGATTATTGGATCGCACATAGTTTCATCGAAGGGTCTCTAATCATAGTGTCGCGTTAGCAGCATCCTCCAGTACTGCTTGTCTATCCCACCATGGCCATCGCCCACGAAGGACTTGCCTCACTTGGGTAGATCTGCATGAAGTGGGCGATCTCCTTGCCCTTACAAACTCTTTGGTTCAACTCCACAATCTTGACGGAGGCTCCCAAGTGACACCTAACCAATCTAGGAGACACCACTCTCCAAAAGGTAATAGATGGTGTGTCGATGATGAACTCCTTGCTCTTGTGCTTCAAATGATAGTCTCCCCAACACTCAACTCTCTCTCACAGATTTGGCTATGGTGGAAAGATGATCTGAGTGGAAAGCAACTTGGGGAAGGCTAGAGATCAAGATTCTTGTGGTTGGAAAGGAATGTCTTGGTCTCAACACATGAGTAGGTGGTTCTCTCTCAGAAAAATGAATGCTGGAAGTGTAGGCACGTTCTGATGGCTCTCTCACTTGTGGAGAGGAGGGTGGTCGGGTATATATAGCCTCCACACAAAATCTAACCGTTACACACAAAAGAGCCAACTCGGTCAGACTGAATGTATGAACTCGGTGAGACCGATTCAGTCCAGAATGTGAACGTTAGGATTTTCGGTGGGATCGACATGATCAAGTCGGTGGGTTCGATGTGCTAGGGTTAGGGTAAAACCTAAAGTCGGTTTGATCGATTACACAAACTCGGTGAGACTGACTGCATATCTCGGTGAGACCGAAATAATTTCAACAGGCAAAGAGAGTTTGCAAGCCCATCTCGGTGAGACCGAGATCGCACCGGTGAGACCGAACTGATTAGAATTTCTGGCAGTGGCTATGTCAAGTGAACTCGGTGGCGCCGGATGGATCAAATCGGTGGGGCCGAGTTTGACTTTCGGTTTAGGACATATTTGTATACGAGAAAGTGGTTGAGGGTTTTGGAGCTTATCACTAAGGATTTTGAGCAAGTAGACCATTAAGCAACACCTCATACCCTTTTGATAGTATTGGCTTTCCTATGGACTCAATGTGATCTTGGATCACTAAAATAGAAATGAAGAGTCTTGAGCTTTTGCCAATATTTGTCCTTAGCATTTTGAAGGGGTTCCATATCCTCTTGTCCATGCCATGCCCTTGCTAAACTTACTGAAATATACTAGATGGAAGTATTAGTCTAACAAGAGATATGTTGACATTAATTACCAAAATCACCCAGGGAGCACTTGTGCTTTCAATCTCCCCCTTTTTGGTAATTTATGACAACATACATCAAAGCTTTAGATAAAGATATGAAGAATAACATGTAAAGCTTTGGAAAGACATGTAACATGCATAGGCTCCCCCTACATGTATGCAATCATGTAAATATAGAATGTAAGAACATGTGAATGAATAAGCATGTCAGAGCAAGCAATGAGTTACATGTATCTTGGCTATATGCCTCAAGGCAAATGATGTGAATATAGGAAATGTACCTCCATGTTCATGAGTCCTTCTTGCAAACAATATGTACATCAGCAAGATATCATCATGCACATGAGTGTGATGCATATACTTACCTTGTGGTCTTGAGCTGGCTTTGGAGGAGGTGAACTTGAGAAAACAAGGTTAGATAACACAAGAACACCTACTAAACAAAGCACATTGAGAAAACCACAAAAGTACCAAGATTGGGATGACATGTAGTGAGTGAGTACTTAGTACTCTATTTGGATATAGACATGTCCCCAAAGAATAAAGATATGCAATGAATTCCAAAGATTTTCCTCCATTAGATATGAGCTCTTTCTCCCCCTGAATCTAATATTGGATAATGGGAGAAGATAGGGGAAAAGAAAATCTCGACAAGGCAACATAACAACTACTTAACATGTCTTTCCCCTCTTAAAGACATGTGACTTCTCTCCTCTATTATTGATAAGCATCTGGAGAAGCTCAGATGTGCTTTCTCTCTTATGTGATAAGCTTTGATGTGCTCTCTCTCCCCCTTTGACATCAATTTCCAAGAAGGGATCTCCTAGAGCATGAGTCAAGTAGGTTTGGTCCTTGAGTCATATTTACAAAGCAGCATGTAATTTAGGATACTAGTAGAGGACAAGAATCATTGAGTGGAGCTGGAAAGGAAATGACAATGGCAATGGCAAAATGCTTTCTCCGTAGTGAAATCGGTAGCGCGGAGTTATTTTCATCGGTGACACCGAGTTGGCAGTGTCATAGATGATGCATATCTTTTAGACCGGGTTTGTCCTTGTCGGTTGAACCGATGAACAATCTACAATGTAGCATTGTAGTTCGGTCTAGCTGGGATGTAATAATCGGTGAGACTGAGTTCGATACTGAAGAAAAGATTTTGTCATCTCAACTCACTAGGAAAATAAGATCTCACAAAGATTAGCAGGGAATTAACTGAAAGATTTGCAATGAATTGGATGCGGGGAATGCAGAACCTTATAGACAAAGAAACGATATCTAGATGAAATGAAAGGGAAACATGCTAGGCACAAATGCAAGAATGATACGTCTCCATCGTATCTACTTTTCGAAACACTTTTGCCCTTGTTTTGGACTCTAACTTGTATGATTTGAATGGAACTAACCGGATCGACGATTTGTTTTCAGTGAATTGCCATGATGTTGTTTTATATGCAGAAACAAATGTTCTCGGAATGACATGAAACTCCACGGAACATCTTAGAAAAAATAATAAAAAATCCTCGCCAAAGATGAAGACCAGGGGGGCCCACACCCTGTCCACTAGGATGGGGGCGCCCCCCCTCCTGGGCGCGCCCCCCTACCTCGTGGGCCCCCTGGAGACCCTCCGACGCCAACTCCAACTCTATATATTGGCTTTCGGGGATAAAAGAATCAGAGAGAAGAAATCATCGCGTTTTACGATACGGAGCCTCCGCCAGGCCCTAAAACCTCTTGGGAGGGCTGATCTGGAGTCCGTTCGGGGCTCCGGAGAGGGGGATTCGGCGCCGTCATCATCATCAACCATCCTCCATCACCAATTTCATGATGCTCACCACCGTGCGTGAGTAATTCCATCGTAGGCTTGCTGGACTGTGACGGGTTGGATGAGATCTATCATGTAATCGAGTTAGTTTTGTTAGGGTTTGATCCCTAGTATCCACTATGTTCTGAGATTGATGTTGCCATGACTTTGCTATGCTTAATGCTTGTCACTAGGTTCCGAGTGCCATTATTTCAGATCTGAACCTATTATGTTTTCATGAATATATGAAGTGTGTTCTTGATCCTATCTTGCAAGTCTACAGTCACCTATTATGTGTTATGATCCGACAACCCCGAAGTGACAATAATCGGGATACTTCTCGGTGATGACCATAGTTTGAGGAGTTCATGTATTCACTATGTGCTAATGCTTTGTTCCGGTTCTCTATTAAAAGGAGGCCTTAATATCCCTTAGTTTCCATTAGGACCCCGCTGCCACGGGAGGGTAGGACAAAAGATGTCATGCAAGTTCTTTTCCATAAGCACGTATGACTATATTCGGAATACATGCCTACATTACATTGATGAATTGGAGCTAGTTACATGTCACCCTATGTTATGGTGTTACATGATGAACCGCATCCGGCATAATTATCCATCACCGATCCAATGCCTACGAGCTTTCCATCTACTGGTTTATGCTTATTTACTTTCCCGTTGCTATTGTTACAATCACTACAAAATACCAAAAATATTACTTTTGCTTTCATTGCTCTTTTGTTACCGTTACCACTGCTATCATACTACTTTGCTGCAGATATTAAGTTATCCAGGTGTGGCTGAATTGACAACTTAGATGCTAATACTTGAGAATATTCTTTGGCTCCCCTTGTGTCGAATCAATAAATTTGGGTTGAATACTCTACCCTCGAAAGCTGTTGCGATCCCCTACACTTGTGGGTTATCAAATAACTCGAAAAACACTAGAGACCTTCATCTAGAAAGGGTCAGCGACAAGGTCACCTATGTTAGAGTATATTGACTGAGGAGTCAAGTGAGAACACATGATCGTAGGTCATACTCATCGTTTAAGCTAAAAATGGGGTTACCATTTTTCGTTTAAGCATTTGACGTATTCACATCTTGTTGAGCTGCTTTGACCCATGTCTTCCGGTAAAGCTTCTCTATGATGGAATGATATTCCTTGTGTGGTGGTGTTGATGTTGATCATGTAGTCGAACTTGTGTAGGATGCTCAAGGTTGATGTAGCTCATCAAGAGTTGGGAGCACCAATTGTAGTTTGAGTTCATCTACCTACATGGGTTAGTCTTGCAAGGAAGAGCACTTGTGTATCCAAAATGACAAGCATGAAGTTTGATACCAAATGAAATTTGATATATATAAATTGTCAAAGGATATGTTGAGAGGATTTATGCTTCCTTATCTTCAACCACCATATTGTAGTGACTTGGTCATGTAGAGATTGATCAAGAGTTGCAATCTATAGATTTAGATTCATCCAAGTACCTACAAGGATTAGATAGCATGCAAGGGTACAAGTATAGATCCAAGACATCTGATCATTATCATAAGAGAGATATCAATGATTAGTCAAAGGCTCATGCCTTGCATGTATCCAAATGGAGTCTCTACTCCATGTTTGAAGCATCAATGATGTTCAATTCACCTCTCAAATGGCAAAATACTTTCTCATCAAGCAGTTTGGTGAATATATCTGCCAATTGCTTATCGGTGCGAACATGCTTAAGATCGATGTCTCCTTTAGCAACATGATCTCGAATGAAATGATGACGAACTTCAATATGCTTAGTTCAAGAATGTTGCACGGGATTGTGAGCAATCTTAATAGCATTTCATTATCACAAAACAATGGAACATGTTTCATGCACATATATCCCATAATATTTAAGAGTTTGGGTCATCCAAAGTAATTGAGCACAACATGAACTGGCGATAATGTATTACGCTTCGGTTGTGGATAAGGATACGGAGTTTTGTTTCTTGGAGGACCAAGATACAAGAGATCTACCAAGAAATTGAAAAGTACCCGAAGTGGACTTTCTATCAACCTTGTCACCGGCATAATCCGAATCGGAGTAGCCAACAAGATCAAAGGAAGACCTCTTAGGATACCAAATGCCAAAGTTTGGGGTATGAATTAGGTATCTCGCTATACTTTTCACAGCCTTAAGATGACATTCCTTAGAGGCCGCTTGATATCGTGCACACATGCACACACTTCGCATAGAATGATTGACATTTTTGTCAACCAGTTTGCCATCCTTTGTCAAGTTATGATGTCAACTAGTAGGCATAGGTGTTTTCATTCCTTTTCTTTGTTGCATGTTGAACTTCTTGAATAAGTCCTTGGTATACATTGTTTGAGAAACAAAGGTGCCCTCCTTAGTATGCTTGATTTGCAAACCAAGAAAGAACTTGAGCTCACTCATCATATACATCTCGAACTTCTCCGACGTTAGCCTTCCAAACTTTTCACTAAAAGAGGGTTAGTCGAACCAAATATGATACCATCCACATAAATTTGGCACACAAATAATTCTCCAATAACCCTTTTAGTAAAATGAGTAGAATCGATCTTTCCAACTCAAATCCTTTTTTAATAAGAAACTTTGTCAAGCATTTATACCACGCTCTAGGAGCTTGTTTAAGACCAAAAAGAGCTTTGTGAAGTTTGTAAACATGGTCGGGTTTCTTAGGATTAACAAAGCCGGGAGGTTGTTTAACATAAAACTTCCTCCTCAATTTCACCATTTAGAAAAGCTCTTTTAATGTACATTTGATACAAAGTAATGTTATGGTGATTGGCATAAGAAAGTAAGATGCGTATGGACTCAAGTCTAGCAACGGGGGCATATGTCTCACCATAGTCCATACCTTCGACTTGAGTGTAGCCTTGAGCAACGAGACGGGCCTTGTTGCGTACAACTTGTCCATCTTCATCTTGCTTATTCCGAAACACCCATTTGGTTCCAATGACATTTTGGTTGTTGTCCGGCCTCTCTACCAATGTCCACACTTGGTTCCTCTCGAAGTTGTGTAGCTCTTCGTGCATGGTGTTCACCCAATCTGGATCATCAAGCGCTCCTTCAACCTTCATAGGATCAATACTAGAAATGACTGAATAAAGTTCACAAAAATTTGCCAAACGAGTTTTAGAGCGAGTAATTCTCCCGGTTTGGATATCGTTAAATTTTTGTTCGACGGGATGGTCTCTTGAAACTCTTGCTCTAACACGTGAGAACTTTTGTTTGGGTCGGGGTGGAACATGTTCTTCATCATCTTGTTCATCCTCTTGGCCTTCTTTGTTGTTGGTGTTGTTCTCTTGTGGAGGTGGAGAAGGAGGTTGATGCGGTTCATCTTGGTGTACTTCCACGTTTTCTTCATCTTGGCATGTCCCACTTGTGGATGCTGATACGTCTCCAACGTATCTACTTTTCCTAATGCTTTCCCTCTTGTTTTGGACTCTAATTTGCATGATTTGAATGAAACTAACCCAGAACTGACATTGTTTTCAGGAGAACTACCATGGTGTTGTTTTTGTGCAGAAATAAAAGTTCTCCGAATGGAACAAAACTTTGTGAGGAATTTTTATATAATAAATAGGAATTTCTGGAGCCAAGACCTACCAGAGAGGGGCACCTGGGTGGGCACAACCCACCACGGCGCGCCCCCCTCTCTTGGCATGCCCAAGTGGGTTGTCCCCACCTAGTGGCCCCACAGACCCTGAAACCGACACTATAAAATCCTATTTTTCCAGAAAAAACGAGGAAGAAAAAATTATTGCGATACATGAGACAAAGCCGCCTTCACCTCTATTCTTCATCGGGAGGCCAGATCTGGAGTCCGTTTGGGGCTCTGGAGAGGGGGATCTTCATTCTTCATCATCGCCAACCCTTCTCCATCGCCAATTCCATGATGGTCCCCGCCAGAGTGAGTAATTCCTTCGTAGGCTCGCTGGTCGGAGAGGAGTGGATGAGATTCATCATGTAATCGAGTTAGTTTTGTTCAGGCTTGATCCCTAGTATCCATTATGTTCTAAGATTGATGTTGCTATAACTTTGCTATGCTTAATGCTTGTCACTTTGGGCCCGGGTGCCATGAACTCTGATCTGAACCGTTTATGTTATCACAATTATATCCATGTTTTAGATCCGATCTTGGAAGTTATAGTCACCTACTACGTGTTATGATCCGGCAACCCCAGAGTGACAATAGTCAGGACAACTCCCGGTGATGACCGGAGTTTGAGGAGTTCATGTATTCACTATGTGTTAATGCTTTGTTCCGGTTCTCTATTAAAAGGAGACCTTAATATCCCTTAGTTTCCAATATGGACCACGCTGCCACGAGATGGTAGGGCAAAAGATGTCACGCAAGTTCTTTCCATAAGCACATATGACTATTTACGGAATACATGCCTACATTATATTGATGAACTGGAGCTAGTGCTGTATCGCCCTAGGTTATAACTGTCTCATGATGAATATCATCCAACAAGTCACCGATCCAGTGCCTACAAATTTATCTTATATTGTTCTTGCTAAGTTACTACTGTTATCATCACTGTTACACTTGCTACAAAATTACTGCTATCACCGTTATCGTTACCGTTGCTACTGTTACTATTATAAAAACTATCATATTACTTTGCTACTGATTACTTGCTGCAGATAATTAATCTCCAGGTGTGTTTGAATTGACAACTCAGGTGCTAATACCTTCAAATATTCTTTGGCTCCCCTTGTGTCGAATCTATAAATTTGGGTTGAATACTCTACCCTCGAAAACTGTTGCGATCCCCTATACTTGTGGGTTATCAAGAACTTTTTCTGGCACCATTGCCGGGAAACATAGCTATATTTTTTGAGTCACTGGGGATTATTATCATATTATCACTATGAAGAATCTGAAGAATGCTAAGACTAAGATATTTCCCTCAAACACGAGGGGAGGTAAGGAACTGCCATCTAGTTCTACTTTAGATTCACCTTCTGTTATATGTAAACTTGCAACAACACCATATGCTATCAATTCTAATATGTCGCAAGTTATTGATGATGCTACTTCTTCTATGGATAATGGTTGTGATGATGCTAGTACCTTGCTTGATAATGATGACGTGCCACTTGGTGAATTTCTTGATGAACAATTTGCTAGAGTAATACAACATGATGTTGTTGAATCTGATGATGAGCTTGAAAATGAAACTCCTGAAACACCTGCTAGAACTAGCCTTCCTAGATATGAATTGCCTAAGGTACCGGAAGGTTATGTTATGAATGAGGAGACAAGTAGAGATATTCTTGCTTGTAAGGATAGAGATGATCTAGAGAAATTATTGTTCAAGTATAAAGAAAAATCTCTGAATGCTAGAATGAAATATGATCCTAAGTTTGCTACTTCACCTATCTTTATTGCTGATAAGGATTATGAATTCTCTGTCGACCCAGAGTTAATTACTTTGGTTGAATCTGATCCTTTTCATGGTTATGAAACTGAAACTGTTGTGTCACATCTTACTAAGTTGAATGACACAACCACCCTTTTTACTCATGATGAGAAAACTCGCTATTACTTTATTCTCAAATTATTTCTGTTCTCATTAAAGGCTGATGCTAAAGCTTGGTACAATACTCTTGCTCCTGGTTGTGTGCATAGTCCCCAGGATATGGTTTATTACTTCTTTGAAAAATATTTCCCTGCTCATAAGAAACAAGCTGCTTTACAGGAAATATTTAACTTTGTGCAAACTAAAGAAGAGAGTCTCCCACAAGCTTGGGGGAGGATTTGCCAATTACTTAATGCTTTGCCTGATCGTCCTCTTAAGAAAAATGAAATACTTGATATCTTCTATAATGGACTAACCGATGCTTCTAGGGACTTCCTAGATAGTTGTACTGGTTGTGTTTTTAGGGAACGAACTGTTGGACAAGCTGAATAATTATTGAATAATATATTGAAAATTATGTTGATTGGACTCTTCCTGAACCACTGGTTAAACCCACTCCGAAGAAGAGGGGTATATTATATCTCAGTCCTGAAGATATGCAAGAGGCAAAGAGATCTATGAAGGAAAAAGGTATTAAAGCTGAGGATGTTAAAAATTTACCTCCTATTGAAGAAATACACGGGCTTAATACACCACCACCACCCAAGGTGGTAGAGGTAAATTCTCTAATGAAGTTCAATGATAATGAAAATCCTCACAATATGCGTCCTAGCCAATGCCTTTATGATTTTGAAAATTACATTAGAAAACAAGATCACTTCAATGCAAATGTTATGAAACAATTGAAATACAATTCTGATATGATTGCTCGCTTGAGTGACTTGTATTTAGAATCTCAAATGATGTTACATGTGTTGGAAAACATGCTTCTATGGTTCAAACTGAGTTAGAACAAGTTGCTAAATCACAAAGAGAATTACTTGATGAAATGAATAACAATATACATGTCTTTGTTGTTAGAGTTGCAACTAGAGGAGGTAAAATGACTCAGGAACCACTTTATCCTGAGGGACACCCAAAAAGAATTGAACAAGATTCACAAAGAGTTAACGCTAATGCACCTAGTCCTTCTAGAAAGAAAAAGAAGAAGAAAAATGATAGGACTTTGCACGCTTCTAGTGAACCTGAAATAGAAAAACCTCTTGATGATGATAGTGAATGTTCTATCTCTGATGCTGAAACGCAATCTGGTAATGAACACTCACCTAGTGATAATGAAAAAGATAATGATGAGGTTCATGAATACACTCAAACAAATAATAAAGAACCATATAATGATGTTGAGATAGAACCACTTGTTGATCTTCATAACCCACAGCCTAAGAATAATAGATATGATAAGAGAGACTTTGTGGCTAGAAAACATGTTAAAGAAAGAGAACCGTGGGTTCAAAAACCTATGCCTTTTCCACCCAAGTCAACTAAAAAGAATGATGATGAAGAATTTGAACTCTTTGCTGAAATACTGAGGCCAGTCGTTTTGCGTACTCGCTTGATTGATATCTTGAAAATGCCTCCTTATGCAAAGTATATGAAAGACATCATCACTAATAAGAGAAAAATACCGGAAGCTGAAATCTCCACTATGCTTGCTAATTATACTTTTAAAGATGGAGTACCTAAAAAACATGGAGATCCGGGAATACCAACTATACCTTGCTCCATCATAGAGAATTATGTGAAAACTGCTTTGTGTGATTTAGGAGCTTGTGTTAGTGCTATGCCTTTCTCTTTATATAGAAGACTTGACATGAATAAACTCACACCTGCTGAAATATCTTTGCAAATGGCTGACAAATCAACTGCCATACCTATCGGTATCTGTGAGGATGTTCCTGTTGTTGTTGCTAATGTTACTATTTTGACTGACTTTGTTATACTTGAGATCCCCGAGGATGACCACATGTCGATTATCCTTGGTAGACCCTTCTTGAATACTGGAGGGGCTGTTATTGATTGCAATAAAAGCAAATGTCACTTTTCATATCAATGGTAATTGTCGGTGTTCTGGGAATGGGGGTCCCTAGACTTGCCTGCCTGCGGCCTGCGGCGTGGCTCAAAGGGGGGCCCATCACAGCCCATCTTCATCAACACAAGCGTGTCGTGCGAATGCGAAAGGCTGTGATATTTTTACAATTTACCCCCTAGCCGTGCGAACGAGCAGCCTACAAGAGAGGCGAGGATCTAGATCCAGCTCACACCATCCTCCATCCGCAAGTTCTCATCGAAGCGCCTCTGACAAAAATCCATTCCATCATGGATAGCCAACGCGGCTCCTCCTCTCGCGCTCCCAGCCCTAAGCCGGAGATTGGGGAGATGCTCAGCCCACACAATGAGCTAGTGGTGCTTCAAACTAAGGATATCTTCCCCAGCTTTCATGGTTCGGTTCGAGCCGGATGGCCACCTACAAGGGTGGGAAGCGGCGGAGAGCGCCCCAACCCTTCAAAGGGGCGGGTATGCTTTGTCCCCTATCTAATAAGGGGACTCGGTTTCCCATACATCCGTTTCTCCGGGGCTCCTAGAGTTCTCTGGACTCCAACTCCACCACCTCACGCCCGCCTCCATTTTGCACATCGCGGGCTTCGTAGCTTTTTTGCGAGCTGTTCTTGGGCATCGAGCCCCATTTTGCCTGTGGAAGAGATTGTTTTGTCTCGTACCCGTTCTCATGAGGGGTCGATATACCAAGTGGGCGGAGCGAAATATGGCGCATCGCCGGGACGGATATCTATCCGGCACCCGAAGAAGGCGTCCAAGACCAGCCTTGAATGGTTCTACATGGAGGGCGCCCCTCTACGGATCTGTCCGGATCGGCCTCCGGAGTTCAACAATGCTCCCTTGAAGAAACGCTGAGTTGGCGCCATGAGCCCTCAGCGGGAAGATGAAAATAGCGTCCATTATCGATGGGCGGATTAGGTTCTTGGCCCATTCGGATTGACCATGATTGGATTCATGGCCACGCATTATGCGAGGGTGCAGCCACTCCAATATAGGGGCCACCCTATGTGGGATTTCAGCGGGAAGATGATGCCACCCGTCATGGCCGCAAAGGGCTAGGCTCGGCAGCCGATCGGCAAAGATCTGTCCGGCTTGTACAAGGGAGAGGAGGAGGACTTCCTCCGCAAGAATCCGTTGAATGGATTTTCTATGCATAACCCTCGGAGCTGGGTAGCGGATGTTCATCTACCGATCCATACCTTTTTGTAAAGTCAAGTATCTTACTCTGTGATTTAGGCGCAGGAGCTGCGCCGGGGCGTGGAGGGCATCTGAAGCCTAGCTCCACAGCCGAGGATCCGAACGATCCTTGATCCGCCTCCGAAGAGGATACGGACATAAAGGTGGAGCTGATTGACGGGGTGTTCCACCAACGCAGCATAGACAATGCCCTAGTCGCCATTACGGCAGACTAACCCGGTTTGTTTTCGGCCTCCCAGGTGACTACGACCGAGGTCTTGACACCATCATTTGATCGCGCTCAATTCTGACCATCCCATGCTGATGGTGTATCGCAGATGTGCCTTTAAGGCGGGAAGCGAACCAGCGGCCGACCAACAAGGATCAGTCCGGCCCGGTAGGAGGAAGAGGAGTGCAGCGAACCGAGACATCGCCGAGCGATGCGAGCACCGCTATTTTTAAGGAAGGATCCCCGAAGGTATATTAATGTTGATAACTTTTCGGAAGGAGCACTCGCGGACGGTGTCCGGAGAGGTTGCCAATCAAGCCTCCGCCGGCCATGCTCCAACGCATGGTCCGGGAGGGGAGGTGAATACAAGGCGTAAACAGGACGCTCCTTCGACGGAGGATGCCGACAGGCTATCCGCCACCCAGTCCGAGGTGGAGAGCGCCATGAATCACAGGCGTCGCGGACAGTTCTTCGTGACGCGTGTTTCTCCCGGGCGTTAAATGCCTTTAAAGCGGAAGCAGCACCTCCGTGCCGCTCAAGATGGGCTAACGAGCCACGGGCAAGTATGTGAAAGACATACGGGTAAGTAATTTTAATAGTTATATATGCCAGTAGCCCCCGAGACTTAAAATAGTTGAAATAACTGATTTAAGGATCAATTATAATGCAGGGTCTTGCAGAGAAGAATACCCATCCGTCCCAGGAGCTGCAAGAGTGCAAGGCCCAACTTGAAGCCGCACTGGCCGCCACAGGGGGAGCCACAGAGACCCCCGCTGGTAAGACGTACTGTTAAAAGATAATTATTTAGCAAAGTGTGGCGTGAATCTGACAATAATATTGCAGAGGCGCGGACTAGATCCGGACAAGCAACAACTACTGCGTCAGCTAAAGGCCGCGAGAGGTGCTTATGAAGGTGCAGCGGGAGAGAAACAAGCTCCAAGATGCCCACACCCAGCAAGGAGAAGAGCTGAAAGGTGTTGGGCCCGGTATGCAGCTCCGTGAAGGAGAATCAGCGGCCGTCGCGGCATTTACATAAGTGCTTGAACGAATTCCTTTGAAAAGAAGAATTGGCGAGGAAGGCGATTGACTGAAATATGTCTTTAGGTGTGCTCACAGGTCGCCCTGCGGCGGAAATGCCTAAGTCAACGGGTGACCAACTTCCCGAGCTGGTTCAATTGCTCGAACGTGTTCGGCAGGCGATGAGTGGCGTCGTTCATGCTTTATGGACATCTGTCTCCCTACCCGAGGGCCTTGGTGAGCTTGCTGAGAAGCTTCAGGGAGCACGGCGACGTCTCCGTTTGTGGAAGATATCGGCCTGCCATCAGGGCGCCAGGGAGGCCTGGGCCATGGTGAAGACACGTTACCCGAAGTCTGACCCAAACCACATGGCCGAGGTCGGACCTGCGGGGCCTGACGGGAAGGAGATCCCTGTGAGCTTGATGTACGGCCAAGTAGAACTGGCCGCGAAATATTCCCAACAGGACTGTAAATTAGACAGCCTGTTAGATGGGATTGAAGAGGAGTACAATCAGTCGGTTTGATGATGTAATTTGAAATGACATGTAAAATGCCTTCTAGCCGGATTGTAGATCTTTTGTCTTTGCGGACTGTTTCACTTCAACATCGGGACCCAACAGTCCGGAGTGTGTCTGAATACCCTTACGGTTATAAAAGAACCGGGGCATGCATGGAGACAAGGCGTCGGGGTCATAATTGCTTTATCAGACAAGTGCCCAACTAGTTATGTTATATTACATGGTTAGTAAGAAACATCTTCCGGGAGAATAGTTCGTTAATGGTTCCTTTCACGGGAGGCATTCCCTAAAGTGCAATGCGGACTGCGAAAATAGCAGAAAAAAGCATCCGGGGCAGATAAATAAGTAAGTAATAAATCATCTTTCAAGTCACCGACCGAATATTCTCTTAAGAACGCTAGCTTTCGGCTTCACCCGGTCGAGGTACACATCCGGTGACCCGGCAATAATAATCGCAGAGGTGCTCCTTTACCTCCTAGCCGAACAATCGGGAGCGAGGGGTAAGCACAGAGCCAGCAACCCAGCTTGGCCAAAACTTAAGTCATATCGATGCATATAATGGTGAATAAAAGGTACATGCGGAAGTATGACACATATATTGGGCATGAAGCCCGTATGAATAAGCACATTAAAGAAGCCCCAGTATAATGAGTGCGGGGCACATCAAGTGTGTCTTGAACAAAGCGCAAATCAGCCCATAAAGGTTAAAAAAGTGGGAAGAAGGAGGAGGAGGAGAGCGGTAAAAACAAGGAGTGGGCGGGAGTGAGGCGAACCCGAGTCCGGCGTTAAGCGTAGAATCTTCGGAGGCGGGCTGCGTTCCATGGGTTCGGCTCGAGTCGGTTGTCCGATCGTTACATAGGCGATGCGCTCCGCTGGTCGGGACTTGGTCGATGATGAAGGACCTTCCCACTTGGGCTTGAGTTTGTCCTTTTCTTGTCCGGCGGGCCTAGAACAAGTTCGCCAACATTGTAAGTTTTGGCCCGTACTTCTCTGCTTTGATATCTTGAGCTGCTGCCGATAAAATGCGGAACGAGCCTTTGCCACGTCCGCTCCTCCTCTAAGGCGCCCAGACTGTCCTGCCGATCTAGCTCGACTTCTCTTTCTTCGTACATGCGCACACGAGGTGAGTCATGAATTATATCATGAGGCAGGACTGCCTCTGCGCCATATACCATGAAAATGGTGTGAATCCGGTAGTTCGGTTTGGCGTGGTCCGCAGCCCCAGTCTGGTCGAGCTCCTCTACCCAAAGTCGTGTTAGATTCCTTGAGGACCGCAAGTCCGGGTTTAATGCCGCTCATGATTAGACCATTTTCTCGCTCAACTTGACCGTTAGTTTGGGGGTGATAGACCGAAGCGTAATCGAGCTTAATGCCCATGTTTTGCACCGAGTTTAACCCGTCGGCCGTGAAGTTCGTGCCGTTGTCAGTGATGATGCTATGGGGGACACCGAAACGGTGTACTACCCCGGATATGAAGTCTATCACCGGTCCGGATTCTGCCATTTTAACCGGCTTGGCCTCAATCCATTTGGTGAATTTGTCCACCATGACCAATAAGTATTTGTGCTTGTGGATTCCCCCTTTAAGGGGTCCGACCATGTCAAGCCCCCAGACCGCAAACGGCCAGGTAATGGGTATAGTTTTGAGGGCGGTGGGTGGCATTTGGCTCTGATTAGCAAAGAGCTGGCAACCGACGCATCGTTGGACTAAATCCTGAGCATCTGCCCGGGCTGTCGGCCAATAAAATCCTGTACGGAAGGCCTTGCCTACAAGGGCCCGGGCTGCAGCATGGTGCCCGCCGAGTCCGGCGTGAATTTCAGCCAAGAGATTTCGCCCTTCCTCTTCGGAGATACACCTTTGAAGGACTCCGGTTGTGCTTTTCTTATAAAGCTCTCCCTCATGGACCTTGTAGGCTTTAGATCGCCGAACTATGCAGCGGGCCTCATTTTGGTATTCGGGAAGTTCCTGCCGCATTAAGTAGGCTAGGAATGGTTCCGTCCACGGGGCAATGACTGCCATTATTTCGTGAGCTGAAGGTGTTATTTCGTTGGCTGAGCCGCCAATTGTGTCAGAATGGTCTGAGTTAGGAGATGCAGCTGGCTCCGGATTGTTATTTCCGGACTCCTCTTCCCATAATACGGACGGCTTAAAGAGCCGTTCCAGGAAGATGTTAGGAGGGACGGCGTCTTGTTTCGCGCCGATGCGTGCTAACACGTCTGCTGCCTGGTTATTTGAAGGAAATATGCCCTAGAGGCAATAATAAAGTTATTATTTATTTCCTTATTTCATGATAAATGTTTATTATTCATGCTAGAATTGTATTAACCGGAAACATAATACATGTGTGAATACATAGACCAAACATAACGTCACTAGTATGCCTCTACTTGACTAGCTCATTAATCAGAGATGGTTATGTTTCCTAACCATAGACATGTGTTGTCATTTGATTAACGGGATCACATCATTAGGAGAATGATGTGATTGACATGACCCATTCCGTTAGCCTAGCACTTGATCGTTTAGTATATTGCTATTGCTTTCTTCATGACTTATACATGTTCCTGTAACTATGAGATTTTGCAACTCCGCCATCGGAGGAACACTTTGGGTGCTACCAAACGTCACAACGTAACTGGGTGATTATAAAGGAGTACTACAGGTGTCTCCAAAGGTACATGTTGGGTTGGCGTATTTCGAGATTAGGTTTTGTCACTCCGATTGTCGGAAGAGGTATCTCTGGGCCCTCTCGGTAATGCACATCACTATAAGCCTTGCAAGCAATGTAGCTAATGAGTTAGTTACGGAATGATGCATTACGTAACGAGTAAAGAGACTTGCCGGTAACGAGATTGAACTAGGTATTGGATACCGACGATCAAATCTCGGACAAGTAACATACCGATGACAAAGGGAACAACGTATGTTGTTATGCGGTTTGACCGATAAAGATCTTCGTAGAATATGTAGGAACCAATATGGGCATCCAGGTTCCGCTATTGGTTATTGACCGAGAATAGTTCTAGGTCATGTCTACATAGTTCTCGAACCCGTAGGGTCCGCACGCTTAACGTTACGATGACAGTTTATTATGAGTTTATAAGTTTTGATGTACCGAAGTTTGTTCGGAGTCGCGGATGTGATCACGGACATGACGAGGAGTCTCGAAATGGTCGAGACATAAAGATCGATATATTGGAAGCCTATGTTTGGACTTCGGAAAGGTTCCGGATGAAAACAGGATTTTACCGGAACACCGGGGGGTTACCGGAACCCTCCCGGGGGGTCAATGGGCCTTGATGGGCCATAAGGGAGAAGAGGAGGGCCGGCCAGGGTAGGCTGCGTGCCCCCCTCCCTCTTCCCCCTTCCCCAAGACCTAATCCAACTAGGAAAGGGGGGGGAGTCCTACTCGGTGGGAGTAGGACTCCTCGGCAGCGCGCCCCTAGGGCCGGCCGCACCCCCCTTGCTCATTTATATATACGAGGCAGGGGGCACCCCATGACACAAAAGTTGATCTACGTGATCGTTCCTTAGCCGCAGCGGTGCCCCTCCACCATATTCCACCTCGGTCATATCGTCGCGGGGCTTAGGCGAAGCCTGCGCCGGTGGAGCATCATCATCGTCACCATGCCGTCGTCTTGTGGAACTCATCCCGACACTTTGCTGGATCGAGTCCGGGATCGTCATCGAGCTGAGCGTGTGCTGAACTCGGAGGTGCCGTGCGTTCGGTACTTGGATCGGTCGGATCGTGAAGGCGTCTGACTACATCAACCGCGTTGTTATAACGCTCGCTTATGGTCTCACAGTGCGTGGACATACACTCTCCCTCTCGTTGCTATGCCATCGCCATGATCTTGCGTGTGCGTAGGAAATTTTTGAAATTACTCGTTCCCCAACGGTGGCATCCGAGCCTGGTTTTATGCATTGATGTCGGATGCACGAGTAGAACACAAGTGAGTTGTGGGCGATATAAGTCATCCGCTTACCAGCATGTCATACTTTGGTTGGCGGTATTGTGAGATGAAGCGGCCGGACCGACATTATGCGCGACGCTTACGCGAGACTGGTTTCACCGCTCGAGCACTCATTGCTTAAAGGTGACCGCGGGTGTCTGTTTCTCTCACTTTAGTTGAACCGAGTGTGGCTACGCCGGTCCTTGCGAAGGTTAAAACAACACCAACTTGACAAACTATCGTTGTGGTTTTGATGCGAGGTAAGAACGGTTCTTGCTCAGCCCGTAGCAGCCACGTAAAACTTGCAACAACAAAGTAGAGGACGTCTAACTTGTTTTTGCAGGGCATGTTGTGATGTGATATGGTCAAGGCGTGATGCTATATTTTATTGTATGAGATGATCATGTTTTGTAACGAGTTATCGGCAATGGCGAGGAGCCATATGGTTGTCGCTTTATTGTATGAAATGCAAACGCCATGTAATTGCTTTACTTTATCACTAAGCGGTAGCGATAGTCGTAGAAGCAATAGTTGGCGAAACGACAACGATGCTACGATGGAGATCAAGGTGTCGCGCCGATGACGATGGTGATCACGACGGTGCTTCGGAGATGGAGATCACAAGCACAAGATGATGATGGCCATATCATATCACTTATATTGATTGCATGTGATGTTTATCCTTTATGCATCTTATCTTGCTTTGATTGGCGGTAGCATTATAAGATGATCTCTCATTAAATATCAAGAAGTGTTCTCCCTGAGTATGCACCGTTGCGAAAGTTCTTCGTGCTGAGACACCACGTGATGATCGGGTGTGATAGACTCTACGTTCAAATACAACGGGTGCAAAACAGTTGCACACACGGAATACTCAGGTCAAACTTGACGAGCCTAGCATATACAGATATGGCCTCGGAACACGGAGACCGAAAGGTCGAACGTGAATCATACAGTAGATATGATCAACATAGTGATGTTCACCATTGAAACTACTCCATCTCACATGATGATCGGACATGGTTTAGTTGATTTGGATCACGTAATCACTTAGATGACTAGAGAGATGTCTATCTAAGTGGGAGTTCTTAAGTAATATGATTAATTGAACTTTAATTTATCATGAACTTAGTCCTGGTAGTATTTTGCAAATTATGTTGTAGATCAATAAGCTCGCATTGTTGCTTCCCTATGTTTTTTATGTGTTCCTAGAGAAAATTGTATTGAAAAATGTTAGTAGCAATGATGCGGATTGGATCCATGATCGGAGGTTTATCCTCATTGCTGCCTGTAAGAATTATGTTCTTAATGCACCGCTAGGTGACAGACCTATTGCAGGAGCGAGATGCGAGACGTTATGAATGTTTGGCTAGCTCAAAATGATGACTACTTGATAGTTTAGTGCACCATACTTAGCGGCTTAGAATCGGGACTTCAAAGGCGTTTTGAGCGTCATGGACCATATGAGATGTTCCAGAGTTGAAGTTAATATTTCAAGCAAATACCGAGTTGAGAGATATGAAGTCTCCAACAAGTTCTATAGCTAAAAGATGGAGGAGAATCGCTCAACTAGTGAGCATGTGCTCAGATTATGCAGGTACTTCAATCGCTTGAATCAAGTGGGAGTTAATCTTCGAGATAAGATAGTGATTGACAGAATTCTCTAGTCACCATCACTAAGTTACTAGAACTTCGTGATGAACTATAGTATGCAAGGGATAACGAAAAAGATTCCCGAGCTCTTCGTGATGTTGAAATCGACGAAGGTAGAAATCAAGAAAGAGCATCAAGTGTTGATGATTGACAAGACCACTAGTTTTAAGAAAATGGCAAAGGGAAAGAAAGGGAAACTTCAAGTAGAATGGAAAACAAGTTGTCACTCCTGCGAAGAAGCCCAAAGCTGGACCAAAGCCTGAAACTGAGTGCTTACACTGCAAAGGAAATGGTCACTGGAAGCGGAAATGCCCTGAATATTTGGTGGATAAGAAGGATGGCAAAGTGAACAAGGGTATATTTGATATACAGGTTATTGATGTGTGCCTTACTAGTGTTTATAGTAGCCCCTGAGTATTTGATACTCATTCGGTTGCTAAGATTAGTAACTCGAGACAGGAGTTACTGAGAATAAGCAGAGACTAGTTGAAGGGAAGTGACGATGAGTGTTGGAAGTAGTTCCAAGATTGATATGATCATCATCGCACACTCCCTATACTCGGGATTAGTGTTGAACCTAAATAAATGTTATTTGGCGTTTGCGTTGAACATGAATATGATTTGATCATGTTTATTGCTATACGGTTATTCATGTAAGTTAAAGAATAATTATTGTTCATTTACATGAATAAAACCTTCTATGGTCATACACCCAATGAAAATGGTTTGTTGGATCTCGATCGTGTGATACACATATTCATAATATTGAAACCAAAAGATGTAAAGTTAATAATGATAGTGCAACTTATTTGTGGCACTCGCAGTTTAGGTCATATTGGTGTAAAGCGCATGAAGAAACTCCATCTTGATGGGCTTTTGGAATCACTTGATTATGAATCATTTAATGCTTGCGAACCGTGCCTTTTGGGCAAGATGACTAAAACTCCGTTCTCGGAACAATGGAGCGAAGCTCTTGACTTGTTGGAAATAATACATACCGATGTATGCGATCCAATGAGTGTTGATGCTCGTGGCAAGTATCATTATTTTCTGACCTTCACAGATGATTTGAGCAGATATGCGTATATCTTCTTGATGAAACATAAGTCTGAAATAGTTGAAAAGTTCAAAGAATTTCATAGTGAAGTAGAAAATCATCATAACAAGAAAATAAATTTTCCGCGATCTGATCGTGGAGATGAATATTTGAGTTATGATTTTGGTCTTCAATTAAAACAAAGTGGAATAGTTTCACAGCTCACGCCACCTGGAACACCACAACGTTATGGTGTGTCCGAACGTCGTAACCGTACTTTATTTTGATATGGTGCGACCAATGATGTCTCTCACCGATTTTCCAATATCGTTTTGGGGTTATGCATTAGAGACAGCTGCATTCACGTTTAATAGGGCACCATCTAAATCCGTTGAGACGACACCGTATGAACTATGGTTTAACGAAGAACCTAAGTCGTTTCTTAAAAGTTTGGAGTTGTGATGCTTATGTGAAAAAGTTTTCACCGATAAGCTCGAACCCAAATCGAGAAGTGCGTCTTCATAGAATACCCAAAGGTAACTATTGGGTACAACTTCTATCACAGATCCGAAGGCAAGTTTTTCGTTGCTAAGATGGATCCTTTATAGAGAAGAAGTTTCTCTCGAAAGAAGTGAGTGGGAGGAAAGTAGAACTTGATGAGGTAATTGTACCTTCTCCCTTATTGGAAAGTAGTTCATCACGTAAATCAGTTCCGATGATTCCTACACCAATTAGTGAGGAAGTTAATGATGATGATCATGAAACTTCAGGTCAAGTTGCTACCAAACCTCGTAGGTCTTCCAGAGTAAGATCCGCACAGAGTGGTACGGTAATCATGTTCGGAAGTCATGTTACTAGACCATGATGAACCTCACGAACTATGAGGAAGCGATGATGAACCCAAATTCGCGAAATGGCTTGAGGCCATGAAATCTGAGATAGGATCCATGTATGAGAACAAAGTATGGACTTTGATTGACTTGCTCGATGATCAGCAAGCCATGTTAAATAAATGGATCTTCAAGAGGAAGACGGACACTGATAGTAGTGTTACTATCTACAAAGCTCGACTTGTCACAAAAAGGTTTTTGACAAGTTCAAGGTGCTTAAGTCTGTCCGAATCATGTTAGCGATTGCCACATTTTATGAAATCTGGCAAATGGATGTCAAAACTACATTCTTTAATGGATTTATTAAAGAAGAGTTGTATATGATGCAACCGAAGGTTTTGTCAATCCTAAAGGAGCTAACAAAATGTGCAAGCTTCGATGATCCATCTATGGACTGGTGCAAGCATCTCGGAGTTGGAATAAACGCTTTGATAGTGTGATCAAAGCATATGGTTTTATGAGACTTTTGGAGAAGCCTGTATTTGCAAGAAAGTGAGTGGGAGCACTACAACATTTCGATAAGTATATGTGAATGACATATTGTTGATCGGAAATAATGTAGAATTATTCGCAAAGAATAAAGGAGTATTTGAAAGGAGTTTTTCAAAGAAAGACCTCAAGTAAAACTACTTACATATTGAGCATCAAGATCTATTGAGATCAACACGCTTGATAAGTTTTTCAATAAGTACATACCTTGTCAAGATTTTGAAGTAGTTCAAAATGGAGCAGTCAAAGAAAAGTTCTTGTCTCGTGTTGCAAAGGTGTGAAATTGAGTAAAGACTCAAATCCGACCACGGCAGAAAATAGAAAAGAGAATGAAAGTCATTCCCTATACCTCAGTCATAGGTTCTATAAAGTATGCTATGCTATGTACCAGACCTATTGTATACCTTGCTCTGAATTTGGAAAGGAGTACAATAGTGATCTAGAAGTAGATCACTGGACATTGGTCAAGAACATCCTTAGTGAGGACTAAGGAAATATT
Organism: Aegilops longissima; assembly: GCA_021605205.1. Classification (NCBI taxonomy): domain Eukaryota; kingdom Viridiplantae; phylum Streptophyta; class Magnoliopsida; order Poales; family Poaceae; genus Aegilops; species Aegilops longissima. Next base: position 210,202,981 of record CM038679.1, on the reverse strand, counting down.
TCTCGATTATGGAGGTGATAAAAGAGCCCGTCGTAAAGAGTTACATCGATGCAAGCATTTTACACTGATCCAGATGACTCTAAGTCTCAATCTGGATACATATTGAAAGTGCGAGCAATTAGCTAGAGTAGCTCCGTGCAGAGCATTGTAGACATAGAATATTTGCAAAATACATACGGCTCTGAATGTGACAGACCCGTTGACTAAGCTTCTCTCACGAGCAAAACATGATCATACCTTAGTACTCTTTGGGTGTTAATCACATAGCGATGTGAACTAGATTATTGACTCTAGTAAACCCTTTGGGTGTTGGTCACATGACGATGTGAACTATGGGTGTTAATCACATACAGATGTGAATATTAGTGTTGAATCACATGATGATGTGAACTAGATTATTGACTCTAGTGCAAGTGGGAGACTGAAGGAAATATGCCCTAGAGGCAATAATAAAGTTATTATTTATTTCCTTATTTCATGATAAATGTTTATTATTCATGCTAGAATTGTATTAACCGGAAACATAATACATGTGTGAATACATAGACCAAACATAACGTCACTAGTATGCCTCTACTTGACTAGCTCATTAATCAGAGATGGTTATGTTTCCTAACCATAGACATGTGTTGTCATTTGATTAACGGGATCACATCATTAGGAGAATGATGTGATTGACATGACCCATTCCGTTAGCCTAGCACTTGATCGTTTAGTATATTGCTATTGCTTTCTTCATGACTTATACATGTTCTGTAACTATGAGATTTTGCAACTCCGTTTACGGAGGAACACTTTGGTGCTACCAAACGTCACAACGTGAATCGGGTGATTATAAAGGAGTACTACAGGTGTCTCCAAAGGTACATGTTGGGTTGGCGTATTTGAGATTAGGTTTTGTCACTCCGATTGTCGGAAGAGGTATCTCTGGGCCCTCTCGGTAATGCACATCACTATAAGCCTTGCAAGCAATGTAGCTAATGAGTTAGTTACGGAATGATGCATTACGTAGCGAGTAAAGAGACTTGCGGTAACGAGATTGAACTAGGTATTGGATACCGACGATCAAATCTCGGACAAGTAACATACCGATGACAAAGGAACAACGATGTTGTTATGCGGTTTGACCGATAAAGATCTTCGTAGAATATGTAGGAACCAATATGGGCATCCAGGTTCCGCTATTGGTTATTGACCGAGAATAGTTCTAGGTCATGTCTACATAGTTCTCGAACCCGTAGGGTCCGCACGCTTAACGTTACGATGACAGTTTATTATGAGTTTATAAGTTTTGATGTACCGAAGTTTGTTCGGAGTACCGGATGTGATCACGGACATGACGAGGAGTCTCGAAATGGTCAAGACATAAAGATCGATATATTGGAAGCCTATGTTTGGACTTCGGAAAGGTTCCGGATGAAAACATGATTTTTCTGGAACAGGGGTTACGGAACCCTCCCGGGGTCAATGGGCCTTGATGGGCCATAAGGGAGAAGAGGAGGCCGGCGGGGCAGGCGCGCCCCCCTCTAGTCCGAATAGGACAGGAGAGAGGCGGCCCCTCCCTCTTCCCCTTCCCCAAGACCTAATCCAACTAGGAAGGGGGAGTCCTACTCGGTGGGAGTAGGACTCCTCCAGCGCCTCCCTAGGGCGGCCGCACCCCCTTGCTCCTTTATATCTGAGGCAGGGGGCACCCATGACACACAAGTTGATCTACGTGATTGTTCCTTAGCCGTGTGTGGTGCCCCCTCCACCATATTCCACCTCGGTCATATCGTCGCAGAGCTTAGGCGAAGCCTGCGCGGTGGAGCATCATCATCGCCACCACGCCGCAGGCCGACGGAACTCATCCCGACACTTTGCTGGATCGAGTCCGGGATCGTCATCGAGCTGAGCGTGTGCTGAACTCGGAGGTGCCGTGCGTTCGGTACTTGGATCGGTCGGATCGTGAAGACGTACGACTACATCAACCGCGTTGTTATAACGCTTCCGCTTACGGTCTACGATGGTACGTGGACATACACTCTCCCCTCTCGTTGCTATGCCATCACCATGATCTTGCGTGTGCGTAGGAAATTTTTTGAAATTACTACGTTCCCCAACATTATTATCCCGGGCTACATGATGGAATTCTAGTCCTTCGAACCGAGCTGACATTTTTAGGACGGCGTTTCGGTAAGCTGCCATTTTTGGATCTTTGGCGTCTAAGTCTCCATTTACTTGGGATATTGCGAGGTTTGAATCCCCGCGCACCTCTAGGCGTTGAATGCCCATGGAGATTGCCATCCGGAGGCCATGTAGGAGGGCCTCGTATTCGGCTGCGTTGTTGGAGTCCATGTACATTATTTGAAGTACGTATTGGATTGTGTCTCCCGTTGGGGACGTCAGGACGACGCCAGCCCCCAAGCCAGCCAACATTTTGGATCCGTCGAAATGCACGATCCAGTTGGAGTACGCGCCGTACTCTTTAGGGAGTTCGGCTTTGGTCCATTCGGCGATGAAGTCCGCCAGAACCTGCGACTTTATAGCTCGCTGTGGTTTGTAAGTTATGTCAAATGGTAAGAGCTCGATAGCCCATTTTGCAATCCTGCCCGTTGCGTCGCGATTGTTTATAATATCGTTGAGGGGTACTTCGGAGGCCACCATTATTGAACACTCTTGAAAGTAGTGACGCAGCTTCCGGGATGCCATGAACACCGCATACGCTATCTTTTGATAATGTGGGTACCGGGATTTTCATGGAGTTAGAACAGTGGATACGTAGTACACTGGTTTTTGAAGAGGGAATTTGTGCCCTTCTGTTTCTCGTTCAACGACGAGTACCGCGCTAACAACTTGATGTGTTGCTGCGATATATAATGACATAGGCTCGCCCAGGTTGGGCGCGGCCAGAACCGGATTTGTTGCCAGTATGGCCTTTATTTCTTCGAGTCCGGCCAGGCAGCATCCGCCCATTCGAAATGTTCGTGTGCTTGGGAGGAGGCGAGAGGGGCGAGCCTTTTCTCCCAAACGGGAGATGAAGCGACTTAAGGCCGCCTCGCATCCGGTTAGTTTTTGTATCTGATTGAGGTCTTTTGGAATATCCAATTGTGACAGAGCTCGGATTTTGGCCGGGTTTGCTTCAATTCCTCGACCGGATACGATGAAGCCCAAGAGCTTTCCGGCTGGTACGCCGAAGACGCATTTTTCCGGATTGAGCTTAATGTCATATGCTTGGAGGTTGTCGAATGTCACCCTCAAGTCTTCTACTAGAGTTCCGACGTGTTTGGTCTTGACGACCGCATCGTCTACGTATGCCTCTACTGTTTTGCCTATCTGTGTAGCCAGACATGTTTGAATCATGCGCTGATATGTTGCGCCGGCATTTTTTAGTCCGAAGGGCATTGTGTTGAAGCAGAATGGCCCGTATGGAGTAATGAATGCCGTTATGCCTGGTCTTTCTCCGCCATCTTGATTTGATGGTATCCGGAGTATGCGTCGAGGAAGCACAATGAATCGTGTTCTGCGGTAGCATCGATGATTTGGTTGATGCGAGGGAGGGGAAAGGGTCCTTTAGACGTGCCTTGTTAAGGTCTTTAAAATCGACGCAGAGGCGCCGTGGATTTGTCCTTTTTGGTACCATTACTAGATTGGCTAGCCAGTCCGGATGCTTTATATCTCGATGAATCCGGCTTCGAGAGTTTGGCTAGCTCTTCTCCCATTGCTCGTCTTTTGGGCTCGGAAAATCGCCAAGAGTTTGTTTGACTAGCTTGAATCCTTTTAGGATATTTAGGCTGTGCTCGCTAGCTGCGTGGGATTCTGGCATGTCGAAGGATGCCGGGCAAAATGTCCCAATTTTCGAAGGAATTCTCGTAAGCGCCTCGACATCAGGACTTAATTGTGCCCCAATGGATGCCGTCCTTGTGGGGTCCGTTGGATGGACCTGAAATTTGACTATCTCGTCTGCTGGTTTAAAAGAGGTGGATTTGGACCTCTTATCGAGTATCACGTCGTCCCTATCCACCGTGGAGCGCAGCGTAGCTAGTTCCTCTGCCGCTAGGGCTTGGACAATGACTCTAAGGCCGCAAGGCGGCTGTCTTATTTTCAGCGGAGTGCCAGATCTGGATCCCTGGCGAGTGATTATCCCATTGGGTCCGGGCATTTTGAGCTTCATGTACCCGTAGTGGGGTATAGCTTGGAAGATTGTGAATGCCTCTCGCCCTAACAAAGCGTGATATCCGCTGCCGAATGGGGCCACTTGAAACGTGACCTCCTCGGACCTGTAATTGTCCGGTGAGCCGAACACTACATCTAGTGTGATTTTTCCTGCGCAGCGTACTTCTCGACTAGGGATTATCCCTCTGAAGGTTGTGCTGCTTCGCTCAATGCGGCTCCGATCAATTTCCATTTTTGAAGGGTTCCTCATAGATGAGGTTTAATCCCTGCCGCCATCCATGAGTACCTTAGTAAGACAAAAGTCGTCTACTATCGGACCGAGGACCAATGCGGTGGTGCTCTAGCTGTTCGAATTTAGGTTCGTCACCGGCGTTGAAGGTGATAGCCGTGTCACCCATGGATTTGTTGTTGCTACTTGGTAGACTTCAAGAGGCTGCGGATTGTTCGCTTCGCATGTTATTTGATGCGAAGTCTCAAGACCGTTAATACCGTCATTGGTACTGCTGGGTTGGTTGCCGGGCTAAAAAGCCTACGCCACTTTTGGCCACTGCAGTAGTATCCAACACGCTCAAGGCTGTGTGTTGGAGTGGCGCCCTCCGTCTTGTGGATTTTGCAGGTCCGTTGAGCCAACCCTCCAAGACGGTTCCGCACCTTTAGGGGTTTTGGTTTTGGTATTCAACCCGGTGCTTGATAATGATGCACCCTTTTGTTCCGGACTAGGGATGTATTCGGGGCGGATTATCCCAAAATTTACTTTCGGTTTTCAGAGCTCTCCATCGCCAGATTTTTTTGTACTATGGTCGCCAAGTCGATAAAGCGTGTAATTTCGCGACGACTTATGGCGTTTAGGATTCCTTGTCCGTGCAATTATTGCAAAATTGGGATTGCGTCCTCCTCTCGGCAGTCCTTTATCCTGTTCTTAACGGGAGGAATCGCCCAAGAATGATGTCTTGTTTCAGCGGGCTGTTGCCGAATTCCAGAGAGGTCGCTAATGTTTGGGTGGGCGGGTGGAACTAGATCCGGAACCCTGTCCAATTCAGGACTCAAGGGCCGAGAAGTTTCCGAACTTGGAAGTTTGGATTTTTGAGTGTTATCCAATGAGTCCAACCCGCCGCCTGACTTTAAGTTCAGGGCTTGGTCGACGTCCGTCCTCCAAGGGAATCCGGCATGGAGGGATCGGGAATCCGGACATAACTAGTCTTTAAGATACAAGAAGAATCGCCGCATTGCTGCTCTATCACAGCAACATGATGGGTAGCACGGGAAAATTGATCTCTCAGATCGGTTTTAGGCCCGATCCGGTCGTAGTCGTGGCGACTCCTGTGGCAGCGATGCGATCCAAGAGCTCGTTTATGGAGGAGAGCTCGATTGGTCTAACTGTTCGGCAAGTTCCGAACTAACCCGGAGATTGGTTTCGATGACTCGAGAGGTCATCGTCGGCGCGGTGGCTGGACTGGCGGTCATAAGAAAACCACCTAGCCGAAGAGTCTGGCCAGCGGCCAAGGCTCCTTTGGCGATAGTATCGTCTCTAAAGACGAGATGAGGCATCCTACCTGACGGCAACGACACAGAGGAACTCACAATTAAAGCACCAATGTCGGTGTCAAAACCGGCGGATCTCGGGTAGGGGGTCCCGAACTATGCGTCTAGGCGGATGGTAACAGGAGACAAGGGACACGATGTTTTACCCAGGTTCGGGCCCTCTCGATGGAGGTAAAACCCTACGTCCTGCTAGATTAATATTGATGATGTGTGCTACAAGAGTAGATCTACCACGAGATCAAAGAGGCTAAACCCTAGAAGCTAGCCTATGGCATGATTGTTGTTCGTCCTACGGACTAAAACCCTCCGGTTTATATAGACACCGGATAGGGTTAGGGTTACACAGAGTCGGTTACAATGGTAGGAGATCTACATATCCGTATCGCCAAGCTTGCCTTCCATGCCAAGGAAAGTCCCATCCGGACATGGGACGAAGTCTTCAATCTTGTATCTTCATAGTCTTGGAGTCCGGCCGATGATGATAGTTCGGCTATCCGGACACCCCCTAGTCCGGAACTCCCTCAACTACATAACGGGAAAAGACAACAATACAATAGCTTCAATTCAACATTTATTTAAAACAGTACCAAAACAAGTAGCACAACATCTCAAAGCACACTGCACCTCATGTGGATGAGACCAAGATTTTAAACAATTCGCCACGAAGACTGGAAACAAATCTCGATCTCCTTTTGTGCAGTTCCACAAAAATTAAGCAAAGTCACCGGTGTGACATTCAAGTTGAACTGCACAAAACACTCTTAAAACATAAGTGTTTCGAGTAGCGAAGCAAAATGTCGCAATAGCAACAAGTTGAATTGATACCCCTGTTTTAACAAAGGCAAAAAAAAATAGTAGCATTTCTAAAACGGTTGCATTGATTCATATTAACGGAGACATTCTCTTGAAACAACATTCATTAAAAAATGTAATTTACTTTTAATAGTGGCATTGCTTCAATTTTTCGGCGGCATTCTTAGATTAACAACAGCAAAATAGCTGTATGGGACATGCCAGCACCATGTAAGGCCCACACGATAAATGGGTGATGCGAGTATGTAGCCAAGCAGCATATATGCGTTGGTCCCATATTTGTTCTCTTTGAACATTTTTCCGATGTGAGGGCAGCAAATCTAGTCCTGCACAAACTACCCGACCCCCCGGTTTCTTTCCCTTTTCAACAAAGAGATCGGTTCCTTACAGAGATGTGTGTACCGGTTACCCCCTTTTTCCCTTTTCGACCTACAAAGCGGCTGGATAGCCAGTCTATACTACTTTCCACCCCTCCTTTCCTCATTGAACCACGTCCTAGATTCTTGCTCCAGCCCACCGAACCCTTCTTTCCTCTTTGAACCAAGACCTAGATTCGACTACAGATTGAAAAAGATCCACATGCAGCTAGAGCAATGACGGTTTCAAAGAAACTTATACCTTAGGGTCTTCGGGATGTGGCAAGGCGTGCGGCGGGAGGTCGGATCTGCCCACACTACGTATGGCAGCAAGGAAGAAGGGGTCGGTGGCTCTCCGGCACAGGCGCTGGGTGAAAGAGAACAGCGTAGCCGGCAGTGGATTGACTCCCTCGCCGAAGGCGATAGAGTAAACGCTGCACCTCCTCCCCTTCCCGGTGCAACGGGATACGGACGCCTCCTTCACCAGCTGTGAGGGGGGAGAGAGAGACAAGAGGCCAACACAGTCTTGTTTAGATCTGGTGAAGAGAGGGTGAGAGACTGTGAATATAGCAAACCCTAGCAAATGAACGCTGAGCCTCCGGCATGTAACATATTGTAGTCTGGCGGCGTGGAGAGTGCAAACCCTAGCGAACAAGCGCTGAGGCTCCCGCTTATATATATATATATATATATATATATACTACTGTAGTACGGACTGACCTCCGGTGCCTTCACTGCACCTGCTTTTGGCTGTATGACAGGTGAGCCAGCCACATTTTGGGCCCACCTATCATAAACCCAAAGGCAGGTGCACTAAGTCAATGAAGTTGCGTCCATATAGTACTCTCGTGTATACGACTAATATATAGTGGAGTGGTTTTCTTATTCTCTCCATAACAATCATTTTAAATTGTGTAAGTACGAAATGAAACTCTTTATTTAATGTACAGTGAAGAAAACTAGTACTACTTCCGATGAACTAACGATCCACGCCCACGCGTCCTGGTCGCACTTCCTGTCCTTCACGTGTGGTACACTACCCTCCCTTAAGTGAACAACCACAAATGCACCAAATTATCGGAAACGTGTGAGAGTGTGTACAAATAAAAAAATTTAATTTCAATTATCGGAAAGGTTTGAGAGTATTACAAAGTTTGACTTCAGACAAATCTAATATGTAGAGACAAAGTTGTGAGAAGGCTTAGAAATCAATACAAAACTTATGCTCTTAGTACCAACGTCGATCCTTCTTCGAGTAAACATTTGGTTCATAGCCAATTGTGTGATAAAATTGCACCAACGTGAAAGACGACTGCGTCTCCAATGCAACCAAGGTGAACTGACGAAGGATATCATCTTTGTGCGTAACAAGCAAAGAGCACTGATGGAAGACAGCTTGTTTTTCATTGAAAATCGATCAGCTTCACCAGCCGACGCAACCATGAGGCGCAACCATGAGCATCGATAGGTCATCGTGGTGATGCATCATCCATTTGGCATCAAGTTTGGGTGAGGCACCTATGAAGTTCGACAAATCCTCACTGTGGTCTGTTTCTTCTCAGTAATCAAGCTCGAGGAAGGAAGAACCACGTGGCGAGGACGAGGAGGTGGAACAACAATGGCCATCCAATTTTGTGTAGTTCCACTAAAATTGAGGAAGACATGCCCGTGTATGGAGACACGCATCGCTGTTTCCAAAAATATAAAAAAGGGTTAGCAACGACAAACAGAAGCATCATAATTATATCTTGATGAGAACTAAACCAGGATACCCGAGAAAAAAAGCATTTCTTCATTTAACCAGTGATAGTACTACCACCATATGGACAATGACCGCACAACCACCATGTACTTTTTGTCGAAACAACATGTATACCTCCACCGAGGCATAAATCAGGACAACTTTTCGAGTGGCATTTCCTCTATAATAGTACTAGTAGGTGATGTTGGACCAGCTGACAAACCCTAGCTACTATGCATGGGGAGCTGGGGAGTAGTCGCATAGAAGAAAACCCGCACGCAGCGACCTGGGGAGCTGGACCAGTACAAGAAGTTATACCTCAGGTGGGCGAGATGTCGTTTAGGCGGGCGGGCGGGATCAGCCCACACGACGGTAGCGAACAAGGGCGTGGAGGATCTTCGTCCGCGCCAGCGCCGGCTCCGAGAGAATAGTGCGCATCGGCTTCCTCCGTCGCCGACAGCGACAACGTCAATGCTGCACCTCCTCACTTCCCGCAGCGGACGGGATTCGGCCGGATCTGTGACCACCGATGAGGAGAGAGATAGAGTGGACAATGTCATCTTGTTTTGATATGGAGAGGGTGAGAGAGCGAGACGCGAGAAACTCTATCAAACAAGAGGCTATAATGGAGTAAAAAAATCTCTCCATAGCAGTGGTTTTAAATAGAATACACGTGTTCCTGGAAAAAACAAATGAAAACTGGCGGACAATTTTTTAAGGGTCTGTCTAGGACACATCTATATGTGACATAGTTATGTGACATCTAAGTTGATGTCCACTCTGTTTGTGGTCTATTTTTTTCCTAGTTTTTTTTGTTTCTTGTTGCTACATTATATACTTGTGGGAGCTTAGATGTGATATCCTTAAATAACATCTAGATGTGAATTAGACAAACTGATTTTCTAACGTACCAAGAAAGAAAACTCGATCAAAAAACACGCCCCGCCTGTGTCGCGAGAGTCGTGCGCACACACACCTAGACATAGACATGCATATCCGTGTTTACGTAAAATTCCATTTCCATCTCCATCTCCAATCATATTTGTCCAACGGCACATTATTTACGTTGTTAATTATATACGCAGCAATATTAACATACAACATCTCTTGTTTTTGCGACGTCCGGACCGCTGCCACGGCCGGTCCCTGACCAACCCGAACCCTCTTCATCACCCGCGTGCTTCCCGCTCAAACGGTCGATTGCCGCATTCATGCCCGCCAGAGCAGACGCGACCTCTCACCGGGCGCCGCATTGAAGCGGCGCTTAGCCGAGAGAGCGTCGCCACGCCGCTTCGGTGCACGCGCTACTCCACGTTCAAAGGTCGCAATAGCTGGCTACAACATGCATGTAAAAAGTTCTTGGGAGTCCGTGCTACAGCTAGCTGTCCTCCCCCAACTCGTCAATCTCTTCCAGTAGTGCTAGTACTCCATGGTGCGATCCATCGACAAGCAGGCGGGAAAGTTATCATATACTCGGTTTGCAGTGAGTGGCATGCCGAGTGACCGTGTGGGGTCGATCCGTGGAGGAGGGTGAGACACGAACACGGCAGATGTGATTTAAACGTTGGTTTTGCTCGATGGCGCGATCCAATGAAACGAAACGTTGGTTTCTCTCCGTTTCCATTTTTTCTTCGAAAAAACGGAAACTTTCCACTCCATTTTCATTCCTATTCCAAGGTTGCCCCATTACAACATTCCGTCAAATACAAAGGAAAACTAACACGCATGCTGATGCATCTCAATGATTCACAGATCATAGCCAATATTTCCTTCATAACTAAAGAAAAAAGTTGTGAGAGCGTGTACGAAAGAAAAACTACCGATGGGGTCACTACGACTTAAACCCTAAACCCTAAACATGATTTAATTTCCTGGCCAGGTAGAACCTGTCGAAGGAAAGACGGCTGGCACCCTCGGATCATACGATGCTTTTGTGCAGGTCCACTAAAATTGACCTGAGCATCCCTGATGGCAAAGATATTGAAGAAGTGTGATTAGAATAATAGTACTGTCACTAGTTCATGAGACATAAACTCATCACAAGTAGAAAGCCAGTAGAAGTAGAGAAAGATCGACATGGAGATGGACCTACGGCAGTGGAGCAAGCCGGCTCCAAAAGGAAGATGGACTACCTGGGACATCGGGTTGTAGCTAGAAGGGCGGTTGGGACGCGTCATCGGCCCATACCGCGGTGACCCCCGATTGGGACGCACCGACTATGGGTTTTCTCCCTCACTGATGTCAACCGTGTCTACGCAGAACATTGTTCCCTTCCCCCAGCTGCGGGATCAGGCCCGTCGTTCTATGTTTGTGAAGAGCGCAACCTAAGCAAGCTGGCTTGTAGCTTAGGCTCCTACTAGTGTATATATAGTGGTTTCTTTTTCTCTCCATATCAACCATTTTATATTGCGTACGTGTCATTCAAGAGTGAAATGATGGTTGCTTCTTTCGACTAACTTACTGTGTGATTTGACTACTCCTTAGTGGTCATACTCCCCCTACGTGTATGCAACAGTCACACGTACACATGGACGCAAAAACGCGCGTGACGCCCTAATGCATGCATGCCCGAGCACACGACGGAACACACGGTCACGCTCAAGTGCTCAACCTACACGTGCATGCACACACATACTCAGCCAGGGTGAGCTTGTGACCGTATAAACACCGGAAAATATATATATTGAGCGCAATGAGCGTATTATGAAGTCCACTGACCGTATTTTTACAAATATACAGTGACAAGCAGTGTATTTATCTCGCTTGAAATTAAAACATATTAACCGGAGAGGAGGCAGTATGGACTAGCATTACTTTGCTGTGTCCCGTCAACTTGCCGAACGAGGAGAAGGCTGCACTTTGAATGTGGCCGAGAGCTGGCTTGATGAAACACCTCGCTTCCTACTTTTTTTATGGGTACCTCGCTTCCTAGTGACCAGTGTCTTGGTTGATCGTCCTAAGAATGCTTATATATGAATAAAGCTCTCTCATTTACCCGCAAAAAAGATTAAGCCATATTAACCGGAAAGGAGGGAGTATGGACTAGCAATACTTTTTGGTGTGTCCCGTCAACTCGCAGAACGAGGAGAAGCTTGCAGGACAAGGTGAAGCTCGCTTACGCCTTTTGACTAATGCAACCTACCCTCGGTGGACATGCATCAGTCCGTCCGGTGTCAGATTGTCAGAGGCATACACTGTAGTAGTACCCAACATGCGGAGTACCATCATTGTTCGACTTCATGAAGAGGCGAAGAGCCAAGCGCAGTAGTACGAGTAGTACTACTACTAGAACCGCATGGTGGAGCGTCTGTACTTTTATTTTTTATCTCGATAAAGTACACGTTTATTCCGGAGAAGGGCGGAAAACGGCAGCCCAACATGTAATGAATGATATCGATCAACCAACCATGCTCGAATATATCTTGGCCTCCGTGCGAGCCCGTCGTGTGTTCTCGCCTCGTCTCTCTCAAGGAACGCGGGTTGGCTCTTTGCCGTCAATTGAGATCGGTTTGCTCACACTCCTGTCCCACATGTCGTTGATATGCCAAGAGGAGGTGCGTTGACCGACCGCCATACGCTGCGTACTTGGTTTTGCACCTTCATACTACTCCTCCCTCCGTCACAGTTTCTGTAGCGCTTCATTATGATGCATTTCTCTCAATGCATTTCCACCACCAGAGAGACTTTAGACGCGTTTGGTTTAATGCTCAATTAATTAGGGCGTTGTAACCGCAATCAACTCCACAATTTTCTCTCCATGTACCGTACTACTACGGAGTGGAGTAAGTGCATGCTTGTGTGTAACCGGGGTGGAAGCACTGCATGCATGTGTGTACGCATTATTCCCTCTATTAATAGACGCAGTGCTATAACTACCAATGCTATTTTTCAGGACGATCGCTCGTCGCTTTGGTCCCACAGTTTTTTTTCTTTTTTCTGAAGCGCGCTGTATAAACAGTGACAGATGGAGTAGTATGAGAGGATTCAAAGAAGAGCGTATTGATTGTTGCTTCTTCAGAGCAACTTATAGTGGGAAAGGTGGGGCTTATGATTTGACTGCTCATTACTCACTATTATTGCGGTATAACGACCGGGCTGAGTCTCCCATGCGGTTGTGCACTACCCCTTGGTTCTTAAATATACTCCGAGTATTTGTCTTTCTAGAGATTTCAACGAGTGACTACTCAAATATTTGTCTTTTAGAGATTTCAAATGGTGGCACATACGGATGTATATAGACATATTTTAGAGTGTAGATTCACTCATTTTGGTCCGTATGTAGTCACTTGTTGAAATCTCTAGAAAGACAAATAGAATATTTAGGAACGGAGGAGTACACATCTGAAGCAAAATGAGTGAATCTACACTCTAAAATATGCCCGCTTGAAATTTGTAAAAGACAAATATTTAGGAACGAAGGAGTATAATTTTGTGCATGGCACATGGACCCGGATGATGAAGAGGCTTCGGCAATGCTATCAAGCTTCCATCATTTGTTTACATAATTGACGTACTATACAAATAATTTTCCAGCGACATGAAATTGTACAATGGTGTGAGCTTTCAGCTTTTGTTTCGCGTGTCTTGCCATCGATGCTCTTTCGGAAACAATAAAAAACTAACTTCCTTACTAATGCATGTCAATTATTAGCAGATCAGCTAATAATTACATCACAACTAAAGACAGAATTGTGAGAAGGTGTTAAATTAAAATTGATCCATGCTTTCATTGGTAGCAACGTCCCCCCAGCTCTGTCTAAATCAACAAGGCATGTTGGGAAAAAAGTAGCTGTCTGGAGCATGCAACATTCCGATCATTTTGTGCAGTTCCGATAAAATAGAGCTGAGCGTCCCTGTTCCAAAGATATTAAGTGTGATTACGATAATAGAGGACTGCTGATGAAACAATAAACACATAAATAGAAACCGATCACCTTTGCAGTCTCTCTTAAGACTAACTAGTTGGAGAAGATTAGGCTCGGAGTTGGATGAGGAGGATAGAGCAAAACCAATCTCCCTTTGTGCAGTCGCACTGAAATGTAGAGACGTTGCCCGTGTGACATTTTAGTACAACTGCACAAAACACTCTTAAGAAAAAAGTGATTTGTGCAGTTCACCAAAAGGTCGCAATAGCAACGAGGTGAAATGGATAGCCCTATTTGCAAAAAAGAGGTAGAAAGGAAACAATTACTGGCCAATAACAGTTGATGACACATGCGACAACAAAAAAGAAGCATATTCCTTGTCCTAAGGGAATATAACAACACGGTTGTGTTTGTCTAAAATGGTGTGAGGACGATAATGCAATATGGAAAGTCGCCGGACGAGCTATGTTTTGGGCAAAGAACTATGGAAGATCCACATGCAGCGACGTGGGAAGACGGGCAGTGGAGCAAGGCCGGAGGGGATACCTAGAGGTCGTCGGGATGTAATTAGGTGAGCAGCGGCGGGCAGAATCTGCGAGCAGGTGGCATAGGCCCTGCCGCGCCGGAGCTTGGTCAGCGAGAACAGCGTGTACCGCAGATCGGGACATGCTGCCTCGGCGCCGTTGAACGGAGAAACGATGCACTTCCTCCCTTTCCCTCGGCGGATGGGATGCGGCCGGATCAGTGACCAACAGTGAGAGAGAGAGAGGCCACCGCACTCCCTTTCCCCCGGCGGACGGGATGCGGCCGGATCAGTGACCAACGGTGAGAGAGAGAGGCCACCGCAGCCTTGTGTGAGATACTCTGAAGAGCGACAAACCAGGCAGGCAGGCTCCATTGTATATAGTGAGCGGACTACCTTTTTCTCCATAAAAATCGTTTTATATTCTGTGTACGTGCCATTGAGCGCTATAACTTTATTTAAAAATAACGCGGCAACGCGTCAAGTCGAACTTTGTTTCGTGCACGCGTGGTACATGACCTCCCTAGGTAAACAACCGCTACATGCGTTCAAATTAGCACGTGGGCTGCCATTTCGTAAAGAAATGAGCTCCACCGTGTACCCGCGCGGGTGTGGCTGGGCACGAAGCGTGAGTACGTGCACGGTGCACCTATTCTCTTCTTGTATACGTACACCACCTACGTGGGGTTGTGTGATAGAGATACAAACCTAGAGATATAAGTGTGTGTGTTCTTGAGAGTTTTTTTTGGGGGGGGGGGGTCAATCAAAAAATGTAACATATGCAATGTGTGTGAAATAGAGTCTTGGATATAACATATATATAGAGGGGGCGATCCACGAGAAGAGAGTGGAGGTATCATCGGCTTGAGGTCTCCATAGAATCGAAGAGAGGGAAGATGTGTGTGCGTGCGAGCGCACCCATAAAGAGTGCCATCGAATTTGTGTGTGCCCACGTCAAAGATATAGAGTGGCTGGCCTACTGGAACGTGAGAGGGGACATGTGCAGTTTGTCTCTGTGGCATGGATACTACTGGAACGTGATAGTCCTGCAGCGCTCGACTATCGGTGTGTGGTGGGGGAAGAGGGAGGCCCAATTAACTATAGAGGTACAATGGCTGGTATATGTGTGGAGGAGGAGAAAGGCCTACCTCATGTATTAAGGAGATCGATCTGCCTCATGTATTAAGGGAGATCGATCGGCATCCATGCATATGTGCAGGAGAGGAATAAGGTTGGGAGAGAGACAGAGCTAGAGTGTTGGATGGGGTGGTAGTGGAGTTGATTCTAACAAATGGTGGGATAGGCTTGCTAGACAAACGGAGGGCATGCCCGCAATATCAATAAGAGAGGAGATGGCTGCTTGTTTTCTGTGCACGTGCGTGTATGAGACAGGTCAGGAGGCATGCACGAATGATGAGGGGGGGACGATGTGGCTGTGGTAAGTAGACGTAACTACATAGGAAGATCAATCGCCCTTTGTTAGAGAAAGGAGAGACATAACTTGTGAGGTACGTCGATCGATGGGGGGGTAGTTAAAGTCGATCTAGGTATATGTTGGGAGATCGATCGGTATACATGCATGTGTGTGTTAGAAGCAAATGAGGCACGAGGAGAAGGATAGAGAGAGAGGGATGCATGTAGGAGGTAGTACGAGAGGCATACTATATCGAGGTGGGAGGAGTGTGCGAGTACGAGAACGATGAAAAGAGTGGTGGGAGTGAGGCATGGACGTTGACAAGAGAAAAGGGGAAGCTTGTGTTTGTGCTAGGCACACCTGGCTAGAGAGGCATATCGATCGATGTGTGCCATAAAGAAGGAGCTGGGGGGCCTACACACACCATGGGTGAACGACCTAAAGTGAAAAGACGAATTTTGCTGATGGAGCTAGAGAATCTTGAGGGAGGGTGAGAGGGATGCGGGCTGTGCATGCACAAGAGAAAGTTAGCACTAGCTATAAAGATAAGAGGGTTGTGTGGGTGTAAAAGACAAATAGAGATCATATATACTTCATTATAAAAAGCGAATTCGGATATTTGAAGTTATCATAGTGTTTTAAGCCGACGCATGTGTGAATATATATAACGGTGATACACATGGTGTGGTTATGAACATGTGATACTACATTTAATATATTTTATCTCTACTCTTATAAAAAACGGAGTTGTTGATGATGGTGTGCCTGCCATCCTGCATTATAGGCCGTCCGATTTATATCTGGCGGATAGCAAGGAAACTATGATGGTTGAAGTTGGCAACAATCACGATTGTAGATTCTTATTGAAATAGAGAAACAAAATCAAATTTAGTTCGAATTGCAGCGGTAGTATAGAAATTTGGAATGCACTAATATGTTGGTATGAGTAGGTTACATGCATTATACAGCAAGCGAAAAAATTTAATCGGACATAACATGGATTCATACTCCCTCCTTCCATCTATATAGGGCGTAATGAGATTTTTAAGACCGCCTTTGACTATTGACAAGATTAATAGTACATGACAAGCACAATGTGAAGATTATATCATTGAAAGAACCTTTCACAGACGAATTTAACGGTGTGCTTTTTGTAAGTTGCATGTCATATATCATTGCTCTAATTTTGGTCAAAGTTAGCATCGAAAAAACACATTAGGCCCCATATAGATGGAAGGAGGGAGTATGTGGCAAGACTCTCTCTTTGTGTGGTGTGAATAGTTTTATTTTTTTCGTTTTCTTTTTGATTGAGGGAAGTGCGGATTGATTTGGTACGTACAAGTACAATATTACTACACGTTAGGCTTGTCCCTAAAATTCAACCCACGTCTTGTTATATCCCGAAAATTCAGATATCATGCTCCCAAAACTGGCGCCTTCACAACCCGCGCCTTGCTATCCTGAAATTACAACGCGCGTGAAAACTCCCTCCAGCTGCCAAATCCTGAGACGCGAAATCCCCCTTCTAACCATGAGCCGAAAGGGCCGCTAATTCAAATCGGTGGGGGGGTACTTTTGTAACACACCCTACATTTTGGACAAGCGCGTCCTAAGTCATGCTTCACCCCCTCCCATCACCCCCTTTTCGCCATTCAAAATCCCAGGCCGCCATAACCTCTCCGCTCCAGCCGCGAAACCCCACCCTCCTCCGTCCGCCACCTCACCGCTGCCAAGCCGGAGCCTCTTCCCCGACAACGTCATCCACCGCAATAGCTCGACGTCCCTCGTCCACCTCCCCGGATGAGGATCCGTCATCCATCTCGCCGTCCCGCCGGTTCAGCCGCCCAGTCCTCCACCTCCAAGGAGCTGCTCTGACGATCGCCTCGTCTATCGCGCCTGCTCCATCCCCACAGCGCCGCCTTAACCTGCTCCACCAGAACTGCAGCATCCTCACAGACTCCTCGGACGAAGCCGAGGCCTACTCGGCGCCACCAAAGAGGTTGTACACTCATCGCATCGCACCTTCTCCTTAACTCGACCTCTCGGCACCGACGGTGCTCCATCCCGCACCCCCATGGAGCGGCTACCTTGAAGACGACGCCACGGGCGACATCTCCATGGCGGCTCTTCCCCAGTGCGAGGCCCCTTCGGCGGCGACGTCCCTACCAGCCGGATCTGCCATCGCTGCTCGCCGACGCTCCTTCGCTTCGTTGCTTCTGCTGCTGCTCCGGCTCTCGCTCGATCGCTCGCTCGCCCAGCTTCTGCTGCTGCTCTTCCCCTTGCTCGTGTTGCTGCGCTGCTCGATTAAGCCACACTTGATCGGTGAATCGACTTTTGGGTCATCGATTTTCGGGGGGTTGGGGGGGGGCTCGCGGAGTAAAAGAAGAACCACCAGCGGGACGGGGCTCACGGAGAGGTACCCCACTATCTATCTTAGGGTTCAGGGTGGGGCGGGGGCCTAGAGGGCTGGCCGGGCGGCGATGGCGAGTTGTTTGGGCGGCGGCGGCGCTGGGCCGGGCGGTTCGCCCGTGGTGGCTGGCGGCTCAGGGGGGTGCAGGTTGAAGATGAACTGCTGGCCCTCCCTAAACTACATGTCAAGTGCCTCTCTGCTACCATTGCGTTCAGTTTCGACAGTAGCATTCAGATTCCATAGTAAATTTCAGTTTCGACATTACGTTCAGAGTCAATAGTTTTTACCTCATCTGTTGTAGTCAGGTGGTTTTTGGTGATGTTAATTTTACATCCATTTTACATCATCTATTGGAGATGCTATTAGAATCCCACTTGAGATTGACGATGTATGTCTTGTGCTGCTTCAGCCTTGACGTCTTACGGCTCACCGGAGCTGCTCCAACGACAGAACGATCCATCATAATAGAGCAGTGCCCTGGACGCCGTCTACAGATTCCTCAGATCTTACTCCACACCTCCGACAGCAACCTCTGCCTCAACTGCTTCAGCAACCAACCCAATGATGCTGAGGTCGATACGGCTACGGCAAAGAGGTTGTACACTTGTTGCATCACTTATTACTATACATTCATGTCGATCCATTAGGGTTATTTTGGTTCAACGGAAAAACGTCGATCCACTGGTTGTTACCATCACTCTAAATTTCTGCATGCTCTCCTTACATAATCTCACCATATTTTTTCGTATGCATGTCGATATTGTACACATCATGCTGAACATGTAGAGAAAAGAGAAGAGTTTTATGCGGTAATACAATGTCATGCGACATCGCCCATGGTAGGTTCAATGGTAAACCCTCCCCACCCTCTCCAGATTGTAATCCAGAGGAAGATATCTACTCGAGGCGGATTAGGGCCACGACCACTCCTATTTACCCCCAAGGTGTTTGTTTCTACCTTGGCATGATGATGTTAGTCATATCATGCATATGTTGCCTTCTAAAGGCCTACTTTTGACATCATATATGTCATCTTCTTAGTTTAGACATGTTCGTAATGCCACCTATTTAGTTTCTATATCATATATGGGAATTATGCAGTCTCGTGTCTTTTAGCCAGCTATAATATATGTGAAATGTGCAATGCCATCCTGCTTAACCGGACATCATATATTTGAATGATATCTTTCCCATCCTTTTCTTCATTACATTTCCATTTGTCGACAATGTTTGTACATTAAACTACTCTTCCCGTGAATCAGCCATTTGGGTGGGAGATGGAAAAATTTGGAGTGAAAACAAGGCCTTCAGAGGCAGTGCTACTACCGTCAAGCAGATCTCTTGTTGGGTCCCGATAGCTCCTCGAGAGATGGATTCAGAGACAGATGACTAGTCCTATTCCCCCACTGAGGTGTATGCTCTAACTTGGCACGGTTATACTGCTCATATCATGCATACGGTGTCTTGCATTGCATAGTTTAGACATCATATACACAATATTCAACACCATGTTCTTAGTTCAGACATCATATCGAATGCCCTCTATTTAGCATATAAATCACATATGTGAATTAAATGATGCGATCCTGATTACTTAGATAACATGTAGGTGAATTATATCATGCGATCCTGTTTAGTTTCATCATATCTTTGAATTATGTTATGCTATGCTATCCAGTTTAGATAGACATCATATATGTGAAATTATGTCATGCTATCCGTTTTAGTTAAACAATATACATGTCAACTATTTCATGCCCTCTTTTTTCCACACTATCTATTGCATCTATCTCTCATACAATGTCTGTACATTCAACCATGTTTCCTGTTTACCAGCTATTTGAATTGGAGCGGTGATGCCAAGATTCAGCGGACTAAAACACGGTCTTCAATAAAACAGTGCTACCTCTTGGTGGAGATAGCACCCGGTTGTACATGCACAAGAACCAGCCCTACCACACATAACCCAAACTCTCGCAGATTGTACCCTCATCATGATGGACAGAGAACCAGCTTCACCCAATCTAACCCCAACCCCAGCCGATAGTAACCCAGTTCCTATTGACACAACACCATCTCCACCACAGAGCTCCCAAACAAGAGCAGTTAGTAAGGCAGCTCCGGTGCCCAAAGGGCCAAGATTATCACGGCGAACCCCAACTCCACCAGTTAGTACGCCTATTCATGTGGAGGAAGCACAACCAGCTAGTCGTAGTTTAGCATCTATCGCATTTGATGTTGCTAAATCGTATGTGCGATCTTCCCATCTTGGAAATATTATATCAAGATGAAGGAAAATGCCGTTGTAGGTGTTTGTCCGGGAGTTATGTGTAAGTAATGTTATTCATGGCAATTACTTTGCTTCGTCACATACATCCTACCTCCATGATGGTTATAATACAGCAAATTTTTCCATTTTTCTCTATAGAGAAGGACCGATTTGGAAACTCAGGATGAGGTACCTGTGCTAATACCTCTGCTATCTTCAAGAATGCTTGGTGGCGAGATCGAATTACTCAAGAAAACGTACTTCACCGCTAAGAAACTCATCAAATTCCCTTACGCTCTCCCCGAGACACATTTACTGGACGATGACTGGGAACGCCTTGTTCTATACTGGTCCCGAACCAAGAATGTGGTAAGGTCTATGAGCTCAGTTTCTATTTTTAAGTATTATATTCTTGCATCTTGATGTACTCTGTTCATGTAGAACAAGTACCTAAACCTGAAGAACAACTGTTCTAATTTAAGATTCCATTGCTATCATAGTTCAAAAAAGCGCTAGGACTTAATTGTGCGTTTTGCCACCGCCTTGCGCTTTACTGACCAAAGCACATGCTTATGCGCAGTTATGCGCAGATTAAGCGTAGTTATGCGCAATGCGTTTTGCCAACGCCTAGAGCCTAGGCGCGCTTAAGCGCTCCCTTAGGCGCGCCTTTTTTAACTATGATTGCTTTGCTCTTGTATCACTGTATTTACTCATGCAAACTTATTTTTAAATTGAAGGATCCAATCGAAACTCCAATGGCACAGCAGGTATGTTCACACATGTTTCTTTAACAGGTTTGCTCTTATCAATAGCTCTGTTGATTTCAATTTCAATTGTATATACAGTTGACTTTCATATCATGCACATTACTAGCATCACAACAGAGCCAATAGGGTTGTACATGTAGACCCGTGGTACCCATCTGAAATCTTGTTGTGCCGTGTAGTTTCCCACGCTTTGTATTCTTTCACTGCTGCTTTGTCTTGAACTGATATGATTTGAACCGTGTCTCTATTTTGATTTGGCAAGACAATGCAAAGGACCATAGGACATAGATATATGTTTGTTTGATGCTTTTATTATGTACTAGTACTTGGCAATAGAAGACTTGGTAGTTTAATCCTGTCCACCTTACAAATGAACTGGTTCACCGAAATGAGTTTCATATACTAGTACATGCTAAACTTGTTATGTGTCTCGCTTGTTTGTTCTTTTAGAATGCCGTGTAATATTGGGGAAGAGTGCCTTATTAAGCAATGGTAAAGGAAGTAATGCGATAAGGTTCAGATAGTGACACATCCTTGTTGGTCTCCAACAAAGCTGATAAAATAGCTAAGGAAGACTATCTTGAAGACAATGAGACAACCCCAAAGTCCTGTCTTGGTTTAGTGTTCGAGTTATTGGCCACTACCGCTATGCAAGCTATTCAAACTCACCGTATCGAATCAGTTCGGTTTCTTGAGTCTCAACTACAAGCTGAAAGACATCGATCAGCTCTGCGACAAGAAGCGGAAGGACTGCGAAGTCCCCGGAGCATTCAGATGCATACTTTTGGTGCAACAACAAGCGTTGGAGGATTTTAGCGCCAAACAGACAAAGCTAATCAGCTTGCTGCTTATTGCCGCATGGTGGATACCTGTGATAACGCTTTCTTGAGCTCTTACGAAGTTGTTTTAGTTATGCTCTTGTTTTGCTACCGCTTATTTGCAATCGTGGCCAATTTTGACGGCCGATGTATGTGATATGCTGCTTTGTTCCCTATATTTGCACTGGTGGCAACTTTGATGCCCAGTGGATGTAATATGTGTAATAGCGGCAATAGGATAGCGTTAATTGCTTGCTTATTTATTTCCTTATTGTCTTGTTTTGTTGTTTGCTTGTAGTCACTGCAGTTCTTTTTCTGTGTTTTTCTAGTGGCCACAATAGCCTATTTTTGGTAACTAGGCCAAAATAATCATGGCAACACACGGACTGTTGTAACCATGGGCCTCCTGCAGGCCGTATGATCCATGGGCCTTCGTCCGGCCGTAGGATCCATTGGCCTTCTATACGGGCCGTAGGATCCATCGGCCTTCTATACGGGCCTTAGGGTCCATGGGCCTTCTACGGGCCGTAGGGTCCAGGGGCCTTCTACGGGTCGTACGATCCATGGGCCTTCTACGGGCCGTACAATCCATGGGCCTCATATGGGCCGTAGGATCCATGGGCCTTCTACGGGGTGTATCATCATTTCTCCAATCATGGGCCATACTATTCATGGTCCATAACGGGCCGTTAATAGGCCGTATTTGATAACTCTATGAAAACAGCCCAACGGGTTTTTTTTTACATGAAAACGGCCTAACGTATTAATGGTCCACAAACGGGCCGATTGTAACGACGGGCTGAATTTGGCCCACGAGCAGAAAATGATAGTAATGGGCTGTATGTAACCAAATGCTGTAAATGAGCCCAAGAATCAATGGGCCCTGAGAAGGCCGAAAGATAACTTGGGCTGGAAACGGCCCAATTGAATAACGGGTCGTTAATGGGTATAAAGTGATACACTGTTCATTACGGGCCAGTTTCACCACGGGCCGTTAATGGGCCAAGAGTTACAAAGGTCCTCATATGGGCCGAAAGAAGTCATGGGCCGCACATGGGCCGGAAGTTAAAATGGGCTGAATCATATTGGACGGCCCAGATGACGCTACTGGGCCTAATTCAGATAGGGCGTAATGGGCCCTAGGTTAGCGGGCTGTAAATGGGCTATATGCGAATAGGCCGTTAACAGGCTTTCCATGGGCCGGCCCGCCACCTTTTGACCAAGTCAAACGGGCTGGCCTTTTCACAGGAATGGGCCTCTGTTGGGCTGTGCCATGTGTCGCCGTATCATAGGCGCCTTTGGTCCAATAAGCGGATGACATCTGTCCCAACGGTGAGCCGACACGTGTTTCCTCCAGCCAATGATGATTTTACACGTGGAAAATCCCCATTGGTCGGGGCTGTTAACGGGTTATCGGATCCAAAACCCGACCCGATAGCTTAACGGTGTTCCGTTACGATGGATGCCACATGTCGGTCAACCTTGACGAAAGCACTTCTGTGACGCACGATTTATCATCATGGAAGTGGACACTTCCGTGATGATAATTTTGGTAATGTCATGGAACACTTCTACGACAGCACATGTATGACTATCTTGATTCTGTCATAAAATCGTCATGGATGTACACGCATGACAAAAAACGCGACTTACTGTGACAAACACGTATCATCACGGAAGTGTATTTTTTTTAGTGTTAGAGGTGGAGGACGGGGTGACTGAACCGGCGGGACAACGAGATCGACGACGAATCCTCATCCGGTGCGATGGATGAGGGACGTCGAGGTGTTTCTGTGGACGACAACGTCGAGGAAGAGGCTCCGGTTGGGTAGCTGAGGGAGGAGGGTGTGGGGCGTCGCGGGTTTTCGTGGCCTTTGTGTATGAATGGGTGGGCGGATGGGATGGGAGGGGGAACCATGGCTTAGGGACGTGCTTGTCCGAAATGTGGGGTAATTTACGAAAGTACCACCACTGATTTGAGCTAGGCGGTTCTTTCGGTCCGGGGTATCACGGGCATCGCGTGTCGGGATTTCACAGGAGGTGGGAGTTTTCGCGCCGATGTAAGTTTGGGATAGCAAGGCATGGGTTGAGATGAAGGAGGCTTTTGGAGCACAACAAGACAAAGATATATCTTAAATATTTCGGGGTCACAAGGCGCCGGTTGAAATTTCCGGACAAGCCTGATGTGTACTATACCAAATCAATTCGCACTTCCCTCGACGAAAAAACAAAAAGAAATCAATTTGTACCACACAAGAGAGCCAAGTCCCGTTTACAGTACCAAATCAATTCGCACTACAAATGCCATTCAAAACTTTGAATTCATGTTATGTTCAATTAAAATATTTCGCTACGTGTATAATGTGTGCAACCTACTACTCAAATGAACGTTTTACTGCATTCCAAATGTATATACTACCGCTTCAATATGAACTAAATTTGAATTTGTTTCTCTATCTGAATAAGATCTACAATCATGATTGTTGTCAAGTTAAACCATTTGAGTTCGTTTCTCTATTTTAATAAGATCTACAATCATCATTATTTTCAAGTTAAACCATCATTATATACTATCTTCACTGCACACAACATGATTACCGTCGAGTTATATATGAACTATGTGTAGTATATGAACTCGAACTTGATTTTCTGAATCCACTTTATGTTGATTTCAAATTACAGTACATTTCAAGCTCCAGTTAGATCTTCATAATCTAAACCATGTCTCATATGTATAATGTGTTTATCACATAATGTATGGTGCCCCGCCCCCTACGCCTACAAGTATTTAGATGTGAGTTGCAAACGCCACACATTATCACAAATTCAAATAAAATGTGAGATTGTTCGATATATAGTATGGTTTAGATTGTTCGATATTTAGTTGTGAGCTGCAAATGCCACACATTCTCACAAATTCAAATAAAATGTGAGATTGTTCGATGTATAGTATGGTTTCGATTGTTTGATATTTAGCTGTGAGTTGCAAACGCCACACATTATCACATTATGGTATAACATGTCCAAAACCACACCACGCATACCACTGCTATATTCATGCATGCATATGTTTATAACAATATGATCTCCTAATCAAATATATGAATCCACTTTCATATCGAATTATGATCTTTGTTAGTCTCTTACACCCACACAATCCTCTAACCTTTGTAGCTAGCACTAACTTTATCTCGTGCATGCACACGCCCTCCTCCCCTTCCCCCTCCCTTAGCATTCTATCCATCGCACACGTTCATTTTTTTCTTTTGGTTGTTCTCCCACGGTCTCCACAACTCCTTTCCGACACACACCGATCGATAAACCTCCCCAGCGATGTCTGCCTACCACATACACACGCACCTTCCATCTCTTCCTTTTTGTGTCCATGCCTCGTGTCTCTCATACGGTCCCGCACACATGTAAACTCTCGCCCCTCTTTTCATCGGTCTCACAATCACACACTCCTCCCCCTATCTAGCTAGCAGCTAGGCCTCCCGTAGCACCTCCTAGCTCCATTCTGTCTGCCTATCCGTCTCGCTGGGCCTTATTTTCCTCTAACAAATAGATGTACACCGACCAATATCCTGCTATACATATAGCTAGCTAGGTCGTTATAACCTGTTTTACCCACGTGTCAATCGATCTACCTCATTAGTTATGTCTCTCTCTCTTCCCCCGACACACAACAATTGATCTACTGATCTAGTTAGGTTTGTTTACCAAACACATGGCCCCACCTTCATCATCCATGCATGCCTCCCGACACATCTATCACGCACACACACATTGAAACACATCCCCACTCGTATTAATAATATTGTAGTTCTACCCTCAGTTTGTCTAGTAGGCCTCTCCCACCATCTTCGAGAAGCAACTCCACCGTCCATCCAGCACTCTACCCCTCTCCCTCCCTCTCTCTCCTCTCTCTCTCTCTCTCTCTATCCCGGCCTATTTCCCATCTTTCACTTATGTATGGATGTCGACCGATCTCCCTCAAAACATAGCTGGGTCCCTCCTTCTCAACAGATATACGAGTCAATCTACCTCTCCAGTTAGGTCTCCGCCTCCCCCTCTCCCCCCCACACATAGACCGATACATCGAGTGCTCTAGTCATGCCTCCCTGCCACACACAAACTTGCCATGTGCCCTCTAACGTTCCCGTAGGTCAGTCGCCCTATATTTTTGACTTGTACACACACAATTTTGATGGATCTCTTCATTGATCTCGCACCCACCCACTTGATCTCTCTTCGACTCTACGATATCTATGACCCCTCCCTCTCTTCTCGTCGATCGCCCCCTCTATATACGATATAGACATGCCTCTATTTCACACACATTGCGTGTGCCAAAATTTGGTTTGAGATATCACCGACACATATTCCCATAAATACATTCTCGAAATCACCCCCACCCCAACAAAAAACACTCACGAACGCACACACCATCTATCTAGGTTTGTATCTCTCTCACACACACCCATTTAGGTGGGGGACGTGCATGCAAAGAAGAGATGCACGCATGGCACACGTACTCCCGTCTCTTTCCCAACCACACCCGCGTGGGTACATGGTGGAACTGATTTCTGTGCGAAAAGGCAGCCCACGTGGTAATTTGACACATGTACTAGTTGCCCACTTGATGGAGGACCGTGTACCATGGGTGAACAAACAAATTGCGACTTGACGCGTTATGTTAAAAAAAGAGGCAAACCATGTGGGGCCTACCTTAGAGGCAAGGCTCTATACACTGTAGATGCTCTGTACGTATTACTTTCGATGTGTCCCGGGAACTCGCAGAACAAGGAGAAGCTTGCTTAGTATGCCGTCTCCCCCTACAACGAGAGCAGTGGCTCGCAGAGTCACAGGACGAGGAGAAGCTTGCTTACTACGCCTACGCCCGCTCCCTCGCCCACGCGCACGGTGGCTTGCAAGACAAGGAGAAAATTTTACTACTTCCTCCATTACTCCTTGTCCCTACCTTGGTTAGAGAGATTTCATATTGTTTGAAATATATGTCTCTTACTAGTAGATTTAAATATGAACTACTAGTACATACTCCAAACACTGATGTATATAGACGTATTTTAAAGTGTAGATCCACTCATTTTACTCCGCATGTAGTCCATATTGAAATGGGCATACTAGTACGCACTCTCCCTCGCCCCTCGCTCGACCCTCGCCCACGTGGTGGACGTGGAGCAATTCATTCGGTCTCAGATAGCCAGAAGGATATACTGTAGTACCATAATTGCTGGACTTCCCGATGTGGCGAAGAGCCAAGCGCAAGGTTAATATTTTTGAGATGCCAAGCGCAAGGTTTATAGGAGAACGAGTACTAGTAGTACTAGTAGTACGTACCAGTGGTACATACTGTATGAGGAAGAAGGCAACAAGATGTATGTTTTGCGTGATAGTCTCTTCTTACAGGACGTGCTCGACCTAGTGGACCTCATTGTTGCAATGGGAGTACTATCATAGATGGCACGATTCAGAGTGGTGGGCAACAGGAATATATTGGAGGGTGCTTAGTCTTAAACCCCATGAATAAGTCCCATCGAAAGGAATAGCCATCCTATACATGTGCTCCTATGTAAAATGAGTAAATGAGACAAAAATAGAAAGACAAAGTAAAAAAATCACCAGCCTTAGATCCAGCCCTCTCGTATCAGTGAATGATATTTCTACGCCGTGATTGACATGCATGGCTATATTATTAACCATGCTACGGAGGTAGAAGCGGATTTCTATTTATTTTCGGAGGTAGCAGCGGATGGATATTCAACAAGGAGTGAAATGATGGCTGCTTCCTCGGTCAAACATAGAGAAATGTGGGCCTCCTGATTTGACGGCTTATTAGTCATTATTACTGCCTATACTCTCTGCCCATATAATAATCGAGTGGTAGAGTAGTGGTCTATACTTTTAATAACCATGCTTGAAGGGAAGAGGTGCACGCACCCACACACATAGTACTAGTAGCACTCTTTGCGTCTTTTGCGTCTCCCCCAACCACACACGTGACATGGTTGAGCTCATTTCTGTATGATGATCCAACCCACGTGATAATTTGACGTGTCTAGTAGTAGTTATTCACTTATAAATAATGGAGGGTCAGGAACCACACATGAACGGTGCCGCATCATATATAAATAAAGTTGTTTTCCTTCATCGGCACGTACGCAATATAAATAGGTTCATATGGAGAGAAAAAGAAACCACTCGACAATACATAGCCACACTACAAAAAAACACACTTCTGTGGTGATACGTGTTTGTCACAGTAGGTCATGTTTTCTGTCATGCATGTACATCCATGACAATTTTGTGATAGAATCAAGATAGTCATACCTGTGCTGTCATAGAAGTGTTCCATGACATTACCAAAATTATCATCACGGAAGTGTCCACTTCCATGATGATAAATGGTGCGTCATGGAAGTGTTTTCGTCAAGGGTAATCGACACATGGCATCCACCATAACAGGTCGCCGATATGCTATCGAGTATAGTTTTGGATCCGATAACCCGTTAACAGCCTGGACCAATGGGGATTTTCCACGTGTAAAATTTTCATTGGCCAGAGGAAACACATGTTGGCTCACCGGTTGGACATATGTCATCCACTCATTGGACATGAGGCGCCCATGATACGTCCACACGTGGCACGGCCCAACAAAGGCCCATTCCGGTGAAAAGGCTGGCCCGTTTGACTTGGTCAAAAGGTAACGGGCCGGCCCATGGAAATCTTGTTAATGGCATGTTCGTATATAGCCCATTTACGGCCCGCTAACTCCTGGCCCATTACGGCCTATCAGAATTAAGCCCAGTAGCTTCATCTGGGCCGTCCAATATGATTCCAGCCCATTGTAACTTCCGGCCCATGTATGGCCCATGATGTATTTCGGCCCATATGAGGCCCTTAGTTACTCTGGGCCCATTAAAGTCCCAAGATGAATCTGGCCCATAATGAACAGTGTATCACTTTATACCCATTAACGACCTTCCATCGGTCGTTTCCATCCCGTGTTAACTTTCGTCCTTCTAAGAGCCCATTTATTCTTGGGCTCATTACTAGAGTTCGGTTAGTTACGGTCCGTTACTGGCCTGTTCTGTTTCTGGCCCAAATTCAGCCCGTGGTTACATCGGCCCGTTAACCCATTGGGATGTTTTCATAGCACTATCAAATACGGCCTATTAACAGCCTGTTATGGTCCACGAATAGTACAGCCCATGTTTGGCGAAATGATTATACGCCCCGTAGAAGGCCCATGGATCCTAAGGCTCGTACAAGACCAATGGATCCTACGGCCCGTAGAAGGCCCATGGATCATACGGCCCGTAGAAAGTCCATGGATCCTACGGCCCGTAGAAGGCCCATGGATCCTACGGCCCGTAGAAGGCCCATGGATCCTACAGCCCGCAGGAGGCCCATGGTTACAACAGTCCATGTGTTGCCATGATTGTGGCCTAGTTACCAAAAATAGGTTATTGTGGCCACTAGAAAAACGTGAAAAAAGAAAAACGTGAAAAAATAACTGCAGTGACTACAAGCAAACAACTAAACAAGACAACAAGGAAATAAATAAGCACACAACTAATACTGGCCTATTACAGCTATTACACATATTACATCCACTGGGCATCAAAGTTCACCACCAGTGCAAATATAGGGAGCAAAGCAGCATATTACATACACTGGCCATCAAAATTGGCCACCAGTACAAATAAACGCGGCATCAAAAGAAGTCCATAACTGAAACAGCTTCACAAAAGCTCAAGAAACTTTATTCTAGGTATCCACCATGTTGGCAATAAGCTTAGCAAGCTTATTAGCTTTGTCCCGTTTGGCGCTAAAATCCTCCAATGCTTGTTGTTGCACCAGAAAGTATGCATCTGAATGCTCCAGGGACTTCAACAGTCCTTCCACTTCTTGTCGCAGTACAAATGATCGGTGTCTTTGTCACGCCCAATATGCGACCCTATCCAAAAGGAACTCGACGGTCCCACCAAGGATAGACCCGCATATTGAAACGCTTTTGCAAGGTGGATATCATTACATCAACATTACATAATAGATGGGGATACATACATAAGGCATACAATGCCACAAGAATACAACATCACATCATATACAAGAGATCAACATCCGACTACGGATGAAACATAAACAGAAACTCAAACGACATCCACCCTGCTAGCCCAGGCTGCCGACCGAGCCTATCCCCGATCAAGAAGAAGCGTAAGAAGAACTCCAAACAAGCAAACATCGCTCTCGCGCCATGATCATCGACAACCTGTACCTGCAATCGGTGGTGTAGTAATCAGTGAGCCACGAGGACTCGTGAATCCCATTACCATGGGTATCAAGACTAGCAAAGCTTAAAGGGAAAGGAAGGGGTAAAGTGGTGAGGTTGCAGCAGCGGCTAAGCATATATGGTGGCTAACCAACGCAAATAAGAGTTTGCTTCAAGTTTACTACAACCGGATATTAACAAATTCCCATCTCGCCACATAACCATGGCACGGCTCTCGAAAGTTTATACCCCGCAGGGTGTCCCAACTTAGCCCATGATAAGCTCTCGTGATCAACGAAGGATATTCCTTCTCCCGGAAGACCCGATCAGTCTCGAATCCTCGCCACAAGACATTTCGACAAAGAATAAAACAAGACCAGCAAAGCCGCCCGGATGTGCCGACAAATCCTGATAGGAGCTGCACATATCTCGGTCTCGTGGCACACCGGATGAGCAAGACGTCGGGTTGGCATAGACCCCGATTGCCTGTGGGCGCCGGACATCGCTGGTTTGGGCCAGACTTGGAGAAGCACCGTCGGGGGTAAAATAAAGATGACCCTTGAGAGCGTGACTCCCAAGGGAAAAAGGGCTAGGTGAGGCAAATGTAAAACCAAGGTTGGGCCTTGCTGGAAAAGTCTTATTCAAAGCGAACTGTCAAGGGGGTCCCATAAATCACCCGACCGCGTTAGGGACGCAAAATCCGGGAACATAATACCGATATGACGGAAACTAGGGCGGCAAGAGTGGAACAAAACACTGCATAAGGCCGAGCCTTCCACCCTTTACCAAGTATATAGATGCATTAATTAAACAAGATATATTGTGATATCCCAACAAGTAAACATGTTCCAACAAGGAACAACATCTCCATGTTCCAACAAGGAACAAACTTCATCTTCACCTGCAACTGACAACGCTATAAGAGGGGCTGAGCAAAGCGGTAACATAGCCAAACAATGGTTTGCTGGGAAGGTGACAACAAGTTAGAGGTTCATGGCAATTAGGGATGGCTTGAGCAGCAAGTGATAGGTAACGCAGCATAGCGATAGAACGAAGCAACTAGCATAGCAAAGATAGTAGTGAGATCCAGGGTAGCGGTCATCTTGCCTGAAATCCCGCAAGGAAGAAGAATGAGTCCATGAAGAAGACGAACGGATGAAGCCGAACCAAGCGTATACGAACGAATCCTCACGATCGCAACGAAACAGGAACTAACAAGAAGAAGCACACAACAAAGTAAACACACCACACAGGAACAAAGCATGATGCACAACAAAGCATGATGCATGAAAAAGCTACATGAAGCTACCCATGGCAAGAGATGATGCAAACAAGAGCAACACATCAAAGCAAGTTTAAATGAGGCCGGGAACAACATATAACAATTCTGGTAAGTCCTCATATGCAAATTTCGAAATTGGTCCAGATCTGAATAAACCTTCTGTTAAAGTTGTTAAAAAGCAAGTTAAAATGCACCATGATGATCTACACGAAATTCTAGTCAAGTTACATATAAAGTTCATTTAATTCGGAGCTACGGCCTAGAAGATATGAGCAAAACAAGATAAACATGGCATTGATGCAAAATGCACTCAAACATCAAACAAACACCTCAAAACAAGGATGCAACGTGATAATATGAATCTACATGCAAAATCAAGGAAGTATCATGTAGAGCACACTCAAAACGGAGCAACGGTTCAACACATACACTCTATACAAGGCATAACAACAATCTGTCTAAAACAGCAACTAGGCATATTGCAAGCATCAAAACAATATGCTACAACACCTCAATATGAAAACAAAAGGCATGGACATGAATTACAGGTAAAGCATGACAAAACATGAACACTGAGATATCTCCATAAATCACTAGAACATGCTCAAAAACACATGGCAAGATTGCAAATAATAACAGTTTCAGACTTATCAGGAAATAACATCAGGTTGCAATGTTTAGAGCTATCAAACAACATGTTACAGGAACTTATCATGGCAAACAAAGGCATGGCATGATACTACTAAATGCATAGAACAAAAGTCCCTTAATGACCATGAGCCAGAAAGGATCATAAGATATGATGGCACCCATGTAAACATGGCAAGTTATATTACAGATTCATACATGGCAGGAAAAACAATAAGTAGGCATGTTCGTGAGCTTGAACCACTCACCACAGAGCAATACATGGCATGGAAAGGCAACTCACAGTAAGAAGACATGGCATAGAGGCTATACATGGCAAGAAAAACAACATAGCATGCTTGGATCAACTACAACAACCTTGGCAAAATTGAATAACATGTAAAAGATCTGCCAGGAAACATTTTATAGCAAAAGTAGAGCTCGATTGACTCAAGCTATGGCACTCCATAATTGCAAACAAGGGCATGGATGGATAAAGCAAGACATGTATAACAAAACATCCTTAGTTAAGTATCTCAAAATAAGCATGGATCTCTCTGTAGCATCAAGTTTAAATGGCATAAAAATATCAGCAGAACAGGGGCTGAAATCAGCAACATCATGAAGCCTAGTTTGCATGCTTGTGCTAGTCACCACAGAGATCACAAAAATACGTGGCATACACCACTGTAAAGATGGCATGGCATATTACAAAACACATGTAGGACTCAAGTTCATAGGGTGCACACATCAATCATGGCAAAAATGACAAAAGTGCATGTTCTGTTAACAGACAGCAGACAACATCATATAGCACTTTTGCAATGATGATTCAGGCACCAAGATGGACTCAAATGAACGTGATGCAATGGAATTAAATGTAGAGCATCTCATGACGAACATCTTGATATATTATACATGCAAAACGGATCTACGGATGAGGAGATATGGCATGTTAAACAGGCATAAGAATGCAAAAATTACAGGACTTAGTGAAAACTACCAACAAGGATCCAGATCGGGGAACTATATTCCTCTAACAGAGCAGCCATGGCGGAAGTCAACACCGACGGGGAGGGGGCGTGGGGCTCCGGCGGGGCTCGGGATGGCCGGGAATCGATGGATCCGAGCATGGGGAATCCATTCCCGGCGACAAGGCGGCTTGGGGCGGCACGAACGCGTAGATCGGGGCGCCATGGCCGGCGGTGCCATGGAGTGCTCTGCACAGCCACGGGAGAGAGAGATGAGTATGGGGGAGAGGAAGGAGAGGGAGAGGAGCGGCAGATCAGGGCTCCGGTGACCTGGACGCTGCTCCGGCGACCTCCTGTGGCCGCGCGTCGGCGGTGGCGGGTGGGAGACGAGGAGGAGTTGCGGGATCGGGCTCCTGCCCCGATCCAGAGCGGGGAGGCGCGGGTCGCGCGATGGCTGGGCCTGGGGTGGCCCGGGATGGGCTTCCCGTGGGCCTGCAGGGCCCCGCGGTGGAGGAAGGAGGCTGGGGGCGAGGTGGCGCGTGCCAGTTGGCTGAGACGGCGGTGGTGGTGGCGATGACGTGGCGCTCCACGATTGGCCGGGGCGACGTGTCCGGCGGACATGTCCGGCGCGGATGGACATGTCCGGCGGCGCGAGTAGGACGAAGCTAGGGTTAGGGGGCGAATCATCCGCGAATCTCGGGGGAGGGGCACATATATATAGGTAGAGGGAGCTAGGAGAGTCCAAATGAGGTGCGGTTTTCGGCCACGCGATCGTGATCGAACGGCCGAGAGCATGGAGGGGAGTTTGCTGGGTTTTGGGCCACTTTGGAAGGGGTGTTGGGCTGCAAACAAAAGAGGCTTTTGCGGTTACCAGTTAACTGCTGAGTATCAACGACCTCCAAATGGCACGAATCTTGACAAAGCGGTTCACGGTGCTATACCAAGGCCGCTTGACAAACCTCGGCCATTTCGAGAAAGTTTAATACCCGCATACCTAAAAGAGGTAAAAGGGGGCGCCGGGAGACATAGGAGTGCCGGATTGCAAAACGGACAACGGGGAAAATGCTCGGATGCATGAGACGAACACGTATGCAAATGCAACGCACATGATGACATGATATGAAATGCAGATGATGACATGGCAAAGTGCAACACGCAAGCAAATGACATGGCAATGACAGCGAATAACTGGCGGACACCTGGCGCATCGGATCCGGGGCATTACAACACTCCTCCACTAACAAGAGATCTCATCCCGAGATCTTAGGACCGAGACGGAAGTGAAAAGGGAAGAGGTGAAACAAGAACTCAATAGAAGAAGCAAAGAATCGAGAGCATTCGAGAAGAAGAGAGGAACGATGAGAATGACGAGAATCAAAGCTCACGGAATCAAGATAGACTCTGAAAGCATTCCGGATAGGACGAGATAAGAAGCGAATAAGACTAAAAGGATTTAGGCAGCACACCGCTTAAAAATGGAAAGAATAGAACAAGAACTTCACAAGATGGGATGGCACTTGACGAGATGAAAAACGCAAAGCCTCCGGAAGAATTAAAAGAATGAAATGAAAAGGACTTAGAAGGAAGGATTGAATGGGGTTGTTGAGAAAATCAACAACGAAAGAATAAGCTTGTTGTGTACTTATAGATAACGTCTCAAAATTATGAGGTGATCTCCAACCACAAACGGAAATGATTGGATAGCTTAGAAGAACGAAGAAATGCAAAACTCCACTTCAAAAGAATATGGAGAATTAATTACACTTCGAGACGCGAGAAGAAAAGATACTTGAACTCCTCCAACAAAATCTTGATGAACTCTTGAAGAATGAATTAAATCATGAAGAACCACCATGAAGAACTCCGGTAACAAAAGGATGGTGAGATAGAATGAAGGGTGGAAAGAATAAGATAAACCCTTGCGATGATTTAGATGGAGGTTCCGACGAAATGTCCGAGGAAAATTTGAACTCCGGAAAAGAAAAGATGAAAACACTTGGAACTAGAATTTATTCCTCACGAACAAACTCTGAAGGAAGGGATTAATCACTTGGATGAAATAAGAATAAGATTTATTGTATGCTTATCCTTCATCAAATTAAATTGATGACAACCGGATTTGGCATGCAACTTATTCGCGTTGGAAAAGATGAAGGGAGGATATAGCACGAAAATTTGAGAAAGTCTTCATGAACCACCGGTAGGATTGAAAAGAAACAAATGAATTAATATGATAACAAAGGGAAAATAATCTAAAAGAACCACCATAAGAATTTGAACATGACTGATGAAAGAGACTGAATCACCGGGAAGAATTAGAGGAACAAATATGCTAGAGGGGATTTAGATCCAAAAGAACAAAGAGATCGTGAGCTGATTAAAGAACACTTGAACGAAGCACCGGAAGAATATTGAGATGAACGAAAGGGCACAGATATAGAATAATTGGGGAATGAATCTGAAAACTTAGAATGAAGAAATCTTCCAAAAAGATGGCCTCCGGATGATCGAGAGAGAAAGCAACTCCTGAAATGCTCCGGATGGATGAAAAGAATTTGCATGACTAGAAACAATTTGATAGCGTAACATCGAGCTAGGACCGCGAATCTTCGAGAGAACAGACAAGATTTAGAGGAAATACTCTTCTTCGGTCTTCAAATGACGACGAGAAACACCACCAAAATTTCTGAGGTACTCCGGGAGAATGATAAGCGAAGAGGTTGAGCCAATCAATGAAAATGATTCGAAATTGATCTTGGAAAAACATCTGACTGATGAAATTCATACTTACGTCAAACTTCAAAAGAACTTAAGAATAACTCCAGAATAATTAGAAGAGTCAGGTAAGATCCTGGGAAAAGACCTGTGGGTTAGGGCCCACTGAAAAGAAACACCGTTAGGAAGGATTGTTGAACAGATAGATGATGCACTAGAACAATTGAGATATTTGAATGAGGTGACAACCTCGAATTAATTGGAACACAGACGAAACTCTTGATATACCTTGAGCACTCCGGAAGGACAAACTGGCGAGAGGAGAACGAGCAGGGAAAACACTTGAGCCGAGGAAAAGAATATAATCACTACCAAAAATTAGAATTGAATCCGCCGGAAAAGAAAAAGAGATGAAGAATGACGAACGAGACGAGAATTCACCGGTTGAGATAATTTACGGAAGACTGAAGAGGCTCCACACGAATGGAATTGATGGTCGGAAGAAACTCGAACTGCGGGAATAATAGGGTGGGAGGGCGGGAAAACAAAGACAACTTGGAAGGGGAAACCGACGAATATCTTAAAGAGAAAACACCAGTTGAAATCATTGAGGAAAGAAAGCAAAGACTTCGCACGAGTAGAAGGATACTCAATAGCGGACTCCGGTTCCGAGAAGAAGAAGGGTGGGCGGGTGGAAAAAGAAAACAACTGAGGATAGAGAAATAACTTCGTTGAGAGCAAACTGAGGATTGAACTTGGCAAAGATGAAGAGGCTCAAGTCAACTTGACGAGAAATGCACCGGATGAAAAGAGCTGAGGAACAACGATCGAAAAACCAACTGCGTGATCCTAAAGAAAAATTTGAAGGGGAAGAGGAGTAATTCAAAACACCTACGTCAAGATTCCTGACCAGAGCGACGAAGGTGCTGAGGAGTAAAAAGAATTCCTACTCTCCGATATAACTAGACTCCGAAAACAGTTTTCTTCTAGACTCAACAACGGCCAAACTACACGATCAATCAAGGGGCTCCTAGGGTCGGTCGAGGCTCGATACCAACTTGTCACGCCTAATATGCGACCCTATCCAAAGGAACTCAACGGTCCCACCAAGGATAGACCCAGATATTGAAACGCTTTTGCAAGGTGGATATCATTACATCAACATTACATAATAGATGGGGATACATACATAAGGCATACAATGCCACAAGAATACAACATCACATCATATACAAGAGATCAACATCCGACTACGGATGAAACATAAAAGAAACTCAAACGACATCCACCTGCTAGCCCAGGCTGCCGACCGAGCCTATCCCCGATCAAGAAGAAGCGTAAGAAGAACTCCAAACAAGCAAACATCGCTCTCTCGCCATGATCATCGCATAACCTGTACCGCAATGGTGGTGTAGTAATCTGTGAGCCACGAGGACTCGTGAATCCCATTACCATGGGTATCAAGACTAGCAAAGCTTAAAGGGAAAGGAAGGGGTAAAGTGGTGAGGTTGCAGCAGCGGCTAAGCATATATGGTGGCTAACATACGCAAATGAGAGCGAGAAGAGAAACAAAGGAACGGTCGTCAACTAGTAATGATCAAGAAGTGATCCCGAACTCCTACTTACGCCGACATAACCCGTAAACCGTGTTCTCCTCTCGATGAACCCCGAAAAGAGACACTCACGGTTACGCATTACGGTTGGTGTATTTTAGAAGAGTTTCCTTCAAATTTACTACAACCGGATATTAACAAATTCCCATCTGCCACATAACCGGGCACGGCTCTCGAAAGTTTATACCCCGCAGGGTGTCCTAACTTAGCCCATGATAAGTTCTCGCGATCAACGAAGGATATTCTTCTCCCGGAAGACCCGATCAGTCTCGAATCCGGCCACAAGACATTTCGACAAAGAATAAAACAAGACCAGCAAAGCCGCCGGATGTGCCGACAAATCCTGATAGGAGCTGCACATATCTCGTCTCGTGGCACACCGGATGAGCAAGACGTCGGGTTGGCATAGACCCCGATTGCCTGTGGGGCGCTGGACATCGCTCGGTTTGGGCCAGACTTGAGAAGCATCGTCCGGGGTAAATAAAGATGACACTTGAGAGCGCGACTCCCAAGGGAAAAAGGTCTAGGTGAGGCAAATGTAAAACCAAGGTTGGGCCTTGCCGAAAAGTCTTATTCAAAGCGAACTGTCAAGGGGTCCCATAAATCACCCGACGCGTTAGGGACGCAAAATCCGGGAACATAATACCGATATGACGGAAACTAGGGCGGCAAGAGTGGAACAAAACACAGGCATAAGGCCGAGCCTTCCACCCTTTACCAAGTATATAGATGCATTAATTAAACAAGATATATTGTGATATCCCAACAAGTAAACATGTTCCAACAAGGAACAACATCTCCATGTTCCAACAAGGAACAAACTTCATCTTCACCTGCAACTAACAACGCTATAAGAGGGGCTGAGCAAAGCGGTAACATAGCCAAACAATGGTTTGCTGGGAAGGTGACAACAAGTTAGAGGTTCATGGCAATTAGGGATGGCTTGAGCAGCAAGTGATAGGTAACGCAGCATAGCGATAGAACGAAGCAACTAGCATAGCAATGATAGTAGTGAGATCCAGGGTAGCGGTCATCTTGCCTGAAATCCCGCAAGGAAGAAGAACGAGTCCATGAAGAAGACGAACGGATGAAGCCGAACCAAGCGTAGACGAACGAATCCTCACGATCGCAACGAAACAGGAACTAACAAGAAGAAGCACACAACAAAGTAAACACACCACACATGAACAAGGAATGATGCACAACAAAGCATGATCCATGACAAAGCTACATGAAGCTACCCATGGCAAGAGATGATGCAAACAAGAGCAACACATCAAAGCAAGTTTAAATGAGGCCGGGAACAACATATAACAATTCCGGTAAGTCCTTATATGCAAATTTCGAAATTGTTCCAGATCTGAATAAACCTTATGTTAAAGTTGTTAAACAGCAAGTTAAAATGCACCACGATGATCTACACGAAATTCTAGTCAAGTTACATATAAAGTTCATTTAATTCGGAGCTACGGCCTAGAAGATATGAGCAAAACAAGATAAACATGGCATTGATGCAAAATGCACTCAAACATCAAACAAACACCTCAAAACAAGGATGCAACATGATAATATGAAGCTACATGCAAAATCAAGGAAGTATCATGTAGAGCACACTCAAAACGGAGCAACGGTTCAACACATACACTCTATACAAGGCATAACAACAATCTGTCCAAAACAGCAACTAGGCATATTGCAAGCATCAAAACAATATGCTACAGCACCTCAATATGAAAACAAAATGCATGGGCATGAAGCACAGGTAAAGCATGACAAAACATGAACACTGAGCTATCTCCAAAAATCACTAGAACATGCTCAAAAACACATGGCAAGATTGCAAATAATAACAGTTTCAGACTTATCAGGAAATAACATCAGGTTGCAATGTTTAGAGCTATCAAACAACATGTTACAGGAACTTATCATGGCAAACAAAGGCATGGCATGATACTACTAAATGCATAGAACAAAAGTCCCTTACTGACCATGAGCCAAAAAGGATCAGAAGATATGATGGCACCCATGTAAACATGGCAAGTTATATTACAGATTCATACATGGCAGGAACAACAATAAGTAGGCATGTTCGTGAGCTTGAACCACTCACCACAGAGCAATACATGGCATGGCAAGGCAACTCACAGTAATAAGACATGGCATAGAGTCTATACATGGCAAGAACAACAACATAGCATGCTTGGATCAACTACAACAACCTTGGCAAAATTGAATAACATGTAAACGATCTGCCAGGAAACATTTTATAGCAAAAGTAGAGCTCGATTGACTCAAGCTATGGCACTCCATAATTGCAAAAAAGGGCATGGATGGATAGAGCAGGACATGTATAACAAAACATCCTTAGTTAAGTATCTCAAAATAAGCATGGATCTCTCTGTAGCATCAAGTTTAAATGGCATAAAAATATCAGCAGAACAGGGGCTGAAATCAGCAACATCATGAAGCCTAGTTTGCATGCTTGTGCTAGTCACCACAGAGATCACAAAAATACATGGCATACACCACTGTAAAGATGGCATGGCATATTACAAAACACATGTAGGACTCAAGTTCATAGGGTGCACACATCAATCATGGCAAAAATGACAAAAGTGCATGTTCTGTTAACAGACAGCAGACAACATCATATAGCACTTTTGCAACGATGATTCAGGCACCAAGATGGACTCAAATGAACGTGATGCAATGGAATTAAATGTAGAGCATCTCATGACGAACATCTTGATATATTATACATGCAAAACGGATCTACGGATGAGAAGATATGGCATGTTAAACAGGGCATAAGAATGCAAAAAATTACAGGGACTTAGTGAAAAACTACCAGCGCGGGATCCAGATCGGGGGAACTATATTCCTCGAACAGAGCAGCCATGGCGGAAGTCAACGCCGACGGGGAGGGGGCGTGGGGCTCCGGCGGGGCTCGGGATGGCCGGGAATCGATGGATCCGAGCATGGGGAATCCATTCCCGGGGACAAGGCGGCTTGGGGTGGCACGAACGCGTAGATCGGGGCGCCATGGCCGGTGGTGCCATGGAGTGCTCTACACAGCCACGGGAGAGAGAGATGAGTACGGGGGAGAGGAAGGAGAGGGAGAGGGGCGGCAGATCAGGGCTCCGGTGACCTGGACGCTGCTCCGGCGACCTCCTGTGGCCGCGCGTCGGCGGTGGCGGGTGGGAGACGAGGAGGAGTTGCGGGATCGGGCTCCTGCCCCGATCCAGAGCGGGGAGGCGCAGGGCGCGTGATGGTTGGGCCTGGGGTGGCCCGGGATGGGCTTCCCGTGGGCCTGCAGGGCCGCGCGGTGGAGGAAGGAGGCTGGGGGCGAGGTGGCGCGCGCCAGTTGGCTGAGACGGCGGTGGCGATGACGTGGCGCTCCACGATTGGCCGGGGCGACGTGTCCGGCGGACATGTCCGGCACGGATGGACATGTCCGGCGGCGCGAGGAGGACGAAGCTAGGGTTAGGGGGCGAATCATCCGCGAATCTCGGGGGAGGGGCACATATATATAGGTAGAGGGAGCTAGGAGAGTCCAAATGAGGTGCGGTTTTCGGCCACGCGATCGTGATCGAACGACCGAGAGCATGGAGGGGAGTTTGCTGGGTTTTGGGCCACTTTGGAAGGGGTGTTGGGCTGCAAACAAAAGAGGCTTTTGCGGTTACCCAGTTAACCGTTGGAGTATCAAACGACCTCCAAATGGCACGAAACTTGACAGGCAGTCTACCGGTGCTATACCAAGGCCGCTTGACAAACCGCGGGCCATTCCGAGAAAGTTTAATACCCGCACACGAAAAGAGGTAAAAGGGGGCGCCGGGAGACATAGGCGTGCCGGATTGCAAAACGGACAACGGGGAAAATGCTCGGATGCATGAGACGAACACGTATGCAAATGCGACGTACATGATGACATGATATGAAATGCAGATGATGACATGGCAAAGTGCAACACGCAAGCAAATGACATGGCAATGACAGCGAATAACTGGCGACACCTGGGCATCGGATCCGGGGCGTTACAGTCTTTCACCTTGTAGTTGAGACTCAAGAAATCGAATTGATTCAGACAGTGAGTTTGAATAGCTTGTGCAAGCGGTAGTGGCCAATAACTCGAACAGTAAACCAAGACAGGACTTTGGGGTTGTCTCACTGTCTTCAAGATAGTTTTCCTTAGCTATTTTATCAGCTTTGTTGGAGACCAACAAGGATGTCTCACGATCATGAACCTTATCTACATTACTTCCTTTACCATTGTTTAATAAGGCACTCTTCCCCAATATTCTGTCAGCATTCGAAAAGAAGAAACAAGCAGACACATAACATGTTTAGCATGTACTAGTATAGGAAACTCATTTTGGTGTACCAATTCATTAGTAAGGTGGACAAGATTAAACTACCAAGTCTTCTATTGCCAAGTAGTACATTATAAAAGCATCAAACAAACATATATCTATGTCCTATGGTCACTGCATTGTCTTGACAAATCAAAATAGAGACACGGTTCAAATCATATCAGTTAAAGAGAAAGCAACACTGA
Source organism: Aegilops longissima (assembly GCA_021605205.1). NCBI lineage: Eukaryota > Viridiplantae > Streptophyta > Magnoliopsida > Poales > Poaceae > Aegilops > Aegilops longissima. The sequence continues at coordinate 210,161,252 of CM038679.1, read as the reverse complement.
AAGAATACAAAGCGTGGGAAACTAGACGGCACAACAAGATTTCAGATGGGTACCACGGGTCTACATGTACAACAACACTATTGGCCCCGCAGATGCTAGTAATGTGCATGATATGAGAAGTCAATCAGATACATAATTGAAATTGAAATCAACAGAGCTATTTATAAGAGCAAACCTGTTAAAGGAACATGCGTAAATAGACCTGTTGTGCCATTGGAGTTTCCATTGGATCGTTCGATTTAAAAATAAGTTTGTATGAGTAAATACAGGGATACAAGAGCAAAGCAATATGCACGATAGCAATGGAATCTTAAATGACAATAGTTGTTCTTCAGGTTTAAGCACTTGTTCTACATGAACAGAGTACAGTAAGATGCAAGCATATAGTACTTAAAATAAAATGAGCTCATAGACCTTACCACATCTTGGTCCGGGACCAGTACAGAATAAGCCGTTCCCAGTCATCGTCCAGTAAATGCGTCTCAGGAGAGTGTAAGGGAATTTGATGAGTTTCTTTGCTAGTGAAGTACTTTTTCTTCAGGTAATTCCGATACTGCCACCAAGAATTCTTGAAGATAATAGAGGTATTAGCACAGGTTACCTCATCCTGAGTTTCCAAATCGGTCCTTCTCTATAGAGAAAAATGGGAAAAAATGTTGTATTATAACCATCATGGAGGCAGAATGTATGGGACAAAGCAAAGTAATTGTCATGAATAACATTACTTACAATTAACTCCTGGACAAACACCTACAACTGGCATTTTCATTCATCTTCAGTATAATATTTCCATGATGGGAAGATACGCACATAGGAACAACATAAAATTGGATAGATGCTAAACTATGAATGGCTGGTTGTGCTTCCTCCACAGGAATAGGTGTACCAACTGGTGGAGTTGGGGTTCGCCATGGTAGTACTGGCACTTTAGGCACCGGAGCTGCCTTACTAACTGCTCTTGTTTGGGAGATCTGTGATGGAGATGGTGCTGTCTCAACAGGAACTGGGTTACTATCTGCGAGGGTTGGGGTCAGATTGGGTGAAGCTGGTTCTCTGTCCATTGCAGTAGGGGTAAAATCTGTGAGAGTCTGGGTTATGTGTGGTTAGGCTAGTTCTCGTGCATGTACAACCAGGGTGCTATCTCCACCAAGAGGTAGCCCTGTTTTATTTGAAGACCGTGTTTTTACTCCGCTAGATACTGCCATCACCCGCTCCAATTCAAATAGCTGATAAACAGGAAACATAGTTGAATGTACAGACATTGTATGAGAGACAGATGCAATAGATAGTGTGGAAAAAGAGGGCATGAAATAGTTGACATGTATATTGTTTAACTAAAACAGATAGCATGACATAATTTCACATATATGATGTCTATCTAAACTAGGTAGCATAGCATAACATAATTCAAAGATATGATGACTAATTAAACAGGATCGCATGACATAATTCACATACATGTTATCTAAGTAATAAGGATCGCATGATTTAATTAACATATGTGATTTATATGCTAAGCAGAGGGCATTCGCATATATGATGTCTGAACTAAGAACATGGTGTTGAACATTGTATATATGATGTCTAAACTATGCAATGCAACACACCATATGCATGATATGAGTAGTATAACCGTGCCAAGTTAGAGCATACACCTCGGTGGGGGAATAGGACTGGTCATCTGTCTCTGAATCCATCTCTAAGGAGCTATCGGAACCCAGCAACAGATCTGCTTTGACAGGTAGCATTGTCTGCTCTGAAGGCCTTGTTTTCACTCCAGATTTTTTTCATCACCCACTCAAATGGCTGATTCATAGGAAGAGTAGGTTAATGTACAAACATTGTCGACAAATGGAAATGTAATGAAGAAAAGGATGGGCAAGATATTATTCAAATATATGATGCCTGGTTAAACAGGTTGGCATTGCATATTTCACATATATTATGGCTGGCTAAAAGACATGAGACTGCATAATTCCCATATATGATATTGAAACTAAACAGGTGGCATTACAGAACATGTCTAAACTAAGCAGATGACATATATGATGTTGAAAGTAGGCACTGCAAGGCAAGATATGCATGATATGACTAACATCATCATGCCAAGTTAGAGCAAACACCTTGGGGGTAAATAGGAGTTTTCAGCTGCGTCTGAATCCGCCTTAGAACAGATATCTTCCTCTGGATTACAATCTAGAGAGGGGAGGGAGGGTTTGCCATTGAACCCACCATGGAGCGATGTCTGCATGACATTGTATTGCCGCGCAAAACTCTTCTCTTTTTCTCTACATGTTCAACATGACTGCATTTATATCCACATGCATACAAAAAATATAGTGAGCTTATGTAAGGAGAGCATGCAGAAATCTAGAGTAATGGTAACAACCAGTGGATGGATCCAAAAATAATGATAGCGGGCTGATGATTGCTTTAATTTAATAAAAAAATAGATGATGATTGCTTTACTATTTGTTTCCCACCCAAGATGAACAACATAGGCATACCCTAGGTGAACCAGATATTAGACAAAGATACTATTCATTCCTGCCTCGATATGTGCCCCACAACTAATTTAGAACTCAAGTTTGAACATCAATTTGGACCCGACTTGGAGTCTAAGAGACGAACAGGACAATAAAGTAGCAGGTAATATTAAGCAATGCATAACATAAGCATGAACAAAAGAGTGCGACCTCTCTTATGGACCCGTGTACTCCTCAGGTTCATCTGTTGAGTCGATGATGGGGAAGATGGAGCTCCGGCTTGCCTCCGATGTGCCGGAGTCTAAGGGAAGCACCTTCTTCCCCTTCTTCTCGAGCAACATCGCCTCCGGGTTGGTTCCCCCTTCTCCGATTTCTTTTATGAGCTCCTCGACCACTAAGGGCTGCAGGCGTTGCACCTCCATCCCAATTCTATCCTCCTCCTGTCCATCTTCGCCTACTATTGCGAGGCATATCTGGGTGTGATGCCGTCTGTGGCGCTTCTGCGCCACTTCTTCTTCCTCCACGCCAGCGAAGGCCATATTTCCGGGTGTAACAATTTCGTCACATCCGGCAAAGCCAACTCAATCTCAAGCACCAGGAAGAGAGCCGACAACATTTGGGCCAAATGGGTCATGATGGACGCTAAGTGCGTCCACCCGCACTTGGCATTACCAATGGAGGCGCCTTGTTAGATAATAATGAGAAATAAATGAGACAAAGAGACACGGATTTTTACGTGGAAACCCTTGCGGGAGAAAACCACGGACGCACGAAGGCGCAATCACTATGAGGAGGAGTATTACAGGCACGAGACGATGCACCGCCCGAAGTGCGACTACATGGGGTATATAAGAGGGCAATACATGAGATTCCTTGAGGACAAGTAAACGAGTTGTACTCAGACGCTGCGTCGACGCCAACGCAAAGGCCCACACCGTTTGTACTACGTCTAGTCCAACACGGTACTAGAATTTAGATCATAATTTAACAATCTCCACCTTGATCCAAATTCCCTCCAGTAGTCGAAGAAAGTGAATAACTCCATCCAAGTCAGCTTAAACACCTTGTGCATCAAAGTCCATAGGACTAGTGAGAAATACCAACTAAGCCTGAGCAAAGCTCAAACTTATTGGTCGGAACTGGCTTTGTCATCATATCAGCAGGATTATCATGAGTACTTATCTTGCATACCTTCAAATCACCTTCAAAGAACAACATCTCGAATATAGTGATATCTCGACATCAATGTGCTTTGTTCTCTCATGATACATTGGATTCTTTGTAAGATATATAGCACTTTGACTGTCACTAAATACGGTAGGGCAAGATGAGTCTCCACAAAGCTCAGCAGTACAAACCTCTCAACCAGATAGCTTCTTTGCATGCCTCGTAAATAGCCATATACTCGAATCGGAGTGGAACAAGCCACAATAGACTGCAAAGTTGCTCTCCAACTCACAAAGACAACCACCAATGGTGAAAACATAACCTGTGAGTGATCTTCTCTTATCCAAATCACCAGCAAAATCAGAATCAACAAAACCAACAAGTCCATCTCCAGTTTTCCCAAACTGTAAGTACATTAGAAGTACCACGCAGTATCGAAAATCCACCGAACTGCTTTCCAATGCTCTTTTCCGTGATTAGCCATGTATCTATCGACAACACTCAACGATATGATAAGTCAGGATGAGAACAAACCATGGCATACATAAGTGAACCAACTGCACTCGAATAGGGAACTCTAGACATGTACTCAATATCCGTGATCGACTTAGGACATAAAGTCGATGATAATTTGAAGTGTGCAGCTAACGTGTACTCACCGGCTTGTCATTATGCATATTAAAACGACGAAGAACTTTATCAATATATCCCTTCTGACTTAGATATACTTTTCCAGACGATCTATCTCTGGATATTTCAATGCCAAGAATTTTCTTTGCTGCACCCAAATCCTTCATCTCAAATTCATTACTCAATTGCTTCTTTAGTTCATTAATCTCTGACATACTCTTTGCAGCAATAAGCATATCATCAACATAAAGGAGCAAATAAACAGTTGAACCGTTGACAGTTTTCAAATAAACACAACTATCATAATTAGACCTTTTGAAACCTTGAGAGAGCATAAAGGTGTCAAATCTCTTGTACCACTGTCTCGGGGATTGCTTCAATCCATAAAGAGATTTCTTTAACTTACGCATGCTTTTCTTTTCCAGAATAACAAAACCTTCAGGCTGTTCCATATAAATATCCTCTTCTAATTCTCCATGTAAGAATGCAGTTTTAACATCCAATTGTTCAAGCTCAAGATCATGCATGGCAACAATATCGAGTAAAGTGCTAATAGAGCTATGCTTCACAACAGAGAAAAGACTTCGTTATAGTCAATACCTAGAATCTGACTGTAACCTTTATCAACTAGCCTTGCTTTATATCTTGTCTCATCATTAGGAGAAACACCTTCTTTCCTCTTGAAAACCCACTTGCAACGAATAGGTTTCTTCTCTCTAGGCAATTTTACTAAATCCCAAGTGCCATTCTTTTCAAGTGATTCCATCTCATCATGCATAGCGGTCATCCACTTATTACTATCACCGAAATAATAGCCTCGGAATATGAAGAAGGCTCAGAATTACCTTCAATTTCTTCTCGCAATGATAAAGCAAAAGAAACAATATTGCACTCTTCAATTAACTCGTCAGTTTATTAATACCCGCCTAACTCACACGCAAGTAGATTCCAACTGGGTGGAACAATATGCTGATTTGGAGTAGGAGTGACATGATCATCATTAACGACGGGTTCATCATGTGCATCAACAATTTCATTACCAGATGTATCACCGAATCAATAACATGCTCCACCGAACAGAGGCTCCTCGAACAATAGGCTGCTGTTCACTCTCAACGGAACATTAGTAGATGGAACATCATGTAACATAGCAGATTCATTAAATATAACATTTCGCTAATAACAACCTTCCGGGTTTCAGGATTCCACAATTTAAAACCTTTAACACCAGACTTATAACCAAGAAAGATGCACTTAACAGCCCTAGGCTCCAACTTTCCATTATCAACATGAGCATAAGAAGGCAACCAAAAACTCTCAACTCGTGAATAATCAGCAGTGAACCGCACCATACCTCAATTGGAGTTTTCTTATTAAGAGCAATAGATGGTGAACGGTTAATGAGATAACAAGCAAGGAAGCGGTCTCATTTCAAAACGCTTATGCAAACCTGCATTGGACAACATGCAACGGGCTCGAAATAATGGTCCTGTTCATACGCCAAGAACACCGCTTTGTTGAGGAGTATATGAACGTGTAATGTCCGACAATGCCTTCAGACTTGCAATAATTCTTAAATTGCTTAGAGCAGAATTCCATACCATTATCGGTAAGTATTTTTACCTTCCTCTCGCTTTGTCTCTCAATCATAATCTTCCACTCCTTAAATCTGAGAATGCTTCATATTTATGCTTCAAGAAATAAGGCCAAACTTTTCTCGAATAATCATCAATAATAGTCAGATATAACTTGCACCACCTAATGACTTCTTGTAGATGGTCCCCATAAATCGAATGCACATATTCAAGAATACCTTGGTTGTATGAGTCAAGTGTTGAACTTCACCCTCTTGTGCTTGCCAAGATACAATGCTCACAAAATTTTAATTTACCGTGTTCATATCCATCAAGAAGACCTGTCTTATTTAACTATGCTAAACCAAGTTCACTCATATGTCCAAGACGATATGCCAAAGGTTAGCGAGATCACAATCGAATTCTTTGAAATAAGCGGAGTAGCATTACTCAAACGGTAGAACCTCAAGGTAATAAAGACCATTGGTCGAACTTAAGTCACCTTTCATCACAACAAGGGAACCTTTGGTGACCTTCAAAACACTATCTCCACCTGAATATTTGTACCCCTTCGCATCAAGGGCACTCATAGAAATAAGATTTCTTCATCTTCGAATATACCAAACATCATCAAAGTTCTGATTATGCCATCGAACATCTTGATTCGAATAGAACCTATGCCTTCAATCTTGCATGGTGAATTATCAAAACCCAAAACAGAACCAGCAGCAGTAGTGGAATCAAAATTATTAAACCAATCTTTATGTGGACACATATGAAAAGTGCATGCGGTGTCAAGTATCCACTCATCATTGGTCTCAGCACATCTAGCAATAACGACAAGAGCATCATCGGAACTATCATCACGAGCAACGTTAGCAGAATTTTCACCTGGTTTGTTACCTTTCCTCTTTTCCTTGTTACGCAACTTGAAACACTCGGAGATGTCATGCCCGCCTTTGCTGCAATATCTGCAATACTTCTTGTCTTCGATTGCGACCGCCCCGTGGCCGTTCTTACTTTTGCCTCTGCTTCCATTATTGGAGTTCTTCTCCTTTGTCCCGCCACAACAGATAATCCCTCCGCTTGGGATGAACTCGAACCATCATGAGGCACCATTAATTTCATCTTCTCCTTAGAGTTCAAAGCTTCATAAACTTCATTAAGCGTGAGAGTATCACGATTGTATAATATGGTGTCTCTAAAATTGGTATAAGAACTTGGCAAGGAACAAAGTAACATTAAAGCAAAGATCCTCCTCTTCATACTTAACCTCCATTGCAGCTAGATCAGATATGATCTCCTTAAATTCTGAAATATGATTCAAAACATTACCTCCCTCGGGTAACCTGTGCAGGAATAATTTTGCTTCAGATGCATCTTGTTGGTGAGATCTTTGGTCATGCAAATCCTTCCAATTTTAACTATAGAGCGGCGGCAGTTTTTCACTCAAAACTTCCCGCAAAATATTATTATGCAAATGGAGTTGAATTTGTGACAAAGCCTTACAATCAATTCTTTTCTCCTCATCAGTCCAATCCTGAATTCTGTTCTTCCCAAAACTATCCAAAGGCTTCATCATAGTCGATGTGTTAACAACGCCAAGATCTTGACTTGCCATAAGGTAAACCTTGTGTCACGGTTCAGCAGCGGAAGATCGTACTTCATGGATGCCATGAATCGATAAAACTGTGTACACAAAGTAGTACAAGCCCGGTAGAAAAATTCTTGACAGAATTAATTAATGCGGAGCAAAAATAATAGAATAAATAGCACCTATAAGTATTAGGCAGTGGACGGAGCAATTGATATGGAAAAACAACGCCCGTACTAATACTCTGTACTAGAACTTCACGTGGCCGAAGCAGCAGCAGCAACTTCAAAACAAATCAGCCTTGTACCTCGGGACGTGAACTTGATGCGTGGCCGATCAGCGCCAAACGAAGATGTGGACGGCTTCACGTGAAGGAACAGCGGCCGGATAGATTGCTCCTCCTCGGGTCTTGAGCGTTTTAACACGGCGGCGCAGCAGCTCGAACAGCTAGCAACGATCGATCACGGACAAGCAGAGGAATCTCCGAACTTGATCTGGACCCGGTCAAAATCGACCGACTGTCGGTCTCGGCGACTTCTTGGGCGACAACAAGACAAAACGCAACCCTAAGTTTCGTCTCAAACCTCGTGATTCGAACCTTAGCTCAGTATACCACTTGTTAGATAATAATGAGAAATAAATGAGACAAAGAGACACGGATTTTTACGTGGAAACCCTTGCGGGAGAAAACCACGACGCGAAGGCGCAATCACTATGAGGAGGAGTATTACAGTGCACGAGACGATGCATCGCCCAAGTGCGACTACATGGGGTATATAAGAGGGCAATACATGAGAGTCCTTGAGGACAAGTAAACGAGTTGCACTAAATGCGTCGACGCCAACGCAAAGGCCCACACCGTTTGTACTACGTCTAGTCCAACACGGTACTAGAATTTAGATCATAATTTAACACCCCAGTTTAACAAGGGTGGCCCCACGCAGAGCTCGCTGACGAGCGGGCATCGCCGGTGTTGGCACAGATGCAGACCGACCTGAAGCTGGGCAACGCGAAAGCGGCGAAGGTCACAGGGGCCATTCTCCTGAGCGAATTCTTGATGTTGCGCATCGCCCTGCTCCAGGCGCGAGCGCGCCCCTTGTGGAAGCTTGGAGATGGCGAAGACAAGACCCGCCTGAGGCCGGGGGCCCTGCCTGACGACGAACTGGATGTTGTCCTGCGCATCCTGGTTGGGAATAACCAGGAGTACCACCGAGCGCCTTCACTCCTTTGTTCCTTTGCAAGGACTGGGAGCCGCTCGTGGTCTCCAGGCCAACCTTCGACGCGTGCGGGCTGGTGCCGCCTGCGCTCTCCGGAACCCCGGCAGCGCCGAAGCCGGTGGAGCTATCTTCTGACGAGTCCCGTGGGGGGAAAGAAGAGGAGGGGGACTCGGAAGCGACCCTCGAAGAGATGGGGGAAACTCCCCTTGAGCAAAGCCGAAATCCTCCGCTCCCTCCCTGACGAGGCCTAGATCGATGCCTGCCAGGAGGAGGGAGAACTGTCTGTCATTCCGACAAGGAGCAGGTCGTCATTGGTTCCTCGAGATGTTGCCCCTGTCTTGACGCCTCCCGGGGCCGGCTCCGGCCCTTCTGCTGCGCCGCCTTCTGCCGCCGGAGCCCGCGTGCCCACTTCTCAGGCCTCGACGCTTTCAGGCTTCAAGCTTCTCAAGCGGAGGGTGGAATACACCATGGTGGACCAGTAAGTGCTTGGTCTCCTTCTTTTCTTTGCTCATGTCGCTGCTTCCTGACTTTCGTCTTTGGTTTTCCAGGCCGCTGTCTGCGGCGAAGAAGAGGAAAGAGGGTACGGCGGCTGCGCCCCTTCTGCTGAGAAAGGAGACGCGAGTGCTCGCACCTCCCCAGCCGGTCGTCTTTGCGAGGCCAAGACGAGCATCGGCGGGAGGAGTCAGCCCCCATGGCCCCGCTGGCCCCGGAGGTGCCGGCGTCTGGCCTCGCTGAAGAGGTCCCGACTGCTCCGGAACCCGCAGTCTCCCAGGCCCTGGTGACGGCGTCGCCTCCTCCTACTGCCGCACCTCCACTCCCAGGTTCTTCTGCCTCTGCTGCTGTCCTGGAGCATGCTCTTTTGGAGATGACCCAGTTGCTGGCAGATCTCCTGAGCACGGACCCGCGCCTGGTGTCCGGACGCCTGGAGCTGGCCTCTGGCTGGCTTCACTCCGACTCGGTGGTTAGCGCGACGCTGAGCCAAGCCGCGGTGTCTTCCGAGAAGGAGAAGCAGAGTGCTGCCAATGCTGGAGCTGATCGTGAGGCGGCACTGAAGGACGCCAAGGCCGCCCGCGACCGCTGTCGAGAGCTGGAGGACAAGCTGAAGAGCCTGCGCGACAAGCACGCGGCCGCCAGGTGAAGGAGATGAAGGCCCGGGAGGACGCCGTCAAGAACCGTGACGCTGAGCTGGGAGAGTTGGGGAAAACGCAGGCCGCTGAGCGCAGCCGGCTGGAAGAGCTGGATCGGAAGGTGAAGGCGAGGGAGGCCGATCTTGACGCCAAGGCAGGAGTCCTGGCCGAAGACCGTGTGACCTTTGCTGACCATGAGAAGAGGTCTCGTGTGGGACTGAAGACGCTCTATGAGCACAGCTTGGAGAGGCCGCTGACCACTGATGAGGACGGCCCCGCCCTGCTGCTTCCCCTCTTGGTGAAGGCGCTCGAGGAAGTCGCGGATGGTATCAGTCCCATGGCGGAGGCAGAAGCTCGCGTCCTGTCTTCAGCTGCATTGACTCGCGTCTTCAGCCATCTGCAACTCCGCGACCCCAACGCTTGTCTTGACGAGCTGCTAGAGCCTGTGGTTGATGATCACTGCGCAGCCGCCGCCGCAGCTGTGCAAGGTCAGGTGGAGGCCCTGCTGAAGAAGTGATACGTCTCCAATGTATCTATAAATTTTTTTGCTCCATGCTATATTATCTATTGTTTCGGACTATATTGGGCTTTATTTTCCACTTTTATATTACTTTTGGGACTAACTTATTAACCGGAAGCCCAACCTGTAATTGCTGTTTTTTGCCTATTTCAGTGTTTCAAGAAATGAATATCAAACAGAGTCCAAACGGAATGAAATCTTCGAAACATGATTTTCTCATCGATAAGACCCAGAGACTCCAACCTCCATCAAGAAAGCCATGAGGCGGTCACGAGGTGGAGGGCGCCCCTAGGCGCGCCCCGCCTCGTGGCCCTCAAGCTCCACCGACGCATTCTTCCTCCTATATATACCTACGCACTTCAACAGATCAGATACGGAGCCAAAACCTAATTCCACCGCCGCAACTTTCTCAGATCCACGAGATCCCATCTTGGGGCATGTTTGAGCTCCATGTAAGTGGATTTCACCACGGAGGGCTTCTACATCAACATCATAGCCTCTCCGATGAAGTGTGAGTAGTTTACCTCAGACCTTCGGGTCCATAGTTAGTAGCTAAATGGCTTCTTCTCTCTTTTTGGATCTCAATATATTGTTCTCCCCCTCTCTTGTGGAGATCTATTTGATGTAATCTTCTTTTTGCGGTGTGTTTGTTGAGATCGGTGAATTGTGGGTTTATAATCAAGATTATCAATGAGCAATATTTGAATCTTCTCTGAATTCTTTTATGTATGATTGAGTTATCTTTGCAAGTCTCTTCGAATTATCCGTTTGGTTTGGCCAACTAGATTGGTAGTTCTTGCAATGGGAGAAGTGTTTAGCTTTGGGTTCAATCTTATGTGTCCTTACCAAAGGACCTAAAGGGTTGCAAGGCACGTATTGTATTGTTGCCATCGAGGATAACAAGATGGGGTATTTATCATATTGCATGAATTTATTCCTCTACATCATGTCATCTTGCTTAAGGCGTTACTCTGTTTTCATTAACTTAATACTCTAGATGCATCTTTGGATAGTGGTCGATGAGTGGAGTAATAGTAGTAGATGCAGGTGAGTCGGTCTACTTGTCTCGGACGTGATGCCTATACACATGATCATACCTAGATACTCTCATAGCTATGCTCAATTCATCAATTGCTCAACAGTAATTGCTCACCCACCGTAAAATACTTATGCTCTTGAGAGAAGCCACTAGTGAAATCTATGGCCCCCGGGTCTATTTTCATCATATTAATCTTCCTACACTTTATTATTGCTTTGATCTTTACTTTGCCTTTTCATTGTACTTTGCATCTTTATATCAAAAATACCAAAAATATTATTTATCATCTCTATCAGATCTCACTCTCGTAAGTGACCGTGAAGGGATTGACAACCCCTATTCGCGTTGGTTGCGAGGAGCTATTTGTTTTGTGTAGGTACGAGGGACTTGCGTGTGGCCTCCTACTGGATTGATACCTTGGTTCTCAAAAACTGAGGGAAATACTTACGCTACTCTGCTGCATCATCCTCTCCTCTTCGAGGAAAACCAACGCAAGCTCAAGACGTAGCAAGAAGGATTTCTGGCGCTGTTGCCGGGGAGGCTTACGCAAGGTCAAGTCAAGATTTGGACTCCCGACAACGAGCCATTTCTGGCGCCGTTGCCGGGGAGTCTACGCAAAAGTCAGCATACCAAGTACCCATCACAATCCCTTATCTCTCGCATTACATTATTTGCCATTTGCCTCTCGTTTTCCTCTCCCCCACTTCGCCCTTGCCATTTTGTTCGCCCTCTCTTTCCCAATCTCCTCCTCTCTTTTCGCTTGCCTTTTTCCTGTTTGCTTGTGTGTTGGATTGCTTGTTACCATGGCACAAGATAATACCAAATTGTGTGACTTTACCAATACCAACAATAATGATTTCCTTAGCACTCCGATTGCTCCTCTTGCCAATACTGAATCTTGTGAAATCAATACTGCTTTGTTGAATCTCGTTATGAAAGATCAATTCGCTGGCCTTCCTAGTGAAGATGTCGCTACTCATTTAAATAGCCTCGTGGATTTGTGTGATATGAAAAATAAGAAAGATGTTGACAATGATGTTGTTAAATTGAAGCTATTTCCTTTTTCGCTTAGAGATCGTGCTAAAGCTTGGTTTTCGTCTTTGCCTAAAAATAGTATTGATTCTTGGAACAAGTGCAAAGATGCTTTTATCTCTAAGTATTTTCCTCCCGCTAAGATCATCTCTCTTAGGAACGATATTATGAATTTTAAGCAACTTGATCATGAACATGTTGCACAAGCTTGGGAGAGAATGAAATTAATGATACGTAATTGACCTACTCATGGTTTAAACTTGTGGATGATTATACAAAAAAATTATGCCGGATTGAATTTTGCTTCTAGAAATCTTTTAGAAATTTTTATGCCGCGGGAGGCACTTTTATGGAAATCACTTTAGGAGATGCTACTAAACTCCTAGATAATATTATGGTTAATTATTCTCAATGGCATACTGAAAGATCTACTAATAAAAAAGTGCATGCGATAGAAGAAATGAATGTTTTGAGTGGAAAGATGGATGAACTTATGAAATTATTTGCTACTAAGAGTGTTTTTTCTGATCCTAATGATATGCCTTTGTCTACTTTGATTGAGAATAATAATGAATATATGGATGTGAATTTTTTTGGTAGGACTAATTTTGGTAACAACGCGTATAGAGGGAATTTTAATCCTAGGCCTTATCCTAGTAATCTTTCTAATAATTATGGAAATTCCTACAACAACTCTTATGGAAATTTTAATAATATGCCCTCTGAATTTGAGAATAGTGTTAAAGAGTTTCTGAATTCACAAAGGAATTTTAATGCTTTGCTTGAAGAGAAATTACTTAGAGTTGATGAATTGGCTAGGAACGTTGATAGAATTTCTCTTGATGTTGATTCTTTAAAGCTTAGATCTATTCCTCCTAAACATGATATCAATGAGTCTCTCAAATCCATGAGAACTTCCATTGATGAGTGTAAAGAAAGAACCGCTAGGATGCGTGCTATGAAAGATGCCTTTATTAAAGCGTGTTCTTCCAATTTCCATGAAAATCAAGATGAAGATTGTAGCGACCAGACCTCATACAGTCTGATATCTATGCTCAGTATCATACCTGGATCAGTAATGCTGACACCACACAGTACTCGGAGGATTTATAACAGAGTAGCAATCACACACTTATTACAATTGAATGTCTCAAGAGAGAACTTAATAGAATAAAAATGGCTTAAGGCCATCTAAATACGATAACAGCGGAAGGCCTGGAAGAATAAGCGAGTCCGTCAACTCCAACGGCATCACTGAGTATAGAACCACGACCTAAGCACCTTACTGTCGTAAATTCGAAAAGTCTCGCAACATGAAACGCTGCAGTTCGAAACGGGTCAAGACATGGAATATCTTGGCAAGGTAACACATAGAGAATAATGGAATAATAAGCCTATACTACATGCATATATGGCTGGTGGAAAGCTCTCTGGTTACAGATTTTATGTAAAGCCGCTTTTTCCCTACTGCAAAGGAATAAATTTATTTAACTATCATGGTGGTTGTTAAACATTGAGAATGGTTGACAGCATTCTCAATCCCAATTAAAAGTACTCATTAAAAACCCAACAATATTAATTAGAAGTAACATGATGAGATTCACATGATATCCAAGTACTAGATACTCAAGATGTCCATAACCGGGGACACGGCTAACCATGATTAGTTTATACACTCTGCAGAGGTTTGCGCACTTTTCCCCACAAGACTCGATCTCCTCCGTTTGATTTCTCGCACTACATGGTGTTTGAGAAACGGATGACCGAGACATAGTCTTTCAGAAGCGCTAGCACCTTACATGTGGGTAGACCGTACCAACCTAGAACCCCTACATCAGCTAGTCTACCCGTAAGAGTTCGCACAACTTAATCAACTATGCCAGAGCCCATAATGGCTTGTGGCTGCACACGTAAGTTTCTTGTTTGAATAATCTCATGATCCCTTTGAGCGTGGGTGGCGGTCCGAAGAAAATACAGGCAAGTCCTGATGGAAACCAGGTGCCTCAATCCACCCAGATGTGTGTTTAAGTTGCCACCTTAAATAAACCATTAATTAACAATCTCACATCTGTCATGGATACACTGACCCAATCCACATCTACTAGCAAACAAACAAGCATACAATAAGTACTCATATAATGCACAGGTAAAACTCAAATAGAAGATCTAACCAGATAGTTCAACTTAAGAACTCCGGTTTGCAAAAAGAATCAAATCAAACGAAGCAACGAAAGTCAAACGGGGGAAGAAAACAGCTCCGTTTTACTAATCTGGATCTAAGTCAAATTTTACAGAAACAAAAACTTGTTTAAGTAGGTTATTCGAAAAGAGGGTTTCGAGACGAAACTCCAGGCGCTTGAATCGCCTGATTCCGATAAACGAGCGAAAAGTAAAACTAAAACAATAATCGGATCAGAAATCGCCATCAGAAAAATCACGAATTAAATCCGAGAAAGAGAAAACGACGAACGGGTTAACGAACGGACGTTCGTTAACTAAACTAATCTGACGAACGCGTTCGTTAAAAACGAACGAACGAACGTTCGCTATTTAACCTAACCGGAAAAAAAACCGAAACTAATAAAAACGAAAACTAAAAAAACCGGAAAAAAAACAAAGAAAACCGCCCGGTTTTTAAAAAAACCGGCGGCACGGTTTACGAGGCGGCGAACCTCGACGGCGGGGTCGGTGGTGAGTCGGCGGCGGGTCCATGACAATGGCGGCGGCGGCTAGGGTTAGGGTTAGGGTTTCCGGCGGGGTGGGCGGGCGGGTGGGTGGGCCAGGTGGGTCTGGGGCAGGATGGCTTAGGTGGGTTGTGGCGGGCGGCGCTTATTTAAAGTGCCCCGAGCGAGTCCCGCTCGGGCACTACCAAGGTCGGTCTTGCGTTGTTTTTTAAATAATTCCACGCAGAAGAAAAAATAAAAAGAAATACTAAACGGACTCCAAAAATTCCGAAATAAATTTTTCCCGGCTTCTAAAATCAAGCCGGACTAGATGAACATTTATCTGGGGCCTAAATGCAATTTTGAAAAACTCGCATTTTTCCTAAATTCAAATAAAATGGCGAAAAACTCCAAAATAAAATCTTATTTGATTTTATTATTAAATCTTCATTATTTCTTTATTTTGGGAAAGTCATTTTATCCCCTCTCTCATATTTTGCTAGTAGAAATAATTGAAGATAAAATAATTAAAATCAAATGATCCTATTTTCAAAATTTGAGAAAACTCAAATATGAAAATATCAAAATCCCCAACTCTCTCCGTGGGTCCTTGAGTTGTGTAGAATTCCTAGGATCTAGCAAAATGCAACAAAAAATATGATATGCAATGATGCTCTATGTATAACATTCCAAATTGAAAATTTGGGATGTTACAAACCTACCCCCTTAAGATGAATCTCGCCCTCGAGATTCGGGTTGGCTAGAAAATAGGTGAGGTGGTCCTTACAAATCTTCCTCTCGCTCCTGTGTGGCTTCATCCTCAGTGTGGTGGCTCCACTGAACTTTGCAAAACTTAATGACCTTGCTGCGAGTAACTCGACTAGCAAACTCGAGAATCTTAACTGGTTTCTCCTCATAGGTCAAATCATCATTCAACTGAATCACCTCTAGTGGCACAGTATCTCTCAGTGGTATATCCGCCATCTCTGCGTGACACTTCTTCAACTGAGAAACATGAAACACATAATGAACACCTGACAACCCTTCGGGTAATTCCAACTTGTACGCAACTTCTCCCATACGTTCCAAAACTTTGTATGGTCCCACAAAACGTAGCACTAATTTTCCTTTAACACCAAAACGCTTAACTCCTCGAAGTGGCGATACACGAAGATAAACTCTGTCTCCGACTTCGTATTCTGTCTCCTTGTGTTTTGAATCCGCATAACTTTTCTGTCTTGACTGGGCTACCTTGAGCCTATCGCGAATCAACTTTACTTTCCGTTCAGACTCCTTAATCAAATCCAGCCCAAACAACTGGCAGTCTCCAACTTCATCCCACAACAACGGGGTCCTGCACCTCCTTCCGTACAAGGCTTCGAAAGGGGCCATCTTCAAACTGGATTGATAACTGTTGTTGTAAGGAAACTCCGCATGTGGCAAATTTTCGTCCCAGCTGGATCCATAATCCAAGGCACAAGCTCTAAGCATATCCTCCAAAATCTGGTTGACTCTCTCAGTTTGTCCATCTGTCTGTGGATGAAAAGCTGTGCTAAACTCCACTGGTTCCCAAAGTTTCATGCAAGCGCTTGTAACTTTGAGGTGAATTGGGTTCCTCTATCTGATACGATACTCCTCGGAACTCCATGCAAGCATACAATCCTTGTCATGTATATCTTAGCCAATTTGGCACTGTTGTAGGTAGTCTTTACTGGAATGAAACGAGCTACCTTCGTCAAACGATCGACTACAACCCAAATCGAGTCATAGCCTGAACGAGTCCTGGGCAATCCCGTGATGAAATCCATACCTAGTTTATCCCACTTCCATTCGGGTATAAGCAATGGCTGTAACAATCCTGCTGGCTTCTGATGTTCTGCTTTAACCCTCTGATATACATCACAAACTGCTACGTACTCTGCAATGTCCTTCTTCATTCCGGTCCACCAGAAAGTATTCTTCAAATCCAAATACATCTTGGTATTTCCTGGGTGAATTGAATATGGTGAATCATGTGCCTCTTGTAGAATCAACTTCCTGATCTCCGGGTCATTGGGCACATAAACACGGTCTTCAAACCATAGGGTATCGTGCTCATCCTCACGAAATCCCTTAGCCTTTCCTTCGCTCATTCTCTCCTTTATAGAGGCAATCTCTTTGTCAGTCTTCTGAGCTTTCCTGATTATATCCATCAAAGTTGACTGAATCTCCAATGCTGATACATAGCCTCTCGGAACTATTTCCAAACATAGCTCTCGAAGATCCTCGGCTAACTCCTTTGGTAAACCTCCGGTCATTAGTGTGTTGACCTGACTCTTACGGCTCAACGCGTCTGCTACAACGTTAGCCTTTCCGGGGTGATAATGTAATCTCATATCATAATCTTTAATGAGCTCCAACCATCTCCTCTGCCTGAGATTTAACTCCTTCTGCATGAAGATGTACTTCAAACTCTTGTGATCCGTATACACCTCACAATGATTTCCAATGAGGAAATGTCTCCATGTTTTCAACGCATGCACTACGGCTGCTAACTCCAAATCATGAGTAGCATAATTTAATTCGTGAGGTTTCAGCTGTTGTGAAGCATACGAAACAACTCTTCCCTCCTGCATAAGCACTGCTCCAAGTCCTCGGCGTGAAGCGTCGCAATACACCTCATAATCCTTGGTCTGATCTGGCAGGATTAGCACTGGTGAGGTAACCAAACGTTTCTTCAACTCTTGGAAACTAGCTTCTTACTCCTCAGTCCAAATAAACTTGGTATCCTTCTTCAACAATTCTGTCATAGGCTTCGCAATCCTTGAGAAATTCTCAATAAATCTCCGGTAGTATCCTGCGAGTCCAAGGAAACTCCGGATCTCCCCAACTGTTGTTGGCGCTTCCCAGTTTGTCACAGTGACAACTTTAGTGGGGTCCACTGCTATACCTTCTCCGGATATAACATGTCCGAGAAATCCAACTTCCTTCAACCAAAACTCACACTTGCTGAACTTGGCATACAACTGATGTTCTCTGAGCTTCTCGAGTACCAAACGCAAATGCTCCTTATGTTCTTCTTCATTCTTCGAGTAAACCAAAATATCATCAATGAACACCACGATTTAACTTATCCAAAAACTCCATAAACACTTTGTTCATCATGTTCATAAAATAGGAAGGTGCTTTAGTCGCACCAAATGACATAACAAGATACTCATACAGCCCGTGCACGGTGGTAAAAGCCGCCTTAGGTATATCCCGCTCTCGAATCTTCAACTGATGGTACCCTGATCGCAAATCGATCTTGGAAAACACCTTAGCTCCTTGCAATTGGTCAAACAAGTCATTGATCATCGGCAACGGGTACTTGTTCTTAATGGTCACTTCATTCAATCCTCGATAATCAACAACCATTCTTAATGATCCATCCTTCTTTTCCACTAGAAGTACAGGTGATACCCAAGGCGAAGAACTTGGGCGAATTAAACCTTTATCCAGTAAATCCTTAATCTGCTTCTTAATTTCCTCCAAATCTTGGGCTGGCATCCTATACGGTCTCTTAGATATCGGACCAGTGCCTGGAAGTAGTTCAATCAGAAACTCAATGTCCCTATCCGGTGGCGTGCCTGGCAACTCTTCTGGAAACACGTCCGGGTAATCCCTTACCACTGGTACTTCCTCCTGCATAACTCCCGTTAAGGAATTTACATGTGATCTCCTCGGCTCATGCCGTGATACAAACTTGATTCTCCTCCCTTCTGGGGTGGTAAGAAAAATCGACTTACTGGCGCAATCTATGTTCCCTCCATACTTCGATAACCAATCCATGCCTAATATCACATCCAATCCTTGAGATTCCAGAACTATTAGGTCCGAGGGAAATACATAGTATCCAATCCTTAATGGCAGTCGATCACACCATATACTAGCCATGTATTCTGCTCCGGGTGAGGTTACTAGCATGGGTGACCTAAGGGCTTGGGTTGGTAGTTTATACTTATCCACAAATCCCTTGATATGTATGAATGCGATGCACCAAGATCAAAAAGAACAACCGCAGAAAAGTCTTAACCAAAACTTACCTATTCTGCTATCCGGCTGAGCTTCAACCTCCTCCACGGTAACGTGGTTCACTTGTCCCTGTTGAAAGGGTTCGCTTCTTTCCGAGCTTCCATTACCATTACCATTTTGGCCTTCTGGACAATCATTTGCATAATGCCCGGTCTTGCGGCACTTAAAGCAAGTGATGTGGCCCAGGTCTACCTTGGATGGTGTTGACGGGTTGGTGCGGTTTTGTCCATTGCTTCCTCCATTCCCGTTCCCATTCTTTGTGCCATTATGGTTGTGCGAGCTACCTCCTCCATGGGTATGCTGAAATTGTCCTCCGGCTTCGGGTAAAGCGAAGTTTCTCCGAGCCCGAGTTATTCTTCCCCTGTCCATACTTTCTCTTGCGACTGTCAATCTGCTGCTGCTTCCCTTCAATCATGAGAGCACGATCTACTAACTCCTGGTAGCTATTGAAGGTGGCTACCATCAACTGCATGCTCAGCTCATCATTCAGTCCTTCTAGAAACTTCTCCTGCTTAGCTGCGTCCGTAGCAACGTCATCTGGGGCATAACGTGCTAGCTTACTAAAATCATCCACATACTGGCCAGCTGTCCATCCTCCTTGGCGCAAGTTGCGAAACTCACGCTTCTTCATGGCCATAGCTCCTGCTAAAACATGGGCAGTACGGAAAGCTTGCTGAAACTGGTCCCATGTGACAGTGTCTACAGGGTAAGTGGCTGTAAAATTCTCCCACCATGCTGTTGCGGGTCCTTCAAGTTGATGTGTGGCAAATTTAACCCTTTCTCCATCTGTACATCATGCAGTGGTCAACTCCCTCCCTGTCTTACGGAGCCAATCATCTGCAACAATCGGCTCGGTGCTACTGGAAAACACCGGCGGATTCAGCCTTAAGAAACAGGTCAAATGGTCAACAAGTGGTGGTGGCGGTGGGTTGTTGTTGTTGTTGTTGTTGCCTTGGTTCTGTACCAAGGTTTGAATCAAGGCATTCTGCTGCTGCATCAACTGAGTGATCTCTCGCGGGAAAACAAATCCGGGGTCGCGTCTCGGAGGCATCTGAGGGTTTATAGAAAAGACGAGAGTTAAGAATAGAATGAGGTCTAGAGAGAAACACTACCCATATGCACATGAGACAAATCACACAATATCACTCCAAACAATTCAAACAAGGGCATACAACGGTCTATCTATCGTTACAAAGTGCTGGAACTAAAACTAATTTAAAAATGGGGGAAATCTACTACTGTTATGGTGGTCAACTAGAAAAACTGCTCCGATGAAGACTCCATGATATCTGCTCCAGCTTCATCTTCGAAATCATCATCACTAGGATCGGAATCGGTGTCGTCGATGGTGATGTAGTTCTCTGGACAGGTGCAATCTTCATCTTCTCCTCCGGGTGCTGAATTTCCCATGAGTTCTTCAATCTTCTCCTTAAGATCGCCGTTTTGTCCCACTAGAGCTACAATCTCCTCCATGTAGTCCTTGCGAGTGGCCTTCGTTCTCCTTCTAGTTCGATAATCTTGGCTTTTGCTGTCTTCAACTCCATCATGTCTCACAAGACATCTGGTTCTCTGGCGCCGAATGTGCTGGTTTAACTCTGGATGAAAGCTGCAATGGACCGATCCTTCTTAGTGCCAACTATCTCCCATTGTTCATCTCGGCGCATAAATCTGGTAGATAGTATCCTTGAGGTATTCTTTGTAAACTTCTCCAATGCGTCCCATGGTTATGTGAGCTGCCATGCTCTTTCCCATACTCCAAGTTGGTGAATTGAAAACAATCTCAATGGGCTCCGTGATTGGCGCAAACGTCCTTCCGGGAACTTGAGCTTGAATCTTCCAGCACTCTTCTTCGGGTAAAGTGGAATTGTAGGTCCCGGTGAAGCTTGGTATTCTGATGTTCAGGTACTTAGTGACTTCCTTTAGGTGTCGTCCAAAGGGTGTATCTTCATCCGGCTGGGTGAACTTGATCCTCGCTTTCGTCATCCTAAAAGAGTAGAAAAGATGAGGAGTCAGAAATGAGAAGAGAGAGTAGTGATCTAGGGCTTTAGCTTAATGGTCGTGTCCTCTGATCGGCGTGTGCTCGATACCATCTTTGTAGCGACCAGACCTCAAAGCAGTCGATCTCGTGCTCAATGTCATCCCTGGATCGAATGTCGACACCACACAAGATTACTCGGAGGATTTATAACAGAGTAGCAATCACACACTTATTACAATCGAATGTCTCAAGAGAGAACTCAATAGGATAAAAATGGCTTAAGGCCATCTAAATACGATAACAGCGGAAGGCTTGGAAGAATAAGCGAGTCCATCAACTCCAACGGCATCACTGAGTATAGAACCACGACCTAAGCACCTTACTGTAAATCGAAAAGTCTCGCAACATGAAACGCTGCAGCTCGAAAACGGGTCAACACATGGAATATCTTGGCAAGGTAACACATAGAGAATAATGGAATAATAAGCCTATACTACATGCATATATGGCTGGTGGAAAGCTCTATGGTTACAGTTTTGTGTAAAGCCGTTTTTCCCTCTCGCAAAGGAATAAATTTATTTAACTATCGTGGTGGTTGTTAAACATTGAGAATGGTTGATAGCATTCTCAATCCCAATTAAAAGTACTCATTAAAACCCAACAATATTAATTAGAAGTAACATGATGAGATTCACATGATATCCAAGTACTAGATACTCAAGATGTCCATAACCGGGACACGTCTAACCATGATTAGTTTATACACTCTGCAGAGGTTTTGCACTTTTCCCCACAAGGCTCGATCTCCTCCGCTTGATTTCTCGACTACATGGTGTTTGAGAAACGGATGACCGAGACATAGTCTTTCAGAAGCGCTAGCACCTTACATGTGGGTAGACCGTACCAACCTACAACCCCTACATCAGCTAGTCTACCCGTAAGAGTTCGCACAACTTAATCAACTATGCCAGAGCCCATAATGGCTTGTGGATGCACACGTAAGTTTCAAGTTTGAATAATCTCATGATCCCTTTGAGCCTGGGTGGCGGTCCAAGAAAATACAGCAAATCTCGATGGAAACCAGGTGCCTCAATCCACCCGGATGTGTGTTTAAGTTGCCACCTTAAATAAACCATTAATTAACAATCTCACATCATCATGGATACACTCACCCAATCCACGTCTACTAGCATAGCACGACATAATAAGCAAACATAGAAGTAACTCCCAAGGGTTTGATAATAAAACAGGTAATAGGTTCTACCTCAATCTACTTACCATCCCACAATTTAATCAGATTCTAATCATGCAAGTGTTTGAGGATAGATCTAATGCACAAAAACTGGGTATGAGAAGAAGTATGATCAAAGTGTTACTTGCCTTGCTGATGATCCGCGAAACCGAGAGACTCGAAGTAACAAAGCGGCGACTCGGGTATTCTATCGCATACAAACAAACAAGCATACAATAAGTACTCATCTAATGCACAGGTAAAACTCAAATAGAAGATCTAACCAGATAGTTCAACTTAAGAACTCCGGTTTGCAAAAAGAATCAAATCAAACGAAGCAACGAAAGTCAAACGGCGGAAGAAAACAGCTCTGTTTTACTAATCTGGATCTAAGTCAAATTTTACAGAAACAAAAACTTGTTTAAGTAGGTTATTCGGAAAGAGGGTTTCGAGACGAAACTCCAGGCGCTTGAATCGCCTGATTCCGATAAACGAGCGAAAAGGTAAACTAAAACGAAAATCGGATCAGAAATCTCGATCAGAAAAATCACGAATTAAATCCGAGAAAAAGAAAATGACGAACGGGTTAACGAACGGACGTTCGTTAACTAAACTAATCTGACGAACGCGTTTGTTAAAAATGAATGAACGAACGAACGTTCGCTATTTAACCTAACCGGGAAAAAAACCGAAACTAATAAAAAATGAAAACTAAAAAAACCGAAAAAACCGAAGAAAAACCACCCGGTTTTTAAAAAACCGGCGGCACGGTTTACGAGGCGGCGGCGAACTCGGCGAGAGGTTGGCGGCGGCGGCGGCGACGGATCCGGCTATGGTTAGGGGTTAGGGTTAGGTTAGGTTTTGGGCGTGCAGCTGGGGAAATTTGGTGGGGGCTGGGGCGCGGGTGGCTCGGGTGGGTGGGGCTGGCGGCGCTATTTAAAGCGCCCTGAGCGGAGTCCCGCTCGGGCACGGCCCAAGGTCGGTGCGTGTTGTTTTTTTTAATAATTCCGCGCAGAAGAAAAAATAAAAAGAAATACTAAACGGACTCCAAAAATCCCAAAATAAATTTTCCCCGGCTTCTAAAATCAAGTCGGACTAGATGAACATTTATTTGGGGCCTAAATGCAATTTTGAAAAACGTGCATTTTTTCTAAATTCAAATAAAATGGCGAAAAACTCCAAAATAAAATCTTATTTGATTTTATTATTTAATCTTCATTATTTCTTTATTTTGGGAAAGTCATTTTATTCCCTCTCTCATATTTTGATAGTAGAAATAATTGAAGATAAAATAATTAAAATCAAATGATCTTATTTTCAAAATTTGAGAAAACTCAAATATGAAAATATCGAAATCCCCAACTCTCTCCGTGGGTCCTTGAGTTGTGTAGAATTTCTAGGATCTAGCAAAATGCAACAAAAAATATGATATGCAATGATGCTCTATGTATAACATTCCAAATTGAAAATTTGCGATGTTACAAAGATCTAAAAGTTATTGATGTGTCTCCCATTAAATCCTTGTTTTGCAATATGAATCTTGATCATGATGAGATTGAATATGAGTCACCTTTACCTAGAAGGCGTTCTAAAAATTCGGAGCTTTTAGATTATGATGCTAAAATTGATAAAAGTGGGATTGAAGAAAGTAAAACCTTAGATGTTGCTAAACCCACTATTTTGGATTTCAAGGAATTTAATTATGTAAGTTTCTCTTTAATTGATTGTATTTCCTTGTTGAAATCCGTGCTAAATTCTCCGCATGCTTATAGTCAAAACAAAGCGTTTACTAAACATATCGTTGATGCCTTGATGCAATCTTATGAGGAAAAACTTGAGTTGGAAGTCTCTATCCCTAGAAAACTTTATGATGAGTGGGAACCAACTATTAAAATTAAGATTAAGGATCATGAATTTTATGCTTTATGTGATTTGGGTGCTAGTGTTTCCACTATTCCCAAAACTTTGTGTGATTTGCTAGATTTCCGTGATTTTGATGAATGCTCTCTAAACTTGCACCTTGCGGATTCCACTATTAAGAAACCTATGGGAAGAATTAATGATGTTCTTATTGTTGCAAACAGGAATTATGTGCCCGTAGACTTTATCGTTCTTGATATAGATTGCAACCCTTCATGTCCTATTATTCTTGGTAGACCTTTCCTTAGAATGATTGGTGCAATTATTGATGTGAAGGAAGGGAATATTAGATTCCAATTCCCATTAAATAAAGGCATGGAACACTTCCATAGGAAGAAGATAAAATTAACATATCAATCTATTATGAGAGCCACCTATGGATTGCCCACCAAATATGGCAATACCTAGATCTATCATCGCTTTTATGCCTAGCTAGGGGCGTTAAACGATAGCGCTTGTTGGGAGGCAACCCAATTTTATTTTTAGTTTTTAGTTTTTGTTTCCGTTTAGGAATAAATAATCCATATACCTTCTGTTTAGAGGTGGTTTTACGTTTTAATTAGTGTTTGTGCCAAGTTAAACCTATAGGATCTTCTTGGAAATAGTTATTTGATCTTGCTGTAATTTCCAGAAACTTTCGGTTCACGAAAATAATTGTTAAAAATCACCAGAACGTGATAAAATAGTGATTCCAATTTCTGCTGATCAATAAACAAATTTCCTAGGTCTTCCTATTTTGGCTGAATTTTTGGAGTTCCAAAAGTTTGCGTTAGTTACAGATTACTACAGACTGTTCTGTTTTTGACAGATTCTGTTTTTCGTGTGTTGTTTGCTTATTTTGATGAATCTATGGCTAGTAAAATAGTTTATGATCCATAGAGAAGTTGGAATACATTAGGTTTAACACCAATATAAATAAAGAATGATTTAATTACAGTACCTTGAAGTGGTCTTTTGTTTTCTTTCGCTAACGGAGCTTACGAGATTTCTGTTGAGTTTTGTGTTGTGAAGTTTTCAAGTTTTGGGTGAAATCTTTTGATGGATTATGAATCAAGGAGTGGCAAGAGCCTAAGCTTGGGGATTCCCATGGCACCCCAAGATAATCCAAGGACACCAAAAAGTCAAAGCTTGGGGATGCCCCAGAAGGCATCCCCTCTTTCGTCCACTTCCATCGGTAACTTTACTTGGAGCTATATTTTTATTCACCACATGATATGTGTTTTGCTTGGAGTGTCTTGTATTATTTGCGTATTTTCTTGTTAGTTTACCACAATCATCCTTGCTGTACACACCTTTTGAGAGAGCCATACATGAATTGGAATTTGTTAGAATACTCTATGTGCTTCACTTATATCTTTTGAGCTTTGTAGTTTTGCTCTATGTGCTTCACTTATATCTTTTGAGCTTTGTAGTTTTGCTCTAGTACTTCACTTATATCTTTTAGAGCACGGCGGTGGATCTGTTTTAAAGAAACTATTGATCTCTCATGCTTCACCTAGATTATTTTGAGAGTCTTAAATAGCATGGTAATTTGCTTAATAA
The DNA here is from genome assembly GCA_021605205.1 of Aegilops longissima. Lineage (NCBI taxonomy): Eukaryota > Viridiplantae > Streptophyta > Magnoliopsida > Poales > Poaceae > Aegilops > Aegilops longissima. The sequence goes on along the minus strand of CM038679.1, from coordinate 210,135,479 downwards.
TAATATGCTTGGTATTCACGATTTGTAAAACTTTCTTTTGAGTGCGTTGAATACTAAGAAAAGTTTGATGCTTGATAATTGTTTTGAGATATGGAGGTGATAATATCAAAGTCGTGCTAGTTGAGTAGTTGTGAATTTGAGAAATGCTTGTGTTGAAGTTTGCAAGTCCCGTAGCATGCACGTATGGTAAACGTTATGTAACAAATTTGAAACATGAGGTCTTATTTGATTGTCCTCCTTATGAGTGGCAGTCGGGGACGAGCGATGGTCTTTTCCTACCAATCTATCCCCCTAGGAGCATGCGCGTAGTGCTTTGGTTTTTGATGGCTTGTAGATTTTTGCAATAAGTATGTGAGTTCTTTATGACTAATGTTGAGTCCATGGATTATACGCTCTCTTACCCTTCCATCATTGCTATCCTCTTCGGTACCGTGCATTACCCTTTCTCACATTGAGAGTCGGTGCAAACTTCGCAGGTGCATCCAAACCCTGTGATATGATATGCACTTTCACACATAAACCTCCTTATATCTTCCTCAAAACAGCCACCATACCTACCTATTATGGCATTTCCATAGCATTCCGAGATATATTGCCATGCAACTTTCCACCATACCGTTCTTCATGACACATTCATCATTGTCATATTGCTTAGCATGATCATGTAGTTGACATAGTATTTGTGGCAAAGCCACCATTCATAATTCTTTCATACATGTCACTCTTGGTTCATTGCATATCCCGTACATCACGGAGGCATTCATATAGAGTCATACTTTGTTCTAGTATCGAGTTGTAATCATTGAGTTGTAAATAAATAGAAGTGTGATGATCATCATTTTCTAGAGCATTGTCCCAAAAAAAAGGCCAAAGAAAAAAAGGCCCAAAAAAAGAGAAATAAAAAGGGGCAATGTTACTATCTCTTTTTCCACACTTGTGCTTCAAAGTAGCACCATGTTCTTCATATAGCGAGTCTCATATATTGTGCTTCAAAGTAGCACCATGTTTTTCATGTAGAGAGTTTCATATGTTGTCACTTTCATATACTAGTGGGAATTTTTCATTATAGAACTTGGCTTGTATATTCCAATGATGGGCTTCCTCAAATGCCCTAGGTCTTCGTGAGCAAGCAAGTTGGATGCACACCCACTTAGTTTCTTTTGTTGAGCTTTCATACATTTATAGCTCTAGTGCATCCGTTGCATGGCAATCCCTACTCCTTGCATTAGCATCAATTGATGGGCATCTCCATAGCCCGTTGATTAGCCTCGTTGATGTGAGACCTTCTCCTTTTTTGTCTTCTCCACATAACCCCCATCATTATATTCTATTCCACCCATAGTGCTATGTCCATGGCTCACGCTCATGTATTGCGTGAAAGTTTATAGGTTTGAGATTACTAAAGTATGAAACAATTGCTTGGCTTGTCACCGGGGTTGTGCATGATGAGAGCATTCTTGTGTGACGAAAATGGAGCATGACTAAACTATATGATTTTGTAGGGATGAACTTTCTTTGGCCATGTTATTTTGAGAAGACATAATTGCTTAGTTAGTATGCTTGAAGTATTATTATTTTTATGTCAATATGAACTTTTGTCTTGAATCTTTCGGATCTGAATATTCATACCACAATTAAGAAGAGTTACATTGAAATTATGCCAAGTAGCACTCCGCATCAAAAATTCTCTTTTTATCATTTACCTACTCGAGGACGAGCAGGAATTAAGCTTGGGGATGCCTAATATGTCTCCAACGTTTCTATAATTTTTGATTGCTCCATGCTATATTACCTATTGTTTTGGACTATATTGGGCTTTATTTTCCACTTTTATATTACTTTTGGGACTAACCTATTAACCGGAGGCCTAGCCCATAATTGCCGTTTTTTGCCTATTTCAGTGTTTCAAAGAAACGGAATATCAAACGGAGTCCAAACGGAATGAAATCTTCATAAACGTGATTTTCTCATCAGATAAGACCTAGGAGACTTGGACCCTCCGTCAAGAAAGCCACGAGGCGGTCACGAGGGTGGAGGGCGCGCCCCCTGCCTCGTGGGCCCCTCGAAGCTCCACTGACGTACCCCCAACAGATCATATACGGAGCCAAAAACCTAATTCCACCGCCGCAACTTTCTGTATCCACGAGATCCCATCTTGGGGCCTGTTAGGAGCTTCACGGAAGGGATTCCACCACGGAGGGCTTCTACATCAACATCATAGCCTCTCCGATGAAGTGTGAGTAGTTTACTTCAGACCTTCGGGCCCATAGTTAGTAGCTAGATGGCTTCTTCTCTCTTTTTGGATCTCAATACATTGTTCTCCCCCTCTCTCGTGGAGATCTATTCGATGTAATCTTCTTTTTGCGGTGTGTTTGTTGAGACCGATGAATTGTGGGTTTATGATCAAGATTATCTATGAGCAATATTTGAATCTTCTCCGAATTCTTTTATGTATGATTGAGTTATCTTTGCAAGTCTCTTCGAATTATCTATTTGGTTTGGCAAACTAGATTGGTAGTTCTTGCAATGGGAGAAGTGTTTAGCTTTGGGTTCAATCTTGCGGTGTCCTTACCCAGTGACAGAAAGGGTTGCAAGGCATGTATTGTATTGTTGCCATCGAAGATAACAAGATGGGGTATTTATCATATTGCATGAATTTATTCCTCTACATCATGTCATCTTGCTTAAGGCGTTACTCTGTTTTCATTAACTTAATACTCTAGATGCATCTTTGGATAGCGGTCGATGAGTGGAGTAATAGTAGTAGATGCAAAGGTGAGTCGGTCTACTTGTCTCGGACGTGATGCCTATACACATGATCATACCTAGATACTCTCATAACTATGCTCAATTCATCAATTGCTCAACAGTAATTGCTCACCCACCGTAAAATTCTTATGCTCTTGAGAGAAGCCACTAGTGAAATCTATGGCCCCGGGTCTATTTTCATCATATTAATCTTCCTACGCTTTATTATTGCTTTGCTCTTTACTTTGCCTTTTTATTTTACTTTGCATCTTTATATCAAAAATACCAAAAATATTATCTATCATCTCTATCAGATCTCACACTCGTAAGTGACCGTGAAGGGGTTGACAACCCCTATTCGCGTTGGTTGCGAGGAGCTATTTGTTTTGTGTAGGTCTGAGGGACTTGCGTGTGGCCTCCTACTGGATACCTTGGTTCTCAAAAACTGAGGGAAATACTTACGCTACTCTGCTGCATCATCCTCTCCTCTTCGGGGGAAACCAACGCAAGCTCAAGATGTAGCAAGAAGTTCCGCAGTTTTGCCTCCGCACCCTTGTCCGACGATGCCGCCGATCCTGCGGCTGGTGGTGCAGGTGAAGCCGACGTTACCCAGGGAGGAGCATCTTCTGCAGGTGATGGCAGTGTCTAGGGGTGACCTGCGGCTGCTCTCCTATTTCGTTCCTGCAATATGAATCAGGCCTCGTGGAGGCGTTAAACTTTTCATTTGATATTTTGAGGACAATATGTTTTGTAATATTTGCTTCGAGATTTTGTGATTTCCTTCCTATTTTCTTTGTGTTCTGCGTCGGCAGAGCCAGGCCCCGCGCATACCTCAACCGCCATTGGGTCGACCGGAGACCAGGACGGACCAAGGAGTGAGGGGCTACGTGACCAATTAGGCTCCTGAGTCGCGATGCTCAGGAGTCCCCCTTGACATGCAAACAATTTCCATACCTGCCCTCGCCGAGGCCTCGGGAGGGGCGTGCGACGGCCAGGTCTGGGAGACCTGGTTGGCTGGCGTGCGCTTGGGCGTGACCCGAGCGCAGCCCCCAGGTTCACGAGACCTGGTTGGGTGGCGTACGCTTGGGCGTGACCCGAGCGCAGCCCCCATGCCCAGCCCCCTCGCACGGCTCTCTCGAGGGGAGGTGTTGTGGTGAGGCCGGACGCTGAGCTCTGGGGCTCCCTAAGGTTGGTACAGCCGTGAGGCTGCCCTCAGTTGTTTATCACCAGCGGGGAGCATAGTGCTTCCGCTTGTGCATCGGCATAGCCGCTCCTCGGCAGTGTCGACGGCCAGCGCGGAGCATGGTGCTTCCACTTGTGCGTGGGAGGGGGGGCCCTCCGGGAGGAGCCCCTAGGGCGTGTACAGCCCCACCTTGACACGTGGCTTGCACGGCAGGGCTGCGAGGTGTATCTGGGCACTCGTGAGCCAACGCGGGACTCACGAGGCCCTACCTCAAGGCGGGTTGCGCCTGGTCTTGGGTCTTTGATAGATGTGTGTCCCTGCGAGGCGGTTAGGTGCAAGTGCTCTATGTCGTCAGGTCCCGGCCCTCGAGTGAGCTCAGTCGCCGCTGGTATGCCAGGTCGCGATGCCGTGGTCAAGGCTGGGGTGAGGGCTGGAGAGCAGAAGAGCTCTGAGTCGCGATGCTCAGAGCCCCCCTTTTAACGCGCAAGCGAATTGCATGATGAAGGGACGTACCCGTGGCGGGTGGCGATCGAGCAGGTGACAATCATAGGCAGATTAAGCATTGAAGGCAAATCAGCTTGGGTAAATGCAGAAAGATACATGCCACTGGGTTAGGCCCGAGCAGCTTGGGGATGGTGCAGCCCGAGGGGCACCCCCAACAGGGTAAACTAAAGACATAAGCAAAAGGGATACATGCCACAGGGACGGACCCATGCGGCCTAGGAATAACGCAGCCCGAGGGGCGCTCCCGGCTAAATGAACTTGGAAAGTGTCACCTGGTCATGTTGACGAAGAGATGTCGGGGCAGCTGAAGGCATGCGGCGAAGGGGTCGTTCCCTACGAGCCACCAGGGCCCTGAGCCTCGGGAGGCTCTGGGGGCTCAGGCGGTTCCTTGAGGACCGTCTCTATCTCCGCCAGGACGGCGCGGCGCCTGGCCTGCTGAGCCACCAGGGCGCGCCGCAATTTGCGCTGGTAGATGAATGATATGCTCGACAAGCCAAAAGGCATGTGAACGTAGCTGTGCGGTGGTCCCTCGCAATGGCCCACGCGCGAAGGCCAGAAAAGCTCCTGAGATGCGGCCCTGTTGAGCCCTGGTACGTCGATGCAGACGTGCAGCCCGACATCCTCGCCTGGATGGGGAGCTGCGCATCGTGAGCGGCGGTCGCCGCGCATGGCCATTGCGTCTTGCAGTTCCCGAGTGGTCTTGGTGATGAACTCCTGAGCGGTGGGCACTCCTTGCCATGTATTCTCCTGAGGGAAACGTGCCGCGTAGCACGCCTCCAAGTGGTGCTCGAGCGCCTCCCTTGAGATGTTGGCAAGGTCTGAGGCCCCCCATAAGAGAGCCCCCGAGCCCTGCCCGAGGAGGGCGCTAAGCGCGCCTTCCTATGCGATGGAGGGAGGCGCCCCTGGAGCGAGCGCTGATCCTGACGAGGCTCCAGCTGCGTCGCCACCCTCCTGAGGTCCGGCACGGCGCAACTGCTTCTTCTTCTTCTTGGGGATGGCCTCAGGAGGATACTCGCTCTTGCTGTTGGGGTCGTCGATTGCTGCGGCTTGAAAAGCGCGCTCGAGGGAGCACACCGCGTCTCTTTCTTCGCATGGGACTGTGATGATTCCGCCGCTTCCTAGCATCTTGAGGATATTGTAACCGTGGTGTGTCACCGCCATGAACTTGGCCAGGGCCGGATACCCGAGGATGGCGTTGTATGGCAGACGGATGTGCGCGACGTCGAAGTCGATGAGCTCGGTGCTGTAGTTCTTGCGTTCTCCGGAGGTTACAGGGAGGCGGACTTGCCCTATCGGTGTGGTGGAGCCGTCGGTCACTCCTGAGAAAGGCATGGTAGACTGAAGCTGCTCATATGGCACTTGGTGGTTGTCGAACGTGTCGACAGACAGGACGTTGAGCCCTGCGCCGCCCTCTATGAGGGTCTAGATAACCTGCATGTTGCTGATGACTGGTGAACAAAGCACCGGGAGGGCGCCAGCGGTGGCTGCGCACTTGAGCTGATCTGCCGAGTTGAAGGTGATGGTGCACTAGGACCACCTGAGCGGGCGCGTGGCCTCGAGCTTGGGGAGGACTGCATTCACCTCACGAGCGAACTGTTTGAAGATGCGCTGCGAGGCTGGGGCCTGGGCTCCGCCCAGGATGCAGGCGATTGCACGCAGCTCCTGGAAGCCCCCAGCCCCCTTGTCTTGATGGTGGTCGTCATTCCTTCTTGGTGGTGGCGGCAGCGGGGAAGACCAGCGTTGCCCTGAGGACGATCCTCACGAGGCTGGTCCCTCCAGGCGCCCTCGCGAGGATGATCCTGTCAGCGGTCCTCACGAGGCCGTTCGCGCCACTCCTGGCGCGGGCCACGGTCGTCCTAGTGTCCGCCTCCACGTCCTCCTCCTCGGCCGTAGCCCAAGTCGCTGCGCTCGGGGCATCGACCGAAGCGTCCTTCACGGATGGCTCTAAGCTCTTGACAGTCGCTGGTGTTGTGGGTGTTCAGGTTGTGAAAAGCGCAGAACGGTCGGCTGCTCTTGGATGACTCGGGCTGGTCTCTGCCTCGCTTGGTGTCCGGCTCTGCTGCGAGCACAACTACTCCCTTGCACTTCACGTCCTTGGCCTTGGCTTTCTTCTCCTCTGGGTCCACAGCCGGCAGCTCGAGGAGGGAGAGGCGCCCCACCTCAGCTCTTGCGCACTTGGTCGCCAGGTTGAACAGCTCCTAAGATGTGCAATCCTCCTCGTGGATAGCGAGCTCCTCCTTCATCTTGATGTCGCAGACGCCGTCAGAGAACGCGGAGATGATGGCCTCGTCCGTGACCTTGGGGATCTTGAGGCGAGTGTTGTTGAAGCGCTGTATGTACTTCTGGAGGGTCTCTCCTGGTTGTTGCTTGATATGGCGCAGGTCACGCGCGGCCGGCAGGCGGTCGCGAGTGCCCTGGAAGTTGGCGATGAAGCGGTCGCGCATCTCGTCCCAGGAGGAGATCGAGCCTTGAGGCAGGTTAAGGAGCCATGAATGAGCACCGTCTTTGAGTGCCATTGGGAACCAGTTCGCCATGACTTTCTCGTCGCCGTTGGCCGCCTCGATGCTCAGCTCGTAGAGCTGCAAGAACTCTGCGGGTTCGAGGGTGCCATTCCGGCTTGAACTTGCCTGCCAGGCGATGCTACGCAGCTCGGGAGTGAAGGCGCGGCAGCCGACCGTGGTTGTCTGGGCCCGTCTCGGAGGTGGAGCTTGGTCTCGAGGAGGCCCGCGTGCTGCCACCGCAGGTAGCGCGCAGTCTTGGCGAGGCGGCGCGGGGAGCGCAGGTGCAGCTTCTCACGGCCGAGGAATTTCTTGGCAGCTTCTCTCTTCGCGCGCGGGCACCGGGCGTGGTGGGTCGCGCCGTGGGGCCGCGCGCCTTGGCGCCAAGGCACCGTCTTGGGGCAGAGGTGGTGGAGGCGCTCCATAAGTGTTAGGACCCCGATTCCAAGTCACATCAATCTAGCCGGTAACACCTCATATCACTTTGCGGCCTCACGCACGGTATTCCCACGGGTGTCGCCTTACCATGGCCCGGGACCGTTTGCGCCTTTTGGCTCACGTATATGATAGTGTCTCTAGCATCCATATGACAGAGAACCCGGGCCTAGATGACTACTCGTGAACCCGAAGTGGCAGTAACTTATAGGGACAGGCATACATGAATCAACATCGAGCATGTCGGTCAGCATCGTGCGAATCCGGGCTGTAGCACTGGGCTAACAGGACTCCGGGAACCCGGGCTGTAGCAGGCTAGGCAAGACTCCGGATGTCACCGCGTGACATTTCCCGAAGGGATGTACACAGAACGAAGTGAATCACATGCCGCCACCAAGTGTTAGGAGCAGTAGTGCTGGTCTAGCAGGACTCCGTGAACCGGGCAGAAGCGGACTACTATGGCTCATGGAAGCACAAGACTACATTTCCCCATAAGAGAGGCTACCAAGGATAAACAACTAGGTTGTCGGATCCCACACATACCAAGCATTTCAATCATACACACAATATGCTCGATATGTGTAAATACAACATGGCATCACAACATAACTCTACGACTCAAGTATTTATTCATTAGGCTCCGAGGAGCGAGATATTACAAACATGGGTCTCTCGACCCAGCATTCAGAGCATACAAGTCAAACACATGCGGAAGCTTAACATGTCTGAGTACAGACAACTATAAAAGAAAAAGGCTGAGAAGCCTGACTATCTACAAGATCCTGCCGAGGGCAGAAGATCGTAGCTGAGGTAACCAGCTAAATGTCGAAGTCCACGTGGAACTACTAGCGAGACTGAAGTCTCTCTGCAAAACATAAATTAAGCAAACGTGAGTACAAATGTACCCAGCAAGACTTACATCATAACTCACTACATATGCATCGGTATCAACATAGGGGGTGGTGGAGTTTGACTGCAGCAAGCCAGCTTTGACTCGGTGGCTATCCTAAACTACGACTGCAAGTAACTCATTTGAGGTGGCGCACACGAGTCCACATATTCACCATATCAATACACTACTATGGATCCGCTCCCGTCTATCTACGAGAACGCCATCCATAGAACTCACGCTTATCTTGCGCATTTTAGAGTATCCACTTTCACTTGTCTATGAACTGTTATAGGCAACCCAGAAGTCCTTTACTGCGGACACGGCTATTCGAATAGATAATGTTAACCCTGCAGGGGTGTACTTCTTCACACACGCTCTCACCACTTATCGTTGTTTACACGACATGTACTCGACAACCTTCAAGTGGAAGCTCAGCGAGGCTGTCGGCCACAACCTGACTAACCACACAAGTCTCTCGTCCAGGTTTATCGCCTATTCGGGTTCCATCCGCAAGGAGATCCGGCTGGGGTGTCGCCACGGCCCCAAACGATGTGCTTAGGTTCCCAAGCCCACCTCGACGGTGGATCTACGCTGGTACACCGTGCCATGGTGCCTAGTCTGTCCCAAGCCCACCTGCATCGGTGCCACTTGGTAGACTACTAACACTACCTACAAAACACCGTAAACTAGTTGCAACTCCCGGACAGAGATCAAGTTGATTAATAAGCGAGAGGGCCGAGTTACCGGAACCCAATGTGTGGTAGTAACTGTTCATGGATCACAAACACAGCACTCAGTTCCTGAGGACTGCTGCAATGAGACAACCCACCATGTACTCCTATATGGCCTCTCACCATTACCTTTACCAAATCATGTTCACACACTTAGCTCACACACAGTAGGACATGTTCACACACCTCTGATTCATCCCCGATGAATCAGACCTGACTCAACTCTAAGCAGTAGCAGGCATGACAAACAAGCATGAATGAGTAGGCACATCAGGGCTCAAACAACTCCTACTGATGCTAGTGGGTTTCATCTATTTAGTGTGGCAATGACAGGTCATGCAGAGGAAAAGGGGTTCAGCTACCGCAAAAAGTAACACATGAGTCGTTGTTGTCCTAATGCAGTAAAAAGAGCAGAGTGAGAGAGTGGGTTTGTATCAGAATGAACAAGGGGGTTTTGCTTGCCTGGCACTTCTGAAGATAATATAGTTCTTCATCGGTGTCATCGACCTCATCGTCGGTACATTGTCTACTGAGAGGGGACAAACACCGGCAACACAGAAGGAAACACCATCAATGCAATGCACAATATGATGCATGATCATGACATGGCAATAATGTTATGGTTTGTGCTAATGCATCTAGCAACAATTTAGATGAAGTTCATATGAACCAAGGGTTCATATGCAAACTCCATATTTAGCATTTAAAATGCCATTATCATGTTTTCACTTATACAGTGGGTATAAGTTGGTTTAACATTCATGAAAGTAGCATAAATGGATAGATTGGATTTTTCTGATCATTTTTCATATATAATTTATCTCATTTGGAGTTACGGTTGAATTTATATGATTTTTAGAAGTTTAGCACATTTTCTGGAATTTCTGATTTATTTTAAATCCAGAAATCAAATACTGCGTCAGCATTGCTTCAGGGTGACGTCAGGAGGTCAACTGACTCGGTCCATGTCAAACCTGACCAGTGGGGTCCACTGGTCAGTGACACGGTGCTGTCTGGGTCACAGACTTGTGGGGTCAGGTCAACAGGTGACGTGGCCAGGTCAAACTGACCTGTGCGGCCTACGGGGTTGTTTAATCTAAACAAAACTAAATCAAGGTTAATTAGTTAGCGGGGCCTAGGTGTTAGTGGCTGTAGGGTGTTTAGCTGGCTGGGTTAGCTCCTAATGACGGAGCCACGTCGGCTCGCCGGAGTTTGGCCGGCGGCGACCATCCCGCGCGGCGGAGCTGCTACTGGGCGGCGCTAGGGGCTGCGTTTAGGTGCGGGGAGACCACCAGGAGGGAGCCCGTGCTCTTCCGCATCCAACAGAGCAGGAAGGAGCGGGCGGGGTGCGCTATACTCGCCGGAGTTGAGCTCTCGGCGGCGGCCGGAGCTCGGGCGAGCTCGGGGTCGGCGTTAGGGAGCACAGCAGAGGGTGCGGAGGGGTGCTATGGCGTCCTGGGGGTGCACTGAGCACAGCTGTGTGCTCGGTTGCAGCTCTAGGCAACGGTGGCTACGGCGGCGACATGGCCGGCGGTGAAGAGCTCTCGTCTCGTTGCGAACGGCGGCTAGAGAGGGAAGTAGAGCACGGGGAGAGGGGGAAACGATGGCGGAGCTCACAGCGGGGTCGACGATGGTCTCAGCGGGCTCGGGGAGGCACCGGAGTGAGCGGAGCATCGAGGGGGATCTCCGGCGGCCTGCGATGGAAACGAAGACGGTGGCATCATTTTGGGCATCCCGGGGGTGCGTTGCTTGGCGAGGAGGAAGAGGTGGTCGAGGCGGATCTGTTGGAGCAGGCAGAGGGACGAGGGGAGCCCGATGGACGCGGTGGTGCTCGTCGGCGCTCTCGGACGCGAGCAGGAAGAGCGGGGAAGAGAGGCAGATGAGGCGTGAGGATGAGGGAGGAGTCGAGGGCGTTCTGCAGGGTGGCGTGGCGTCGTCTAGGGCGAGGGGAAACAGCTGCGTGGCTAGCAGGAGGTGGCCGCGGCTCGGCTGTCTGTGCGCAGGCGTGCACGGCAACACGAAGAGGCGCAAGGAAGACGACGTCTTGGCGGGTGGGCTGGGCTCGGCAGGCAGGCCATCATTTAGGTGTAGGCGGAGTAAGTCTTCTGCCTCTTCGTTTTTTTCCTGTTTAGTTCCTAGTTTTCTATTTGTGCTGTTGATTTTGAATTACTAAAAGTACTAAACCTTTCCTAAAAAATACTGAGATAAGTTGTGGGCACTGTTGAAATATTTTTCGGTAGCCCTCAAACATTATCAGTATTATTCGGGCAATTAAAAAATATATATGAATTAAATGCCCAAATGCAAATACTTAATGCATTAATTCAAAAATCCAGAGTGGCGTAGAAAAATGTGCACCATTTTTGGAAGAGGTTCTAGAACAATTCAAAAATGTTGAACTTTTCTGAGAAGCATTCTGGGTTCTTTGAAAATATTTCTGGTTGACCCTATTCGATTTAATTTGGTGCTAGGGTTTGTCATCCCCATTTCAAATTCTTTTGAATTTAAACATGATGCAACATGAGGGTCAAACAAGACAACAGGGACTGAGCTAGGGCTGTGACAGCTCACCCCCACTAAACAAGAATCTCGTCCCGAGATTCAAGCGTAGGGTAAGATGATAGAGGGTACACAACTAACACAATCTTCACGATCGAGGTTGCACTTAAAATGAACGTTGATTCAATCACCATCTTTGTCTCGTCGTCTTGCTCTGAGAACTCCAGCCAACATGACAATGAGAGGAGAAGGAGACTCTAGAAGGATTGATCTTCTCGAAGATCGAACAACTCAAGATCAACTCACGGAATGAGACATAGCAACATCTCTCGGGCTGAGACACTAAGCACACACATAGAGGGATGGAGTGGAACAAATGACGAGGGTTCACTAGGTAGACAACAATTCCACACTTTGGAAGGTGGTGATCGGTTGTCAACGTAGCAAGGAGTTGAGTTTCCATGATACCATAGCGGGACATCTGAGAGGAGGGTGAATCGTAGAATTATCCCTTAAGTGGCAAAAAGAATTACTTTTGATACATGGATCATCGTAACTCTCTAAACCAGCCTAAGGCACTTCACCGACAATCGTTTGATGGAGTGCGAAGGAATGTCGTACTCGGATCGGAAAGGAAACTATGGTTATAGAACAACTCGGCAAACGGGAGGCACATTCCAACTGATACCGAGGATATAACCTAGTGACTGAGTGTGCCCTCAAGAACTTGAGCATTTCCATACCCATCAAGGTTTTACCAACATCCGTGTCAAGGATCCTGGCAACACAACATACTACCATGATGATCGGTGATGGACGATGCAGATGCAAAGGAAGATAACACCTTCCCAGATTTCACCTTAGCAATGCCAAGGTCACAAAATCTGGATAATCGACCGAGAGACATTTAGCACTCCGCTTCTAATGTTCTCCTTGATGTGCTAGTGTATCCCATTCATAGATATGGTTTGATTTCTAGAACATCAAGTAAAAGGTCGGACTTCGGGAGAACAAAGGATCCATGAGGAACAACTTCTAAAATAAGTCGCATGACATCCTTATGGAGAGGATGGTCAACTTGCTCAGTTAAGATGCTACAATAATAGATCTTCGGCTAGGTGTGTCGGCCAACATCAACCTTGTCGAGACCTACATCATAGATCTTGGAATAGTTCCAACCATCATATCTGCCTGAGATTCAGATCTGGTCGGTAATAGGACATTTCAGAGATCATGTCTGGAAAAGAAATTTTGCAACACAAATCGACAAGACGATGTTGCGAGATTCACAAGAAATGAACTACAATAGCAAGCTCCAAAACATGAGCTGGTTCTGCTACAAACATGTGAACACGCTGTCCTAGACAAGCATGACCACATAGGAGTCTTACAATAAAACACTACGAGTTCAGATGGGGAACCATCATTGGGGATATCGAAGTCCTTGTATAAGCCCGGGTCTTAAGAAGGAACTTCTTTTCCTTGAACAAATCAATCAGTGGCTTGGTGTGCTAGGGAACACATATGGATTGGAGGCGGCCAACCTATCAAACCATAGAGTACTTCGCATATAGGCATGACTAACTTGGGATGATTCCAGGGAAAACAAAACAAACCTTTATCGAACTCACGGCGGCAACTTGCACCAAATGCACGTGAATCGGAGAAAGTCACTTCTTACATCCAACATATGCTTCATGAGCGGGACATGAAGATAATGCTTTTTAGAAGTTTCCAACACTAGCTGGATGTTCAATATGAATCATGGAGATGATGAAAATGTTGTCAATGGGCTCAACAACAATTTATCAAGATTTCCATATAGATGGAATTCCATAACTATGTGAACAAGGTAATAGCATTGGGACCCAAAAGATATAATGGTGTATGCTCGACAACCACGAGTAAGACAACATTACGAACATCATTGGTTCTGATTTGATTTGACGATAGCCCACACTCAAATCAAGTTTTGACAAGGCAATAAATCCAACAAATGATCACGAGGATCAGTCGATGAAGATATCATCTTTCTTCAACAAACACACAAACACAAGGATATCCCTTCAAAATGAACTAAATGGGACAAGCTTTCATCTTCCAACTCTCCAAGTTGTTGTTCATCTTAACCGACTAGCTCAGGGGTATCCAACACAGATTCTTGGAGAAGGGGTGGTTTATAAGAAACCAACTTGACTACGAGCTCAACATAACAGTCAGGGGACAACCTGGTGATACTTCCGAGAAGATAATCAGAAAATCACGAACCACCGATATGTTACTAAGCTCGAGAACAATCTTGCTTCTCAGGCAAAACGATATGATCAAATAAGCAAGGATTGGCACAATCTTGACTCCTTGATCGAAGAGTGCTCCAGAAATAAGGACTAGGTAGCACAATCTATCTTAGAAATGATGATTCAATAACCAACACGCTAAGAATGAGAATATTGTCCATTTACTACCAAGCAACTAGTTGCTAGGAGTATTGATTTCACACATCACGGTTCACTTGTCGGTATTCTAGTTGCAACAACACGGAACCGTGGAGCGAATGATGATGGCGAGAAGTATCACTAAGTCAAGAATTCATAAGGGAAAGGTGCAATTCTCATGACATTCCTGACATAAAGTGGGTAATACTTCAGGGTAGAACAGAACAAAAGCTTGATTGCATTTGATGTGCGGAATACAACTGCTTTGACCCAATCCTAGAAATGGATGAGGTACTGGAGTTTGTTTCTCCTAGTCATTCCGATTAGAATGGCTTGACGGACCACAGGGGTAATGGACATCGATAACACGAGTGTACGACTACTCCTAACTATCAATTGATAGACGGGGTCAGAATACAACTAAAGAGGGATAACTCAAGGAACACGTAACTTTCTGAGTTGTGGATGCATAGATTAGTATGTCGAACCAAGTTCAACTGGTTTCTTCCGGATAACCCATGCAGAAAGGTAGAAGTGGCAGAATAACAACATAGAATCGAGAACTCGTCAAGAGCACTCTGGTTGTGATCTTTTGGTTCAGCGAGGAACTTCTGCCATAAACAGCTCATGGTACTTGGAAGAAGGTAATACCACGAACCTCGAGGACTATTGCAAAGGTTAATAATAACCTAAAGGTACGAGCAACACTATCAACATGAAGTAAGTAGAGTGAATCTTGGGCTTAAGAGCCTAGAAATAGAATGCCTACTAACTAAATGGCATCACGGGATGCTTTCGAGAATAATGGCCAGAATCATCACACTAGGAATATAAAGCATGGCTAGATTACTAGATGACCCTCTAAGACACCTATGGTCATAATAATAGTTCCAACATATATGTCGAGGCAATAGAGTACCTCAATAGACCGATTAGTGAGCTTAATCAGCCCAAACAGACATCGAGGCGGGAGGGAGGATTTGCAAATGCATCGACTATTAGAAACACAGGATGACTCGACGACATAACGGGTGTAAATGCTCAAAAAGATTTGAGACATCCTGCAAATTGATGGTAACCTCTTAACATCACAATATCAAGGTTCTGAGACCAGCTATGAACATACGGAAGTAGTAGAAACTGAACTGGGGCTTGAATCCATCAATCCTATAAGTCTACAGATTAGTAACACGTGATCCTGATAGAAGGAAGAGAGAGCCTAGTTCCTTAACCCCGTAGGAAAGATAAGATGACTCGGATCAAAAGGGCATAAAGTATAAGGAGTAAAAAGATCCTTATGTTCCCTTCCACAATCAATTCCCTTATATAACTAAAGCATTTCTAGACTCAACTTCGGTCAGTTTGGCTTGGTAATCCTACAGGCAGTCAGGCTCTGATACCAAAGCTGTCAGGACCCCGATTACAAGTCACATCGATCTAGCCGGTAACACCTCATATCACTTTGCGGCCTCACGCACGGTATTCCCACGGGTGTCGCCTTACCATGGCCCGGGACCGTTTGCGCCTTTTGGCTCACGTATATGATAGTGTCTCTAGCATCCATATGACAGAGAACCCGGGCCTAGATGACTACTCGTGAACCCGAAGTGGCAGTAACTTATAGGGACAGGCATACATGAATCAACATCGAGCATGTCGGCCAAGCCAAGATGCGAATCCGGGCTGTAGCACTGGGCTAACAGACTCTGTGAACCCGGCTATAGCAGGCTAGGCAGGACTGGATGTCACCGCGTGACATTTCCCGGGGACAGATACAGAACGAAGTGAATCACATGCAGGCAGTCAAGTGTTAGGAGCAGAGAGTCTTTGGTCTAGCAGGACTCCGTGAACCGGGCAGAAGCGGACTACTATGGCTCATGGAAGCACAAGACTACATTTCCCCATAAGAGAGGCTACCAAGGATAAACAACTAGGTTGTCGGATCCCACACATACCAACCATTTCAATCATACACACAATATGCTCGATATGTGCAAATACAACATGGCATCACAACATAACTCTACGACTCAAGTATTTATTCATTAGGCTCCGAGGAGCGAGATATTACAAACATGGGTCTCTCGACCCAGCATTTAGAGCATACAAGTCAAACACATGCGGAAGCTTAACATGTCTGAGTACAGATAACTATAAAAGAAAAAGGTGAGAAGCCCGACTATCTACAAGATCTGCCGAGGGCGTAAGATCGTAAGTGAGGTAACAAGCTAAACGTCAAGTCCACGCTGAACTACTAGCGAGACTGAAGTCTCTCTGCAAAACATAAATTAAGCAAACGTGAGTACAAATGTACCCAGCAAGACTTACATCAGAACTAACTACATATGCATCGGTATCAACATAGGGGGTGGTGGAGTTTGACTGCAGCAAGCAAGCTTTGACTCGGTGGCTATCCTGAACTACGACTGCAAGTAACTCATTTGAGGTGGCGCACACGAGTCCACATATTCACCATATCAATACACTACTATGGATCCGCTCCC
The DNA here is from genome assembly GCA_021605205.1 of Aegilops longissima. Taxonomy (NCBI): domain Eukaryota; kingdom Viridiplantae; phylum Streptophyta; class Magnoliopsida; order Poales; family Poaceae; genus Aegilops; species Aegilops longissima. Next base: position 210,119,050 of record CM038679.1, on the reverse strand, counting down.
GTCTACCTACGAGAACGCCATCCATAGCACTCACGCTTATCTTGCGCATTTTAGAGTATCCACTTTCACTTGTCTATGAACTGTTATAGGCAGCCCAGAAGTCCTTTACCGCGGACACGGCTATTCGAATAGATAATGTTAACCCTGCAGGGGTGTACTTCTTCACACACGCTCTCACCACTTATCGCCGTTTACACGACATGTACTCGGCAACCTTCAAGCTGAAGCCCAACAGGGTGTCGGCCACGACCTGACTAACCACACAAGTCTCTCGTCCAGGTTTATCACCTATTCGGGTTCCATCCACAAGGAGATCCGGCCGAGGTGTCGCTCACGGCCCCAAACGATGTGAGCAGGGTTCCCAAGCCCACCTCGACGGGTGGATCTACGCTTGGTACACCGTGCCATGGTGCCTAGTCTGTCCCAAGACCACCTGTACCGAGTGCCACTTGGTAGACTACTAACACTACCTACAAACACCAGAAACTAGTTGCAACTCCTGGACAGAGATCAAGTTGATTAATAAGCCGAGAGGGGCCGAGTTACCGGAACCCAGTGTGTGGTAGTAACTGTTCATGGATCACAAACACAGAACTCAGTTCCTGAGGATGGCTGCAATGAGACAACCATTGTTCACAAAATCGGTAACTGGTAGCTGCTCGGTCGGCTTGAGAGTAGTGATTAATCGGTGAATCGTTCTATTAACTGGATTAATTGGTCGACCATTAATCGATAGATTAAATAGGAATTGGCAACATGTATCTAGTTTTTTATGTATTATACCATACTCTCAACTATGTAATATACCAAAATATGCTACTTTTTGGTCGATCCTAGCTATTGAGGAGCGAGAGGGGGATGGGAGGGGTTACAGGGAAAAAATTTGGGCTTTGTTTGTCCAGAAGTTAATGGGTCAGCAGCGACTAATCGCCCTAACAACCGATTAATTGGTCTAACTGGCCAATTAATCGACCTGACAAGTTAATACGATGAATAGGTGTTATTCGATTCGGTCACCCTACGAGTAGCGATTAACTGGTCCATTAACTGATTAATCGGATGAATTCTTGAACAGTGGAGACAACCCACCATGTACTCCTACATGGCCTCTCACCGTTACCTTTACCAAATTGTGTTCACACACTTAGCTCACACACAGAAGGACATGTTCACACCTCTCGATTCATCCCGATGAATCGGACTGAATCAACTCTAAGCGATAGCAGGCATGACAAACAAGCATGAATGAGTAGGCACATCAGGGCTCAAACAACTCCTACTCACGCTAGTGGGTTTCATCTATTTACTGTGGCAATGACATGTCATGCAGAGGAAAAGGGGTTCAGCTACCGCAACAAGTAACACATGAGTCGTTGTTGTCCTAATGTAGTAAAAAGAGCAGAGCGAGAGAGTGGGTTTGTATCGGAATGAACAAGGGGGTTTTGCTTGCCTAGCACTTCTGAAGATAATATAGTTCTTCATTGGTGTCATCAAACTCATCGTCGGTACGTCGTCTACTGAGAGGGGACAAACACCGGCAACACAGAAGGAAACACCATCAATGCAATGCACAATATGATGCATGATCATGACATGGCAAAAATGTTATGGTTTGTGCTAATGCATCTAGCAACAATTTAGATGAAGTCCATATGAACCAAGGGTTCATATGCAAACTCCATATTTAGTATTTAAAATGCCATTATCATGTTTTCACTTATACAGTGGGTATAAGTTGGTTTAACATGCATGAAAGTAGCATAAACGGATAGATTGAATTTTTCTGATCATTTTTCATATATAATTTATCTCATTTGGAGTTACGCTTGAATTTATATGATTTTTAGAAGTTTAGGACATTTTCTGGAATTTCTGATTTATTTTAAATCCAGAAATCAAATACTGCGTCAGCATTGCGTCAGGGTGACGTCAGCAGGTCAACTGACTCGATCCAGGTCAAACCTGACCAGTGGGGTCCACTGGTCAGTGACACGGTGCTGTCTGGGTCACAGACTTGTGGGGTCAGGTCAACAGGTGACGTGGCCAGGTCAAACTGACCTGTGCGGCCTACGGGGTTAGTTTAATCTAAACAAAACTAAATCAGGGTTAATTAGTTAGCGGGGCCGAGGTGTCAGTGGCTGTAGGGTGTTTAGCTGGCTCGGTTAGCTCCTAATGACAGAGCCACGTCGGCTCGCCGGCAGCGACCATCCCGCGCGACGGAGCTGCTTCTGGGCGGCGCTAGGGGCTGCATTTAGGTGCGGGGAGACCACCAGGAGGGAGCCCGTGCTCTTCCGCATCCAACGGAGCAGGAAGGAGCGGGCGAGTGCGCTATACTCGCCGGAGTTGAGCTCGCGGCGGCGGCCGGAGCTCGAGTGAGCTCGGGGTCGGCGTTAGGGAGAACAGCACAGGGTGCGGAGGGGTGCTATGGCGTCCTGGGGGTGCACTGAGCACAGCTGCGTGCTCGGTTGCAGCTCTAGGCAATGGTGGCTACGGCGGCGACAAGGCCGGCGGTGAAGAGCTCTCGGCTCGTTGGGAACGGCGGCTAGAGAGGGAAGTAGAGCACGGGGAGAGGGGGAAACGATGGCGAAGCTCACAGCTGGGTCGAGGATGGTCTCAGCTGGCTCGGGAGGCACCGGAGCGGCGGAGACATCGGGGATCTCCGTGGCGGCGATGGAAAGCGAAGACGGTGGCGTCGTTTTAGGCGTCCTGGTGCGTTGCTTGGCGAGGAGGAATAGGTGGTCGAGGCGGATCCATTGGAGCAGGCAGAGGGACGAGGGGAGCCCCGTGGATGATAACCAACAAGTATAGGGGATTGCAACAGTTTTCGAGGGTAGAGTATTCAACCCAAATTTGTTGATTCGACACAAGGGGAGCCAAAGAATATTCTCAAGTATTAGCAGCTGAGTTGTCAATTAAACCACACCTAGAAACTTAGTATCTGCAGCAAAGTGTTTAGTAGCAAAGTAATATGATAGTGGTGGTAACGGTAACAAAGTAAAGACAGCAAAAGTAATGTTTTTGGTATTTTTGTAGTGATGATAATAGTAGCAACAGAAAAGTAATTAAGCGTAAACCAGTATATGGAAAACTCGTAGGCACCGGATCAGTGATGGATAATAATGCCGGATGTGGTTCGTCATGTAACAGTCATAACATAGGGTGACACAGAACTTGCTGCAGTTCATAAATGTAATGTAGGCATGTATTCCGTATATAGTCATACATGCTTATGGAAAAGAACTTGCATGACATCTTTTGTCCTACCCTCCCGTGGCAGTGGGGTCCTATTGGAAACGAAGGGAAATTAAGGCCTCCTTTTAATAGAGAACTGGAACAAAGCATTAGCACATAGTGAATACATGAACTCCTCAAACTATGGTCATCACCGGGGGTGGTCCCGATTATTGTCACTTCGGGGTTGCCGGATCATAACACATAGTAGGTGACTATAGACTTGCAAGATAGTATCAAGAACACACATATATTCATGAAAACATAATAGGTTCAGATCTGAAATCATGGCACTCGGGCCCTAGTGACAAGCATTAAGCATAGCAAAGTCATAGAAACATCAATCTCGAACATAGTGGATACTAGGATCAAACCTAACAAAACTAACTTGATTACATGATAAATCTCATCCAACCCATCACCGTCCAGCAAGCCTACGATGGAATTACTCACGCACGGCGGTGAGCATCATGAAATTGGTGATGGAGGATGGTTGATGATGACGACGGCGACAAATCCCCCTCTCCGGAGCCCCGAACGGACTCCAGATCAACCCTCCCGAGAGAGATTAGGGCTTGGCGGCGGCTCCGTATCATAAAACGCGATGATTTATTCTGTCTGATTTTTTTCTCCCCGAAAGCCAATATATGGAGTTGGAGTTGGCGTCGGAGGGCCACCAGGGGACCCACGAGCTAGGGGGGCGCGCCAAGGGGGAGGGCGCGCCCCCACCCTCGTGAGCAGGGTGTGGGCCCCCAGGTCTTCATCTTTGGCGAGGATTTTTTATTATTTTTTCTAAGGTGTTCCGTGGAGTTTCAGGTCATTCCGAGAACGTTTGTTTTCTGCACATAAAACAACATCACGACAATTCTACTGAAAACAGTGTCAGTCCGGGTCAGTTCCATTCAAATCATACAAGTTAGAGTCCAAAACAAGGGCAAAAGTGTTTGGAAAAGTAGATACGACGGAGACATATCAACTCCCCCAAGCTTAAACCCTTGCTTGTCCTCAAGCAATTCAGTTGACAAACTGAACCATACTCACAATAACACGTAGGTCTCATAATTACTCATATCAATAGCATAATCAGCTAGCAAGCCATAATAATAAAACTCGGATGACAACACTTTCTCAAAATAATCATAACATGATATAACAAAATGGTATCTCGCTATCCCTTTCTGAGACCGCAAAACATAAATGCAGAGCACCTTTAAAGATCAAGGACTGACTAAACATTGTAATTCATGGTAAAAGAGATCCAGTCAAGTCATACCCAATATAAACCAATTATAATGAATGCAGACGACAGTGTGCTCTCCAGCGGGTGCTTTTTAATAAGAAGGGTGATGACTCAACATAAAAGTAAATAGATAGGCCCTTCACAAAGGGAAGCAGGGATTTGTAGAGGTGCCAGAGCTCGATTTTGAAATAGAGATAAATTATATTTTGAGCGGCATACTCTCATTGTCAACATAACAACTAAAATATGACGATATCTCCCATGCTAAACAGATTATAGGCGGTTCCCAAACAGAATGGTAAAGTTTATACTCCCCTTCCTCCACAAGCATCAATCCATGGCTTGCTCGAAACAACGAGTGCCTCCAACATTCAACGGGTCCCAAGGGGAGTTTTGTTTGCAGTTATTTTGATTTAGTTTACATAAAGCATGGGACTGGGCATCCCGGATACCAGCCATTTTCTCGTGAATGAGGAGCGGAGTCCAGTCCTCTTGAGAATAACCCGCCTAACACGGAAGATAAGGGCATCCCTAGTTGATACATGAGCTATTCGAGCATGCAAAACAGAATGATTATTTGAAGGTTTAGAGTTTGGCACATACAAATTTACTTGGAACGGCAGGTAAATACCGCATATAGGAAGGTATAGTGGACTCATATGGAACAACTTTGGGGTTTAAGGATATTGGATGCACAAGCAGTATTCCCGCTTAGTACAAGTGAAGGCTAGCAAAAGACTGGGAAGCGACTAACTGAGAGAGCGACAACAGTAGTAAACATGCATTAAAATTAATTTACACTGAATACAAGCATGAGTAGGATATAATCCCCATCAACATAAATATCATGAAGGCTATGTTGATTTGATTCAACTACATGCGTGAACATGTGCCAAGTCGAGTCACTCAATTCATTCAAAGGAGGATACCATCCCATCATACCATATCATAATCATTCTAATAGCATGTTGGCATGCAAGGTAAACCATTATAACTCATAGCTAATCAAGCATGGCACAAGCAACTATAATCTCTAAATGTCATTGCAAATATGTTTACTTCATAATAGCTGAATCAGGAACGATGAATCATCATATTTACAAAAACAAGAGAGGTCGAGTTCATACCAGCTTTTCTCATCCCAATAAGTCCATCTTATATCATCATTATTGCCTTTCACTTGCACGACCGAACGGTGTGTATAATAATAAGAGTTCACGTGCATTGGACTAAGCTGGAATCTGCAAGCATTCAACTCAAGAGAGAAGACAAGTAATATGGGCTCTAAGTTAAATAAATGATCATGCATATGAGAGCCACTAAGAATTTTCAATATGGTCTTCTCGAGCCCCAAAGAAAGGAAAAGAAAAATAAAAACTATTTACACGGGAAAGCTCCCAACAAGCAAAAGAAGAACGGGAAATATTTTTGGGTTTTCTTTTTAATTCTACTACAAGCATGGAAAGTAGACTAACTATTTTTTTTGTTTTTTCTTAAGGTTCATCAAACACACAAGAAGAAAGCTAGAAAAAGAAATTTAAACTAACATGGATATTACAGTGAAAGAGTATGAGCACCGACATCTAGCAATGAGTGTGTGTGAGCATAAATGTAATGTCGGTGAGAAATACGTACTCCCCCAAGCTTAGGCTTTTGTCCTAAGTTGGTCTATTGCCAGGGATAGCCTGGTGGATACCCGTAGGTGTAGCTGGGGTCGTACTGCGATGAAGAATCGTTGGGATCATAATGTGATGAAGAGGACACTAACTGCCACTGGCTGGCAACCGCCTCAGGATCCCAAGAATAAACAGACATTCGTGGAGGCTCATCTTGTGGCTCCGGTTCCGGGGCTGGTGCAGGATTCCGATAGGCTTGAAAAGCCGCATACGGAACAATGTAAGGACCTGAGACAAGTTAAACAAAGAGGAGCAGGCAAAGTAATAGTCTCGTGGTGATGTTTATCAAAGTACAATTTATATTTAAGCTCCCCTTCGCGACTCTTAACAAGAAAATCATGCGCTAGCATACTCTTATGATCTAAATAAGAACGGGGCAGCGCTGTTTCTTGTTTCTCCTCATGCCTAATAGGTATTTCAAAATATTCAGCTAGGCGCGAAGCATAAATGCCTCCAAAGATGGGGCCCTTAGTACGGTTCAGACTTAACCGTCTAGCAACAATTCCACCCATACTAACAGAGTTATTGCGGTATAAACCATGGAACAAAATGATAATATCAGGAATACTAAGGTTTCCACAGTTCCCGCGACCAATCAAGCAGCGACTAGCAAATAAGGCAAAGTAGCATAAAACAGGAAAATGTATGCTAGTAATTCTTGCATCAGAAACCTTCCTGGTTTCTCCCACAGTGATAGTGTTAATAAAAGCTTCCACTTCATTACGGTGTGGCTCATCTAAGGTGCCCTCAAAAGGTATTTTGCAAACCTCGCAAAATTCAGCTAATGTCATCTCCTTAACAACGTCATATAAATGGAACTCTACTGTTGGAGGTGATTTCTTAGGGAAAAAGTAGAAGTTCTGCACAAAAGTATTTGTGAGTAAGAGATACTGATGACGTTGGTCGCGGAGGAAGTCGGTGAGGCCGGCGTTCTCAATTAATAGATAGAAATCCTCATAAATCCCGGCTCTCCTCAAGAAGTCATTGGAAGGCCATTCACACGACCGGACCTCCGCGGTGCGAGGAAAATTAAATTTGGGCTTCTACTCTTCTTCCTTTTGTTTTTCCCTCGAGCTTCAGCTCGACGAGCCCCTCAAAAGTCTCTTCATTATTTCTGAAATAATCTGAAATTTTTAGTAACTTCAAACAAAAGTGAACCAACTTCAATAAAACTGATAGCAACTACTCATACAAGTGCCTAGAGCATATATCAAGCATTAGAACTACTTGGAACCATATAAATTTGACATGCAAGCTCAAGAACATGGTCACCTATGAAGCACAAATTTGCAATGAATAAAGCACTAGAACAAAAACTAATTGGACCAATGGAGGAGTCACATACCAAGGAACAATCTCCCCAAGCAATTTTGCGAGAGGTGCTTTGAGCAAGGAGATCGAAAATCACAGCAAACGTGGCTGGAACATGAGCTTGAGTTGGTTTTTCGTGTTTGTGTGAGGCAGAGGAAGAAGATGGGTGCAGGGATAAGTGGAGGAGGGCCACCGTGGGCCCACGAGGCAGGGGGCGCCGGGGGGTAGGGCGCCCTCCACCCTCATGGCAGTGGCAGCTCCCAGCATGTATTTTTTGCACTAAAATGCTCAAATATTCCCGAAAAAATCATATTAAATTGGCATGTCATTCTGAGGACTTCTATTTTCGGGATATTTTTATATTGCACGGATAAATCAGGAAATAGACAGAAAAATACTATTTTACTTTATTTCTATTAAATTACAGAGAATATAAAGAGGGTACAGAAGGTTGTGCTTCTATTTTCATCCATCTCATGCTCATCAAAAAGAATCCACTAACAAGGTTGATCAAGTCTTCTTAACAAACTCATTCGATAATCATGGAACCGGAGAAATTTCCAATAACACTATGTTACCTCAACGGGGATATGGACATCCCCAATAATAAGTATATCATATTTCTTCTTGACAGTAGGGAGAGGAAATTCAAAACCTCCAAATATAATCGATGGAATTTTTCCAATAGAGTTGATACTATGAACTTGAGGTTGTTTCCTCGGAAAGTGTACTGTATGCTCATTACCATTAACATGAAAAGTGACATTGCCTTTGTTGCAATCAATAACAGCCCCTGCAGTATTAAGGAAAGGTCTTCCAAGAATAATAGACATACTATCATCCTCAGGAATATCAAGAATAACAAAGTCCGTTAAAATAGTAACGTTTGCAACCACAACAGGCACGTCCTCACAAATACCGACGGGTATAGCAGTTGATTTATCAGCCATTTTCAAAGACATTTCAGTAGGTGTCAACTTATTCAAGTCAAGTCTACGATATAAAGAGAGAGGCATAACACTAACACCGGCTCCAAGATCACATAAAGCAGTTTTAACATAATTTCTCTTAATGGAGCATGGTATAGTAGGTACTCCTGGATCTGCAAGTTTCTTTGGTATTCCACCCTTAAAAGTGTAATTAGCAAGCATGGTGGAAATTTCAGCTTCAGGTGTCTTTCTTTTATTTGTAACAATAGCTTTCATATATTTAGCATAAGGATTCATTTTGAGCATATCGGTCAATCGCATACGCAAAAAGATAGGTCTAATCATTTCAGCAAAGCGCTCAAAATCCTCATCATCCTTTTTCTTGGATGGTTTGGGAGGAAAAGGCATGGGTTTCTGAGCCCATGGTTCTCTTTCTTTACCATGTTTCCTAGCAACGAAGTCTCTTTTATCATAACGTTGATTCTTTGATTGTGGGTTATCAAGATCAACAACAGGTTCAAATTCTACATCATTATCATTACTAGGTTGAGCATCATCATGAACATCATCATTAACATTTTCACTAGGTTCATGTTCATTACCAGATTGTGTCTTAGCATCAGACATAGAGATATCATTCGGATTATCTGGTGGTTTAGCAATAGGTTCCCTAGAAGTTTGCAAAGTTCTATCATTTTTCTTTTTCTTCCTCTTAGAAGAACTAGGTACATCAATATTATTTCTCTGAGAATCTTGCTCAATTCTCTTAGGGTGGCCTTCCGGATACAAAGGTTCCCGAGTCATTCTACCAGTTCTAGTAGCCACTCTAACAACATAATCATTTTTCTTACTATTCATTTCATCAAGCACTTCTTTCTGAGCTTTAAGTACTTGTTCTACTTGAGTGGTAACCATAGAAGCATGTTTGCTAACAAGTTTAAGTTCACCTCTAATATTAGCCATATAATCACTCAAGCGTTTAATCATAAAGGTATTCTGTTTTAATTGTCTACCAAAATAAGCATTAAAGTCATCTTGCTTAAACATAAAGTCATCAAACTCATCCAAGCACTGACTAGCAATTTTAGTAGGAGGGACTTCAGCTTTATCATATCTATAGAGAGAATTTACCTTTACTACCTGTGTCGGGATATCGGGAGGTTCTTCAGTAAATAAGTAATTGAGATCATATACTTCTTCAACAGGCGATAAATTAAGACCATGTATTTCTTCAATAGGAGGTAAATTATTAACATCTTCAGCTTTAATACCTTTTTCTTTCATAGATTTCTTTGCTTCTTGCATATCTTCGGGACTGAGAAATAGAACGCATCTCTTCTTCGGAGTTGGTTTCGGAATAGGCTCAGTAATTGGCTCAGGAGCTGGCTCGGGAGTTGGCTCAGGAGTTGGCTCAGGAGGTGCCCAATTATTTTCATTTGTCAACATATTATTCAATAAAATTTCAGCTTCATCCGGTGTTCTTTCCCTGAAAAGAGAACCAGCACAACTATCTAGGTAATCTCTGGAAGCATCGGTTAGTCCATTATAAAAGATATCAAGTATTTCAGGTTTCTTAAGAGGATGATCAAGCAAAGCATTAAGTAACTTGAGAAGCCTCCCCCAAGATTGTGGGAGACTCTCTTCTTCAATTTGCACAAAATTATATATATCCCTCAAAGCAGCTTGTTTCTTATGAGCAGGGAAATATTTAGCAGAAAAGTAATAAATCATATCCTGGGGACTTTGCACACAACCACGATCAAGAGAATTAAACCATATCTTAGCATCACCCTTTAGTGAGAACGGAAATATTTTGAGTAAATAAAGGTAGCGCGATCTCTCATTATTAGTAAACAGGGCAGCTATATCATTTAACTTAGTAAGATGTGCCACAACAGTTTCAGATTCATAGCCATAAAAAAGATCAGATTCAACCAGAGTAATTATATCAGGATCAATAGAGAATTCATAATAATCCTTATCGGGAACACAAATAGGTGAAGTAGAAAAAGCAGGGTCGGGTCTCATTCTATCTCTAAAAGATTCTTTGCTCCATTTAACTAGCAACCTCTTAAGTTCAAGTCTATCCTGGCAAGCAAGAATAGCTGCAGAAGATTCAGCATCAAAAAGATAACCCTCAGGAATAGCAGGCATATTTTCATCATCACTAACATCATCGTATTCAGGTTCAATAATTTCTCTTTCTCTAGACCTAGCAATTTGCTCATCTAGAAATTCACCAAGGGGCATAGTAGTATCAAGCATATAAGTAGTTTCATCATAAGTATCATGCATAGCAGAAGTGGCATCATAAATAACATGCGACATATCGTAAGCTAATAGCGAAGCAGGTTTAGGTGTCGCTATCTTACTCATAATGAAGGTGAATCAAGTGCAGAGCTAGATGGCAGTTCCTTACCTCCCCTCGTAGTTGAGGGATAAATTGTTGTCTTAGCGTCTTTCAAGTTCTTCACAGTGTCCAGCAGATATAGATCCCAAGTGACTCAAAGAATAGAGCTATGCTCCCGACAGCAACGGTGCGTAAAAAGGTCTTGATAACCCACAAGTATAGGGGATCGCAACAGTTTTCGAGGGTAGAGTATTCAACCCAAATTTGTTGATTCAACACAAGGGGAGCCAAAGAATATTCTCAAGTATTAGTAGCTGAATTGTCAATTCAACCACACCTGGAAACTTAGTATCTGCAGCAAAGTGTTTAGTCGAAAAGTAATATGATAGTGGTGGTAACGTTAACAAAGTAAAGACAGCAAAAGTAATGTTTTTGGTATTTTTATAGTGATGATAACAGTAGCAATGGAAAAGTAAATAAGCGTAAACCAGTATATGTAAAACTCGTAGGCACCGGATCAGTGATGGATAATTATGTCGGATGTGGTTCGTCATGTAACAGTCATAACATAGGGTGACACAGAACTAGCTCCAGTTCATCAATGTAATGTAGGCATGTATTCCGTATATAGTCATACATGCTTATGGAAAAGAACTTGCATGACATCTTTTGTCCTACTCTCCCGTGGAAGCGGGGTCCTATTGGAAACTAAGGGATATTAAGACCTCCTTTTAATACAGAACCGGAACAAAGCATTAGCACATAGTGAATACATGAACTCCTCAAACTATGGTCATCACCGGGAGTGGTCCCGATTATTGTCACTTCGGGGTTGCCGGATCATAACACATAGTAGGTGACTATAGACTTGCAAGATAGGATCAAGAACACACATATATTCATGAAAACATAATAGGTTCAGATCTGAAGTCATGGCACTCGGGCCCTAGTGACAAGCATTAAGCATAGCAAAGTCATAGCAACATCAATCTCAGAACATAGTGGATACTAGGGATCAAACCCTAACAAAACTAACTTGATTACATGATAAATCTCATCCAACCCATCACCGTCCAGCAAGCCTACGATGGAATTACTCACGCACGGTGCTGACCATCATGAAATTGGTGATGGAGGATGGTTGATGATGACGACGGCGACGAATCCCCCTCCCTGGATCCCCGAACGGACTCCAGATCAGCCCTCCCGAGAGAGATTAGGGCTTGGCGGTGGCTCCGTATCGTAAAACACGATGATTTCTTCTCTCTGATTTTTTCTCCCCGAAAGCCAATATATGGAGTTGGAGTTGGCGTCGGAGGGCCACCAGGGGACCCATGAGGTAGGGGGGCGCCCAGGGGGAGGGCGTGCCCCCCACCCTCGTGAGCAGGGTGTGGGCCCCCTGGTCTTCATCTTTGGCGAGGACTTTTTATTATTTTTTCTAAGGTGTTCCGTGGAGTTTCAGGTCATTCCGAGAACTTTTGTTTTCTGCACATAAAACAACATTAGGGCAATTCTGCTGAAAACAGCGTCAGTCCGGGTTAGTTCCATTCAAATCATACAAGTTAGAGTCCAAAACAAGGGCAAAAGTGTTTGGAAAAGTAGATACGACGGAGACGTATCAGTGGACGCGGTGGTGCTCGTCGGCGCTCTCGGACGCGAGCGGGAAGAGCGGGGAAGAGAGGCAGACGAGGCGTGAGGACGAGGGAGGGGTCGAGGGGGTTCTTTGGGGTGGCGTGGCGTCGTCCAGGGCGAGGGGAAACAGCTGCGTGGCTAGCAGGAGGTGGCTGCGGCTCGGCTGTGCGCGCGCCACGCGCAACGCCAGTAGGCGTGAGGAAGATGACGCGTGGCGGGGTGGGCTGGGCCTAGCAGGCCAGCTACTGTAGCAGGTAGGCCAGGTAAGTCTTCTGCCTCTTCGTTTTTTTCCTGTTTAGTTCCTAGTTTTCTATTTCTGCTGTTGTTTTTGAATTACTAAAAATACTAAACCTTTCCTAAAAAATACTGAGATAAGTTGTGGGCGCTGTTGAAATATTTTTCAGCAGCCCTCAAACATTATCAGTATTATTTGGGCAATTAATATATATATATATGAATTAAATGCCCAAATGCAAATACTTAACGCATTAATTCAAAAATCCAGAGTGACGTAGAAAAATGTGCACCATTTTTGGAAGAGGTTCTAGAACAATTCAAAAATGTTGAACTTTTCTGAGAAGCATTTTGGGTTCATTGAAAATATTTCTGGTTGACCCTATTTGATTTAATTTGATGCTAGGGTTTGTCATCCCCATTTCAAATTCTTTTGAATTTAAACGTGATGCAACATGAGGGTCAAACAAGACAACAGGGACTGAGCTAGGGCTGTGACAATGAGCCACATCGCCCGTGGCTGGCGGAGGGCGAGGCAAAGAGAGGGACGGCACCGGGGAGCCCCGTGCGGCGCGGACGAGCTCGGCGATGCGGTCGAGCCAGTCCTCGTAGAGGTCATCGACCGGGCGGTAGCGCAGGAGCTCATTCGCCATGAGGAGTGCGGCCTGCGCGTCCATGGGAGCGCGACGTGCGTGGGATGAGGAACCGGCCGGGGTCAGCGATGGAGTGGCAGTGCGGCCGTCCTGCCGGGGCCTTGTTGTTCATTCCCCGCCGGCCGGTGGCGGAGTTGGCGGCAGGCGACGGGGAATGACGAGGTGGCCCGCCAACGGGAGCCGTCTGAGCAACAAGGGCGGTGAGAGCAGCCCGGCGCTCAGCTCTTGCACGGCGAGCGTCCGCCATGGAGACGACGGAGCGACGGAGCACCGATCGACGGAAGGGAAGCTACGTTGCACCCCTACCTGGCGCACCAAATGTCGGATCACGGGTTCCGGCAAAACCCTTAAGGTTTGAACTCTGGGGTGCGCGCGAAGTTCTTTCCCTCCTACTGATCCACGCCCTAGCTCCCTAAGATCTCGCGGACGAACTTGACGAACTCACAGCACAAGGGACACAAGATTTATACTGGTTCGGGCAACCATTGTGGTGTAATACCCTACTCTAGTGTGTGGTAGTGGATTGCCTCTTGGGCTGATGAAGAACAGTGCAAGGGGAAGAACGACCTCCTGAGGTTGAGGCGCTCTTGCGTTCGGTCTATGGCTAAGGGTTGGCACTCGATCAGATGAGATCAAGCTGCCCCATTTGGTGGTGGCCAGTTCTACTTATATAGGCCCTGGTCCTCTCCCCAAATATTGAGCGGGAAGGGAGCCAACAACGGTGGCCAATTTGAAAGGGGACAACTAGTACAAGCTATCCTGACAAAAGCGGTCTTCACCTGCGAAAGGGCTCTGGTGATGACGCCGTCTTGGGCTCCACAGTGACCTCCATCCTGCTGGCCTGCTGGTCTTGGTCTCGGTTGCACTGATATGGAAACCTTTGCCTGATGCCTCGGTACTCCGCGCCTGCGCTGGCCTCCTTAGCACCAAAGAGGAAACAAGGACGCCAGCAAGACGCCTGGCGCCCGCCCTGCGCCCGCCTGGTGTCGATCGTCATGGCTCACGTCATGAGAGCCTCGCGAGGTTTGCCACGCCTTGATATCTCCGCTCCTCGCGAGGCAGCCTGGAGAGGCCGCTCCTGAGGAGGTCTTGCGTCATCCGCCTCGCGAGGCTTGGCCCCTCGCGAGGGTCTTGAATGCTTTTTTGATGAAGATGGGTTGTACAGGCCTGCTAGCAAAGCCACGCCGTGGGCCGCAAGCAGGCAAGTCTGGGGACCCCCGTTCCCAGAACGCCGACATTCACCAACTAGTTAGTCTTAAGAGAGACTGCAAAGGTGACCGGCTTCTATTTATGTGTTTATTTTTTCATCAACAGTCCTCTATTATTGTAATCACACTTATTATCTTTGGAACAGGGACCTCAGCTCTATTTTAGTGGAACTGTACAAAATGATCGGAATGTTGCATGCTCCAGACAACTACTTTTTCCCCAACATGCCTTGTTGATTTAGACAGAGCTGGGGTGACGTTGCTACCAATGAAAGCCTGGATCAATTTTAATGTAACACCTTCTCACAACTTTGTCTTCAGTTGTGATGTAAATATTAGCTCTGATCTGCTAATCATTGAGATGCATTAGCAAGGAAGTTAGTTTTTTATTGTTTCCGAAAGAGCATGGATGGCAAGACACATGAAACAAAAGCTGAAAGCTTAGAGCATTGTAAAATTTCATGCCGCTGGATAATTATTTGTATAGTACGTCAATTATGTAAACAAATTCTGGAAGCTTGATAGCATTGCCAGAAGCCTCTTCAGCATCCGGGTCCATGTGCCATGCACAAAATTATACTTCCTCTGTTCCTAAATATTTATCTTTTTACAAATTTCAAATGGACATATTTTAGAGTGTAGATTCACTCATTTTGCTTCGTATGTAGTCACTCGTTGAAATCTCTAGAAAGACAAATACTCCATAGTATATTTAAGAAAGGAGGCAGTAGTGCACAACCGGATGGGAGACTCAGTCCGGTCGTTGTGCCGCACTAATAGTGAGTAATGAGCAGTCAAATCATAAGCCCCACCTTTCCCACTGTAAGTTGCTCAGAAGAAGCAACCATCAATACGCTCTTCTTTGAATCTGCTCATACTACTCCCTCCGTCACTGTTTATAGAGCGCGCTTCAAAAAAACAATCTCAGGGACCAAGGCGACTAGCGGTCAGCCTGAAAAATAGCATTGGTACTAACAGCACGACATCTATTAGTAGAGGAAATAATGCGTAAACAGATGCATGCAGTGCTTCCACCCCGGGTACACACATGCATGCACTTACTCCACTCCGTAGTACATCAAGAGAAATTGTGGACTTGATTGCGGTTACCATGCCCTAATTAATTGAGCATTAAACCAAACGCGTCTAAATTATCTCAGGTGGTGGAAATGCATGGAGAGAAATGCATCAGAATGAAGCACGCCCTGCAAACTGTGATGGAGGGAGGAGTAGTATGAAGGTGCAAAACCAAGTACGCGTATGGCCAGTCGGTCAACACACTTCCTCTTGGCATATCACTGAGATGTGGGACCGGAGTGTGAGCAAACCAATCTCAATTGATGGAAAAATAGCCGACCCGCCATTCCTTGAGAGAGACGAGGAGCGAGAACACACAGACGGGCTCGCACGGAGGCCAAGATATATTTGAGCATGGTTGATCAATATCCTCATTACATGTTCGATGTTTTTTAATACTACTATTGGGCTGCCGTTTTCCGCCCTTCTCCCGAATAAATGTGTACTTTATCAGAGATTCAAATAAAATAAGAATACAGATGCTCCACCATGCGGTTCTAGTAGTAGTACTACTCGTACTACTAAACCTTGCGCTTGGCTCTTCACCTCTTCTTGAAGTCGAACAATGATGGTACTCCGCATGTTGGTACTACAGTGTATGCCTCTGGCAATCTGACACCGAATGAACTGCTGCATGTCCACCGCCTAGGAAAGGGTAGGTTGCATTAGTCAAAAGGCGTAAGCGAGCTTCACCTTGTCCTGCAAGCTTCTCCTCATTCTGCGCGTTGACGGGACACACCAAAAAGTAGTGCTAGTCCATAGTCCCTCCTTTCCGGTTAATATGGCTTAATATTTTTTGTGGATAAATGACAGAGCTTTATTCATATATAAGAATTCTTAGGACGATCAGCCAAGAGACTGGTCACTAGGAAGTGAGGTACCCCGCAAAGAAAGAAGAAGGAAGCGAGGTGTTTCATCAAGCCAGCTCTCGGTCACATTCAAAGTGCAGCAAGCACGGTTCGCACAAAGATGCGCCGCAAGGTTTGCTGACCTGTTTACATGCTAAATAATAAAAAATATAAAATATTACCAAGCACTCCTATTTGTAATAGGATATGAGCCAGAATTAAGCGAGAATTGTGGTGAGTGTTCCATGCAATCAACTTCCATTATCACATGCGAGAACCCTCGAAGAGAACCAAATGTGTTGAAGATTGCTTTATCACATTTTAAAATAAAATAAGAGTGCAGATGCTCCTCCATCCGGTTACTAGTAGTAGTACATACCTCTATAGTAGTAGTACTAGTACTAGTAAACTTTGCGCTTGGCTGTTCTCCTCCTCGGGAGTCGAACAATAATTGTACTAGTATAGTGTATGCTTCTGGCAATTTGACAGCGAATTAACTGTTGCACGTCCACCACCTGAGCGAGTAGAGCTTGCATTAGTCAAAAGTTTCTCCTTGTCCTGCGAGCCACCACGCGCAAGCTTCTCCCGTCCAAGAAGCTTTTCCTCGTTGGCAAGTTGACGGGACACATCAAAGTAATGCTAGTCCATACTGCCTCATTTCCGGTTAATACAGCTTAATTTCAAACGAGATAAATACACTGTCTGTCACTGTATATTTGTAAAAATGCGGTCAGTGGACTTCATAATACGCTCATTGCACTCAATATATACATTTTCCAGTGTTTATACGGTCACTAGCTCACCCTGGCTGAGTATGTGTGTGCATGCACGTGTAGATTGAGCACTTGAGTGTGACCGTGTGTGTTCCGTCATGTGCTCGGACATGCATGCATTAGGGCGTCGCGCGCGTTTTTGCATCCATGTGTACATGTAACTATTGCATGCATGCACAAGGTTGTAGTCCCTCATATTCACATGTTCATAAGTCAATGCTTTGTCAAAACATTGCACGCAAGGTTTAATCAATCATTGTTCACGCATGCATTCCCGATATTAATACGTTGGTAAAGACAATTTCTTGAGGAAAATGAGCCCATGAATTGAGTACAAAGGGGACCAATAAGCCAGGACGGAGGGAGTACTAGTAGTGAACCGGAAGGAGGGAGTAGGTACTAGTAGTACAATGTAACAATGTGCAGTAACGAAATTCCTCTATGCGCATCATGTCTACGTGTGATGCAAGAAAATAGAGATAATTACAAGTGAGACTCAGGAACGGTCATACACATAGGGGGAGTACGTGTAGGGGCCACTAAGGAGCAGTCAAATCAGATAGTAAGTTAGTCAAACGAAGCAACCGTCATTTCACTCTTCAATGACACGTACGCAATATAAAATGGTTGATATGGAGAGAAAAAGAAAACCACTATATATACACTAGTAGGAGCCTAAGCTACAAGCCTGCTTGCTTGCGTTGCTCTCTTCACAAGCATAGAACGACGGTGGCCATTCCGCTGGTCACATATCCGGCCTGATCCCGCCGATGGGGGAAGGGAACGTTGTTCTGCGTAGACGCGGTCAACGTCGGCGAGGGAGAAAACCCACAGTCGTTGCGTCCCAATCGGGGGTCCCCGCGGTATGGGCTGATGCCGCCTCCCAACCGCCCTTCTAGCTACAGCCCGACGTTCTAGGTACATCTTCCTTTTGGAGCCGGCTTGCTCCACTGCCGCAGCTCCCCACGTAGCTCCATCTCCATGTCGATCTTTCTCTACTTCTATCAGCTTCTATTTGTGATGAGTTTATGTCTCATGAACTAGTGCCAGTACTATTATTCTAATCACACCTCTTCAATATCTTTGCCATCAGGGATGCTCAGCTCGATTTTAGTGGAACTGCACAAAAGCATCATATGATCCGAGGGTGCCAACCGTCTTTCCTTCGACAGGTTCTACCTAGCTAGGAAATTAAATCATGTTTAGGGTTTAGGGTTTAAGTCATAGTGAACCCATCAGTAGTTTTTCTTTTTTACACACTCTCATAACTTTTGTCTTTAGTTGTGAAGTAAATATTGTCTATGACCTGTGAATCATTGAGATGCATCAGCATGCGTGTTAGTTTTCCTTTGTATTTGATGGAATGTTGTAACGGGGCAACCTTGGAGTAGGAATGAAAATGGAGTGGAAAGTTTTCGTTTTCCTGGAGAAAAAATGGAAACGGAGAGAAACCAATGTTTCGTTTCGTTGGACCGCGCCATCGAGAAAAACCAATGTTTAAATCACGTCTGTCGCGTTCGTGTCTCACCCTCCTCCACGGCTCCACCCCACACGGTCGCTCGGCATGCCACTCACTGCAAACCGAGTATACCATAACTTTCCTGCCTGCTTGTCGATGGATCGTGCCATGGAGTACTAGCACTACTGGAAGAGATTGACGAGTTGGGGGAGGACAGCTAGCTGTAGCATGGACTCCCAAGAACTTTTTACATGCATGTTGTGGCCGGCTATTGCGACCTTTGAACGCGGAGCAGTCGTGTGCACCGAGAAGCAGTGCGGGTGACGCTCTCTCGGCTGGCGCGCTGCTTCAATGCCGGTGCTAGTGAGAGGTTGCGTCCGCTCTGGCCAGGCATGAATGCGGCACTGACAGTTTTGAGAGGGAAGCGCGCACGGGTGAGGAAGAGGGTTCGGGTTGGTCAGGAGTGGGCGTGGCAGCGTTCCGGACGCCAGCAAACAAGAGATGGTGTATGTTAATATTGCTGTGTATATAATTAACAACGTAAATAATGTGCCAGTTGGATAAATATGATTGGGGATGGAGACGGAGATGGAGATGGAATTTTACGTAAACACTCATATGCATGTCTATGTCTGTGTGTGTGTGTGTGCGTGGCGACTCTCGCGACCTGGAAGCGGGGGTGTGATTTTGATCGAGTTTTTTTCTTGGTACGTCAAAAAAATTGTCCACCAGTTTTCGTTTCTTTTTCCTGGGAACACGCGTATTCTATTTAAAACCACTGCTATGGAGAGAATTTTTTTACTCCATTGTATATATAGCCTCTTGTTTGATAGGGTTTCTCGCATCTTGCTCTCTCACCCTCTCCATATGAAAAAAGATGACAGTGTCCACTCTATCTCTCTCCTCACCGGTGGTCACAGATCCGGCCGAATCCCGTCCGTTGCGGGAGGTGAGGAGGTGCAGCATTGACGTTGTCGCCGTTGGCGATGGAGGAAGCCGATGCGCACCATCCTCTCGGAGCCGGCGCTGGCACAGATGAAGGTCCTCCGCGCCCTTGTTCGCTGCCGTCGTGTGGGCACATCCCGCCCGCCCACCTAAGTGACATCTCCCCCACCTGAGGTATAACTTCTTGTACTGGTCCAGCTCCCCAGGTCGCTGCATGCGGGTTTTCTTCTATGCGACTAATCCCCAGATCCCCATGTATAGTAGCTAGGGTTCGTCGGCTGGTCCAACATCACCTACTATTATAGAGGAAATGCCACTCGAAAAGTTGTCCTGGTTTATGCCTCGGTGGAGGTATACATGTTGTTTCGACAAAGAGTACATGGTGGTTGTGTGGTCATTGTCCATATGCTCCGATTGCTGCTGCTAATCTAATACTACCACTGGTTAAATGAACAAATGCTTTTTTTCTCAGGTATCCTGGTTTAGTTCCTATCAAGATAATCGTGATTCTTCTGTTTATTGGTGTACTTTTCATTAATTCTTATTGACAATTGAGATGTCACTGTTAATCTTGTACCACTGCCAAAACAAAGTAACAACACTATATCACTTTTTTATATTTTTGCAAACAGCGATGCGTATCTCCATACCCGGGCATGTCTTCCTCAATTTTAGTGGAACTGCACAAAATTGGATGGCCATTGTTGTTCCGCCTCACTGTCATCTGCCACGTGGTTCTTCCTTCCTCGAGCTTGATTACTGAGAAGAAACAGATCATAGTGAGGATTTGTCGAACTTCATAGGTGCATCACCCAAACTTGATGCCAAATGGATGATGCATCACCATGATGACCTATCAATGCTCATGGTTGCGCCTCATGGTTGCATCGGCTGGTGAAGCTGATCGATTTTCAATGAAAACAAGCTTTCTTCCATCAGTGCTCTTTGCTTGTTACTGATGACTCCCTAGCAGTGGTGCCAGAAAGTTCCTGTCTGCTAGAACTACGTCGGTATTTCCCCAAAGAGGAAGGCATGATACAACACATCGACGGTAGGTATTTCCCCCAATGATGAAACCAAGGTTATCGAACCAGTAGGAGAACCAAGCAACACAACAAAAATAACCCATGCACACAGATAAAAAATCCTCGCAACCCGACGTGTTAAACGGGTTGTCAATCCCTTCCGGGTAACGGCGCCTCAAGATAGGAAAACGAACGGGAGATAAATTTGTAGTAGATTGAAAGATAGATCGCAAATAAAATAAATAGAAATAAAACACAGCAGGGTATTTTTGTATTTTTGGTTTAATAGATCTGAAAATAAATGCAAGGAAAAGAGTAGATCGCAAAAGCAAATATATGAGAAAGCAGACCCGGAGGCCGTAGGTTTCACTAGTGGCTTCTGTCACAACCCTAGGTTAATGCTTGTAGTTAGTGGCATTGCATCCATGCATCATGTTTAAATTCCATTTAAATTTGAAATGGGGATGTTCAACCCTAGTACCAGATGAATCTCAACTAGGTTCAAATTCAAATATTTTCAATGAACCCAAACTGCCTCCAGAAAAGTTCATGATTTTTGAAGAAGGGGAATACCTCTACCAAAAATGCTGAACATATTTCTAGGACATTCTGGATTTTTGAATTAACCCATATTGTATTTTAATTTGGGCATTTAAATCCTATAAATATTTTAAATGCTCTAATAATTCTGAAACTAGTTGAGGGCTGTTGGGAATAATTTTAACAGTGCCCACAAATATTTTCAGGAGTTTTAAAAATGGTTTAGTATTTTTACTAAATCGAAACAAAATAGAATAAATAGAAAACAGAAAATAAAAGAGAGAGAGAGAGAGAGAGAGAGAGGCTACTGACCTGGCCTCACCTGGCACAGCCCACCTGGTGGCCCAGCCCACTGGCCTCCCCCCTGTCGTCTTCTTTCCCTGCCACAAGGATTTAGTGCAGTGGTGGCCTTGTGTGCACGCGCCTGCCACCTCCTGGTTTCTGCTTCACCCTTGGCCTCTCCGGATGAAGCCACGCACCCCCGGGCCCCTCTCACTCTCTCCCGTGCTCATCCCCTCCTCTGCCGCCTTCTCTCTCCTGCGACCGAACGCTGTCGTCGCCTCCGCTCGTCTTTGCGGCGGCCACAGCCAACCCCTCGCCCCCGCGTCGTTCCCGCGAGCTCTGAGACATCGTCCTCATCATCTCCACCAAGTCAAACGAGTCGGGACGCGCCGTAGCTTCGTCATCACCACCGTCATCCACCTCGGGAGCCGATCACCGCCGAAGTCGATTCACCGCTGACAGGACGTCCCCGAGCTCATCGTCTGCCCCATCCAACCCCTTGTGAGCTACTCTTCGTTTCCCCACCACCCCCTTCCTCGAGTTCGTGCCGCAGTTGCTGCCCCGCGAGCTCCAGCGCCGCCGTCCGCCATTGCCGTTGCACGCGTTGTCTCCGAGCTCCTTTGCTTGTAGTAGTTAACCTTGGCGTGCTCCTAGTGATCCCAAGAACCCATGGAGCCTGTTGTCTGCTCACGCTGTGCTCCGTAGCCCCGTCCCCGTGCATGCCCGAACTCCGGCCACCGCCGCAAGCTTGCCTCCACCGAGCTCGGGCCACATCAGCCCTTGCCGTTTGCACAGATGGATGCGGGCGAGTCCCAGCTCTGCGTAGATGCCCTCGTCCGCCCTTTTGGTCGCCGGAGATGCAAACCCGAACGTCTCCCCCGCCTCTGGCTTCGCCGGCGACGAGCCGCGGGTCAACTCCTGCAGGATTGACTCGTTTGACCAGGGGTTTAATCTCCCCTAGGTCAATGACAGGTGGAACCAGAGCCTGGCTAACTTTAGCTTAGTGCTAATTAACGTTTACTTAACACTAAGTCACTGACATGTGGGCCCAGGTCCCTAACTAATTTAGGCTTACTATTAGTTTAGTGTTAATTAATTTTGTTAGATAGATAGACACTGACACGCGGGTCCCATAGGTCAGGTTTGACCTAGACCACCCAGTTGACTCGCTGACGTCATCCTGACCTAGTGCTAACACAGTAAAGGTTTTCTGGAATTTAAAATAGATCAGAAATTATTTATGAATTTTAGAAAATAACCTAAACTTCTAAAAATCACAAAAAATCAACCGTAGCTCAGATTGAAATAATTTATCTATGAAAAATGATTAGAAAAATCCAATCTATCCATCTTTACCATTTTCATGCATGTTAGAACAACTTATGGCTGCTGTTTAGGACAAATCATATAAAGGGCATTTAAACCTTCATATATGGAGTTTGAATTTGAAACTAGGGTTCAAACCAACTTCATTTAACTTGTTGCTAGTTGCATTAGTTCAATCAACAGCATATTGACATGTCACATTCATGCATCATAGTGTTACATTGCATTGATTGTGTTCCCTCTTGTTTGCCGGTGTTTGTTCCCTCTTAGTGGACGTTGTTCCGACGTTGTGATCATTGACACCGATGAAGAGCTATTACTATCTTCAGAAGTGCCAGGCAAGCAAAACCCCCTTGTTCGATCAGATATAAACCCACTCTCACGCTTCTGCTCTCTTTTACTACATTAGGGCAACAACGATTCTACTGTTACATGCTTCGGTAGTTGAACCCCTTTCCTCTACGTGACCTGTCATTGCCACAGTAAATAGATGAAACCCACTAGCATGAGTAGGATTTATTTGAGCCCTGACGTGCCTACTCATTCATGCTTGTTGTCATGCCTGCTACTGCTTAGAGTTGAGTCAGGTCTGATCCATCGCGGATGAATTGGAATATGGTGAATATGTCCTACTGCTGAGAGCTAAATGTGTGAACACGATTTGGTAAAGGTAGCGGTGAGAGGCCATGTAGGAGTACATGGTGGTTTGTCTCATTGAAACCATCCTCAGGAACTGAGTTCTGTGTTTGTGATCCATGAACAGCTACTACCACACGTTGGGCCCGACAATATGACCCCGCTCGACTTATTAACCCCCATGTCCTCTGTCCAGGAGTTGCAAGTAGTTTTTGGTGTTTGTAGTATGCTAGAGGCCGTGTGCAGCGCTGACCCGAGGGGTGGGCTGTGATGCGGTAGGCACGTGGCCCGGTGTACCGAGTCGCCCGTTTGGTGCCTCGGGAACCCTGCACACATCGTTCGGGGCCGTAGAGGAAACCTCGGCCAGACTCCCTGCGGATGGAACCTAAATAGGCGATAAACCTAGACTAGGGACTTTTGTGGTTAGTCAGGTCATGGTCTACACCCACGTCGGCTTTCGGTTGAAGTCTGCCGAGCACATGTCGTGTGCAAACGCTAAGTGGTGGAAACATGTGTGAAGAAGTACACCCCTGCAGGGTTATAAATGATCTATTCGAATAGCTGCATCCGCGGTAAAGGACTTCTGGGTTTCCTATACAGTTCATAGACAAGTGAAAGTGGATACTCTAAAATGTGCAAGATAAGCGTGAGTGCTATGGATGGCATTCTCGTAGGGAGACGGGAGCGGATCCATAGTGGTGTATTGATTGGTGAATAGGTGGACTCGTGTGTGCCACCTCAAAAGAGTTACTTGCAGACGTAGTTCAGGATAACCGATGAGTCAAAGCTGGCTTGCTACAGTTAAACCCCACCATCCCTTTGTTGATACTGATGCGTATGTAGCTAGTTCTGATGTAAGTCTTGATGGGTACATTTGTACTCATGTTTGCTTAATTTATGTTTTTGCGGAGAGACCTCAGTATCACTAGTAGTTCCGCGTGGACTTCGACGTTTAGCTTGTTACCTCAGCTACGATCTTGTACCTTGGGATATCTTGTAGATAGTCAGGCTTCTCAGCCTTTTCCATTTGTAGTTGTCTGTACCCAGACATGTTTATGCTTCCGTTTCTTGTATGCTCTGTATGTTGGGTCATGTGACCCATGATTGTAATTCTTACTGTGTATGACTCCTCGGAGCCTTCGGAATAAATACTTTGAGTCGTAGGATTTTGTTGTGATGCCATGTTGTATTTGCACACATCGAGCATATTGTGTGTATGATTTTGAAATGCTTCGTATGTGTGGGATCCGACAACCTAGTTGTTTATTCTTGGTAGCCTCTCTTATGAGGAAATGTCTCCTAGTGCTTCCACTGAGCCATGGTAGCTTGCTACTGCTCCAGAACACTTAGGCTGGCCGGCACGTGTCCTTCTTCATTCCTGTATTCTGTCCCTTTAGGGAAATGTCACGCGTTGTTCCATTATGTCCTTGTAGCTTGCTACGACTTGGGTTCATACATTGATGATCAACACGTTCGTTGCTGGGTCATGTATGCCTGTCCCTATAAGTTAGTGCCACCCTGGGTTTACGACTAGTCTTGTCGGCCCGGGTTCTCTGTCATATGGATGCTAGCGACACTATCATATACGTGAGCCAAAAGGCGCAAATGGTCCCGGGCCAGGTAAGGTGGCACCCGTGGGAATACCGTGCGTGAGGCCGCAAAGTGATATGATGTGTTACATGCTAGATCGGCGTGACTTAGGATCAGGGTCCTGACAGCTTTGGTATCAGAGCATGACTGCCTGTAGGATTACCAAGCGAAACTGGTCGAAGTCGAGTCTAGAAATGCTTTAGTTATATAAGGGAATTGATTGTGGAAGGGAACGTAAGGCTCTTTTCACTTCTTTACCTTATGCCCTTCTGATCTGAGTCATCCTCTTCTTTTCTATGGGGTTAAGTGACTAGGCCTTCTCATCTATCTATCAGGATGACGAGTTACTATGCTAGAGAGTTATAGGTATGATGGATTCGAGTCTCAGTTCAGTTTCTAGTACTTCCGTGTGTTAACAGTTGGTCACAGAACCTTGATATTATGATATTGAGTGGTTATGCTACCAATTTAAAGGATGTCTCAAATCTTTTTCAACAGTTACAGCCGTTATGCTGTCCGAGTCATCCCAAGTTTCCAAATAGTCTGATTCACTTGCAAATGTTTCCTTCATGTTCTCGATGTCCTTTTGGGTCAGTTTAAGCACACTAATTGATGTGTTGAGGTACTCCATTGCCTCAACATATATGTTTAAGCTATTATTATGAACACTAGGATGTCTTAGAGAACCACCCAGTAATATGGCCATGTTTTGTGTTCCCAATGTGATGATTTTGGCCGCCATTCTCGAAAGCATCCCATGATGCCATTTAGTTAGTAGGCCTTCTATTTCTGGGTTCTTGAACCCGAGATTCACCCTACTTACTTCATGTTGATAGTGTTTGCTAGTTCCTTTAGGATATTAGTAACCTTTGCGATAGTCCTCGAGGTCCGTGGTATTTTCCTCTTCCAAATACCATGAACTACTTATGGCAGAAGTTCCTCGTTGAACCGATAGATCACAACCAGAGTGCTCTTGATGAATTCTCGACTCTATGTTGTGACTCTGCCAGTCCTACATCTCTACATGGATTATCTGGAAGAAACCTATTGAACTTGGTTCAACATATTAATCTATGCATCACAACTCAGAAAGTTATATGCTCATTTGAGTTGTCTCTCTTTAGTTGTCTTCTAACCTCCATCAATCAGTTGATAGTCAAGAGTATGTGTGCATGCTCATCGATGCCTATTATTCTTGTAGTTTGTCAAGCCGTTCTATTTTAGAATGACTAGGAGAAACAAACTCCAATACATCATCCATATCTAGGATTGGGTCAAAGCAGTTGTGTTCCACAGATCAAGATGCAATCCAGCTTTTGTTATGTTCTACCTTGGGGCATTACCATCTTTATGTCAAGAATTTCATGGGAATTGAACCACCTCCTATGAACTCTTGATACATTGATACTTCTCCCCATCATCGTTCATTCCTCGTTCTCCGTGTTGTTGTAACCGGAATACCGACAAATGAATTGTGATGTGTGAAATCAATACTCCGGGCAACCCCGTTGCTTGGTAGTAAATGGACAATAATCTCATTCTTAGCGTGCTGGTTATTGAATTATCATTCTAAGGTTGATTGTGCTACCTAGTCCATATTTCTGGTGCACTCTTTGATCAGTGGGTTAGGATTGTGTTAATCCCTCACTCTTTTGATCATATCATGTTGCCCTAGATTGCTCCCGAGCTTAGAGACATATTGCTAGTTCGTGACTTTCCGGATATCTTCTTGGAAGTATTACCAGGTTTCCCCCTGACTGTTATGTTGAGTTCGTGATCAAGTTGGTTTCTTATAAACCACCCCTTCTCCAAGAATCTGTGTTGGATGCCCTAGCTAGTTGGTTAAGCTAAACTACAACTTGGAGAGTTGTAAGATGAAAGCTTGTCCGACCTAGTTCATCACTAAGGTATATATTTTTGTGTGTGTGTTGAAGAAAGATGATATCTTCATCGATTGGTCCTCGTAAACAGTTGTTGGATCTATTGTCTTGACAAAACTTTGATTTGAGTGTGGGCTATCGTCAAATCAAATCAGAACTGACGATATTCGTAATGTTGTCTTATTCGTGGTTATTTCTTGAGCACACAACATTATATTATTTTTGTCTGACCAATGCTATTACTTTGTTCACCTAGTTATGGAATTACATCTATATGGAAATCTCGATAAATTGTTGTTGAGCCCATTGACAACATTTTCATCATCTCCATGATTCATGTTGAACATCAAGCTAGTGTTGGAAACTTTTGTAAGCATTATCTTCATGTCCCGTTCATGAAGTATATTGGATGAAAGAAGTGACTTCCTCTAATTCACATGTATTTAATGTAAGTTGCCACCGTGAGTTCGAGAAAGCTTGTGTTTCTTCCTCTTGAATCATCCCAAGTCAATCATGCACGTGCGAAGTATTCTATGGTCTGATAGACTGATCATCTTCATTCCATATGCATCCCTAGCACACCAAGCCAGTGATTGATTTGTTCAAGATAGAGGAGTCTGCTCTAAGTTGAATTCTTCGAACTCCCACATGTGGAGACTTCGATGTCACTAATGATGGTTCCCTACTAGAGCTCGGTAGCGTTTCGTTGTAAGACTACTATGTGGTCCTGCTTGTCTTGGACAACGTGTTCACCTGTATGTAGCAGAACCAGATCATGTTTTGGAGCTTGCTATCGTAGTTCATTTCCCGAGAATCTCGCAACATGATCTCCTCGATTAGTGTTGCAAACTTTCTTTCCAGACATGCTGTCTAAAATATCTCGTTCCCAACCAGATCTGAACCTCAGGCAGATATGATGGTTGGAACATTCTGACCATTTGCATTTTGTCCCCAGCTTGCACCGCCATTATGCCAATTTCCCATGGGTTGCCTTCTCTGCAGTTGCTGTTCAGGATCATCTTCAAAAGTGAACATACCATGGGTCCCATCCATTTCTGATGATAAGCAAAAAATCATCCAGTGCGTTGTCTTCAACAAGGTAGTCCACATCATCCATTCTAGTCCGGGTATGCCATTCCTTTGAACTCCGCCAAACGGTTGTTGGTGAATTGCCTTAGGCTGATATGAAGGGTTTCAATGATCTATGTATCAAAGTAATTCTTTTTTCCACTTAAGGGAATAATTCTACAAGTCACCTTCCCTAAGGTGTCACGTTATGGAATCAGGGCAATTAGCTCCTCGCTACCTTGACCTCGCCCACCATCTTCTTTAAGCATGGAATAGTTGCCTACCAATTTGAACCCTTGTCATCTACTTCTTCCATTGCTCCTGGTGTGTGTTTTTGTGTATCAACTCAAGAGGTGTTCTTACATCTCACTCCGTGAGTTGATCTTGAGTGTTCGATCTTCGTGGAGATCGTTTCCTATAGAGTTTTCTTCTGTCGTCATCGTGTTGGATAAAGATCTCGAAAGCAAAGACGTCAAGATCAATTTGAAGCAATGAATCAATGTTTTTTTGAGGTGCAACCTGGATCATGAAGATTGTGATAGTTTTGTGACCCCCATTCCTCTTACCTCACGTCTTGAATCTCGGGATGAGATTCTTATTTAGTGGGGGTGAGTTGTCACAACCCTAGGTTAATGCTTGTAGTTAGTGGCATTGCATCCATGCATCATGTTTAAATTCCATTTAAATTTGAAATGAGGATGTTCAACCCTAGCACCAGATGAATCTCAACTAGGTTCAAATTCAAATATTTTCAATGAACCAAAAGTGCCTCCAGAAAAGATCACGATTTTTTATGAAGGTGAAAACCTCTGCCAAAAATGCTGAACATATTTATAGGACATTCTGGATTTCTGAATTAACTCATATTGTATTTGAATTGGGGCATTTAAATCCTATATATATTTTAAATTCTCTAATAATTCTGAAACAAGTTGAGGGTTGTTGGGAATAATTTCAACAGTGCCCACAAATATTTTCAAAAGTTTTAGAAATGGTTTAATATTTTATTAAATCGAAACAAACAGAATAAGTAGAAAACAGAAAATAGAAGAGAGAGAGAGAGAGAGAGAGAGAGAGAGAGAGAGATGCTACTAACCTGGCCTCACCTGGCATAGCCCACCTGGCAGCTATGACGCCCTCGATTCAATCGTACACTAATCGTACACGCAAATGTGTACGATCAAAATCAAGGACTCACGGGAAGATATCACAACACAACTCTAGACACAAATTAAAACAATACAAGCTTTATATTACAAGCATGGGGCCTCGAGGGCTTGAATACATAAGCTCGAATACACAAGAGTCAGCGGAAGCAACAATATCTGAGTACAGACATGAGTTAAGCAGGTTTGCCTTAAGAAGGCTAGCACAAAAGCATTTACGATCGAAAAGGCAAGGCCTCCTGCCTGGGAGACTCCTAACTACTCCTGGTCGTCGACGGTCTCCACGTGGTAGTAGGCACCCTCGGGGTAGTAGCAGTCATTGTCAAAGGTGGCGTCTGGATCCTGGGCTCCACCATCTGGTTGCGACATCCAAGAAGAATGGAAAGAGGTGGAAAAAGAGGGAGCAAAGCAACCGTGAGTACTCATCCAAAGTACTCGCAAGCAAGGATCTACACTACATATGCAACATTATCAAAGAGAGGCTGTATATGTGGACTGGGCTGCAGAAATGCCAGAATAAGGGGGGAGAAGCTAGTCCTATCAAAGACTGGCATCTTCTGGAAACCACCATCTTGTAGTAACAGGAGGGAGTAGAGTAGCATAAAGTAAAGTAGTAGTAGTGTTATCAACCTTGGCCAGAGATCCTTTCTCGACTCCCTGCGAGAAAGCAATCCCAGTGCCATACTATCCAGTTATCATCACAATCCAATTCTCATCACAAGTATCCAGTTCTAGTTGTATCGATCGGGATACAACTCCAATTGTCTGTTACCGTAGGACAGGCTATCGATAGATGTTTTCTTCCCTGCAGGGGTGCACCAACTTACCCACCATGCTCGATTAACTCCGGCCGGACACACTTTCCTGGGTCATGCCCGGCCTCGGCCAAACAATACGCCGCAACCTGACCTAGGCTTAATAGAGAGGTCAGTACGCCGGACTAAACCTATGCCCCTAGGGGTCATGGGCCATCTCCCCGGGACCTCCTGCACATTGCGAGGGCGGCCGGTGAGCAGACCTAGCTACCTCCTTCAACAAGGCAGGTGCTTACGCAGTCCAACCCGGCGCTCGCCGCTCAGTCGCTGACGTCTATTAAACTTCGGCTGATGCATACGACACAGTATGCCCATACTATGCCCACGAGATGGTTAGTGCTATCAGGCCAGAGGCCCCTTGGATCAAATACCCAAATCGTAGTGGATTAGGAACGCGCGGTAACAAGTAGAGACTCACGAAAGATGCGACCCCGGTGCCCCATCTCGAGGACTTGCGGCAAGGGCTAGGAATGCCCGGACAGGCCTCGTAATTATCTCGCGGGCACCCTCCAGGTTAAACCGTCTCCACATCACTCGCAATTAAGCTTGCGCGGGTACCCCTCAAGGCCGACCCGTCTTTAGTAACATGGGTCAGTGTAAAGTCATAGTAACCATAGTAACTGTGTGTCCAAACATCAGGGGGGAACACCGAGGAGTCACCCCGAGTTAATTCCACTCGATGTAATCATCAAGGTGAACGTAAGAGGAATCACCCCCGAGGTTCACACTTGAGGGTTGCACTGACGCAGTCGATCGAAGTGGTTAGGAGGAATCACCCTCGATGACCACGACCGAATAGCTACACTACAGGTTAACATCATAAGTCTTTGTAGAGGTCTCACCCTCGGCACTCGATAGTAACCAAAGAGTGTCGAGCAACTAAGGGGAAAGTGATGTGCGGTGCCGGGGCCTGGTCTTCGATCCCGTTGATCGGGTCTTCTATGATGAAGCAGGGGCAACAAGAACAAGGTGGGGGTCATTGATGGATCACTAACCAACCTATACTAATCAGTTTAGGATAAGCAGGTAGGTAACAATAAGCAGGTTACAAAAGCAGGCTATGCATCAGAATAGGAGCAAACAATAACAGTAGCAAAATCTAATGCAAGCATGAGAGAATGGAATGGGCGATATCGGGATGATCAAAGGGGGCTTGCCTGGTTGCTCTGGCAAGGAGGGGTCATCGTCGAGTAGTCGTTCACAGGGGCAGCATCGGTCTCGGGGTCTACCAGAGAGAATAGGGGGAAGAAACAGTAAATATAAAGAAAACATAGCATCACAAAGCATAACGTGGCAATATGTTGTGCCGGGTGTGACCTAACGCATGGCTACACGATATAGGTGAAGGGGGATTTCAACCGGGAATGTATTCCGGTTCGGTTTAATGTCGATGATGGTGGAGGGGGAATGTTCCATGTTCAGATAGTTACAGGCATCTGACAGGTAAACGGACCGCGTATTCGGATTCGTCTCGTCGTTCTGAGCAACTTTCATGTATAAAACTTTTTCATCCGAGTTACGGATTATTTAATATGATTTTTCGAAGATTTAAATGATTTTCTAATTTTTTGGAATTTGTTTAATTCGAAAACAAAGGATTAATAGGTATGAGTACAGAGGAAATGTATCTAGAATGTTGCTTATCCGGCTGACAAGTGGGGTCATTGACTGAGTTGACCCGGGCAAAAGTTGACTGGTCAAAAGGGGAATAGTGTTGGAGTCCCACTTGTCATTGTCTCTGGCTTTATTAGATTAACCATTTTTCTTTAATTTACTGTGGGGCCCTTCTGTCATGGAGTCATTAACTTAACAGATATTAGTTAACTGAAATTAATTGTTTTTTAACTAGCGATTAGGGGTTAGTTAATCCGTTGGGCCCACGCGTGAGTGGGGTCAACCCACTGGCTAAACTTGCGTGCGCGCGTGCGCGCGTGCCCGCGGCGAGCACAGAAGACGGCGGTGGTGTTCGGGACTCACCGTCCGGTGGCCAAACAGCACGCGGTTGGCCATGTCTAAACGTGGGCGCCAAGCCGCGTCCAGGGGATGGTGAAGGGAGGCGCGGGGGTTGCCGAGCGCGTCGAGGACGACAATGCCAATGGCGATTGATTGCGGCGGCGCTGGTGCGCGATCTGCAGACGCAGAGGCGGGAGAGCGCGGGGCTGCACGAGGGGCGTGGCCGGTGAGTGAGCAGGCGCGGCCGAGCCGAGCAGGGGAAGCGGGGGCGGGCGGCTAAGGCGAGAGGAGCTGGCGAGGCTGGGTGAAAGCAGCGCGTTATAAGGCGAGCAACGTGACGCTGGGCTGGCGCTGCAGCTGGCGCCACGGGCAGGCGCGCGGCGGACGTGCGAGTGGCGACGGTGACGGGCGCACTGAGCGGGGCAGAGACGAGAGGGGGGGTTGCTCACATCGTTGGAGAGAGGAGGAAGGCGAGGCCTGGGGAGGTCCAGCGAGGGAGAGGCGGGGACGAGGCAGTCCGGCGGTGAGGCGGCGTCGGCACGGTCGGTGATGGCGGGCGTTGGGGCGGCGCGGGGTCGATCCCGATCTTGTTCGGGTCGAGAGGGGACCGGGCACCATGCGGGACGAGAAGGCGGACGCCGTCGAGGTGTGCAGCGGGGCGAGGTGGCAGCGCGCTAAGGGTGGGGCGGCGTTCGTAGGCGGGGTCAAGTTGATCTCCTTGATCCCGATTGGAACAGAGGAGGGGTGGGGAGAGTGGGGGATCGAGGGGAGTGGGGTAGCGGTTTAGGGTTTCGGGGGATAGGGCCATATAGGCTAGGGGAAGTGCGGGGTGGGCCGACTGGATGGCTTGAGGCCCAGCTAGGCCGGGGGGCTCCCCTTTTAAATTGCTTTTGTCTTTTTTCTTTTCTTTTGCTCTTTTTCATTTTACAGAAAAAATGCTATGCAATATTTGAGCTGCCAAAAGGAGTTAGTAAAATGTGGGACTTGGCCAAATAAATACACTACAATATTTGGCACCTGCCACAAAAAGTTTGGGAGGAGTTTGAATTGATTTGGATTTTTTACAAATGGAAAACCATTAAAAAAATGCTGATTTGGAACTGCTTTAATTCCCAGGGGAAATTGGCTATCTCAAATGATGTTGAATCACTCATGACCTTTAGTTAGTGAATATTTTCAACCCAGCGAACATTTTTATTTTACTGTTTGGGGAAATAATTTAATTGACTTTATTTTAAAATTGAATTTGAATTGGTTTTGAATCAAAGTGAGATTAGCAACAGTAACAGTAATGACTTGGCAGCATTAGTAGGGGATTACTGTAGCTTGATTATTCGGGCGTTACAAATCTCCTCCACTACAAGAAATCTCGTCCCGAGATTTAAGAGGTGGAGTAAGGGGGAAGCTATGAGGACGAATGTCTAAAAGGATCAGCATCCGGTAGTTATCTCAAGGAAGGAGATTTTAGAAGCACCAGGACGTATCGAGAGTGCTATACAGAGATTCAACTAGTTTTAACCTGGTAGGCATCCAGTTGATGCCTAAAATAGGTGATGAAGGGGTTCAGAGCAAAGAAGAATAATGTTGCCTCTGATACCGAAAAGAAACATGGTGAGGAAGTTGGCTGGTGTATTACATACGAAGCCGAGTGCCAAGAATATTTCAAAACCATTGTTGTACAGGAGAGTCAGGTTCCGATCCTGTGGAACTGTGAGGGGGGTGTCGATCAAAAGTAGGGAGATCGGTGGCATCTTACCAGTCACGACAACAAGGTATGTCAGAGGATAGCATGTCAGTTATGTCGGCGAGCACATCGGTACCAAGGGCGAGGGACGAAGAGAACCATTTTTCTGCTCGTTGAACGAGGCGGACCAATCGGCAAGGTTCGCGTCCATCGGTGGTTACCGGAATGTCATCAACTATAGTAACAGGGTCTCACTGACAAGGTTGTACATCGGGGCGAATTATAAGCAGGGAATTATTTCTGCTTATATCATATAGATCACAAGAAGGTTAAACAAACCAATGGAAAGGAAAATGAAATTATCAGATTAATCGGACCAATGGGAAGGAAAATGTGTTTACACACCAGAATTGGGAGTATATCCTTCCCAAGGGGATGCGGAGCAGGATATACGTGATATGACAGCAAGTTCAAAAGCATTTAGATAAAGGGGGCGAGGGAACAATCATGATATTACCCATACAATGGTGTTTGGATAATAGATCAAGAAACATTCGACAATGTGCTTCCAATGTTCTTATTGATATTCGGAAAACCTCAGTCATGCTTCGAGGTAGCATTAACATGGTGTTCCAAGTAGGGGTTGGAGTTGAAGATCACACGAAATACTCAAAGAACAATTGCAGGAATAGCAAGGAGTCCAACGTATAACCAAGACATGATCAATCGTGTGTTGGAAAGAAGACAAGGGGGTTAGTCGATGATAAATCAAATCATCGTAGGTCAAGGATGGTATTTCTCACCATGAATTCAATTGTCATTTTAACATAAGTCAAAATGTTGATGTTGATCATGACGCCTTTGTCGAGAGGCTCTATGAAGATGCCATCGAGGAGCGATGCCATCAAGCAACAGGAAGGACGAAGCAAAAGGCTATTGGAACCATGAGTACAACACAAAGTCGAAATCAAACTTGCTGTTCAAGGTGAAATGATATGACGAGAAAGATCGATGTAATCTTATCTTATCATCGAAAATTATGCTCCAGGAAGAAGGACCAGGTAGCACAGTTAAAATTTAGCACGATAATGACATAGTCGGCCAGGCTAGGAATGACTAGAAGGATTATTAAACTCGTAAGCAATGAAAATTACTTAGAGTTATAGAATCGGAGTGCGGAATCGATTCAACCATTTCACTTATCGGTGTCCTTGAATGATTAATTAACTCAGATCCCGGGGGAAATCTGAAATTGGTGAGAAGCAATACTAGATGGAGACTCATAGGAAGCAACACAGTTCTTTGATATTCTCGTGGTACCGGAGGGTAATACTCGAAGGAAGATCAAAATAGAGGTTGCGGAGATGCATTGATCTGCAAAAGACAAGTGCTTTAACTTGTCTGGGAAATGGAATTTGAAGGGGAACAATCATGGTCAGAACCACGGTTGCCAAGGACCAAACATAGATACCGTAAGAACTAAAATAAGGGGATTATTATATCACAAGAAGCTTCCTTGATAAGATCCACATTAGGTCCATGGGCATGAACACAAAGTTCAAGGTCGACTCCCACTTCTCCAATGCATAACCTTTCATTCACTTCTCGCGTTCAATGAAGTTGTAGGGTTGAAATGTTATCTGGCAAAACACCAGAAGAGTAAGACTCATTAAAACTCTCGGGTTGAAACGGATTATGGGAGGCATAGGTTCAACCCATAGGGGCATCTTAGGAACCTATTCCACAAACTTCAGAAGTAAACAACACAAGCTCGAAAGCAGAGCATGGTTGACCAAAGGAGAGGATACAATTACCAAAGGCATTATGTATTTGGGAAAAAACTTCACGAGGTTCTTTGAATATGAAGGACACTGTCGGATGATAATCCAATAATGGATCCGGCGATCCACAACGGAGCTGATGTGCGTATCGATATTCAATCATAAGAAGAAATAATGCAGAGGCATCGGATTTTGGAAATATCTGATAATTCCAAAGCTTAAATGCAAAGGAATTATGATTTCCAATTCGGGGATCGAAGCGGCGCTACGATCAAGGATGGATAAGTAGAATAGACCTAGGGGCTGTCGATGACAAATAGATTGGTGAGAACCAGCTCATGTTCAAAATGGCGTCGAGCGGAAAGATAATTTAGAAGGATCAAGCGATGATTGCATGCTTTCACACACATGTTGAATCGATAGGATCAAAATGATGGTGTCAAAGGATACTAGTGAATATTGCTACACATATGGAAAGCATCCATAATGCAAGCAGACAAGTATTTGCAGAGCAATAGTTTGAAGAGGATTCTCGGAAGATCGGATAGTATTTACAAGTATTTTGAAAAGCATATGAACAACTGGGGATGAGCGGACCCCGGTTAAGTGAATTATCCTTAGTGCAAAAAGAAGCTTCAAAGCAGAAGGCACAAGGATTCTTGGAACAACGGAGAGTCCTAGGGGTATCTTGTAACAACATGAGCAACTGGGGATGAAGGTACTAGCGGCAAGGAGGTTATTCACGAGGATTACCGGTGGTCAGAAACTGTATGGCAGTGGGCACAGAATCTCGAGAAACATCGAGGAATATCCGCAGAATCTTCTGGCGAAGCAGGCGGTCATCGGTAATGTCGGGGCTCTCTAGGAGGAAGTGGGTACGAGAACCTAATGTCGGAGTTAGCAAAATGTTTAACCTGAATAGAAGAGAGATCAGAATCCCAGAGTATAGACGAGGAATAAAAGATCCTAGTACCACCCATCGGCGACGTGGGCCCGTAAGCCACACAGCCAAGTTAGTAAAACAGTTTTGGATGACTAGACTCAACTTCGGCCAAGGAGTTGTAAGAGGGGCTACCTACAGGCAGTCGGCTCTGATACCAACTTGTGACACCCTCGATTCAATCGTACACTAATCATACACACAAATGTGTATGATCAAGATCAAGGACTCACGGGAAGATATCACAACACAACTCTAGACACAAATTAAAACAATACAAGCTTTATATTACAAGCTAGGGGCCTCGAGGGCTTGAATACATAAGCTCGAATACACAAGAGTCAGCGGAAGAAACAATATCTGAGTACAGACATGAGTTAAACAGGTTTGCCTTAAGAAGGCTAGCACAAAAGCATCTACGATGGAAAAGCAAGGCCTCCTCCCTGGGAGACTCCTAACTACTCCTGGTCGTCGACGGTCTCCACGTGGTAGTAGGCACCCTCGGGGTAGTAGCAGTCATCGTCGAAGGTGGTGTCTGGATCCTGGGCTCCACCATCTGGTTGCGACATCCGAGAAGAATGGACAGAGGTGGGAAAAGAGGGAGCAAAGCAACCGTGAGTACTCATCCAAACTACTCGCAAGAAAGGATCTACACTACATATGCAACATTATCAAAGAGAGGCTGTATGTGGACTGGGCTGCAGAAATGCCAGAATAAGGGGGCAGAAGCTAGTCCTATTGAAGACTGGCATCTTCTGGAAACCACCATCTTGCAGCAACAGGAGGGAGTAGAGTAGCATAAATTAAAGTAGTAGTAGTGTTATCAACCTCAGCCAGAGATCCTTTCTCGACACCCTGGGAGAAAGCAATCCCAGAGCCATACTATCCAGTTATCATCACAATCCAATTCTCATCACAAGTATCCAGTTCTAGTTGTATCGATCGGGATACAACTCCAAGTGTCCGTTACCGTAGGACAGGCCATCGATAGATGTTTTCTTCCCTGTAGGGGTGCACCAACTTACCCACCACGCTCGATTAACTTCGGCCGGACACACTTTCCTGGGTCATGCCCAGCCTCGGCCAAACAACACGCCGCAACCCGACCTAGGCTTGATAGAGAGGTTAGCATGCCGGGCTAAACCTATGCCCCTAGGGGTCATGGGCCATCTCCCCGGGAACTCCTGCACGTTGCGAGGGCGGCCGGTGAGCAGACCTAGCTACCTCCTTCAACAAGGCAGGTGCTTACGCAGTCCAACCCAGCGCGCGCCGCTCAGTCGCCGACGTCTATTAAACTTTGGCTGATGCATACGACGTAGAACGCCCATACTATGCCCATGTGATGGTTAGTGCTGTTAGGCCAGAGGCCCCTCGGATCAAATATCCAAATCATAGTGGATTAGGAATGCGCGGTAACAAGCAGAGACTCACGAAATATGTGACCCCGTTGCCCCATCTCGAGGACTTGCGGCAAGGGCTAGGAATGCTCGGCCACGCCTCGTAATTATCTAGCGGATACCCTCCAGGTCAACCCGTCTCCACAGCACTCGCAATTAAGCTCGCGCGGGTGCCCCTCAGGGCCGACCCGTCTTTAGTAACATGGTTCAGTGTAAAGTCATAGTAACCATAGTAAGCGTGTGTCCAAATATCAAGGGAAAACCGAGAATCACCCCGGTGAATTCCACTCGATGTAATCATCACGGTGAGCGTAAGAGGAATCACCCCGAGGTTCACACTTGAGGGTTGCACGACGAGTCGTGTCGAAGTGGTTAAGGCGGAATCACCTCGATGACCACAACTGAATAGCTACACTACAGGGTTAACATCAGAAGTGTTGTAGAGGTCTCACACTCGGCACTCGATAGTAACCCAGTAGTGTCGAGCAACTAAGGGGAAAGTGATGTGCGGTGCCAGGGCTCGGTCTTCGATCCCATTGATCGGGTCTTCGATGATGAAGCAGGGGCAACAAGGACAAGGTGGGGGTCACTGATGGATCACTAACCAACCTATACTAAGAAGTTTAGGATAAGAAGGTAGGTAACAATAAGCAGGTTACAAAAGCAGGCTATGCATCAGAATAGGAGCAAACAATAACAGTAGCAAAATCTAATGCAAGCATGAGAGAATGGAATGGGCGATATCGGGATGATCAAAGGGGGGGCTTTCCTGGTTGCTCTGGCAAGGAGGGCTCGTCGTCGACGTAGTCGATCACAGGGGCAGCATCGGTCTCGGGGTCTACCGGAGAGAAGAGGGGGAAGAAACGGTAAATATAAAGCAAACATAGCATCACAAAGCATAACGTGGCAATATGCTGTGCCGGGTGTGACCTAACGCATGGCTACGATATAGGTGAAGGGAAATTCAACAGGAATGTATTCGGTTCGGACTGCGGTCAGACAGATGACCGGAGGGGGAATGTTCCATGTTCAGATAGTTAGAGGCATCTGACAGGTAAACGGTCCACGTATTTGGATTCGTCTCGTCGTTCTGAGCAACTTTCATGTATAAAACTTTTTCATCCGAGTTACGGATTATTTAATATGATTTTTCAAAGATTTAAATTATTTTCTAATTTTCTGGAATTTGTTTAATTCGAAAACAAAGGATTAAAAGCTATGAGTACAGAGGAAATGTATCCAGAATGGTGCTTATTCGGCTGACAGTTGGGGTCATTGACTGAGTAGACCCGGTCAAAAGTTGACTGGTCAAAAGGGGAATAGTGTTGGGGTCCCACTTGTCATTGTCTCTGGCTTTATTAGATTAACCATTTTTCTTTAATTTACAGTGGGGCCCTTCTGTCATGGAGTCATTAACTTAACAGATATTAGTTACGTGAAATTAATTGTTTTTTAACTAGCGATTAGGGGTTAGTTAATCCATCGGGCCCACGTGTCAGTGGGTCAACCCACTGGCTAAACTTGTGTGCGCGCGTGCCCGCAGCGAGCACAGAAGACGGCGGCGGTGTTCGGGACTCGCCGTCCGGTGGCCAAACCGCACGCGGTTGGCCATGTCTGAACATGGGCGTCGAGCCGCGTCCAGGGGGCGGTGAAGGGAGGCGCGGGGGTTGCCGAGCGCGTCGAGGACGACAACGCCAATGGCGATTGCGGGCGGCGCCAGTGCCATGATCTGCAGAGACTGAGGCGGCGAGCCTGGGCTGCACGAGGGGCGTGGCGGCGAGCGAGCAAAGGGCAGAGCGAGCAGGGAAGAAGGGGCGGCGGCTATGGCGAGAGGAGTCTGGCGAGGCTGGGCGAAAGCAGCGCGAAGCGTTTGCAGGTGGGCAGACGCTACTGGGCGTGGCGAGCGCGGGCGCCACGGGCAGGGCGTGGGCGGACCTGTGAGTGGCGATGGTGACGGGCGCACTGAGCGGGGCAGAGACGAGAGTGGGGACGCTCACATCGTTGGAGAGAGGAGGAAGGCAAGGCCTAGGGAGGTCCGGCGAGGTAGAGGCGGGGACGAGTGTAGGACCTTGAAGTATGTCTAGAGGGGGGGTGATTAGACTACTTGACCAATGAAAAACTTAGCCTTTTCCCAGTTTTAGAGTTTGGCAGATTTTAGCTATCTTAGGACAAGTCAAGCAATCATCACACAATTCCAGCAAGCATGCAAAGAGTGTATGAGCAGCGGAAATTAAAGCATGCAACTTGCAAGAAAGTAAAGGGAAGGGTTTGGAGGATTCAAACGCAATTGGAGACACGGATGTTTTTGGCATGGTTCCGATAGGTGGTGCTATCGTACCTCCACGTTGATGGAGACTTCAACCCACGAAGGGTAACGGTTGCGCGAGTCCACGGAGGGCTCCACCCACGAAGGGTCCACGAAGGGTCCACGAAGTAACAACCTTGTCTATCCCACCATGGCCGTCGCTCATGAAGGACTTGCCTCACTAGCGGTAGATCTTCACGAAGTAGGCGATCTCCTTGCTCTTACAAACTCCTTGGTTCAACTCCACAATCTCGTCAAAGGCTCCCAAGTGACACCTAGCCAATCTAGGAGACACCACTCTCCAAGAAGTAACAAATGGTGCGTTGATGATGAACTCCTTGCTCTTGTGCTTCAAATGATAGTCTCCCCAACACTCAACTCTCTCTCATAGGATTTGGATCTGGTGGAAAGAAGATTTGAGTGGAAAGCAACTTGGGGAAGGCTAGAGATCAAGATTCATATGGTAGGAATGGAATATCTTGGTCTCAACACATGAGTAGGTGGTTCTCTCTCAGAAATGGTAAGTTGGAAGTGTAGGTTTGTTCTGATGGCTCTCTCCACAAATGAAGAGGAGGTGGAGGGGTATATATAGCCTCCACACAAAATCTAACCGTTACACACAATTTACCAATCTCGGTGGGACCGAATAAACAAACTCGGTCAGACTGATTTTAGTAAACCTAGTGACTGTTAGGGTTTTCGGTGGGACTGACTTGCATCTCGGTAGGACCGATATGGTTAGGGTTAGGGCATAACATAATCTCGGTGAGACCGATTACACAAACTCGGTGAGACCGATTTTGGTAATTAGCTAACCAGAGAGTTCGTCAGGTAAACTCGGTGGGACCGATTCCTCTTTCGCTGAGACCGAAACGTTATGAAAGGGAAACAGAAAGTTTACATTGCAATCTCGGTGGGACCAATCCGCTCTTTCGGTGAGACCGAAAAGTTACTAAAAGGAAACAAAGAGATTACAATCCCATCTCGGTGAGACCGAGATCCCTATCGGTAGAACCGATTTGCCTAGGGTTTGTGGCAGTGGCTATGACATTTGGAATTGGTGGCGCCGGATAGGAAGAATCGGCGAGACCGATTTTGGCTTTAGGTTTAGGTCATATGTGGATGTGAGAAAGTAGCTGAGGGTTTTGGAGCATATCACTAAGCACATGAAGCAAGAGGCTCATTAAGCAACACCTCATCCCTCCTTGATAGTATTGGCTTTTCCTATAGACTCAATGTGAGCTTGAATCACTAAAATATAAAATGAAGAGTCTTGAGCTTTTGAGCTTGAGCCAATCCTTTGTCATTAGGGATCCACTTTCATCATCCATGCCATGCCATTCATTGAGCTTTCCTGAAATGTTCATCTTGGAATAGCATTAGCTCAATGAGCTATATGTTGTTATGAATTACCAAAACCACCTAGGGATAGTTGCACTTTCAATCTCCCCCTTTTTGGTAATTGATGACAACATATAGATCAAAGCTTCGACAAATGATAATATGATTGAAAAACATCGTCGCTTTGAGAAGTATGTGATAAGCAAGAGCTCCCCCTAAATTTGTGCATAGTTTACGATTTGCTTTGGACTGCAAATGCACAAGGAATTAGGCTCATGGGTTACTCTTCCATGTCACATACATCTTGGTGGAGCGCTCAAAATGATACGAATTGAATACACGCACTCATCACCAAGCACAGTGAATGATCACATAGGATAGATAAGATAATATCATCAACATGCAGAAGTGTAGCTTATGATCAAACACATGATCATCAATGTCTCACAAACATAGTATCTCAAGCAATCAAAAGCAAACAAGTTTAAAAACCACCAAATCAAGAGAGAACAAAAGCAACTCTCTCTCTCTCTCGAAGCCTATGATCTATACATTTTCTCCCCTTTGGCAACAAGTTACCAAAAGTTCATAGAAAATGCATAGTGCTAGATCGACTCTCGGGCTTGATCTTGGTGGTGGTGTCGGATAGCGCCAAGGACGAAGGCTTCAGTTGAAGTAGATGGAGCTGGAGTTGGTGTAGGTCTTTGGAGCTGGTGGCACTTGAGGTTGTAGCTGGTGCAGTTGAAGTGGCTCGTGTCGGGAACTAGCATGCAGATGACCTCTGGGCTCTAGGCACTCTGGCAAATGCATCAGTTGTTGTTTTGCCCTTCCTCTCTGCATGTCATCCTCTGTAGTTGCTCCACAGCAGATTGAATCTCGTTACTTTCACATCTAAGTCATAGAACTTTTGTTCCATGATTCTTTCCAAGCTCTCCTGATTTTGAGTGAGGTGGCCAATCCTTCTCAATCCTCGGTGTTGATGCTATTAAGTATCCAAGCTGCTCCTGCTTGTTCTTCAAGAAATACTCAGATGCCTCCTCTTGAGTTGGCATCCTGGCAGCCTTCTCCTTCCTTGCCTCATCCTTCTTCTCTTGTGCTTGAACTGACGATGGATCATTCTCATTCATGGCAACCTCATTGTCCTCAAAGTCTGGATAAATTGGAAAATGTTCTTTATCCAATAGATATTTACTGTGCCCATCTTTGAGTTAATCAACTCCACGGATCTCGAGGGGCATATCCACAACTTCTTTTCAGTCTGCTGCAGTTCTCTTAATGGTTTCAACCATAAGGCTCATGACTTTGAATTTCTGTGGCACATCAAACAAATGCAACATGTTGATTGCATGCCCTCTAATCATGTTGTGGTCACCAGACTTAGGCGATAGAGTATGCCTTAAGATGCGATTGATAGTTGGCAGCCCAGATGAAGGAAGTGGACTGATCCAAACTTATGTGTCTCAATGGCTGTGTCTGGGATCTCCTTGTACATGTGTGCCATGGAATTGTGGTCCATTTTCTTCATGGCATATACATCCAGGTCATCTTCATTCTCCTTTGGGGCATTTATCAGCTTTGCCCACTCCTCAACAGTTGATTGGTAACTTGTACCTTGAGACATCCACACTATCACGCCATCTGGATAAAAGTGTCTTGTGGAGTAGAACTGCATGATAAGTTCATATTTCAGTTGGTGAGCTTTTGCCCAACGAAGTCTGAACTCCAACAACAACAAAACTGTCTTGCACTCGAGGATAGTGCTCTACATTTTCTTTCATGTAGGTCGGTCGACCCACCTCATATCACACACTATGGGCTTCTTATCCAGCAGAATAGTCTCATAAAAGTCTTGTTGTTCCTTGGTGTGGAACCTGTAGTCCACAGCAGTTCTTCTCCTTGTGGCATATGGATCTGTCATCCTCCATAGCCTCAACCCATTGTCTCTTCTGATCTTCATGTCCTCAGCCACAGGATGGGCATCATTGTGGTCTGGTATCTTGGGCTTGAGCTTCCTCAGAACTTGTCCTTCTTCATCTTCTTCATCAGCAACCTCAGGCACTGGGGCCTTGTTCTTTTCAGCAGCTGGAATACTCCTGGTATTCCTCTTTGGTGCAGACTTGGCCTTGGGGGCAGCTTTGGGTGCTTCCTTGGGCTTAGATGTGGCAGCCCCTGATCTTATAGCATCACCCATAAGCTTTGGTGCCTTGGGTGCTGGTGCAGCAATCTCTTCTTCCTCTTCCATCATGGAAGGCTTTCTAGTAACTCTGACTATGGTCTTCTTGACCCTTTC
Source organism: Aegilops longissima (assembly GCA_021605205.1). Classification (NCBI taxonomy): domain Eukaryota; kingdom Viridiplantae; phylum Streptophyta; class Magnoliopsida; order Poales; family Poaceae; genus Aegilops; species Aegilops longissima. Next base: position 210,075,465 of record CM038679.1, on the reverse strand, counting down.
TTTCCTTTTCTTTCCGTCAGCAGCAGCTGGCTCTTTGGGATCAGGATTTTCAGGAATTTGAGTTGATGCTCTGACCTTTGGCATAGGTGTCCTCTTGGCAGGAACCTTCCTATTGAGTCCAGGCTTTGTGCTATGTGCTAAGCCATACTCCTTTTTGAGCACTGCCTTCTTGGAGGTTGCCTCATCCTCTTCTGCCCTATAATCCTCATCTTCAAAATCTGAGGTTTTCTTCTTCCTTTGCTGGTGGAAGCTTTAGGCAAATTGCTTGGGGTGCTCTGCTGCCTTCATCTCAAGAGCTGGAGGGACTAGTGCCCTCACTCATGTTCACTGCTCCTCGACTGTTCGATTGTCACTCTGGTGCGACATGCTGCAAACACCGATGCTGACCACGTGAAGAGTTATAGATGACGTAGAGTGGGTGAGCATCACAAAATGCAGAGATTTTTTAAAAGAATGACTCAAAATTCAGTTTTAGTTTTCCACGAAAGCATTTCGGATCAACCGATTTTCAAACTCGGTGATCTTGAAGCAGTTTTGGAACCTAAATCGATGAACTCGGTCGAGACCGAGTCACGATTGATGGCACCGAGACTGCTAGGGTTTCACAAAGTCCTAAAATCGGTCTCACCAATTAGCAATTCTCGGTCAAACCGAGTCTCACTAGTGCAATGGCATAAGCCAAATCAGTGGGACCGAGTTTTTCAACTCGGTGGGTCCGAGATGGTTTCGGCGGAAACCTAACCCTAAATTTTTCGAATCAAAACTATTCTAAGGATTGCATTGACTGGATAGGAGTGTTTCAATCGTGACAAGAATCAATAATAACACAATGTGCTGAGAATCGGACGAGGAAAGCACTGTGATCGAGTCCATACCCTAGTTCGGCGGAGACTCGTTACGGCGGCAACGGCGGGGTTGAATTCCATTGACGGCGGCGGAGACCAGTGACAGGAGGAGGCTGGCGACAAGGAGACGATCCGGAGACCACGGAGGCAGAGCGAGCTATTGCGCGGGCGAAGAGGTCCGGAGAAATTTCTAAATTTTTGCCCGTGACTATATATAGCCCGACCACAGCCGGTGTGACCGAAGTGGAACAACTCGGTGGCACCGAGATGCAAAAGCTGTGTACATTATTGCAACTCGGTGTGACCGAAGAGTTCAAATCGGTTGCACCAAGATTGAAAACCTAGATCGACTAAGTGATCTCGGTAAGACCGAAATGGAGGAATCGGTAAGACCGAGAATCACAAAGAAGTTTTGGAAGTTTAATTCTATGATGAATCGGGGCTCGAAAGTGCTCCTCACACGAGTGGTTCGAATCGACTTGATCAAATTTTGTGATGTAGCATGAATAGAGTTTGAGACGAGAAAAGCATAGATAGCTAGAGAAGGTTCTTAGGCATTCTTGTCCATCCACTTGGCCAAAGAAAAGAAGCCGATCAATCAAAACAACAAGTGGATGTCCTCGAATGAGTAAAGTATGCAACCAACATGCTCACACAATAAGATGGCAAATGAAATATGTGGCAAATCATGCTCAACCAATTCTAGCATCTATCAAGCAATTGGCGATGACTAGGTCATCTATATATGAGTATATTGACTTAGGAGTCAAATGATAGACATTTGATCATAGGTCACACTCATCGTTTAAGCTCAAGTGGGGTTACCACTTTTACATAAAGCATTTATGTGTTCACATCATTAGAGTTGCTTTGACTCAATTCTTAGAGTTAAGTTCCCCCTAGATGTGAGATCCCCCCTAAGAGGGATGAACTAACCTTGGGTTTTGTCGATGATGACTTCATGTAGGTGTTGAAGATGTGGATGCTCAATGTTGATTTGATCTTTTTGGGGCAATCCTTTGGAGTGAGTTGCACTTTCAATACCTACATGGGTTAGTCCCACAAGGAACAAACAAGTATATCCATAGACATAGAGTGATGCACACACAAAATGATGTCCATGAAATCATTAGGTTACCTTGTCCCTTGCCTTACCAACATGAGGATTTGTGACTCCTTGAACTAGTGCAAGATATGGAAGTTGATTGCACTTGTCCTTGCCATAATGATATGAGTGAAATATGTTGGCGGAGTCACCCTCAAGAACTCTCTAGTTCTTGTTCTTCTAGATCCACATCATCTTGATGGGAATCCTTGGAGTTGTAGTTGTACTTGATGAGGTAGAACTTGACGTAGTCTTGGGAATCCACTTGACCGAGACCTTAGGTGCTTCTTCAAATGCATCAATCTCTTCTTGAAGCTTGTCCTTGCCTTTGTTCTTGTGGTCTTGTGGTGGAAGATCATCTTGTGCCTGTGTTCCCTTGAAGGAAGTAGGGTCATACTTCTCTTGTTGAGGAACAAACTTCGTCTTGGGGTATTGATCTTCTTCCCACTCAACTCCATTGGCATTGAACTTTCGTTCAAAACCAACACCTTGATTCTTCCGGTGCCTTCCTTGCTTGCGTACAATTTCCTCGAATTGCTTACTCCCGGCAAGGCTCTTGTATACACCTTTCTCTATAATTCCCTTCAATAAGCTATTTTCTTGCTCAAGTGTAACTTGGCTAAGAGAATCATTAGTGGAATCAAGAGAACTACTAGAAGCAACAATATTGGATTTGACATTATTATTGTTACTACTAGAGGAAGAATCTTTCTTGATCTTGTTACTAGACTTGACTTCAGGCATGTAAGTAGATAAGAGTAAACGCTTGGCAATGTAAGAAGAACTTTTCTTACGGAGATCATCATTGATAGCTTTTAAGAACTCATGCTCTTGCTCAAGATTGAGCTTTTCAAAGCGTAACTTCTCATGAGCCCTTAAAAGTTCTTGATGATCTTCGAAGATAGTTTCATGAGCTAACTTAAGAGAGTTTAGTTCTTTAGTTAGACGCTCAATCTTCTCCTTATCATTGTCATTCGTTTTATCTTGATTAGCATGATTAATTGACGTTTCATCATAGTATTCATCACTAGAGTTGTCAACAAGTAAATCATCATCCACAAGCAAGTCATCTTCATCACTATTGAAATCAACATACTCAGGATGTGTTACCTTTGGACCTTTGGCCATGAAGCATCTTCCAATTCCTTCATTTGGTGACTCAAATATGTCGAGGAGTTGGTTGACACAAGTGCTAGACCGGCAACACCTTCATCTTGAGTATATTCGGAGTCGGAGTGATAGCTTCTCTCGGAGTGATTGTCGGAGTCGGAGCCGGATACCCATTCACCAACATGAGCTTGATGTCTTCATTTTATGTAGCTCTTTGATGACTTGTCCTTCCTTTCCGAATCCTTGCTTCTCCGTGAGGGTCTTCGTTCATAACGATCATCTCTACTCCTCCTCTCTCTTGGTGGTGATTCTTCTCTTCTACTTCTTCTTTTTGGAGAGTCTTCTCTTCTTTTGTAGGGTGCCGTACACTCATTGGAATAGTGTCCGGGTCTCCCACAATTGTAGCAATTTCGCTCTCGACTAGAAGATCTTTTGTCATTGTAAGACCTTGACTTGGAGCTTCTTTCTTTGCTTCTACTCTTGTAGAATTTGTTGAAGTTCTTCACCATTAATCTCAATTCTTCATTGAAGGTGTGTTTCTCACTTGATGATGTGGGGGCTTCACTTGAGTCTTTGTAAGTACCACTTGACTTGTTGTGAAGTTCCTCCTTATCCTTATGTGACATCTCATGAGCAACAATTCTTCCAATGAATTCTGTTGGCTTGAGATCTTTGTAGTTTGGCATCATTTGAATCAATGTGCACACGGTATCATACTTTCCATCCAATGCTCTTAGGATCTTCTTGATGATGAATCATCGGTCATCTCTTCACTCCCTAAGCCGGCAATCTCATTTGTGATAAGTGCAAGCCTAGAGTACATTTCAGTGACACCTTCACCATCCTTCATTTTGAACTTGTCAAGCTGACTTTGGAGCACATCCAACTTGGATTCCTTGACGGATTCGGTACCTTCATGCATATCAATCAAAGTATCCCAAATTTCCTTTGCATTCTCAAGACGGCTGATTTTGTTGAATTCTTCGGGGCACAATCCGTTGAAGATGATATCACAAGCTTGAGCGTTGTATTGCAGCATCTTCAATTCTTCCGCATTAGCTTCACGATTCGGCTCTCTCCCATCAAAGAATTTACCTTGCAAGCCAATACAAATAATTTCCCAAACGGCAGGGTTATGTCTGAGAATATGCATTTTCATCTTATGCTTCCAACTAGCAAAATTAGTACCATCAAAGTAAGGACCTCTACGGTGATAATTTCCCTCGCTAGACAACATACTTTCCTAGGTTGTGAAACCAAGGCTATGACCACCAAAAGCTATGGAAATCAAAGCAAATGGAGACCAAGCTCTGATACCACTTGTAGGACCTTGAAGTATGTCTAGAGGGGGTGATTAGACTACTTGACCAATTAAAAACTTAGCCTTTTCCCAGTTTTAGAGTTTGGCAGATTTTAGCTATCTTAGGACAAGTCAAGCAATCATCACACAATTCAAGCAAGCATGCAAAGAGTGTATGAGCAGTGGAAATTAAAGCATGCAACTTGCAAGAAAGTAAAGGGAAGGGTTTGGAGGATTCAAACGCAATTGGAGACACGGATGTTTTTGGCGTGGTTCTGATAGGTGGTGCTATCGTACCTCCACGTTGATGGAGACTTCAACCCACGAAGGGTAACGGTTGCGCGAGTCCACGGAGGGCTCCACCCACGAAGGGTCCACGAAGTAGAAACCTTGTCTATCCCACCATGGCCGTCGCCCATGAAGGACTTGCCTCACTAGCGCTAGATCTTCACGAAGTAGGCGATCTCCTTGCCCTTACAAACTTCTTGGTTCAACTCCACAATCTCGTCGGAGGCTCCCAAGTAACACCTAGCCAATCTAGGAGACACCATTCTCCAAGAAGTAACAAATGGTGCGTCGATGATGAACTCCTTGCTCTTGTGCTTCAAATGATAGTCTCCCCAACACTCAACTCTCTCTCATAGGATTTCGATCTGGTGGAAAGAAGATTTGAGTGGAAAGCAACTTGGGGAAGGCTAGAGATCAAGATTCATATAGTAGGAATGGAATATCTTGGTCTCAACACATGAGTAGGTGGTTCTCTCTCAGAAATGGTAAGTTGGAAGTGTAGGTTTGTTCTGATGGCTCTCTCCACGAATGAAGAGGAGGTGGAGGGGTATATATAGCCTCCACACAAAATCTAACCGTTACACACAATTTACCAATCTCGGTCGGACCGAATCAACAAACTCGGTCAGACCGATTTTTGTAAACCTAGTGACCGTTAGGGTTTTCAGTGGGACTGACTTGCATCTCGGTAGGACCGATATGGTTAGGGTTAGGGCATAACTTAATCTCGGTGAGACCGATTACACAAACTCGGTGAGACCGATTTTGGTAATTAGCTAACCAGAGAATTGGTCAGGTAAACTCGGTGGGACCGATTCGCTCTTTCGGTGAGACCGAAACATTACGAAAGGGAAACAGAAAGTTTACATTGCAATCTCGGTGGGACCGATCCGCTCTTTCGGTGAGACCGAAAAGTTGCAAAAAGGAAACAGAGAGATTATAATCCCATCTCGGTGAGATCGAGTTCCCTATCGGTAGAACCGATTTGCCTAGGGTTTGTGGCAGTGGCTATGACATTTGGAATCGGTGGCGCCGGATAGGAAGAATCGGTGAGACCGATTTTGGCTTTAGGTTTAGGTCATATGTGGATGTGAGAAAGTAGCTGAGGGTTTTGGAGCATATCACTAAGCACATGAAGCAAGAGGCTCATTAAGCAACACCTCATGCCTCCTTGATAGTATTGGCCTTTCCTATAGACTCAATGTGATCTTGAATCACTAAAATATAAAATGAAGAGTCTTGAGCTCTTGAGCTTGAGCCAATCCTTTGTCATTAGCATTTTGAGGGATCCACTTTCATCATCCATGCCATGCCATTCATTGAGCTTTCCTGAAATGTTCATCTTGGAATAGCATTAGCTCAATGAGCTATATGTTGTTATGAATTACCAAAACCACCTAGGGATAGTTGCACTTTCAACGAGGCAGTCCGGCGGTGGGCGGCCCGCCATGATAGGTGACGGCCGTTACAGGCGGTGCGGGTCGATCCCGATCTTGTTCGGGTCGAGAGGGTATCGGGCACCATGAGGGACGAGCAGGCGGGCGTCGTCGAGGGGTGCAGCGGGGCGAGGTGGCGGCGCGCTAAGGGTGGGGCGGCGTTCGTCGGCGGGGTCGGGTTGATCTCCTCGATCCTGATCGGAACAGAGGAGGGGTGGGGAGAGTGGGGGATCGAGGGGAGCGGGTTAGCGGTTTAGGGTTTCGAGGGATAGGGCCATATAGGCCAGGGGAAGTGCGGGGTGGGCCGACTGGCTGGCTCGAGGCCCAGCTAGGCCGGGGGGATCCCCTTTTAATTTGCTTTTGTCTTTTTCCTTTTCTTTTGCTCTTTTTCTTTTTACAGAAAAAATGCTATGCAATATTTGAGCTGCCAAAAGGAGTTATGTAAAATGTGGGACTTGGCCAAATAAATACATTACAATATTTGGCACCTGCCACAAAAAGTTTGGGAGGAGTTTGAATTGATTTGGATTTTTCACAAATGGAAAAGCATTAAAAAATGCTGATTTGGAACTGCTTTATTTCCCAGGGGAAATTGGCTATCTCAAATGATGTTGAATCACTGATGACATTTAGTTTGTGAATATTTCCAACCCAGCGAACATTTTTGTTTCACTGTTTGGAGAAATAATTTATTTGACTTTATTTTAAAATTGAATTTGAATTGGTTTTGAATCAAAGTGAGATTAGCAACAGTAACAGTGATGACTTGGCAGCATTAGTAGGGGATTACTGTACCTTGATTATTCGGGCGTTACAGCAGCCCACCTGGTGGCCCAGCCCACTGGCCTCCCCCCTGTCGTCTTCTTTCCCTGCTAGGAGGACGAGCGCATGGCTGCAGCGCGCCGGCAAGCGCCCCGGCCACCTCCTGCTTGCCACTTCGCTCTGGGCCTCTCCTGATAAAGCCACGCACCCCTGGGCCCCTCTCTGTCTGTCCCGTGCTCATCCCCTCCTCTGCCGCCATCTCTCTCCCGCGACCGAACGTTGCCATCGCCGCCGCTCGTCGTTGCCGCGGCCACAGCCACCCACTCGCCCCCGCATCGTTCCCACGAGCTCCGAGACGTCGTCCTCATCATCTCCACCGAGTCAAACGAGCCGAGACGCTCCGTAGCATCGTCATGACCACCGTCATCCACCTCGGGAGCCGATCACCGCCACCGTCGATTCTCCGCCAACAGGACGTCCCCGAGCTCATTGTTTGCCCCATCCGACCCCTTGCGAGCTCCTCTTCATTTCCCCTCCATCCGCTTTCTCAACTTTGTGCCGCAGCTGCTGCCCCGCGAGCTCCCGCGCCGCCGTCCGCCATTGCTGTTGCACGCGTAGTCTCCGAGCTCCTCTGCTTGTAGTACTTACCCTGGCGTGCTCCTGGTGATCCCAGGAACTATTGGAGCCTCTTGTCTGCTCACGCCGTGCTCCGTAGCCCCGTCCCCGTGCATGCCCGAACTCCGCCCACCGCCGCGAGCTTGCCTCCGCCGAGCTCGGGCCACCTCAGCCACTGCCGTTTGCATAGATGGATGCGGGCGAGTCCCAATTCCACGTAGATGCCCTCGTCCGCCCTTATCGTCGCCGGAGATGCAAACACGAACGTCTCCCCCGCCTCTGGCTTCGCCAGTGACGAGCCATGGGTCAACTCTGGCGGCATTGACTCGTTTGACGAGGGGTTTGACCTCCCCTGGGTCAATGAAAGCTGGAACCAGAGCCTGGCTAACTTTAGCTTAGTGCTAATTAACGTTTAGTTAACCCACTAAGTCACTGACATGTGGGCCCATGCCCCTAACTAATTTAGGCTTAGTATTAGTTTAGTGTTATTTAATTCTGTTAGATAGATAGACACTGACACGCGGGTTGCACAGGTCAGGTTTGACCTAGACCACCCAGTTGACTCACTGACGTCATCCTGGCCTAGTGCTGACGCAATAAAGGTTTTCTGGAATTTAAAATAAATCAGAAATGATTTATGAATTTCAGAAAATAACCTAAACTTCTAAAAATCACAGAAAATCAACCGTAGCTCAGATTGAAATAATTTATATATTAAAAATGTTCAGAAAAATCCAATCTATCCATCTTTACCATTTTCATGCATGTTAGAACAACTTGTTGCTGCTCTTTAGGACAAATCTTTTAAAGGGCATTTAAACCTTCACATATGGAGTTTGAATTTGAAACTAGGGTTCAAACCAACTTCATTTAACTTGTTTCTAGTTGCAGTAGCTCAATCAATAGCATATTGCCATGTCACATTCATGCATCATATTGTTACATTGCATTGATTGTGTTCCCTCTTGTTTGCCGGTGTTTGTTCCTTCTCAGTGGAAATTGTTCCGGCGTTGTGATCATTGACACCGATGAAGAGCTATTACTATGTTTAGAAGTGCCAGGCAAGCAAAACCCCCTTGTTCATTCAGATACAATCCCACTCTCTCGCTTCTGCTCTCTTTTACTGCATTAGGACAACAACGATTCAACTGTTACATGTTGCGGTAGTTGAACCCCTTTCCTATGCATGACCTGTCATTGCCACAAGAATAGATGAAACCCACTAGCATGAGTAGGATTTGTTTGAGCCCTGATGTGCCTACTCATTCATGCTTGGTGTCATGCCCGCTCATCGCTTAGAGTTGAGTCAGGTCGATTCATCGGGATGAATTGGAATGTGGTGAACATGTCCCATCTTTGAGAGCTAAGTGTGTGAACACAATTTGGAAAAGGTAGCGGTGAGAGGCCATGTAGGAGTACATGGTGGGTTGTCTCATTGAAACCGTCCTCAGGAACTGAGTTCTGTGTTTGTGATCCATGAACAGCCACTACCACATGTTGGGCCCTGAAATATGACCCCGCTCGACTTATTAACCCCCATGTCCTCTGTCCAGGAGTTGCAAGTAGTTTCTGGTGTTTGTAGTATGCTGGAGGCCATGCGCAGCGCTAACCCGAGGGGTGGACTGTGATGCGGTAGGCACATGGCCCAGTGTTCCGAGCCGCCCGTTTGGTGCCTCGGGAACCCTCCACACATTGTTCGAGGCCGTAGTGGAAACCTCGGGCGGTGTCCCTGCGGATGGAGCCTGAATAGGCGATAAACCTGGACTAGGGACTTGTGTGGTTAGTCAGATCATGGTCTACACCCACGTCGGCTTTCGCTTGAAGTCTGTTGAGCACATGTCGTGTGCAGATGCTAAGTGGTGGAAACATGTGTGAAGAAGTACACCCCTGCAGGGTTATAAATGATCTATTCAAATAGCCGCGTCCACGGTAAAGGACTTCTGGGTTGCCTATACAGTTCATAGACAAGTCAAAGTGGATACTCTGAAATGCGCAAGATATGTGTGAGTGCTATGGATGGCGTTCTCGTAGGGAGACGGGAGCAGATCCATAGTGGTGTATTGATTGGTGAATATGTGGACTCGTGTGCGCCACCTCAAAATACTTACTTGCAGACGTAGTTCAGGATAGCCACTGAGTCGGAGCTGACTTGCTGTAGTTAAACCCCACCATCCCTTTTTGATACTGATGCATATGTAGCTAGTTCTGATGTAAGTCTTGCTGGGTACATTTGTACTCACGTTTGCTTAATTTATGTTTTTGCAGAGAGACTTCAGTCTCACTAGTAGTTCCGCGTGGACTTCGACATTTAGTTTTTTACCACAGCTACGATCTTTTACCTTTGGAGGGTCTTGTAGATAGTCTGGCTTCTCAGCCTTTTCCATATGTAGTTGTCTTTACCTAGACATGTTTATGCTTCCGTTGCTTGTATGCTCTGTATGTTGGGTCATGTGACCCATGATTGTAATTCTTACTATGTATGACTCCTCAGAGCCTTCTGAATAAATACTTTGAGTCGTAGAGTTTTGTTGTGATGCCATGTTGTAGTTACACATATCGAGCATATTGTGTGTATGATTTTGGAATGCTTGGTATGTGTGGGATCCGACAACCTAGTTGTTTATTCTTGGTAGCCTCTCTTATGGGGAAATGTGTCCTAGTGATTCCACTGAGCCATGGTAGCTTGCTACTGCTCCGGAACACTTAGGCTTGCCGGCATGTGTCCTTCATTCATGTGTCTGTCCCTTCGGGGAAATGTCATGTGTTGTTCCTTTAAGTACTTGTAGCTTGCTCCGACTTGGGTTCATACGTTGATGATCGACACGCTCGGTGCTTGGTCATGTATGCCTGTCCCTGTAAGTTAGTGCCACCTTGGGTTTACGACTAGTCATCTGGGCCCGGGTTCTCTGTCATACGGATGCTAGCGACACTATCATATACGTGAGCCAAAAGGCGCAAACGGTCCCAGGCCAGGTAAAGTGGCACCCGCGGGAATACCGTGCGTGAGGCCGCAAATTGATATGATGTGTTACATGCTAGATCGGTGTAACTTAGGATCGGGGTCCTGACAGCTTCTCTCGAGAAAAATAGCAAATGGTGGGTAAACAAATTACTGTCGAGCAATTGATAGAACTTTGAATAATGATGACGATATCAAGGCAATGATCATTATATAGGCATCACGTTCAAGATTAGTAGACCGACTCCTGCCTGCATCTACTACTATTACTCCACACACCAACCGCTATCCAGTATGCATCTAGTGTATTAAGTTCATGAAAAAATGGAGTAATGCAATAAGAACGATGACATGATGTAGACAAGATCTATCTATGTAGAGATAGGCCCCATCGTTTTATCCTTAGTAGCAACGATACATACGTGTCGTTTCCCTTTCTGTCACTGGGATCAGGCACCGTAAGATCGAACCCACTACAAAGCACCTCTTCCCATTGCAAGATAAATAGATCAAGTTGGCCAAACAAAACCCAAATATCGGAGAAGAAATACGAGGCTATAAGCAATCATGCATATAAGAGATCAAAGAAACTCAAATAACTTTAATGGATATAAAATGATATGACTGATCATAAACTCAAAGTTCATCAGATCCCAACAAACAAACCGCAAAAAGAGTTACATCATATGGATCTGCAAGAGACCATTCTATTGAGAATCCAGCGAGAGAGAGGAAGCCATCTAGCTACTAACTACGGACCCGAAGGTCTACAAAGAACTACTCACGCATCTTCGGAGAGGCACCAATGGAGGTGGTGAACCCCATCCGAGATGGTGTCTAGATTGGATCTGGTGGTTCTGGACTCTGTGGTGGCTGGATGAATATTTCGTTGATGCTTTTAGGGTTTCTAGAATATTGGGGTATTTATAGAGCAAAGAGGCAGTCTGGGGGCACCCGAGGTGGGCACAACCCACTGGTAGCGCTGGGCCTCTGGCCGGCATACGGTGGGTTGTGCCCCTCGGGCACCCCCCAGCGCAGACGGGGCCCATTGTGTTCCTTCCGGCCCATAAAAATTATCTGTAAAGTTTCGTGGCATTTGGACTCCGTCTGATATTGTTTTCCTGCGATGTAAAAAACATGCAGAAAACAGCAACTGGCACTTGGCACTATGTCAATAGGTTAGTACCAAAAAATGATACAAAATGACTATAAAATTATTATAAAACATCCAAGATTGATAATATAACAGCATGGAACAATCAAAAATTATAGATACGTTGGAGACGTATCAGTTACCCATAAAGATGATATCCTTCATCAGTTCACCTTGGTTGCGTTGAAGACGCAGTCGTCTTTCACATTGGTACCAAGAGCATAAGTTTTGTATTTATTTCTAAGCCTTCTTATAATTTTGTCTTCAGCTCCCCTGTAATTTTATTTGTCCAGCTATTAACTTTGATTAAAAAATGGTGAAAACCCAGATGGACGTAGTAGCCCTCCATTTTTATTTAGTCTGCATATTAGATTTGACTAAAGCCAAACTTTGTAAAGTTTGACCAAGTTTAGGCCGAACACGACAAACCATAATTATTGAGAGAGGGAAAACAGTACATACTCTCAAACCTTTCCGATAATTGAAATTAAAATTTTTTATTTGTACACACTCTCACACGTTTCCGAAAATTTGGCGCATGTGTGGTTGTTCACATAACGGAGGGTATTGTACCGCACGTGAAGGGCAGGAAGTGCGACCAGAACGCGTGGATCGTTAATTCATCGGAAGTAGTAGTTTTCTTCACTGGTACGTTAAATAAAGAGTTCCGTTTCATACTTACACAATTTAAAACGATTGTTATGGAGAGAATAAGAAAACCACTCCACTATATATTAGTAGTATACACGAGTACTATATGGACACAACTTCATTGACTTAGTGCACCTGCCTTTGGGTGTATGACAAGTGGGCCCAAAATGTGGCTGGCCCACCTGTCATGTAGCCAAATGTAGGTGCAGCTAAGGCACCAGAGCTCAGTCCATACTACAGTATATATGTAGTACTATATAAGTTAGAGCCTCAGCGCTTGTTCGCTACGGTTTGCACTCTCCACACTCTCGCCGCACTACGTATATATATACATGCTGGAGGCTCAGCGTTCCTTTGCTATGGTTTGCTATATTCACAGTCTCTCACCCTCTTCATCAGATCTAAACAAGACTATGTTGGCATCTGTCTCTCTCTCCCCCCTCACAACTGGTGAAGGAGGCGTCCGGATCCCATCGCACCGGGAAGGGGAGGAGGTGCAACGTTCACTCTATTGCCTTCGCAGAGGGAGGCAATCCACTACCGGTTGCAATGTTCTCTTTCACCCAGCGCCTATGCGGGAGGGCCACCGACCCCTTCTTCCTTGCTGCCGTACGTAGTGTGGGAAGATCGGGCCTCCCGCCGCACGCCTAGCCACATACCGGCGACCCTAAGGTATAAGTTTCTTTGAAACCTTCATTGCTCTAGCTGCATGCGGATCTTCATTGATTCTGTAGTCGAATCTAGGTCTTGGTTCAAAGAGGAAAGAAGGGTGTGGTGGGGTGGAGGATGAATCTAGAACGTGGTTCAATGAGGAAAGGAGGGAGGGAAAGTAGTATAGACTGGCTAACCAGCCGCTTTGTTGGTCGAAAAGGGAAAAAGGGGGTAGCCCAGTACACACATCTGTAAGGAACCGATCTCTTTGTTGAAAAAGGAAAGAAACTGGGGGGTCGGGTAGTTTGTGCATGACTAGATTCGCAGCCCTCACATAGGAAAAAGGTTCAAAGAGAACAAATATGGGACCAACACAGATATGTTGCTTGCCAACTTACTCTCCATCACCCATTTATACGTGTGGACGCACATGGTGCTGGCATGTCCCATGTCCCATGTCCCATACAACTATTTTGCTGTTGCTAATCTAAGAATGGCGGTAGGAAAATTGAAGCAATGCCACTGGTAAAAGTAAATTACATTTTTAATGAATGTTGTTTTAAGAGAATACCTTTGTTAATATGAATCAATGCAACCGTTTTAGGAATGCTACTGCCCTTCCTTGGTTTCCATCAAGATAAGTTAGATGCTTCTTTTTGTCGCCGTTTGTTTCATCCTTCCTTATTGGCCAGTAATTGTTTCCTTTTTGCCTCTATTAAAACAGTGATATCTATTCAACTTGTTGCTATAGCGAACTTAAATGTCACACCGGCAACTTTGTGTGATTTCAGTGCAACTTCACAAAATGAGATTGGATTTCCTATTCGTGTTGGTAGATTCGTATTTTATCTTGTTTGTCTCATGAAAGGTCAGTACAGGACTTCATCCACATGATTGTGCAGTGTACTTTGAGATGATGTGCTACTTGTATTGGTACTGTTTTAAATAAATGTTGAATTGAAGCTATTGTATTGCTGTCTTTTCCCATTAAGTAGTGAACAAAAATGGGACCAACCCAGACATGATGCTTGTTGCGTTGTTACAACAAACTCTACATCACCCCCTTTATAAGTAGATGGAAGCACATGGTGTTGTTGCGCCCACTCTCCCCTGGAACTGTTTATGCTTTTTGTTAATCTAATGCTGCTGGTGAAATTAAGCAATGCCACTCTCAGAATTAACTACTGAATCTTAGTTCAAAACTACAACACTTGTTAAGGATTGGTGGAATTACCATTTTTGTGGCCGCATGTTTCATCCTCCTTTGTTGGCCAGTAATTGATTCCTTTTTTGCCTCTGTTAAAATAGGGATATCTAGTCCACTTGTTGCTATTGCGACATTTTGTTTCACTACGCGAAACACTTTTGTTTTAAGAGTGTTTTGTGCAGTTCAACTTGAATGTCACACCGGCAACTTTGCTTAATTTGGGTGGAACTGCACAAAAGGAGATCGGATTTTCATATATGTGTTGGTATTTGTTTCAAGTCCTCCTCGCGAGTTGTTTCAAATCTTGGTCAAGAAAGGTCAGTACCGACTTTCATCCACATGATGCTGAAGTGTGCTTTGAGATGTTGTGCTACTTGTATTGGTACTATTTTGGATAAATGTTGAATTGAAGCTATTGAACTGCTGTCTTTTACCATTAAGTGAGCAAAAATTGTTCCCACCCAGACATGATGCTTGTTTCTTTGTTACAACAAAACTCTGCATCACCCCCTTATAAGTAGATGGAAGCACATGCTGTTGTTGCGCCCACTCTCCCCTGGAACTGTTTATACTTTTTGTTAATCTAATGCCGCTGGTAGAATTAAGCAATGCCACTCTCAGAATTAACTATTGATCTTAGTTCAAAACTGCAACACTTGTTAGGGATTGGCGGGATTACCATTTTTGTGGCCGCATGTTTCATCCTGCTTTATTGGCCAGTAATTGATTCCTTTTTTGCCTCTGTTAAAACAGGGTTATGTATTCAATTTGTTGCTATTGCGACATTTTGCTTCACTTAATTTTGGTGGAACTGCACAAAAGGAGACCGGATTTCCATATATGTGTTGAGATCCCTTTCAGGTCTTCCTCACGAGTTGTTTCAAATCTTGGTCTTGAAAGGTCAGTACCAACTTTCAGTATCGACTTTCCTTAGAATTAACTACTGGATCTTAGTTCAAAACTGCAACACTTGTTAGGGATCGGCGGGAGTACCATTTCTGTTAGGGATCGGCTGGAGTACATGTTTAAGAAATGTATTGTTCAGATAATGTCTCTGATATTATATATATGAGTTACAGTGTTTTACAAATGGTATTATCCTACTGTGTAGTTCTTTCTACATGTTAACCAAGGTATTGTTAAGATAATGTCTCTGTTAAAATGAATTAGTCGCATTGTTTTAGGAATGGTACTTTTCTGCATTGTCATTCTTTATACATGTTGAAACAATACATTGTTAAGATAATGTCTCAGTTAATATGAATGAATCACACTGATTGAGAATTGCTACTCTCCTGATTTGTTTCCCATTAAGATAAGGTAGATCAGTAGATGTTTTTCTTCTGGGAGTACAAGTCGTCAATCTTATTTCTCAGTAATTGTTTCCCTTATACCTATTGTTGCTGACAGGGATATTAAAATTAAAGCTCGGTGTTATTTCGACTTTGATTTTAGTTGAACTGCACAAAAGGAGCCAATGTGTCTAAGGCAAACTGCTGCATTAGTGGGTCCAGTTGGCCTTACCACTTTGCAGAAAGAAGCAGTCACTATATGCGCTACATTACAAAAGGAATGATCGAGAAGCTTTACAGAGTATTAGTAGACGTTGGTGACATGACTAGTCTGCAGAGAGCATAGGCAACTCTACAACACGTGGAGTGCACTAGGCAAAAAGTGCCCAGACAAGTATAAGAAGCCAGAACAGGACTCCAAGTCTGTCAATGTCATTCTAAGCAACATTGATGGGGCATCTGGTTATGGTAATCTGTTTACCGTACTTTCAGTTTGTTAGTCCACTGATTGGTGGGTTGACACAGGGGCCAATATTCATGTGTGTGCTGATGTGTCTTTGTTTTCTTGCAGCATATAAATCTGAAATCCATGTGGATGCTCACTTGATTTTAGTGGAACTGCACAAAATGTTCAGATGGTTCGTGTCGTCCATAATACTTCATCATGCACAATACATCGAATGGTTCTCTAATCATTCGTTGTCATCTTGAGCCACTGGACTATCAGATGACAAACCCTGCCTGTTCCACAATCATAGGCATTACATATTTTGAATGGGAAAAGCTTGTCAAAGTTTAACCACTGATGTTAGCAAGAAGACATTAGTTTAATATATTGGAATTGGAAAACATTGTCAAATTTGCTCATTGATGTTAACGAGTAGATATGCATTCTATATTTTTGAGTGGGACGCCCTTTGCTGTGAGCAATGTCGATCATTTTTCCTATTCCTGTCTTCAGTTCAGGAGTAAATATTTACTCTGCTGAGATGCATAGTCACATGAATGTTGACTTATGTAAGGTATTTTAAGAGTTTGTTCTGAATGTTTTCTATGTAATGCCAGGCCTTGGGAATTTGATTGCAAAGTTGAGCTTGGAATGCTGTGGCATGCGGCATCACGAGCTGTTCACCATGCCTCATGAGAATAATGCTTCATATTGTTTTGCATGTTGAGCTAATGCTTGTGGTTCGCATGTTAAGAAGATCATCCTCTTCTGTTGCTTCTGTGCTTAAGAAGTTCATTGTCGTATGTTTCATTCATTGCCTATACGACAACTTGGTTAGGTTAGAGGTGTAACCATATGATCTTTCGACCAACTCATCATCTGAGGCCGTGATTGAATCGTCGTTTTCCAACCAAAACCGCTTGTAAAATTGATGCTTGTAAATAAAAGAAGATGGTCTCGGGCGAAGAGCTTGGTTGGCCGATTTCAACTAGTAAAATATACACTAGTCTCTCAAATTACATGTGTAACACACCGGTTTTCATTACAGACCTCGGGGCCTCGGTTTCATTACGCATGTATTTTACGCGTTGTTTTCGATGACGAGTAAATTACACTTGTATCTTAATACAGGTGTGAAATAAACCAGAGCTCCCAAGTGCGGCCTTACCGTTTCATGTCGTCTCAGTCTCTCGAAGGTGCTCATAGGTGTCTGATGATCCTGGCTTCGTGAATGAGCAGCGGACGCTGTATCAAACCATCCGTAGGGCCCGCCGGGACCTCTCTGTTGTCCTTCGAGTTGTTGCGCTCGCCGTGGCGCCGAGCATTGTCAACATGGTCAACGAACATGAGGATTCAGGAGATGAATTTATTTTGACTGGATGACAGTAGGGACCCACTAGGGCCATACTCATACATACGCAAGTTCCTCCTTATTATATACAACTACAATTTTTTTTGCTTCCTCCTGGTTTCCTGACATCACGGTCCCACACCATGGCCAGCCTATATAGTCAATAAACAAGAGAATTGCACAAGGAGCGGCCGACAGTTGGGACCCAGCAGCTCGAGCAGTATTTTTTTAGGTGTAAGCAGAGTTTTTCTTGAGCGATGTTTTTGTTGTTGTTCAGAGGAGCAGGTTATCAACTGGGCGGGCTGTAGCCCGTCTAGCCCAGGCTATTATTTTATGTCAACCAAATATCCAGCCCAGATATTATTTTTTCAAGGTGAAAATGGCTAGCCCAGCTATACTTTTTTGCGGAATACCCAACCGAGGTCAACTTGTTATTCTCCGCCCCGCTGGGCTGTAAATCTTTCCTATCATGCCTAACAAGAAAATGGGATTTACGAAATAATAAATGGGATGCAATTATAAAAACTAGGATGTAAATATACAAAAATGCACCAAGCAGGTAATTAGTTTCAAAAATATTATTGTTTGAATTTGGAAATTTTCATTTCATTACTTATTGCACGTGCAGTATTTTTTTAGATTCTTACCTAATAAAAATTCATTTTGAAATTATATATAATCCGACTCGAAATTTCGGGATAATTTTTTTCGGATCCCATCAAAATGTGGGATTTTTGGTTGAGTTCTATTTTGAGAGGTTGGTTTAAATTATTAATCGTTGTCCTGGCTAGAAAATGGGCTGTAATTTTAACATACTGTAAATGGGTTGTAGTAAATTCCATTCGAATTCAAAAATGGCTTACACTATTACAAATCGCAAATGGGTTATATGTTCTCTGCCACAGATGTGATGCTCACTTGTGGGCCTACTATTTTTTTGAGAATTATAGTCAGTGACGCGTACGGAAGGCTTATGGGCCTACTAAGGCGTACGGAAGCCTTTGTAAACTTATAGTCAAGACACGATTCTAGCAGCAGTGGCCGTTGGATGTCCATCCAATGGCTGTAGTTCTTCTTGAATCTCGGATATTATTGCTTCAACCGCCCAAAAAACCACCGGCGGTACCGCCTGCTACTGCCTCCCGTGGCGGGTTGTGCTGCCGCACAAGCTTCACTGGCCCACACTAGTCCCAAACGCCGTCCAGGCCATTCCTCTACTCACCAACACCTCATGTTCTTCACCGGCGACGGCAGCCTCACACCGCAGCCGAACCAGTGAACCCCCATACTCCCTCCACGTGGGCATCAACTGTTGTGTCTTCGACGGCTCCAGGTCGTTCCCTTCGTAATACTCGCCATCGTTCACTACGTTGGTTCTCTCGGCGCAGTGTGGTCAACTTTGTCAACAAACGACAGCCATCGGGGACAAAGATCCAGTGCCTTGCCCACAGCAAGGCACGGGGTAACTGGCGGCCAGCCAGCCGTTGGATCAGGGGGGCGGCTCAGATGAGGCATGTACGTGGATTGGCTGACAGTAGGGACGCACATGGCCCATGGCCGCACAGAGCAAGTGCCCCCGTATTATGCGAAAACAAATAATTTCTCCCCCTGACAGGTTTGACACACCAGCTACATCTTCGCACACAAGGAAGTGCTTCCTTTATTACGCGGAAATAATAAGTTTCCTCTCCGTGATAGCTGGGGCCCACCAGCTTTATTATGATCGTTTTCATGAAAATATAGATTATACCAAATATCCTAAATTGTTTTCTTTTTATTCTAACTCGAAAAGGAAGAAATAAAAAAACCAGAAAACATCTTCGCACACAAGGAAGTGCCACCTTATTATGCAAAAAAAAATTATGTCCCCTGCTAGCTGGGACCCACCAGATTTGTACGCTAACTTGTGGGCCTACTAAGTTAACGCGTACGCAGGGCTTTGTTAACTTAGTCAGTAAACGATTATAGATGCACTGACTGTTCGATGTTAATCCAACGGCCAAGCTGCGGCTTCAACCTCTAGTCTTGTTTCTCCAGCCGCCCAAACCTGTGCCCGCCGTACCGCCTAATCCAGCCTCCCCTGGCCGGCTGTGCTGCTGCGCAGGCCTCATCGCCCGACCATACTACTAATGGCCAGGCCTTCCCTCTACTCACCCACACCCCCTGTTATTCTCAGACGGCAGCCTCAAAATGCAGCTGAAGCGGTCAACCCTCGTACTCTGCTCGGCGTGGGCATCCACTGTCGCATATTCCCCGGCTCCGGGTCGTTCCCTTCCTAGGTCGCGCCGTCGTCCACCACCTTGGTGCTCTCGGGCGGTACGGCATCGTCAACGCGGTCAATGAACGACAGCCATCAGAAGAGGACTGTAAGTGGAGAGGCTGATAGCTGGGTCCATGGCCGCATGCAAGGAAGTGCCTCCTTATTACACGCAAAATAATGATTCCTCCACCTGACACCTTGGACCTATCGGAAGGGCCTCTCTATTTCGCAAAAAAAAAAGTTTCCCTCCTGACAGCTGACCTAATGGCTTTATCTTCGCATGGAAGGAACTTCCTCCTACCCCCTGACAGCTGGGACCCACCAGGTTGAAGCGAAGGTAGCGTTATCTGTCAGGTCGCGAACGTGTATGTACATAACGGTCGATCGGTGTCTCTGCAGCGACGTACCATGGCCGAGTAACGAGTGGCACGTCTTGAAATAGAGGCGCCGACGTAGCATGTCACACAGTCCTGTCTATATCGTGTACACGCACGTACGGCCATGCTGCAACATAGTAAGTACGGCTACATATGCACATACCGGCGGGGTCTCTAACGCGTACAACGACTAACCCTGTTCATCGGAAGCTAACCGGCTAGGTTGGAACGGAGAAACTGCGTCGTGTTCATGGGGAGACAACAGAATGCATCGTGTTCATCGGGAGGCAACCAAATACGTCATGTTCATCGGGAGAGAACCGGCTTGGACGGAACAGCCGATCGAGACGATGCCTAGCGTACCGCAAAACGAAGGAAATGGCCTTGTGTTCGACCGGGCACGGTCAAAATGGGATCCTGTTCATCGGGATAGGTCTGGTGTACCGCAAAACGGAGGAAACGGGCTTCTCTTGGACCTCCTACGGTCGAAACGGGGTCCTGTTGATCGGGAGGGGTGTTACGTACTGCAAAACGGAGGAAACAGACTTGTGTTGGAGCGCTACGGTCGAAACGGGGTTCCTGTTCATCGGGAGGGGTGTGGCGTACTGCAAAACGGGACTCCACGGGATACTGTTCATCTCCACTATAAACTGCCTCCACGGGCTCCTGTTCATCCACCATGGACCTCCTCCAGCCTCCACCTGCGACTGTACATCCACGGGCTCCTGTTCATCTAGCCTTCACCGCTCCTCCACTGGCTACTATTCAACCAACCCTCTCCACGGGGTCCTGTTTAACCACCCCTCCACGGGCTACTGTTCATCCAGCCCTCCACCGGCTACTGTTCAACCAGCCCTCCACAGGGTCATGTTCATCCAGCCCTCCACGGGGTCCTGTTCATCCACCCCCAACCGGCTCGATCGATCGGGGTCCTATTCATCCAGCGGCAGCGGCCTCTACTGCCACAGGGTCCTGTTCATCCAACCCCCAACCGAGAACTGTTCATCCAACCCCCCCCCCCCCAACAACACTCACTATTCATCAAGAAGCAGTAGGTTCAATCGGCTTCAGATAGCAGCAGTAGCGAAGGAATCGCTCGATCACTTCAGTTAACATCCAGGGATCGATTGATCGCTCGGGTTCAGTAACACGTAGCCTTGAGTACAATTGCTCGGGTTCAGTAGGCGAACGCCTCGCTCAGGTTCATTTAGATCCCAACGCCACCCACGCACGTACATGTACGAGAGAAACGCGCATCGCTCGACCCCCGACCACCCACCATAACCGGGAACTCCCCGATATTTTCCTCGCCCTCGCTTCTAACATGGTTTTTTCTGTCATGGATGGCCCAAAGAATGTCATGCAGCTGCGTCTCCGGCCCGCCCAGGACGAAAAGCCCATTTTCTATCATGATATTTTGTCATCGAAGTAGGAGCGCACCAGGTTTTGTCACAATTATCTTCATAGAAGTGTCATAAGCATGACAGGAAAAAAATTCGTTCGGACCAAAATGTCACGGATGTGTCTTTTTTTGTAGTGCCAGGACGAGCCTACACAGTTGCTTGCTGGGGTTGCTCTCTTCACACTCTCTCGCACAAACCGACTATGGCCACATCTCTAACACCCGGGCAGATCACGCCCGCCGAGGGAAGGGGTGGATGCTTTGTGTAGATGCGATCACCGTCGCCGACGGCGAAAACCCACTGTCGGCATGTCCCGATCAAGGGTCCCCGCTGTTCTCTCTCACAAAGCCGGTGCGGTTTCCTTCGTCCATTGCTCACTGCCGTGACGTGGGCAGTTGCCGCCTCCCGCCGCCCTCCTCTAGGTTGAGCTACGTCCCGACATCCCTCAGGTACAACTTCCTGTACAGCCGGCTTGCACCACTGCCCCAGCTGGCCACGTCGCTCCATGTGGATATTTCTCTACTTCTTTGCTCCACACGTACCTCTACTGGCTTCTACTGTATTTGTGATGAGTTTATGTCTCATCAACTAGTCGTGGTAATCTTATTCTAATCACGCTTCTTCAATTTCTTTGCCACAGGGATGCTCATCTCAATTTTAGTGAAACTGCACAAAATGATCTGATGGCCAAAGGGTTGCAAACCTCATTTCATCGGAAGGTTCAACGTCACCAGCAAATTAAATCCTGGTTAGGGTTTAGGGTTCAAGGGCTAGGGACCGCATGGATCGTTTTTTTTCTTTAGTTGTCTCTATTCCAAAATAAGTGTCATCTTTAGTACTAGTACAACTTTGGACTAAAGTTTTCATAAAGATCTTATTTTGGAACGGAGGGAGTACGTATTGACTATGATCTTTCAATCATTGAGATGCAATAGCGTAAACGTTAGTCTCCTTTGTATTTGATGAAATGTGGCAATGGGGCAACCTTGGACGCAAGATAGAAGCTGGAAGCTTCATAGCATTGTACAAATTTATCTCGCTGAGAAATTACAGTACATACTATACTACTATCTAAAGAGTTAGGTGTCACACGTGTCCAGAAAATATGGTAATAGTGTGAGGTGGGCCATGTAATCACTGAGCTTGCGTGTTTTCACTGCTTTCGCACTCCTCCGCTGTAAGAATGGATAAAATTGTAATCTACCTCCTTCCGCCGAAACATGGGACATCCAACAGTAGTACCACCTCAGTAATAATGACCAACGAGCCGTCAAATCACATGGACCTAGCAGTAAGTTGGACGGACGAAGCAACCATCACTCTTGAATCCGCTTCTCCCTTCAATGCAGGCGCCAGTGAGAGGTGGCGTCCGCTCTGCCCGGGCATGAATGCGGTACCGATTCTCTGGAGCGGTGCTGACTGTTTCAGGCGGGAAGCATGCACGGGCGATGGAGGGGCTTTGGGTGGGCTAGGCTGGTCAGGAGCGGGTATGGCAGCTGTCCCGACTGGACGCCCGGAAACGAGAGGATGCACCGACTCCCGCGGCTAAATCATACAATACACACCATCTCTCTGTAGGAGTAGGTCGATGTATCACTCTCTGTAACACACACACACACACACACACACACTGTTAAAACACACACACACACGCACACACACACAGGTTCGTAGAATAGGAATATCGTGCGAGTGGGAAGCCACAGGAAGTGAGATAAATGGAGTAAGTACGAGAAGAGAAGAGGTGACGAATATTCCATCAAACCTGGACTGAGGAGTAGCACTCCCTCCGTCTAGGTGTTAAGTCATCTTACGAAAATCAGATATTCCCAAAATGTTTAGGCGTCGTCCATTAACTTCACATCTCAATCCCCTCCTAGCCTCGTTTCTAGCGAGCATTGTTACTTACTCTGCCTTGTTATCTCTCCTGTAAACCCAATCATGGAGCGCAACTACGCGTTGATCAATCAAGGAATCAAAGTTGGCTTGCATGCGAGTTAATACGTGGCCCTGCATGGTAGCTAAAATGGCATCTCTTAATTGTTGTGATTAATTGTTGCGTTTAGAGATAGAAATCATGGCTTTGATTGCAGGAAGGACTGGACAAGTTTCTCCTTCTCCTCCAATCTGCTTGCACCTTGGTCCCGCTGCACCTTCTAACATGACTTACACCTAGACGGAGGGAGTAGTATGAGATACGGTGGCACACTGACTTCGGTCGAATACAAGTGCCCAAAATTATTGGAAGAGAGCAAATTGTACAAACTAAATAATTAAAATTGAATTTCTCGCTTTTTTCGAAAAGGAGGCAAAAGGGTTTCACAGTTTGCAAGTGACCCTACAAATAAAAGGCATGGCAATTACTGTCAATATGCCCTAGTTTCTTAGCACCCGATGTAACCCTTAGTACATACGGTGGCATACTGACTTAGGCCGAATACAAGTGCCCAAAATATTTAAAATTGGAGGATGGTGCAGGCCACCTTTCCGATATTTTGACCATGTGTGGTTCAGTTGTTGTTCACTTCGGAGGGTCGTGAACCACACGTGAACGTTAGTAAGTGCCAACGGGAGGCGTGCAGCGTTAATTGCGGGTTGACTCCTTCGAGTGTTAAATTTTTTTAACGTACTAGCATTGCCCCTAGTATTTTTCTTCACTATGTTAAAAAAAGAGTTCTGTTTCATGCACAATTTAAAACGATTTTTACGGAGAGAAAAAGAAAACCACTCCATCTATATACGCTGCAGCCTCGGCGCTTGTTTTTCTAGGGTTTGCTCTATTCACACTCTCTCTCCACTATATATACACGCTGGAGCCTCAGCGTTTGTTGTTGCTCTCTTCACACTCTCTCACCCTCTCCAGATCTAAACAAGACTTCATTGGCCTCTCTCTCTCTCTCTCGTCTCTGCCGGTCAAAGAGCGGGCAGTATCCGTCCATCGGGAAGGGAAGGAGGCTTAACATTGTCGCCGTCAGCGAGGGAGGGAATCCACTATCGGCGCAGCTGTTCTGTTTCACCCAGCAGCGGAGTGGGAGGGCCTCCGACCCCTTCTTCCTTGCTGACGTACATAGTGTGGGAAGATCGGCCTCTAGCCGCCCACTGAGCCACACCTCGAGAACCTTAAGGTATAATTTACTTATTTCGCATGCATTTCTCTAGCTGCATGTGGGCTTTTTCTGCTTCTGCACTCGAATCTAGGTGTTGGATCAAACCGGAAAGTAGTGGAGAAAGTTGTATAGCATGAATCTAGGATGTGGTTCAAAGAGGAAAGGAAGGGGGAAAGTAGTACAGACTGGCTATCCAGCACCTACGTTGGTCGAAAAGGGAAAACAATGACAAATGCACTACGCACATATGTAACAAACTGATCTTTCTGTTTTGGGGCACAAGGCTATAGAGTTTGAGCAGGACTAGATTTGCTGCCCTCACATAGGGAAATGCGTGTAAAGATAAGAAAACTGGGACCAACACAAATATGCTCCTTGGTTGTTTGTTCTTTATTGCAACAGACTGTGCATCACACATTTATACATCGGTAGATACACATGGTGCTGGTGTTCACTGTCCCGTACAACTCTTTAGCTGTTGTTAATCTAAGGCCATGTTTGCTTAAAAAGTCCTAGGACTTTTTTTAGTCCCAACTAAAAAGTCCCTAGTCCCTACCTGTTTTGTTCCAGGGACTAAACATGGACTAGAGGTTATTAAATGACATGCTAAAAGACAATGTTACCCCTAGTAATGAACTAATAGATAAGGTGAAATGCGGGGCAGGGGCAACTATTGGAAAAAATCCCAAAAAGACTCTCCCTCAGGGTCTTCTTTGTTTAGTCCCAAATGCCCACTTTTAGTACTTAAAAGTCCCTCTTGTTTGGTTTAGATGGGACTAAAAGGGACTTTTTTTAGTCCCTACACCAAAAAGTCCATGTATACAAACACCCTCTAATAATGTCGTTGGAAAATTGAAGCAATGCCACATTTAAAAGCAAATTACATGTTTAACAAATTTTATTGTTAATATAATCTCTCTGTTAATATGAATCAATGCCATTGTTTGAGAAATGCTACTGTCTTGCTTTCTTTCCCATTTAGATAAGTTAGGTGCTTATTTTTGTTGGCTTCTGTGTCATCCACCGTTATTGACCGGTAGTTGTTTCCTTTGAACCTCGCTATAAAAAGGGTTATCTACTTCACCTCGTTGATATTGCGACCTTTTGTTGCACTGCACAAAACACTTTTGTTTTAAGAGGGTTTTGTGCAGTTTAACCAAAATGTCACACCGACAATGTTGCTTGATTCATTGATCTTAGTGGAACCGCACAAGAGGAGGTCTGACTTCCTATCCGTGTTGGCAAATTTGTTTCAGATCTTCTTCTTGTGAGTTGTTTGAATTCTGCGTCATGAGAGGTCAGTACTAGCCTTCTTTCACATGATTGTGCAGTGTGCTATCATATGTTGTGCTACTTATACGATAATGTTGCTTGATTTTAGTGAATTGCACAAATGGAGACAAGACATCCAATCTGTATGTTCACCATAATATCCCATTGAGGTAAGATAATGATATTTCACAACTGTTGGCCTGTATTTTGCTACTGTCATCAGAAAATTAATGTCGTTTTTTACTGTTATACTTGAGCGCCCAAATTGACATGCCAAATCTTACATTGAAGGTGAAGCTTGTCTGTTATTGAACCAAGTGATGCAGGGGAAGAACAAGCGAAAGAAAAACAAAAATCAACTCCCGGTGCTGTAGTGACGCACTGGAACTGTGATGACACAAGTAATGATATAGTTTAGCATCTTAATTTGTTGTTATGGCTGGAACGAGCAATTGTTTTCCCACTGATTTGATGCCACTCTTAATGTAATATGTAATTATCTCTACTTGTGAAAAGAGGGGTCTTCTTTGAAGATAACATATATTTTAGTGAAACTGCACATGAAGATGTTGGAAACATTAAACTAATCGAGGAGTGTATAGTAAGCATGGCAACCACAGTAGATTGAAGGAAATATGCCCTAGAGGCAATAATAAAGTTATTATTTATTTCCTTATATCATGATAAATGTTTATTATTCATGCTAGAATTGTATTAACCGGAAACATAATACATGTGTGAATACATAGACAAACATATAGTCACTAGTATGCTGTTGGGGAACGTAGTAATTTCAAAAATTTTCCTACGATCACGCAAGACCATGGTGATGGCATAGCAACGAGAGGGAAGAGTGTCTGTCCACGTACCCTCGTAGACCGAAAGCGGAAGCGTTATAACAACGCGGTTGATGTAGTCGTACGTCTTCACGACCCGACCGATCCAAGCACCGAACGTACGGCACCTCCGAGTTCTGCACACGTTCAGCTCGATGACGTCCCTCGAACTCCGATCCAGCCGAGTGTCGAGGGAGAGTTCCGTCAGGACGACGGCGTGGTGACGATGATGATGTTCCACCGACGCAGGGCTTCGCCTAAGCTCCGCCACGGTATGATCGAGGTGTAATCTGGTGGAAGGGGCACCTGACACGGCTAAGGAACGATCTAATCGATCAACTTGTGTGTCATGGGGTGCCCCTGCCTGTATATAAAGGAGGGAAGGGAGGGGCTGGCCGCCTAGGAGGGAGGCGCAGGGGTGTCCTACTCCTACTAGGAGTAGGATCCCCCAAATCCTAGTCCAACTAGGGTTTGACCAAGGGAGAGGAGAGAGAGCCACCCCTTCTCCTAATCCTAATAGGACTAGGGAAGGGGGAAGGCTGCGGCCAGCTATAGGGCCCCTTTTCTCTTTCCCACTAAGGCCCATCAAGGCCCATTGACTCCCGGAGGTTCGGTAACCCCGGTACTCGTAAAATTCCCAATTTCACCCGGAGTGATTCCGAGTCCAAATATAGGCTTCCAATATATCAATCTTTATGTCTCGACCATTTGAGACTCCTCGTCATGTCCGTGATCTCATCCGGGACTCGAACAACCTTCGTACATCAATATCATATAAACTCATAATAAGCATCATCGAAACTTTAAGCGTGCGGACCCTACGGGTTCGAGAACTATGTAGACATGGTCGAGACACCTCTCGGTCAATAACCAATAGCGGGACCTGGATGCCCATATTGGCTCCTACATATTCTACGAAGATCTTTATCGGTCGGACCGCATAACAACATACGTTGTTCCCTTTGTCATCGGTATGTTACTTGCCGAGATTCGATCGTCGGTATCCAATACCTAGTTCAATCTCGTTCTTCGCAAGTCTCTTTTCTCGCCCGTAATACATCATCTCACAACTAACACCTTTAGTTGCAATGCTTGCAAGGCTTATGTGATGTGCATTACCGAGAGGGCCCCGAGATACCTCTCCGACAATCGGAGTGACAAATCCTAATCTCGAAATATGCCAACCCAACATGTACCTTCGGAGACACCTGTAATGTACCTTTATAATCACCCGATTCGTTGTGACGTTTGGTAGCACCCAAAGTGTTCCTCGGGCAAACGGGAGTTGCATAATCTCATAGTCATAGGAACATGTATAAGTCATGAAGAAAAGCACTAGCAACAAACTATACGATCAGGTGCTATGCTAATGGAATGGGTCAAGTCAATCAGATCATTCAACCAATGATGTGATCCCATTAATCAAATAACAACTCCTTGTTCATGGTTAGGAAACATAACCATCTTTGATTAACGAGCTAGTCAAGTAGAGGCATACTAGTGACACTCTGTAGGTTTATGTATTCACACATGTATTATGTTTCCGGTTAATACAATTCTAGCATGAATAATAAACATTTATCATGATATAAGGAAATAAATAATAACATTTATTATTGCCTCTAGGGCATATTTCCTTGATCTCCCACTTGCACTAGAGTCAATAATCTAGATTACACAAGAATGATTCTAACACCCATGGAGTCTTGGTGCTGATCATGTTTTGCTCGTGGAAGAGGCTTAGTCAAGCGGTCGCAACATTCAGATCCGTATGTATCTTGCATATCTCTATGTCTCCCACGGACCAAATCCGGATGGAGTTGAAGCGTCTTTTGATGTGCTTGGTTCTCTTGTGAAATCTGGATTCCTTTGCCAAGGCAATTGCACCAAGATTGTCACAAAAGATTTTCATTGGACCCGATACACTAGGTACAACACCTAGATCGGTTATGAACTCCTTCATCCAGACTCCTTCATTAGCTGCTTCGAAGCAGCTATGTACTCAACTTCACATGTAGATCCCATAGCGACGCTTTGTTTGGAACTGCACCGGTGACAGCTCCACCGTTTAATGTAAATACGTATCCGGTTTGCGATTTAGAAT
This sequence comes from Aegilops longissima, assembly GCA_021605205.1. Lineage (NCBI taxonomy): Eukaryota > Viridiplantae > Streptophyta > Magnoliopsida > Poales > Poaceae > Aegilops > Aegilops longissima. The sequence continues at coordinate 210,046,933 of CM038679.1, read as the reverse complement.
CGTCCGGATCGGTGTCAAAGCTTGCATCGACGTAACTGCCATTTACTGACGAGCTCTTTGTCACCGCCATAAATGAGAAACATATCCTTAGTTCTTCTCAAGTACTTAAGGATGTTCTTGACCGCTGTCCGATGATCCACTCTGGATTACTTTGGTACCACCTGCTAAACTTACTGACAAGGCACACATCAGTCTGGTACACAGCATTGCATACATGATAGAGCCTATGGCTGAAGCATAGGAACATCTTTCATTTTCTCTCTATCTTCTGCGGTGGTCGGGCATTGAGTCTTACTCAACTTCACACCTTGTAATACCGGCAAGAACCCTTTCTTTGCTCGATCCATTTTGAACTTTTCAAAACTTTATCAAGGTATGTGCTTTGTGAAAGTCCTATTAAGCGCCTTGATCTATCTCTATAGATCTTAATGCCCAATATGTAAGCAGCTTCACCGAGGTCTTTCATCGAAAAACTTTTATTCAAGTATCCCTTTATGCTATCCAGAAATTCTATATCATTTCCGATCAATAATATGTCATCCACATATAATATCGAAATGCTCTGAGCTCCACTCACTTTCTTGTAAATACTGAGGCTTCTCCAAAAGTCTCATATAAAACCAAATGCTTTGATCACACTATCAAAACGTTTATTCCAACTCCGAGAGGCTTGCACCAGTCCATAAATGGATCATTGGAGCTTGCACACTTTGTTAGCTTCCTTTGGATCGACAAAACCTTCTGGTTGCATCATATACAACTCTTCTTCCGTAAATCCATTCAGAATGCAGTTTTAACATCCATTTGCCAAATTTCATAATCATAAAATGCGGCAATTGCTAACATGATTCGGACGGACTTAAGCATCGCCACGGGTGAGAAAGTCTCATCGTAGTCAACCCTTGAACTTGTCGAAAACCTTTTGCAACAAGTCGAGCTTTATAGACGATAACATTACCATCGCGTCGTCTTCTTCTTGAAGATCCATTTATTCTCAATTGCTTGCCGATCATCGGGCAAGTCAACCAAAGTCCACACTTTGTTCTCATACATGGATCCCATCTCGATTTCATGGCCTCAAGCCATTTTGTGGAATCTGGGCTCACCATCGCTTCTTCATAGTTCGTAGGTTCATCATGTTCCAAAGAATATGACTTCCAAAACAGGATTACCGTACCACTGCAGTGCGGATCTTGCTCTGGTTGATCTCTGAGTTCTGTAGAAACTTGATCTGAAGTTTCATGATCATCATCATTAGCTTCCTCCTATTTGGTGTAGGTGTCACGAAACTGTTTTACGTGATGTACTACTTCTCAATAAGGGAGTAGATACGATTATCTCATCAAGTTCTACTTTCCTCCCACTCACTTCTTTCGTGAGAAACTCCTTCTCTAAAAGTTTCGAATTTAGCAACAAAATCTTGCCTTGGATCTGTGATAGAAGGTGTACCCAACTGTCTCCTTTGGGTATCCTATGAAGACACATTTCTCGATTTGGGTTCGAGCTTATCAGGTTGAAGCTTTTTCACATAAGCATCGCAGCCCCAAACTTTCAAAAGCGACAACTTTGGTTTCTTGCCAAACCACAGTTCATAAGGCGTCGTTCAGCGGTTTAGATGGTGCCCTATTTAAAGTGAATGCAGCCGTCTCTAAAGCATAACCCCAAAGCGATAGCGGTAAATCAGTAAGAGACATCATAGATCGCACCATATCTAATAAAATACGATTCTGACGTTCGGACACACCATTACGTTGTGGTGTTCGGTGGCGTAAGTTGCGAAACTATTCGCATTGTTTCAAATGTAGGCCAAACTTCGTAACTCAAATATTCTCCTCCACGATCAGATCGTAGAAACTTTATTTTCTTGTTACGATGATTTTCCACTTCACTCTGAAATTCTTTGAACTTTTCAAATGTTTCAGACTTGTGTTTCATTAAGTAGATATACCCATATCTGCTCAAATCATCTGTGAAGGTGAGAAAATAACGATATCCGCCACGAGCCTCAACATTCATTGGACCACATACATCGGTATGTATGATTTCCAATAAATCTGTTGCTCTCTCCATATTCGGAGAGCGGTGTTTTAGTCATCTTGCCCATAAGGCACGGTTACATAAGTGCCAAGTGATTCATAATCAAGTGACTCCAAAAGTCCATCGACATGGAGTTTCTTCATGCGCTTTACACCGATATGACCTAAGCGGCGTGCCACAAATAAGTTGCACCATCATTATCAACTCTGCATCTTTTGGTTTCAACATTATGAATATGTGTATCACTACTATCAAGATTAAGTAAAAACAAACCATTCTTCAATGGTGCATGACCATAAAAGATATTATTCATATAAATAGAACAACCATTATTCTCTGATTTAAATGAATAACCGTCTCGCATCAAACAAGATCCAGATATAATGTTCATGCTCAAGCGATGGTACTAAATAACAATTATTTAGGTCTAATACTAATCCCGAAGGTAGATGTAGAGGTAGCGTGCCGATTGCGATCACATCGACTTTGGAACCATTTCCCAGCGCAAGATCGTCACCTCGTCCTTAGCCAATCTTAAGCAATCCGTAGCCCTGTTTGAGTTGCAAATATTAGCAGAACCGTTATCAAATACCAGTGCTCTGCGAGTATTAGTAAGGTACACATCAATAACAAGTATATCACATATACCTTTGTTAACCTTGCCATCCTTCTTATCCGCCAAATACTTGGGGCAGTTCCGCTTCGATGACCAGCACTGCTTGCAATAGAAGCACTTTCGGTTTGAGCTTAGGACCAGACTTGGGTTTCTTCTCTTGATCGACAACTTGCTTGCTGCTCTTTTGAAGTTTCCTTTTCTTTCCTTTGCCCTTTTCTTGAAACTAGTGGTTTTGTTAACCATCAACACTTGATGCTCCTTTTGATTTCTACCTCCATGACTTTCGGCATCGCGAAGAGCTCGGGCATAGTTTTGGTCATCCCTTGCATATTATAGTTCATCACGAAGCTCTTGTAGCTTGGTGGCGATGATTGGAGAATTCTGTCAATGGCGCAATCATCAGGAAGATTAACTCCGGTTGAATCAAGTGATTGTTATATCCGGACATTACGAGTATATGCTCCTTGTGAACCATTCTCCTCCATCTTACAGCTATAGAACTTATTGGAGACTTCATATCTCTCAATCCGGGCATTCGCTTGGAATATTAACTTCAACTCTGGAACATCTCATATGCTCCATGGTGTTCAAAGCAACGTTGAAGTCGGTTCTAAGCCGTAAAGCATGGCACCTTGAACTATAGAGTAGTCATCGACTTTGCTTTGCGGAGCGTTCACAACCACGGCGCAGCCCTTACACCAGGCACTGGCACCTAGCGGTGCTTCGGGGCGTAATTCTTACATGCAGCAATAAGGATAATCCTCAAATTCTGGACCCGATCCGTGTAATTGCTACCATCATCTTTCAACTTTGCTTTCTCAAGGCGCATTAAAATTCAACGGAACAACGACACGAGCCATCTATCTACACATCATAGACAAGCAAGATACTATCGGTACTAAGTTCATGATAAATTTAAGTTCAATTAATCATATTACTTAAGAACTCCCACTTAGAAAAATATCCTCAATTCTCTAAGTGATTCGTGATCCATTTCAACTACACCATGACCGATCATCACGTGTGATGGAGTAGTTTCAATGGTGAACATCAATATGTTGATCATATCTACTATATGATTCACGCTCGACCTTCGGTCTCCGTGTTCGAGGTCATATCTTATATGCATAGCTCGTCAAGTATAACCTGAGTATTCGCGTGTGCAACTGTTTTGCACCCGTTGTATTTGAGCGTAGAGCCTATCACCCGATCATCACGTGGTGTCTCGGCACGAAGAACTTTACATAGCGGTGCATACTCGGGAGAACACTTCTTGATAATTTAGTAAGGATCATCTTATAATGCTACCGTCAATCAAAGCAAAATAAGATGCATAAAGGATTAACATCACATGCAATCAATATAAGTGATATGATATGGCCATCATCATCTTGTGCTTGTGATCTCCATCTCGAAGCACCGTCATGATCACCATCGTCACCGGCGCGACACCTTGATCTCCATCGTAGCATCGTTGTCGTCTACGCCAACTATTGCTTCTCGACTATCGCTACTCCTTAGTGATAAAGTAAAGCAATTACATGGCGTTGCATCTCATACAATAAGCGACAACCATATGGCTCCTGCCGATTGCCGATAACTTCGGTTACAAAACATGATCATCTCATACAATAAAATATAGCATCATGTCTTGACCATATCACATCACAACATGCCTGCAAAAACAAGTTAGGCGTCCTCTACTTTGTTGTTGCAAGTTTTACGTGGCTGCTACGGGCTGAGCAAGAACCGTTCTTACCTCGCATCAAAACCACAGCGATACTTCGTCAAATAGACTCCGTTTAACCTTCTCAAGGACGGGCGTAGCCTTTCAGTTCAACTAAAGTGAGAGAGCAGACACCGCCGGTCACCTTTAAGCAGCGAGTGCTCGGGCGGTGAAACCAGTCTCGCGTAAGCGTCTGGCGTAATGTCGGTCGGGCGCTTCATCTCACAATACCGCTGAACCAAAGTATGACATCTTTGGTAGGCGGTATGACTTGTATCGTCCACAACTCACTTGTGTTCTACTCGTGCATATGACATCAACGCATAAAACCAGGCTCGGATGCCTTTGTTGGGGAGCGTAGTAATTTCAAAAATTTTCCTACGATCACGCAAGACCATGGTGATGGCATAGCAGAGAGAGAGTGAATGTCGTCACGTACCCTCGTAGACCCGAAAGCGAGCGTTATAACAACAGCGGTTGATGTGGTCGTCGTCTTCACGATCCGACCGATCCAAGCACCGAGCGTCACGGCACCTCCGAGTTCTGCACCGTTCAGCTCGATGGCGTCCCTCGAACTCCGATCCAGCCGAGTGTTGAGGAGAGTTTCGTCGACCTGACGGCGTGGTGGCGATGATGATGTTCCACCGGCGGGGCTTCGCCCTAAGCTCCGCTACGGTATGATCGAGGTGTGTCTGGTGGAAGGGGCACGCTGCGGCTGAGAGCGATCTAATCGATCAACTTGTGTGTCATGGGGTGCCCCCTGCTTTGTATATAAAGGAGGGAAGGGAGGGGCTGGCGGCCAGGAGGGGAGCGCGGGGTGTCCTACTCCTACTAGGGTAGGATCCCCCCAAATCCTAGTCCAACTAGGGTTTGACCAAGGGAGAGGGAGAGAGCGCCACCCCTTCTCCTAATCCTAATAGGACTAGGGAAGGGGGAAGGCTGCGGCCAGCTATAGGGCCCCTTTTCTCTTTCCCACTAAGGCCCATCAAGGCCCATTGACTCCCGGGAGGTTCGGTAACCCCGGTACTCGATAAAATTCCCAATTTCACGGAGTGATTCGGAATCAAACATAGGCTTCAATATATCAATCTTTATGTCTCGACCATTTGAGACTCCTCGTCATGTCCGTGATCTCATCAGGGACTCGAACAACCTTGGTACATCAATATCATATAAACTCATAATAGCTGTCGCCGAAACGTTAAGCGTGCGGACCCTACGGGTTCGAGAACTATGTAGACATGGTGAGACACCTCTCGGTCAATAACCAATAGCGGGACCTGGATGCCCATATTGGCTCCTACATATTCTCGAAGATCTTTATCGGTCGAGACCGCATAACAACATCGTTGTTCCCTTTGTCATCGGTATGTTACTTGCCGAGATTGATCGTCGGTATCAATACCTAGTTCAATCTCGTTCTTGGCAAGTCTCTTTTCTCGTTCCGTAATACATCATCTCACAACTAACACATTTAGTTGCAATGCTTACAAGGCTTATGTGATGTGCATTACCGAGAGGGCCCGAGATACCTCTCAGACAATCGGAGTGACAAATCCTAATCTCGAAATATGCCAACCCAACATGTACCTTCGGAGACACCTGTAATGTACCTTTATAATCACCCGATTCGTTGTGGCGTTTGGTAGCACCAAAGTGTTCCTCGGGCAAGCAGGAGTTGCATAATCTCATAGTCATAGGAACATGTATAAGTCATGAAGAAAAGCACTAGCAACAAACTATACGATCAGGTGCTATGCTAATGGAATGGGTCATGTCAATCAGATCATTCAACCAATGATGTGATCCATTAATCAAATAACAACTCCTTGTTCATGGTTAGGAAACATAACCATCTTTGATTAACGAGCTAGTCAAGTAGAGGCATACTAGTGACACTCTGTAGGTTTATGTATTCACACATGTATTATGTTTCCGGTTAATACAATTCTAGCATGAATAATAAACATTTATCATGATATAAGAAATAAATAATAACATTTATTATTGCCTCTAGGGCATATTTCCTTCATATGCCTCTACTTGACTAGCTCATTAATCAAAGATGGTTATGTTTCTAACCATAGACATGTTGTCATTTGATTAATGGGATCACATCGATAGGAGGAGCCTGGTTTTATGCGTTGATGTCATATGCACGAGTAGAACACAAGTGAGTTGTGGGCGATATAAGTCATCTGCTTACCAGCATGTCATACTTTGGTTCAGCGGTATTGTGAGATGAAGCGCCCGGACCGACATTACGCAGACGCTTCTGCGAGACTGGGTTCACCGCTTGAGCACTCATTGCTTAAAGGTGACCGCGGGTGTCTGTCTCTCTCACTTTAGTTGAACCGAGTGTACGCCCGGTCCTATGCGAAGGTTAAAACAGCACCAACTTGACAAACTATCGTTGTGGTTTTGATGCGTAGGTGAGATCGATTCTTGCTCAGCCCGTAGCAGCCACGTAAAACTTGCAACAACAAAGTAGAGGACGTCTAACTTGTTTTTGCAGGGCATGTTGTGATGTGATATGGTCAAGATGTGATGCTATATTTTATTGTATGAGATGATCATGTTTTGTAACCGAGTTATCGGCAATCTGGCAGAGCCATATGGTTGTCGCTTTATTGTATGAAATGCAACGCCATGTAATTGCTTTACTTTATCACTAAGCAAATGGCGATAGTCGTAGAAGCAATAGTTGGCGAGGCGACAACGATGCTACGATGGAGATCAAAGTGTCGCTACCGGTGACGATGGTGATCACGACGGTGCTTCGAGATGGAGATCACAAGCACAAGATGATGATGGCCATATCATATCACTTATATTGATTGCATGTGATGTTTATCCTTTATGCATCTTATTTTGCTTTGATTGGCGGTAGCATTATAAGATGATCTCTCACTAAATATCAAGAAGTGTTCTCCACGAGTATGCACCGTTGCGAAAGTTCTTCGTCTTTGAGACACCACGTGATGATCGGTGTGATAGGCTCTACGTTCAAATACAACGGGTGCAAAACAGTTGCACGCCGAATACTCAGGTCAAACTTGACGAGCCTAGCATATACTGAGATATGGCCTCGAACACGGAGACCGAAAGGTCGAGCGTGAATCATATAGTAGATATGATCAACATAGTGATGTTCACCATTGAAACTACTCCATCTCACGTGATGATCGGACATGGTTTAGTTGATTTGGATCACGTAATCACTTAGATAACTAGAGAGATGTCTATCTAAGTGGGAGTTCTTTAGTAATATGATTAATTGAACTTAAATTTATCATGAACTTAGTACCGATAGTATTTTGCTTGTCTATGTTTCTGTAGATAGATGGCTCGTCTTTGTTGTTCCATTGAATTTTAATGCGTTCCTTGAGAAAGCAAAGTTGAAAGATGATGGTAGCAATTACGGACTAGGTCCGTAATCTGAAGATTATCCTCATTGCTTGCATGTAAGAATTACGCCCTGGAAGCACCGCTGGGTGCCAGAACTGCTGCTGATGCAACCGAGCGGCGTTAAGAACGTCTGGCAGAGCAAAGGCGATGACTACTCGATAGTTCGGTGTGCCATGCTTTACGGCTTAGAACCGGGCCTTCAACGACGTTTTGAGCGTCATGGAGCATATGAGATGTTCCAGAGTTGAAGTTAATATTTCAAGCAAATGCCCGGATTGAGAGATATGAAGTCTCCAATAAGTTCTATAGCTGCAAGATGGAGGAAAATAGTTACGTCGGTGAACACATACTCAAAATGTCCGGGTATAATAATCACTTAATTCAACCGGGAGTTAATCTTCACGATGATATTGTCATTGATGAATTCTTCAATCACGCCACCAAGCTACAAGAGCTTCGTGATGAACTATAATATGCAAGGGATGGACAAGTCTATTTCGAGCTCTTCGCAATGCTAAAAGCGCGGAGGTAGAAATCAAAAGGAGCATCAAGTGTTGATGGTTAACAAGACCACCAGTTTCAAGAAAAGGGCAAAGGAAGAAGAAGGGAACTTCAAGAAGAACAGCAAACAAGTTGCTGCTCAAGAGAAGAAACCCAAGTCTGGACCTAAGCCTGGCCGAGTGCTTCTCTGCAAAGCTGGACCTTTGGAAGCGGAACTGCCCCAAGTATTTGGCGGATAAGAAGGATGGCAAGGTGAACAAAGGTATATGTGATATACATGTTATTGATGTGTACCTTTCTAATACTCGCAGATAGTACTGTGTATTTGATCTTGGTTACATTGCTAATATTTGCAACTCAAAGCAGGAACTACGGATTAGCGAAGATTGGCTAAGGACAAGGTGACGGCGGCGTGGGAAATGGTTCCAAAATCGATGTGATCGCGGTCGGCACGCTACCTCTACATCTACCATCGGGATTAGTTTTAGACCTAAATAATTGTTATTTGGTGCCGCGTTAAGCATGAACATTATATCTGGATCTTGTTTGATGCGAGGCGGTTATTCATTTAAGTCGAGAGAATAATGGTTGTTCTATTTATATGAATAATATCTTTTATGGTCATGCACCCTTGAAGAGTGGTCTATTTTATTGAATCTCGATAGTAGTAATACACATATTCATAGTGTTGAAACCAAAAGATCTGAGTTGATAATGATAATGCAACTTATTTGTGGCACTTTGCCGTTTGGGTCATATCGGTGTAAACGCATGAAGAAACTCCATCTTGATGGACTTTTGGAATCACTTGATTATGAATCACTTGGTACTTGCGAACCGTGCCTCATGGGCAAGATGACTAAAACGACGTTCTCCGGAACTATGGAGCGAGCAAAGGATTTGTTGGAAATCATACATCTTGATGTTTGTGGTCCAATGAATGTTGAGGCACGGCGGGTATCGTTATTTTCTCACCTTCACAGATGATTTGAGCAGATATGGGTATATCTACTTAATGAAACATAAGTCCGAAACATTTGAAATGTTCAAAGAATTTCAGAGTGAAGTGGAGAATCATCGTAACAAGAAAATAAAATTTCTACGATCTGATCGTGGAGGAGAATATTTGAGTTCTGAGTTTGGTCTACATTTGAAACAATGCGGAATAGTTTAGCAGCTCACGCCACCGGAACACCACAGCGAAATGGTGTGTCGAGCGTCGTGTCGTACTTTACTAGATATGGTGCGATCTATGATGTCTCTTACTGATTTACCGCTATCGTTTTGGGGTTATGCTTTAGAGGCGGCCGCATTCACGTTAAATAGGGCACCATCAAAATCCGTTGAAGCGACACCTTATGAACTATGGTTTAGCAAGAAACCAAAGTTGGCGTATCTTAAAGTTTGGGGCTGCGATGCTTATGTGAAGAAACTTCAACGGATAAGCTCGAACCTAAATCGAATGTGTCTTCATAGGATACCCAAAGAGACTATTGGGTACACCTTCTATCACAGATCGAGGCAAGATTTTCGTTGCTAAATTCGGATCCTTTCTAGAAAAGAGTTACTCTCGAAAGAAGTGAGTGGGAGGAAAGTAGAACTTGATGAGATAATGTATCTGTTCCCTTATTGGAAAATAGTTCATCACAAGAACCGGTTCTGTGACAACTACACCAATAAGTGAGGAAGCTAATGATATTGATCATGAAACTTCAGATCAAGTTTCTCTTGAACTCGTGAGGTCAACTAGAGTAAGATCCGCACCAGTGTGTGTACGGTAATCCTATTCGGAAGTCATGTTACTTGACCATGGCGAACCTACAAACTATGAAGAAGCGATGGTGAGCCCAGATTCGCAAAATGGTGGAAGCCATGAAATCTGAGATGGGATCCATGTATGAGAACAAAGTATGGACTTTGGTTGACTTGCCGATGATCGGCAAGCCATTGAGAATAAATGGATCTTTAAGAAGAAGGCGACGCGATGGTAATGTAGCTGTCTATAAAGCTCGACTTATTGCGAAAGGTTTTCGACAAGTTCAAGGGGTTGACTACGATGAGACTTTCTCACCCGTAGCGATGCTTAAGTCTGTCCGAATCATGTTAGCAATTGCTGCATTTTATGATTATGAAATTTGGCAAATGGATGTAAAACTGCATTCTTGAATGGATTTCTAGAAGAAGAGTTGTATATGATGCAACAGAAGGTTTTGTTGATCCAAAGGGTGCTAACAAAGTGTGCAAGCTCCAGCGATCAATTTATGGTGCAGTGCAAGCCTCTCGGAGTTGGAATAAACACTTTGATAGTGTGATCAAAGCATATGGTTTTATCTGAGACTTTTGGAGAAGCCTGTATTTACAAGAAAGTGAGTGGGAGCTCTGTAGCATTTCGATATTATATGTGGACGACATATTATTGATTGGAAATGATATAGAATTTCTGGATAGCATAAAGGATACTTGAATAAAAGTTTTTCAATGAAAGACCTCGGAGAAGCTGCTTACATATTGGGCATCAAGATCTATAGAGATAGATCAAGGCGCTTAATTGGACTTTCACAAAGCACATACCTTGATAAAGTTTTGAAAAGTTCAAAATGGATCAGGCAAAGAAAGGTTTTTACTCATTACAAGGTGTGAAATTGAGTCGGACACAATACCCGACCACGGCAGAAGATAGAGAAAATGAAAGATGTTCCTATGCTTCAGCCATAGGCTCTATCATGTATGCAATGTTGTGTACCAGACTGACGTATGCTTAGCAATAAGCTTGGTAGGAAGGTACCAAAGTAATCGAGAGTGGATCATCGGACAGCGGTCAAGAACATCTGAAATACCTAAAAGGACTAAGGATATGTTTCTCGTATATGGAGGTAACAAAGAGCTAGTCGTAAATGGTTACGTCGATGCAAGCTTTGACACTGATCCGGACGATTCTAAATCGCAAACCGGATCGTGTTTTTATTAAGCGGTGGAGCTGTCGGTTGGTGCAGTTCTAAACAAAGCGTCGTGGCGGGATCTACATGTGAAGCGGAGTACATAGCTGCTTGAAGCAGCAAATGAAGGAGTCGGATGAAAGAGTTCATTTCCGATCTAGGTGTCATACCTAGTGCATCGGGACCAATGAAGATCTTCGTGACAATCTTGGTGCAATTGCCTTGGCAAAGGAATCCAGATTTCACAAGAGGACCAAGCATATCAAGAGGCGCTTCAAATCCATTGGGACCAAGTCCAAGTGGGAGACATAGAGATTTGCAAGATACATACGGATCTGAATGTTGCGAGACCCGTTGACTAAGCCTCTTCCACGAGCAAAACATGATCAGCACCAAGACTCCATGGGTGTTAGAATCATTCTTGTGTAATCTAGATTATTGACTCTAGTGCAAGTGGGAGGCTGAAGGAAATATGCCCTAGAGGCAATAATAAAGTTATTATTTATTTCCTTATATCATGATAAATGTTTATTATTCATGCTAGAATTGTATTAACCGGAAACATAATACATGTGTGAATACATAGACAAACATATAGTCACTAGTATGCCTCTACTTGACTAGCTCATTAATCAAAGATGGTTATGTTTCCTAACCATAGACATGTGTTGTCATTTGATTAATGGGATCACATCATTAGGAGAATGGTGTGATTGACATGACCCATTCCGTTAGCCTAGCACTTGATCGTTTAGTATATTGCTATTGCTTTCTTCATGACTTATACATGTTCTCGTAACTATGAGATTATGAAACTCCCTTTACCGGAGGAACACTTTGGGTGCTACCAAACTTCACAGCATAAGCGGGTGATTATAAAGGAGTACTACAGGTGTCTCCAAAGGTACATGTTGGGTTGGCGTATTTGAGATTAGGTTTTGTCACTCCGATTGTCGGAGAGGTATCTCTAGGCCTTCTCGGTAATACACATCACATAAGCCTTGCAAGCATTGCAACTAATAAGTTAGTTGTGAGATGATGTATTACGGAACGAGTAAAGAGACTTGCCGTAGCGAGATTGAACTAGGTATTGGATACCGACGATCAAATCTCGGACAAGTAACATACCGATGACAAAGGGAACAACGTATGTTGTTATGCGGTTTGACCGATAAAGATCTTCGTAGAATATGTAGGAACCAATATGGGCATCCAGGTTCCGCTATTGGTTATTGACCGAGAATAGTTCTAGGTCATGTCTACATAGTTCTCGAAACTGTAGGGTCCGCACGCTTAACGTTACGATGACGATTTATTATGAGTTTATAAGTTTTGATGTGCGAAGTTTGTTGAGTCCGGATGTGATCACGGACATGACGAGGAGTCTCGAAATGGTCGAGACATAAAGATCGATATATTGGAAGCCTATGTTTGGACTTGGAAGGTTCCGGATGAAAACGGGATTTTATCGGAACACCGGGGGGTTACCGGAACCCTCCCGGGGGGTCAATGGGCCTTGATGGGCCATAAGGGAGAAGAGGAGGGCCGGCCAGGGCAGGCCGCGCGCCCCCTCCCCATCTAGTCCAAATAGGACACGGAGAGGGGGGGCGGCGCCCCCCTCCCTCTTCCCCCTTCCCCAAGACCTAATCCAACTAGGGGGAGTCCTACTCCGGTGGGAGTAGGACTCCTCGGCAGCGCCTCCCTAGGGCCGGCCGCACCCCCCTCCCCTTGCTCCTTTATATCACAGGCGGGGGGCACCCCATGACACACAAGTTGATCTCGTGATCGTTCCTTAGCCGTGTGCGGTGCCCCTCCACCATATTCCACCTCGGTCATATCGTCGCGGAGTTTAGGCGAAGCCTGCGCGGTGAAGCATCATCATCGTACCACGCCGTCGTCTTGTGGAACTCATCCCGACGTTTGCTTTGGATCGGGCCGGGGATCGTCATCGAGCTGAGCGTGTCTTTGAACTTCGGAGGTGCCGTGCGTTCGGTACTTGGATCGGTCGGATCGTGAAGGCGTCGACTACATCAACAGCGTTGTTATAGCGCTTCGCCACGGTCTCACGAGTGCGTGGAGATACACTCTCCCCTCTCGTTGCTATGCCATCACCATGATCTTGCGTGTGCGTAGGAAATTTTTTGAAATTACTACGTTCCCCAACATAGATAGCAACAGATGGTTCCGGAGAAGTGCTTCATCTGTATGCTCTACATAATAAGCCTCCTGACAAAGGTCGGTAGTGGCCCATGGATTTCATCCATATGATTGAGCTTTGTCATCTCTATTGGTGGTGTGCTACTGTTTAGATACTGTCATGAGAAAGTGGTATTGTCCTCGAGAAGTACTCCATCTGTGTTGTTTTAATTATTTCCTTTCCTTTTTTTCGAGCAAACAGGGATGCAGCATTTAGATGTTCTCTTGCATTTGCACAACAGGATCATCCTCTTCATAACAGAAGGAAGCAGTTGAAGGATGGTTATATTACTACCCACAAGAACAAACTAACTTCATCTCATAAGGACTCACTGATCTCCATCTTTGTTGTTGTGATGGCCAATTTTTGTTTTAGGATTACTCCCGGTGAGTTCCATTTTTTAAATGTGTGATCTGCATGGATCATGTAGGTTGCCTGTTTAAACCGTCAATTCATAGTATAGTTTGCTTTATACTAATCACTTCTTTTGTATTTATGCAAGCAAGGGTACTCAGCTTGATTTCAATGGGAACTGCACAAAATGTTCTTGAATACATCGAATATTCTCGAATCATTCATTTCCACCACAAGAAAGGAGGTGCCGATATGTTCAAGGCATTGCGACATATAAAAGGCGAAATCATACAAGCTACATGCGAATTTGGTTGGTTTTGGTGGAACTGCACAAAAAGAACAGCTGGTTTATTTAGCACGAGGTGCCATGTCAATGCCCGAACTGATGGAAAACCCTGCTCATTCCACAATTGTAGTCATATTATATTTTAGAATGCGAAAACCTTGTCAAAGTTTGCTCACTGATGTATGCAAAACAACACGCATTTGACATTTTGGAATGGGACAACCTTGTCAAATTTTGCACATTGATGTTAGCAAGAAGACATGTGTTTGATATTTTTGAATGGGACGCCCTTTGCTGTCAGCAGCATCGATCGATTTTTCTTTATTCTTTAGTTGTGAAGTAAATATTGGCTTTGACATGTGAATCGGTGAGATGCATAATCATCGATTGTTTTGAATGTTCTCTATGAATTGCCAAGCCTGTGTGTTTGATTGCAATGTACAGGAACGCTAAAAAGCTGGTCAAACTTTTTGTACTCCCTCTGTTCCTTTTTACTTCGCATATTAGATTTCTTTCATGTCAGTTGATTTTACATTGTGAATGTTGATACTTTTTCTATAAGATTTGTCAAAGTAGAGATAATTTGACTTCAGACAAAACTTATATGCAGACTAAAAAGGACCGGAGGGAGTACGTGTGAAACTGCTGCAAACGAGGTGATCAATGCTAGTACGTATTGTTTTGCATGTTCATCCAATGCCATTGATACAAGAATTCGAACTAATCGAACTAAATTCACTCATACACGGCCGGATTTTATATAAACATGTCGGATTTCATTACATTTCATACATTCTTCAACTAAAAATGGGTGCGCTGGAGGTATAATTAATAACGAAGCTACCCACCGTGTCGGCTCAGGCGAGCGAAGCTTGATGACTTAATTGCTGTTGCGGTTGGGTCAGCGACATGTAAACGAGATGCCTATTGGGCCCACATGTCGATGACAACTGCTATAATAAGTCATTGAAAAGCGTCTTTCTCGGCCAGACTCTCGACTCCATGTTGCCGCCAAGAAGCTAATCGTCCGTCAATGGTCAACCCGCCAAGCTTGGCTTCACCCGGAGGGTAGCAGCGTTGGCCTTACTTGGACCCAAGCGGCGGCGACCTACCGTGTTCTACTCTTCCCCGTTTTTTGTGTGGCGCGGCCTCGTTGGCAGCGAGGCGGGGCCTCGACAGAGCCGGTGATGTCCTCTATGTCGTTGCCGGCGGAGCGGGGGAAATCCTCCCCATCCTTGCCGGTAGAGCGGGACCTCGGTGGAGCCGACGATTACCTCTGCCTCGTCATTTGCGGGGTGGGGCCTCAGCGGAGCAGGGACTCGCCAAAGTCAGCAAAGTCCTCTGCCTCGGTGCCGGCGGGGCGGGGCCTTGGTGGAGCCAGCGGTGTCCTCTCCCCTTTTGTTGGAGTGGTGGGGCCTCGACGGAGCAGGGCCTCGTCGGCGCCAGTGGAGCGAGGACTCGGCGGAGCCGGCATTGTCCTCCGCCTCGTCTTCGGGAAACAGCGCCTCGCTCGCTTCATCGCCCTCTTTGTAGGCGGCCGCAAGCTCCACCACCCGCATGCGATACCGCCAGTGCGCGAGGCGGCTTTCACGGGTGGAGCGGTATGACTCGAGCATCGCCTCCTACTCCGCCCACTCCGCGGTGATCTGCTCCTATGCCTGCAGGTGCTCCTGGAGGAGATGGTGGTTGTAGGCGGCATCGGCCTGCGCCTCCCGGAACTGCTCCTGACGCTTCTGCCTCACAGTGTCCATGTATTAGGCACAGGCCTCACCGATGGTCATGGTGCAATGCACTAGCGAGGATGGAGCGGGGGAGGGGGTTGGCGCCGGATCGTCGACTACCATGTTCTCCATTGGGACGTCGTCGTCCTCCGGCTGCCTGCCGGCCAGCCAGTCGGCAGCAATGGCTTCCATCTCCTTGTGGTCCGTTGTCCGCCCATCCCGAAGAGCACTGGAGCGTGAGGAAGGCATGGTGGGCGGTAGTGGTGTGGACAGCAGAAAGGGAATGGAGGCGGATGACTGCGGCTATGGCCGGCGCAGCAGTTTATATAGCAATGGTGGGTGGCGGAGGGACGGACGGGTGGCGCTGTCGGCGTTCTCGGAACGGGGGTCCCCAGACTTTGCATGCCTGCGGCCTGCGGCGCGGCTCAAGTGGTGGCCCAGTGCGGCCCATCTTCATAAGCACAAGACTCAAGACCATCGCGAGGGGCCAAGCCTCATGGGGCGGACGACACAAGACTTCCTCAGGAGCGGCCTCGCCAGGCAGGCTCGCGAGGAGGCGGAGAGGTCAAGGCAGGGTGCCTCGCGAGGTGCTCGTGACGCAAGCCATGATGTCGAGACCGGCGAGGCGCCCGACTCGCGATGTCCTTGTTTCCTCTTTGGTGCAAAGGGGCAAGCCTGAGCGTGGAGTGCCGAGGCATCGGGCAAAGGTTGCCATTTCGATTATGCGACCAAGACCAGCGGAGCGGCAGGATGGAGGTCACCGTGGAGCCCAGGACGACATCATCGCCAGATCTTTTGGCAGCCGAAGACCAACTTTAGTCAGGATAACTTGTACTAGATGTTCCCCTTCAAAATGGCCGTTGTTGGCGCCCTTCCCGCTCAATATTTGGGAAGAGGACCAGGGCCTCTATAAATAGAGCTAGCCACCACCGTAGAAGGGGAGGATTGAAGAGAGCCCTAGCCAGGAGAGAGAGGCGATCGAACTCACCCAAGCAGTTCATCACACCAGCTCAAGAACACCTCTCGCAAGGCTGTTCTTCCCTGTACTGTTCATCATCAGCCCCTAAGGCAATCCACCACACCACACATTGGAGTAGGGTATTACACCACACCGGTGGCCCGAACCAGTATAAATCTTGCGTCCCTTGTGTTGCTCACCGTTTTCAGCTTAGATCTCACGGCGATTGGGCGTAGATCGGTAGGGAGAGATCTTGATGCGCACCGAGTTGAACCTTAAGTCTGCGGAACCCCACATCCGACATTTGGCGCGCCCGGTAAAGTGCGCCGAATCTTCCTTCTTCCGTCCTGCGTTCCGCCGCTTCACCACCTCAATGTCCGGCGACCCGACGGCCAACTCCGACCGCTGAGCGGCATGGCCTGCCATGCCGTGCCGCTGCCAAAGTGACCTCAACCCGCATCCCGAGCAGCCGCGCCCTTGAAGCAGCTGCGGCGCGCGCGACTCTGTCGAGCATCACCGGCCCTCACTCCGCGGCAAGTACGATCGGCAGCGAGGGCCTCAAGCCACGCTGCGGCCACGGTGCCGCACACCCGGCGGGAGCAGGCAAACATGAAGACCGCACACACGGTGGCGCGAGAGCTGCTGCGGTGCAGATTGCAAGAAAAGCGGCTGCGACGTGCTGCTGGAGCGCGTCGCCGAGCTCCTGGATGCTTGCTGGGTCGAGGCTCCCCGTTCGCATCCGGCTTCCACCCGGGCCCGGGCGGATCACGAGGCGGACCGATCCGCGCCCGGGCGCCTCAAAGCTTCATCAACACCGACACAGCCATCGGTGCGGGCAGCAAGCTGCGCCGGCACCGCCCACAATGGCGAGGGCATGCGCGCCGCAGCCTTTGGTCCCAGCTGGCCGCCACCCTACCGTCCCCAAGATGGAGCTTCGCCCGAACTGCATGGCGCATGAGCACCACGGCGAGCCTTTGGGGTGGTGACCGGAGAGCCTATGTGCCCCACATGGTGGATCAGTGCCTTGGAAGAAGACCACGGCTCGTTCCTCGGGCCATTTGGGAGGAAGAGGCGCCCGGCCGAGCTCTTTGGGAGCCTCACGGGAGCCTCGACAACTACAGGTACCGCTAATTCCTCGGGAGGCAGGCTTATGCTAACCATGGGTCGCAGGAGGTTCGAGGTCACTCGGCGGATGGCTGCCCAGTCGGCCATCTCCTTCCCTCGGGAGGAGGACACTAGGGGCGATGGGAGAGGGTGGGGCAGGCTCCTCCCACCAAGATGGAACAAGGCATTCTTTGGAGGTAGGCCCTCTGCGGGAGGTGCCCTGGGGCTGCCCGGCGGAGGACCCGTGGTCGTCGGGGAACATTGGCGTCCCCTTTTCCCCATTAGGCGTCGTCCTGGTTTTCGGTCGCCGTCGATGGGGTCAAGGGTGGCGCAAGGCGGGGCCCTCATCTGGCGATATGAAGCAAGGCCAGTACCTGTGAAGAAGGCCCAGTGCCTGTGAAGCTCGCCGCCCGTGACACTCTCACGTAATAATGAGTTGGGGTTGTACAGCCCCAGAGTCTCTGGAGAGCCGCCCTCGGGCCTCGGGGTCTCCCTCCCATGCCCAGTGGCAGCACTTAGCTCCGCACTGGTGAGAAGACGTCGAAGACTAGACTAGGTGCCGGACGCGGCCTTTTGCTCTTGCTTTCTTTTTCATGCGAACAAGCTCTCTCGTTTCGGATCTAAGTTGAAGTCGAATTTGTGTTTGTGTATGCGGGGAGGGGTGTCGTGTCTTATTCGTGTGCTTTCTCGTGCTCCAATTTTTGTTCTAATTGGAATTCACACTAGCTGCCTCCCTCTCGCGGGCTCCTCGCGAGTAGGGCAGGCCCGGCATGTGTCTTGGCCGTCCGTGGCGGCGTTCGCTCCGACCAAGCTCCCGCCTGGCTTCGCCAAGACAAAGGTAAAAACACGACAACCTACTCATCGCGAAAATCATGGCATTATCACGAGGCACCGTCCGCGCCGATCTAGGCAAAGACGTAGGCAACAATCTTTTTTACGTGAGGGGCCTCCCCTCCCAAAAATGCTCTCACAACCTTTGGGGCCACGCCTGAGTCTCTTCC
Organism: Aegilops longissima; assembly: GCA_021605205.1. Classification (NCBI taxonomy): domain Eukaryota; kingdom Viridiplantae; phylum Streptophyta; class Magnoliopsida; order Poales; family Poaceae; genus Aegilops; species Aegilops longissima. The sequence goes on along the minus strand of CM038679.1, from coordinate 210,028,088 downwards.
TGCGCAGGGCGAACAGCGGAGGGAAGTGCGGGACCAATCGGACATATCACTCACTTCATCCCCCAAGGCGTCCCCGGAGGCGTCGCTGGCACCGCCGTCATTGCCGCCAGCCTCTTCATCGCCGTTGTTGGCACCGTCCTCACCTTCGTTCACCACGTCGCCTTCATTAGCAGCAACGATCACCCCGTCGTCATCGGAGGTGAAGGCCCGGACGAGCGCGTCTACATTGTACTCCACCCACCGCGTTAGGTCGTCTCGGACGGCCTCAGGCACCGGGGCGATGGCGGCATCGAAGTCGAAGAGGGGATCGAGGTTCTGGAGATGGCTGAAGACGTGGGAGAATGCTCGCGCGAGCAGGCTGCGGCTCCGTTCCTCAACCAGCTGGCGAGACCTCTCAGAGCGATCTCCAGATGCGTCACCACGTCGGTGAAGAACCGGAGGTAGCCGGCATAGTTGGTCACATGCGGCTCCTCGGCAACGGCCTCGCAGATGTTGCCCAAGGCCGCGTTAGCCCTTTCCCTGAGCGTCCGGAGCATGGGGCCGTGCATGTGTTCCAACGTCTGCCGCTGGCGGATCTCGTCCGCATTCCGCTGCGTGACGGCCTCGGCATCATCAACCCGCCATTGAAGAAGGAGCAGTTCGGCACGGGAGGAGGCCAGCTCAGCCTGCGCCGAGCTTAGCGCGACAGCGGTGGCCTCGGCTTCATTGTGTGGCTTCGATCAACACTGGTCACGAGGCAGCAGTCCTGCCCGCGGCTTCAGCCCTGATCAACTCCAGCCGCTCTTCATACTCGCGCTCAAGGCCAGCGCAAGCCTCCGCCACGCGACGGTCGATCTCCTCCTGGATCCGGGCCTCCCGCGCGCCAACGTCGTCCTCTGCCTGGGCGACCTGGCGCTCCCTCGTCTCCAACCGCTCCAGATCAAGGTTGCGCTCGGCAGTCTCCAGCGTCAGTGCTTCCTCTCGCCTCTGGAGCTCCTCCTCTTCAGCGGGCCCCCCTTTCAGCAGCGCAAGGGCGGCTCGGCGCAGCTCCACCTGCTGCTCCAGGGAATTGCACCAGTCTTGGAGCTCCCACGCACGCTCCTCCGCAGCTTCGCGTCGCCTATCTGCATCCTGAGCTTCCTCAAGGGCCCGGGAGCAGGCCTCCCGAGAGGCCGCCAGGGACGCCTCGGCCTTGGCGTTTTCAAGGTCACGTTGGTGGCGCGCAAGACCAATAGCCGCCTTCAGCATGCGCCGCTCCTCGACCAGCCTCAAGCCTTCAGCTTCGAGACGCGCGTCTTCGCCCGCAAGCTCTGCGCCAAGCTGGCTCACTGCATCGGCTGCCCCTTCGAATGAACTCGCAGTGGACAGCGCTGCGCTCCCGCCCACGCTCGAGCACGCCGTCAACACCATCCTCCGCCATCGACGTTGGCGGAGGGCCTTGGAGTGGTTCGCCCCCTCTCGGCAGGGGGCTGGGGGCTCACCCCCAAGCAATCGCCGGGCGGGCCCCGCAAGGGACCCAGCCAGGCGTCGATCCATTCCCCGCTGAGGACCCGAAGACCGACTTCAGCTACTCGCCGCCTATGATCAATGGAGGAGCTCGGGGCAAGCTGGTTGTGCCCAAGGAGAGCTCGCGAGGGAAGGGCGGCGCGCCGACAGGTTCAAGGCACGCCGCAAGCCGGCCTGCGTCTCCAGTCGAGCTCGCACCAAGGGCAACACGCAGGCTCGGAAAAATCAAGGACGGTAATGGAGGGGAAGCCTGAGGAAGCGGCTCGTCAGCTGGCTCCGCGGGCTCATCAGAAGGAATCCTGAAAGACCACGGTCAACAAAGGGAGTTGCAGACAAGGAACTGCAAGGAGGAGAGACTTGCTCGTCCATGGCGAAGTACTTCACGTGCTTGGTAGGCGATGCAGGCGATCATGACCACCGGAAGCCTCTTTCCTCTTGCGAAGGGCCTCGAAATCTATGCGGAACCGGCCCAAGCTCGCGACGTGAGGGCCGGTGCGCGTCATAGGAGGTGAAGCATCGAGACGGCCTACATCAAGGGCGCCAGCCTGAGAGGAGCGATCGGGTGCCACCTCTTGGTGGCCTGCCGAGGCCTCGGGGGCTTTGTCCTCACGAACTGCAGGTTGCACCCCCTCGTCAGCCACCGCCTCGCGGGGGGCTCCATAAGCTCCGGAGGATGACGCTTCGGCAGTCCCACGCGACATCAGCACCTCGGCCTTGAGCCCCGGCTCCTGCCAATGCTTGCCTCCTGCGGCGACTCACAGGGCAAGGACAGCAGGCGGTGGGGAAGGACCACAGCAACCGGGTTCTCGCGGGGCCCTCTGAGGCCAGCTGGCGCAACCCCATTCATCGAGCGGGGCATCTGCTTCATGAAGTCGACCCTGTTTGAGCAAAGGTACAACAGGGCGCCTCCATGACGAACGCTGCCAGGAGAGGGGTCGCCAGTCAGGACCTACAACACCTTCTCCAGCGTCTCAGGCGCGAGATCCCCTTCCTAAAGCCTCATGCGGTCCTAACGACCGGAGTAGGCCCACATTGAGCGGGAATGGCGCTGGAGAGGAGCGATGTGACGCTGGAGGAACTCCTTCACCACCCGGGGCGCCGTCACCCCGAGCTCCCTCAGCCTCTCGAAGCGATGCCAAGTGAAAGCGAGCAGGGGGCTCGTAAGCTCCTCGTGACCCCAACGGGATTGGGAATGGCGAGCCGCGTCGGGTGCGCGCGGGGCTGGGCACCGGACGTCAGATCTGACCACCGCTCCGGAACCCGCTTCAGAAGGTGGAAGGACAAAATCGATCCCGAGGCGGCCGTCTACGCACGGCACGGAAGCCGACGCATCCGAACAGGGAAGGATCAGACGGCAGAGAGAAGATGTAGCCTGAAGGGCAGCGGAAGGAGGAATCCCCACCATGGCCTCGCGAGGCGAAGGCGAAGGCGAAGCGAGCAATAGATTGTGGGCCAAGATGCATTATGTGGATCTGGTAATGGGACAACACCGCATTGAAGAAATTGGAAAAGGGGGGAACCAGGCCCGCCCACAAGGCGTCGGCAAAGAATCGGACCTCAGTAACGATCCCGTCGAAGGAGGCATGGGATGCGGGCCAGACCTTCGTCCTCCGGCACTCATTGAAGCTGCAGGCAAGCGCGGAGCGGACCTTCTCCAGGGCTTCCAGATTGAGTACGAGCGACTTGTCGACGGCGGGAGCGGCCGCCGGAGGCACGCTGGTCGAAGGCGCAGGCTTCTTCCCCTTATCCTTTTTTGTTGGTGCCATGGCGATGGAAAGGGGGAAGAACTCAAGATGGATTGGAAAGCAGAAGCGGAGGCTCGAGGAGGAAAAGGGAACAAGAAGCGCGCAAGGAGGATAACTGTGTACAAGCCTCGTGGCCGCCTAGCCAGGCGCATAATGAGGGGAGCGAGGAGGCGGAGGCGCCACATCCAATCAACCGCCATGCGGCGCCCAAAACCCGAGGTGATGGGGCCCAGGGCGCTCCGCACTTGCCCTTCGCTTCTCTGCTAAGCCAAGTCCGAGCGCCTTGGGTGCAGGGGCTCTGTCGGCGTTCGGGCAGGGGTCCCAGACTTGCACACTGGCGCGGCTCAAGTGGTGGCCAGTGCAGCCCATCTTCATCGGCACAAGACTCAAGACCCTCGCGAGGGCCAAGCCTCATGAGGTGGGCGACACAAGACTTCCTCAGAGGCGGCCTCGCCGAGCAGGCTCGCGAGGCGGAGAAATCAAGGCGGGGTGCCTCGCGAGGTGCTCGTGGCGCAAGCCATGACGATCGAGACCGGTAGGCGCCGACTGCGCTTGATGTCCTTGTTTCTGTTTGGTGCAAAGGGGCAAGCACGCTGGGCGTGGAGTCTGAGGCATCGGTCAAAGGTTGCCATTTCAGTGTAACGCGGCCAAGACCAGCGGAGCGGCAGGACGGAGGTCACCGTGGAGCCCAAGACGGCGTCATCGCCAGCGCTTTTGGCAGCCGAAGACTAACTTTAGTCAGGATAACTTGTACTAGATGTTCCCCTTCAAAATGGTCGTTGTTGGCGCCCAGGATCGAAGAGAGCCCTAGCCAGAGAGAGAGGCGCTCGAACTCACCCAAGCAGTTCATCGCACCACCTAAAGAACACCTCTTGCGAGGCTGTTCTTCCCTGTACTGTTCATCATCAGCCACTGAGGCAATCCACCACACCACACACTGGAGTAGGGTATTACACCACCGGTGGCGAACGATATAAATCTTGCGTCCCTTGTGTTGCTCACCGTTTTCAGCTTAGAACTCACGAGGCGATTGGACGTAGATCGGTAGGGGAGAGATCTTCGTGCGCACCCCAGAGTTCGAACCTTAAGGGTCTACCGGAACCCCACATCCGACAGGCGCCAGAGTAGCTGCCTCAGCAACCGCGTATCATTAATGTGGGTGGCAGATGAATGGAAGGATAGCACTTGTGTCGTTTAAGCGAACAATAGCACCTGCACAGGAAGCGTAGCGAGTGGCGGTGACCGTTTGAGCGAAAGCATGCGTGACGAGGAGGTGGTGCAGGTGGGCGAGGCGGTCGGACTTCGTGCTTAGCGGCGAGTTGGTCCGGACCCGGACATCTTGGCTCATGGCGGCGACAATCAGACAATGGACATAGCATCCGACCAGGAGCCGGTGCCACCGTCCAAGCCGGTTCATGCCGTGTTGATCAGGGTGTGCAAAACCAAACCGAAAACCACAAACCGAACCAAAATAACCAAACCGAACCGAAATTTTGGTTTTTTCAGTTTTCGGTTTCAGCTTCCAATTCTAGAAACCATTTAGCATTTGGTTTTTTCGGTTAGAAACTGAAAACCATTCGGTTAAACTGAAATAACCAAAGTCCGATTTAATACCCTATGATACGAGTCCAAACCTTTAGGGACCCCATCTTTTATAGCTCTCAGCCCACTGCACTGCTGCTCGAGTGGCGAGGTGGTACTAATCTCAGCAGCTCCAACCGGCCAGAGCACCTCCTATCGCATGCAGTGCTTGTTTGGGCCTCAAACTATCCGGCCCATAAGGCAGCTTTTTGTCAAGCGAGCCACGCGCGGAGTGCTTCGTTTCATCTCCTCAGGCAGCCGATCTATTATTTCTCAAAAAACAGGCAGCCGATCTATTTTGTCACCTCTAAAAACAAATGTTGATCAATTTTGTCAGGACTTTGGAGGATTGGCCTGGAGAGGGTCCACCAGGTGGGTCATGGCCTCGTGGCCATTGAAGATGCGCTGGATTTTCTCTCTTTCCTCTTTTTGCTGCTTCCTCTTTCCTTCTTGTAATCAATCTTACTAGTTCATTGATGACGCGCGTTGCTGTGCCCGTCCATTTTGAATGTTATTGATAGTATTAGAAAGTTATATAACAATATGAGGTTTCCTTTTTATTTGAAATGAGGGATTGCAGAAGAGAGGTTGAGATGTCGTTGTCCATTTTTATTTTTGATTAAATTTTAGAAGAACTACAAACATAACATATACTACAAAATGGCCAGTAAGTGGAGACCAAAGGTTATGCTAATCTAACATTTTGTTTGCAGTGGCAAAGTATATCCCTAGCTCCGTAAATGGCCGGTAAGTGGAAACTAAAGGGACATTACAAAATTTTAGAACACAATGATGTGGCGTGTTGCTGCGCCCGTCTATTTGTACAATACAAATAATAAGAATTTTCTTGAATAGATGACTACATGAAGCACAATAAATTCCAATAAACATAACTAAATATTAGCCAGTGATCAAAGAAATCTCATATATAATCGATAAAAGCAAGGTTTACACATAGAAATATGATTGGTACGACAAAATACACAATATTGTATGGAGTAAATACAAGTAATCAATACTACCAAGAAAAATAATAAGCAGCAGATTGTTTACATGGAGCATTAATGAAATCTTCAGATGCCTCTCCAGAAGAGCCACCGTGTTTGGAAACAGAAAAAATAGGCGAGCCTAATGCAATAGCCCTTTTCTTTTCAGAACTGCAATACGGATAGAAAATAGAAACTAAAAAGTATCTTAGGAGATACCGATGGGCAACAACAATAAAAAATGCATGCAAATGTCCAGACTCTGTAAACCCTCAGTGGCAAGTATTAGAAAAAGGAAAGCATGTAATGTTCTCATCTGAGCTTGCACATTACTCTAGTCAACATGAGTTCAGAGACTATTTGTTTTAGCAAAAACATAATTGAGAAAATAAGGACAAGTTCTGATAACAGAAAGTTCAGAACATCACTGACCTATCAAGTGACATAACAGAAATTGAGAGACCTCATCATTATGAATTAATAGGTAGGAAATTGGATATGTAGTATTACACAATGCTCACACTCAACATCTTATTGTCCGACTTAAGATAGAAAACCTAGTCCAGGAAATAGTATGTACATCAGAGCTCTTTCTAGTCAGCTTTCTTTTATCTACATACCTTTCCATTACTCGTACAACAATGCCATGGGAGGCACACTTAAATAGGTCTATACCCTTGATGTAATGTCATTCTATAAAGTTATGGGCATGTGTGGCCCCAGCCAAATCACTAACATTTAAAAATGATCAGAAATATATTGTCATTAGCCTACCAAAATAACTGTACAGAGATTTTAGAGATCTTTCTAGTCAGCTTTCTTTTATCTACATACCGTGCCATTACTCGTCCAGCAATTCCCAGTGGACACTTGACTGTTTAGACTTTGAGTCTCTTCAACTTTGTAAGGTAGGCCCAAATCCTTCCATGTCTTAGTTTGAAGCTTCGATAACATAGTACCATGCATACTAAGCCATAGCCTAGTGGAGAAGGTGAGGGACGCGACCGAAGCAGCGAGGACAGGTAAGATAGCGAAGAATCCAAGTGCTGCCGAGGGCCAGCGAGATTGCTTTCTTATCCTACATCTGTGACACCAAGAAAGACTCAGTGTCCGAACAAAAAAAGTACGGCTGGATTTGTGATGCTGATTCAAGAAGATGCCTACAGACGAGAAGATTAAGGTGATGGTTATGAACACCACCAAGGATGTCCCCGCCGCCCTGTGGTTCGTCTTCTCGGCCGCCAATGACCGGCATCTGCCCGACAGCCGGTGACCTGGCAGGTTCGTGAGCGTTAATACGCCGCTCCGCCCACGCTAATCATTTAAGATTTTGGCTACAATAGGAGGAAGACGTGCGTGTCAGGAGAAGCATATGCACCTTTGCCGTTGTCTAGACAGCACTGTACATGCATATACAGTACATATAATTATTAGAATTGACAGCTGAATAGCAAATTCAGTTAGAATTTCATGTTGACATAAAATCCCAATGTAATCAGATTAAGAAAATTCTATTTATCAAATCTAATGAACACAATGGCTAGACAAATGCACATGAACAGATCCACACGAATAGAGCCAAGGGTTTAATCGGGAACCTCACCATCATCCTGAGATCGTTGCTATCCATTTGGAGGTGAATCCATCAGCGCTATGGAGTAGGGCTATAGGAAATATCGAGTCATATCGCAGTTTCCAGAGAATCCATTCATGGAGCAGGGGAAGGGGCGCAGGACAGCAACAGGGGGGAGGAGCAGCGTGGGAGGAGCTCCAGGCCGCCGTCGCCATGGATATGAAGCCTCCACCGCATCTGGGAAGGTGATGTGACCCCGCCATGGAATGTTGGCTAGGGCGAGGAGGAGGGCCGGCGCATGAGTCAGAGCAGTGCTCTCCTGGAGCGGCGGGAGGCAGCGACATCGGTGGGGAGCGACGGCGGCGTGGGAGAGAGGGCCGACGGGGTGGAGGTGGTCGTGCACTCGTGGGAGAGGGGCGGCGGTTTGGATGAGCTGGGCTGTGGTTGGTTAGCTAACTGGACTGCGAGAGGCAGCCCAATTTACCAGAGGGCTCAGATTTGGCTGCGGGAGCAGCAGCCCCTAGGACAGTTGGGCTACTAATCTGCGTAGTTAGCCCAGGCGGAAGTGCATTCAGATCTGACGGCCAAGAACTCCCAGATCACGAAAACGGACGGCCGACATTCAAATCGTTGTGAGGGCTTGCTTTAGGTGCGGTTATACTGTCCTTAATGTGCTGTCATCTACTAGTAATGCTTAGGAAAAAGTTGCGTAGACCTCTAAAACCTGCCTAATCTCTCATATTTGTTGCCACCTAATGCTTATTACTAAATCATGTCCATCATCTAACAATCCAATCTACGTACACAGTGCACACAAGAAAAAATCTATCCTACATACATGAACTGAATCATGTGACCAAAAAATTATTTGTCGTTCAAAAATTCGCGTCAACCTTGGTTATTTTGGTTATTACCGAAACCAAACCGAAATTAAATGGTTATTACCGAAACCAAACCGTATCTATGTATAAAACCGTATAAACCGAGTATAAAAACCGTATAAACCAAAAACCATATAAACCGAACCGAATCAAACCGAGAAAACCGAATGCACAGGGTGACGTGTTGACCATAGAGCAGCCGCACTTCGATGCCCTAATGGCAGAAGAGCTACCAGCGCAGGAGGACCTGTGCTGCAACCTCCATCTCCTCATCAAGCACCGGCGAACAAGCGAACGATAATGTCGTCGTGGACATGTGGCCCTATGACCTTGGCTTCCTGAAAGAGCAGCGGGCACTGTATCAGACCATCCGTAGGGCCCGCGAGGCCCTCTCCGTCATCCTTCGAGTTGTTGCGCTCGTCGTGGCGCCGCCGTCTCGTGTTGTCAACATGGTCAACGAACATGAGGAATGAGGAGATGACTTTACTTGGAGAGGATGACAGTGGGGACACACCAGGGCCATAGTCACACGTACGCAAGTGCCTCATTAGTATATACAACTATAATTTTTTTTGCTTCCTCCTGGTTTCTTTACATCACGGTCTCACACCAGTTTCAACATATGTAGTAAATAAATGAGAGAAATGCACAAGGAGAGGCCGACAGCTGGGACCAAGCAGCTCGAGCGTATTTGTGTTTTTGACTTGTGAGCAGAGTTTTTCTTGAGCGATGTTTTTGTTGTTGTTCAGAGGAGAGCAGGGTATCAACTGGGCGGGCTGTGGCCCGTCTAGCCCAGGCCAGATATTAATTTTTTGCAAGCTGAAAATGGCTAGGCCAGTTATACTTTTTTTAGGAATACCCAGGCAAGGTCAACTTCTTATTCTCCGCCCCGCAGGGTTGCAAATCTTTCATAGGAGGGATGCATAAGGCTTAACAAGAAAATGGGCAAGAAATAATAAATGGGATGTAATTATAAAAACTAGGCAGTAACTATAAAAAAAATGCACCAAACACGTAATTACTTTAAAAAATTATTATTATTGGCTTCTGAAAATTTCCATTACTTGTTGCGCGCGCAATATTTCATTGGATTTTTACGTAATACAAATTTATTTATATTTAATCTGACTAGAAATTTTGGGATAAAAATATTTCGGATCCCATCAAAATGTGGGAGATTTTATTGAATTCTATTTTGAGCGGTTGGTTGAAATTATTAATTGTTGTCCTAGCTAGAAAATGGGATGTACTTTTAACAAACTGTAAATGAGCTGTAAATTCCATTAGAATTCAAAAATGGGTTGTACATTCTTACAAATCGCAAATGGGCTATATGTTCTCTGCCACACACTTGTGGGCCTACTAAGTTGACGCGTATGCAACGCTTTGTCAACTTATAGTCAACACACAGTTCTAGCAGCAGTGGCTGTTGGATGTCCATCCAACGGATGTCATGCTTCTTCCTCAATCTCGGATATTCTTGCTTCAGCCGCCCAAAAAATGATTCCTCCCTCTGACATCTGGGGTGCACCATTTCAGAGGCTGGCCTATGGGCCTACTAAGTTGACGCGTACTAAGGGCTTTGTCAACTTAGTCAATATAAATGATTCTAGCTACAATGATCGTACAATGTCCAACCAACGGCCGTCATGTTTCTTCACCGTGTCCGGCTGTGCTACCACCACTAGCCATGCTATCCCTCTATACTCACCCACACCTCCTGTTATTCTCTGGCGATGGCAGCCTCACACCGCATCCGAAGAAGTCAACCCGCGTACTCCCCTCTGCGTGGGCATCCACTGTCGTGTCTTCCTTGGCTCTGTGTCGTTCCCTTCTTAGGCCTCTCCGTCGTCCACCGCCTTGGTGCTCTCGGTGCGGTGTGGTCAACATGGTCAATGAAGGACAGCCATCGGAAGAGGACTTTAGGCGGTGAGGCTGACAGCTGGACCCACTGTCCAGGTGGCGTGAGCTGTGAAACTATTCCACATTGTTTTCATTGAAGACCAAACTCGTAACTCAAATATTCATCTCCACGATCAGATCGCAGAAACTTTATTTTCTTGTTGCGATGATTTTCCACTTCACTCTGAAATTCTTTGAACCTTTCAACTATTTCAGACTTATGTTTCATCAAGTAGATATACCCATATCTACTCAAATCATCTTGTGAAGGTCAGAAAAATAACGATACTTGCCACGAGCATCAACACTCATTGGATCGCATACATCGGTATATATGTGTTATTTCCAACAAGTCGGTAGCTTGTTCCATTGTTCGAGAGCGGAGTTTTAGTCATCTTGCCCAAAAGGCACGGTTCGCAAGCATCAAATGATTCATAACCAAGTGATTCCAAAATCCATCCTTATGGAGTTTCTTCATCGCTTTATACCGATATGACCCAAGCGGCGATTGCCACAAATAAGTTGCACTATCATTATTAACTTTGCATCTTTTGGCATCAATATTATGAATATCGTATCACTATGATCGAGATCCAATAAACTATTTTCATTGGGTGTATGACCATGAAGGTTTTATTCATTTAAGCAGAACAACAATTATTCTTTGACTTTAAATGAATAACCGTTTTGAAAACTATTTTCATTGGGTGTATGACCATTGAAGGTTTTATTCATGTAAGCAGAACAACAATTATTCTTTGACTTTAAATGAATAAGCTGTTTTGCAATAAACATGATCAAATCATATTCATGCTCAGCGCAAACACCAAATAACATTTATTTAGGTTTAATACTAATCCCGAAAGTATAGGGAGTGTGCGATGATGATCATATCAATCTTGGAACTACTTCCAACACTCATCGTCACTTCCCTTCAACTAGTTTCATTCATTCTGCAACTCTGTTTGAGTTACTACTCTTAGCAATTGAACCAGTATCAAATACCGAGGGGTTACTACGAACACTAGTAAAATACACATCAATAATTTGTATATCAAATATACCTTTGTTCACTTTGCCATCCTTCTTATCCGCCAAATACTTGGGGTAGTTCCGCTTCGATGACCAGTTCCATTGTAGCAAAAGCACTTAGTCTCGGGCTTAGATCCGGACTTGGGCTTCTTCACTCGAGCAACAACTTGCTTGCCGTTCTTCTTGAAGTTCCCTTCTTCCCTTTGCCCTTTTCCTTGAGACTAGTGGTCTTGTCAATCATCAACACTTGATGCTCTTTCTTGATTTCTACCTTCGTCGATTTCAACATCATGAAGAGCTCGGGAATCGTTTTCGTTATCCCTTGCATACTATAGTTCATCACGAAGTTCTAGTAACTTAGTGATGGTGACTAGAGAATTTCATCAATCACTATCTTATCGGAAGATTAACTCCCACTTGATTCAAGCGATTGAAGTACCGGACAATCGAGAACATGCTCACTAGTTGAGCGATTCTCCTCCATCTTTTAGCTATAGAACTTGTTGGAGACTTCATATCTCTCAACTCGGGTATTTGCTTGAAATATTAACTTCAACTCTGGAACATCTCATATGGTCCATGGCGTTCAAAACGTCTTTGAAGTCCCGATTCTAAGCCGTTTAAGCATGGTGCACTTAAACTATCAAGTAGTCATCATATTGAGCTAGCCAAGCGTTCATAACGCCGCATACGCTCCTGCAATAGGTCATCACCTAGCGGTGCATCAAGGACATAATTCTTACGTGCAGCAATGAGGATAAACCTCGGATCATGGATCCAATCCGCAATATTGCTACTAACATTTTTCAATACAATTTTCTCTAGGAACACATATAAAAACACAGGAAGCAACAACGCGAGCTATTGATCTACAACATAATCTGCAAAATACTACGGGACTAAGTTCATGATAAATTAAAGTTCAATTAATCATATTACTTAAGAACTCCCACTTAGATAGACATCTCTCTAGTCATCTAAGTGATTCGTGATCAAATCAACTAAACCATGTCCGATCATCACGTGAGATGGAGTAGTTTCAATGGTGAACATCACTATGTTGATCATATCTACTATATGATTCACGCTCGACCTTTCGGTCTCCGTGTTCGAGGCCATATCATTATATGCTAGGCTCGTCAAGTTTAACTGAGTATTCGCGTGCTTAACTGTTTTGCACCGTTGTATTTGAGCGTAGAGCCTATCACACCCGATCATCACGTGGTGTCTCGGCACGAAGAACTTTCATAGCAAAGTGCATACTCGGGAGAACACTTCTTGATAATTTTAGTGAGAGATCATCTTATAATGCTACTGTCAATCAAAGCAAGATAAGATGCATAAAGGATAAACATCACATGCAATCAATATAAGTGATATGATATGGTCATCATCATCTTGTGCTTGTGATCTTCATCGCAAGCACCGTCATGATCACCATCGTCATCGGCGCGACACCTTGATCTCCATCGTAGCATCGTTGTCGTCTCGCCAACTATTGCTTCTCGACTATCGCTCTTGCTTAGTGATAAAGTAAAGCAATTACATGGCTTTGCATTTCATACAATAAGCGACAACCATATGGCTCTGCCGATTGCCGATAACTTCGGTTACTAAACATGATCATCTCATACAATAAAATATAGCATCACGTCTTGACCATATCACATCACAACATGCCCTGCAAAAACAAGTTAGGCGTCCTCTACTTTGTTGTTGCAAGTTTTACGTGGCTGCTACGGGCTGAGCAAGAACCGTTCTTACCTCGCATCAAAACCACAGCGATACTTCGTCAAATAGACTCCGTTTAACCTTCTCAAGGACGGGCGTAGCCACACTCGATTCAACTAAAGTGAGAGAGCAGACACCGCCGGTCACCTTTAAGCAATGAGTGCTCGGGCGGTGAAACCAGTCTCGCGTAAGCGTCTGGCGTAATGTCGGTCGGGCGCTTCATCTCACAATACCGCTGAACCAAAGTATGACATCTTTGGTAGGCGGTATGACTTGTATCGTCCACAACTCACTTGTGTTCTACTCGTGCACATGACATCAACGCATAAAACCGGCTCGATACCGCGATGGGGAGCGTAGTAATTTCAAAAATTTTCCTACGATCACGCAAGACCATGGTGATGGCATAGCAGCGAGAGGAGAATGTCCGTCCACGTACCCTCGTGAGACCGAAAGCGAAGCGTTATAACAACGCGGTTGATGTAGTCGTGCGTCTTCACGATCCGACCGATCCAAGCACCGAACATACGGCACCTCCGAGTTACGCACACGTTCAGCTCGATGGCGATCCCGGACTCCGATCCAGCAAAGTGTCGGGATGAGTTCCGTCGACCGACGGCGTGGTAGCGATGATGATGCTCCACCGACGCAGGGCTTCGCCTAAGCTCATGACGATATGACTTCTCCGGCGCAGGCTTCGCTAAGCTCATGACGATATGACCGAAGTGGAATATGGTGGAGGGGCACCGTACACAGCTAAGGAGCGATCCGTAGATCAACTTGTGTGTCATGGGGTGCCCCCCCTCAGTATATAAAGGAGCCAAGGGGGTGCGGCCAGCCTTGGGGGCGCTGCTTGGAGGAGTCCTACTCCCGGGAGTAGGACTCCCCTGTCCTAGTTGGAGTAGGATTGGGGGGGGAAGAGGAAGGCGCGCCCCCTCTCCTTGTCCTATTCAGACTAGAGGGGAGGGCGTAGCCCACCTGGCCGGCCCTTCCTCTTCTCCCTTGTGGCCCATGAAGGCCCATATACCCCCGGGAATTCCGTAACTCTCCGGTACTCCGAAAAATACCGAATCATTGGAACCTTTCCGAACTCGAATATAGTCGTCCAATATATCGATCTTTACGTCTCGACCATTTCGAGACTCCTCGTCATGTGCCCGATCTCATCCGGGACTCGAACTCCTTGGTACATCAAAACTCATAAACTCATAATATAAGCATCGCCATCGAAACCTTAAGCGTGCGGACCCTACGGGTTCGAGAACTATGTAGACATGACCTAGAACCATTCTCGGTCAATAACCAATAGCGGAACCTGGATGCCCATATTGGTTCCTACATATTCTCGAAGATCTTTATCGGTCAAACCGCATAACGACATCGTTGTTCCCTTTGTCATCGGTATGTTACTTACCCGAGATTCGATCGTCGGTATCAATACCTAGTTCAATCTCGTTCGGTAAGTCTCTTTACTCGTTCGTAATACATCATCTCACAACTAACTCATTAGTTGCAATGCTTACAAGGCTTATGTGATGTGTATTACCGAGAAAGGCCTAGAATACCTCTCAGACAATCGGAGTGACAAAACCTAATCTCGAAATCGCCAACCCAACAAGTACCTTTGGAGACACCTGTAGTACTCCTTTATAATCACCCGATTACGTTGTGACGTTTGGTAGTACCAAAGTGTTCCTCCGTAAGCAGGAGTTGCATAATCTCATAGTTATAGGAACATGTATGGGTCATGAAGAAAGCATTAACATACTAAGCGATCAAGTGTTAAGCTAACGGAATGGGTCATGTCAATCAGATCATTCAACTAATGATGTGACCTTGTTAATCAAATAACAACTCCTTGTTCATGGTTAGGAAACATAACCATCTTTGATTAACAAGCTAGTCAAGTAGAGGCATACTAGTGACATACTGTTTGTCTATATATTCACACATGTATTATGTTTCCGGTTAATACAATTCTAGCATGAATAATAAACATTTATCATGAAATAAGGAAATAAATAATAACTTTATTATTGCCTCTAGGGCATATTTCCTTCAGCACAGTGGGCCAGTAGAAGCCGTTGTGGAAGACCTTGCCAGCGAGGGTGTGCGACGAAGAGTGGTGGTCGTAGTCTCCTCTGTGTATGTCAGCAAGCAGCTCGCGCCCTTGCTCTACCGGGATGCAACACAACACGACTCCATTGGGGCGCTTGTAGTAGAGGTTGTCGTCCCTCAAGCAGTAAGGCCCAGCATGGCATGCCGTTCGCCCCGCTTCTGTGTCGTCCTCAGGAAGGGTATCACTCTCCAAGTAAGGCTTGATGTTCGTGGCCCAGCTCTCAGTTTGCGGCTCGAGCGCCTGAAGGTGGGCCACAGTCTAGTGCGCCTGAGGAGGGTGCGGGTGTTGGGGAACGTAGTAATTTCAAAAAATTTCCTACGCACACGCAAGATCATGGTGATGCATAGCAACGAGAGGGGAGAGTGTTGTCCACTTACCCTCATAGACCGAAAGCGGAAGCGTTATAACAACGCGGTTGATGTAGTCGTACGTCTTCACGATCCGACCGATCCAAGTACCGAACGTACGGCTCCTCCGAGTTCAGCACACGTTCAGGTCGATGACGACCCCCGGACTCCGATCCAGTAAAGTGTCGGGGATGAGTTCCGTCAGCACGACGGCGTGGTGACGATGATGATGTTCTCTACGGCGCAGGGCTTCGCCTAAACTCCGCGACAATATGACCGAGGTGGAATATGGTGGAGGGGGCACCGCCACGGCTAAGGAGCGATCACGAAGATCAACTTGTGTGTTCTAGGGTGCCCCCTGCCCCGTATATAAAGGAGGGAGGGGGAGGTGCGGCCGGCCCCAAGGGAGTGCGCTGGAGAGTCCTACTCCCACCGGAGTAGGACTCCCCCTCTGCCTTAGTGGAGAAGGGAAGGGGGAGGGAAAGAGGAAAGAGGCGCCGCCCCCTTCCTTGTCCTATTCGGACTAGGGGGGAGAGAGGGGCGCGGCCTGCCTGGCGGCCCTCCTCTTCTCCCTCATGGCCCACTAAGGCCCATTATCCCCGGGAGGTTCCGTAACCCCGGTGTTCGGTAAAATCCGATTTCACCGGAACCATTCCGATATCCAAATATAGGCTTCAATATATCAATCTTTATGTCTCGACCATTTGAGACTCCTCGTCATGTCCGTGATCACATCCGGGACTCGAACAATCTTGGTACATCAAAACTTATAAACTCATAATAAAACTGTCATCGTAACGTTAAGCGTGCGGACCCTACGGGTTCGAGAACTATGTAGACATGACCTAGAACTATTCTTGGTCAATAACAAATAGCGGAACCTGGATGATCATATTGGCTCCTACATATTCTATGAAGATCTTTATCGGTCAAACCGCATAACAACATCGTTGTTCCTTTGTCATCGGTATGTTACTTGCCCGAGATTTGATCGTCGGTATCAATACCTAGTTCAATCTCACATTGGCAAGTCTCTCTACTCGTTACGTAATGCATCATTCGTAACTAACTCATTAGCTACATTTCTTGCAAGGCTTATAGTGATGTGCATTACCGAGAGGGCCCAGAGATACCTCTCCGACAATCGGAGTGACAAAACCTAATCTGAAATCGCCAACCCAACATGTACCTTTGGAGACACTGTAGCACTCCTTTATAATCACCCGATTCGTTGTGACGTTTGGTAGCACCAAAGTGTTCCTCCGTGGCGGAGTTGCATAATCTCATAGTTCGAGGAACATGTATAAGTCATGAAGAAAGCAATAGCAATATACTAAGCGATCAAGTGCTAGGCTAACGGAATGGGTCATGTCAATCACATCATTCTCCTAATGATGTGATCCCATTAATCAAATAACAACACATGTCAATGGTTAGGAAACATAACCATCTTTGATTAATGAGCTAGTCAAGTAGAGGCATACTAGTGACTATATGTTTGTCTATGTATTCACACATGTATCATGTTTCGGTTAATACAATTCTAGCATGAATAATAAACATTTATCATGATATGAGGAAATAAATAATAACTTTATTATTGCCTCTAGGGCATATTTCCTTGATCTCCCACTTGCACTAGAGTCAATAATCTAGATTACACAGTAATGATTCTAACACCCATGGAGTCTTGGTGCTGATCATGTTTTTCTCGTGGAAGAGGCTTAGTCAGCGGGTCGCAACATTCAGATCCGTGTGTATCTTGCAAATCTCTATGTCTCCCACGGACTTGGTCCGGATGGAATTGAAGCGTCTCTTGATGTGCTTGGTCCTCTTGTGAAATCTGGATTCCTTTGCCAAGGCAATTGCACCGATATTGTCACGAAGATCTTCATTGGTCCCGATGCACTAGGTATGACACCTAGATCGGAAATGAATTTTCATCCAGACTCCTTCATTTGCTGCTTCGAAGCAGCCATGTACTCCGCTTCACATGTAGATCCATACGGCGCTTTGTTTAGAACTGCACCAACTTATAGCTCCACCGTTTAATAAAATACGTATCCGGTTTGCGATTTAGAATCGTCCGGATCGGTGTCAAAGCTTGCATCGGCGTAACCATTTCGACTAACTCTTTGTCACCTCCATATCGAGAAACATATCCTTAGTCCTTTTCGGTATTTCGGGATGTTCTTGACCGCTGTCGATGATCCACTCCTAGATTACTTTGGTACCTTCCTGCCAAGCTTATTGCTAAGCATCGTCAGTGTCTGGTACACAGCATTGCATACATGATAGAGCCTATGGCTGAAGCATAGGAACATCTTTCATTTCTCTCTATCTTCTGCTGTGGTCGGGCATTGAGTTTGACTCAATTTCACACCTTATAATACTGGTAAGAATCCTTTCTTTGCACGATCCATTTTGAACTTTTCAAAACTTTATCAAGGTATGTGCTTTGTGAAAGTCAATCAAGCGTCTTGATCTATCTCTATAGATCTTGATGCCCAATATGTAATTAGCTTCACGAGGTCTTTCATTGAAAAACTTTTATTCAAGTATCCTTTTATGCTATCCAGAAATTCTATATCATTTCCAATCAATAATATGTCGTCCACATATAATATCGAAATGCTCTGAGCCCCACTCACTTTCTTGTAAATCGAGGCTTCTCCAAAAGTGCATATAAAACCATATGATTTGATCACACTATCAAAGCATTTATTCCAACTCGAGAGGCTTGCACGGACCATAAATTGATCATTTGGAGCTTGCACACTTTGTTAGCACCTTTTGGATCAACAAAACCTTCGGTTGCATCATATACAACTCTTCTTCTAGAAATCCATTCAAGAATGCAGTTTTGACATCCATTTGCCAAATTTCATAATCATAAAATGCAGCAATTGCTAACATGATTGGACGGACTTAAGCATCGCTCTGGTGAGAAAGTCTCATCGTAGTCAACTCCTTGAACTTGTCTAAAACCTTTCGCAACAAGTCGAGCTTTATAGACAGTTACATTACCATCAGCGTCAGTCTTCTTCTTAAAGATCCATTTATTCTCAATGGCTTGCCGATCATCGGGCAAGTCAACCAAACTCCATACTTTGTTCTCATACATGGATCCCATCTCAGATTTCATGGCTTCCAGCCATTTTGCGGAATCTGGGCTCACCATCGCTTCTTCATAGTTCGTAGGTTCGCCATGGTCAAGTAACATGACTTTCAGAATAGGATTACCGTACCACTTCGGAGCGGATCTTACTCTTGTTGACCTACGTAGTTCAGTAGAAACTTGATCTGAAGTTTCATGATCAATATCATTAGCTTCCTCACTAATTGGTGTAGTTGTCACAGGAACCGGTTCTTGTGATGAACTACTTTCAATAAGGGAGCGAATCTGATTATCTCATCAATTTCTACTTTCCTCCCACTCACTTCTTTCGAGAGAAACTCCTTTTCTAGAAAGGATCCGAATTTAGCAGCGAAAATCTTGCCTTGGATCTGTGATAGAAGGTGTACCCAACATCTCCTTTGGGTATCCTATGAAGACACATTTCTCGATTTGGGTTCAAGCTTATCGGTTGAAGTTTCTTCACATAAGCATCGCAGCCCCAAACTTTAAGAAACGACAACTTTGGTTTCTTGCCAAACCATAGTTCATGAGGCGTCGTCTCAGCAGTTTTGATGGTGCCCTATTTAAAGTGAATGCGGCCGTCTCTAAAGCATAACCCCAAAGCGATAGCGGTAAATCAGTAAGAGACATCATAGATCGCACCATATCTAGTAAAATACGATTCTGACGTTCGGACACACCATTTCTTTGTGGTGTTCGGGTGGCGTGAGTTTGAAACTATTCCGCATTGTTTCAAATGTAAACCAAACTCGTAACTCAAATATTCTCCTCCACGATCAGATCGTAGAAATTTTATTTTCTTGTTACGATGATTTTCCACTTCACTCTGAAATTCTTTGAACTTTTCAAATGTTTCAGATTTGTGTTTCATTAAGTAGATATACCCATATCTGCTCAAATTATCTGTGAAGGTGAGAAAATAACGATACCCGCCGCGAGCCTCAACATTCATTCGACCACAAACATAAGTATGTATGATTTCCAACAAATCAGTTGCTCGCTCCATAGTTCCGGAGAACGGCGTTTTAGTCATCTTGCCCATGAGACACGGTTCGCAAGTACCAAGTGATTCATAATCAAGTGATTCCAAAAGCCCATCAATATGGAGCTTCTTCATGCGCTTTACACCGATATGACCTAAACGGTAGTGCCACAAATAAGTTGCACTATCGTTATCAACTCTGCATCTTTTGGTTTCAACATTATGAATATGTGTATTACTACTATCGAGATTCAATAAAAATAGACCACTCTTCAAGGGTGCATGACCATAAAAGATATTATTCATATAAATAGAACAACCATTATTCTCGACTTAAATGAATAACCGTCTCGCATCAAACAAGATCCAGATATAATGTTCATGTATGGCGGCACCAAATAACAATTATTTAGGTCTAAAACTAATCCCGATGGTAGATGTAGAGGTAGCGTGCCGACCGCGATCACATCGACTTTGGAACCATTTCCCACGCGCATCGTCACTTCGTCCTTAGCCAATCTTTGCTTAATCCATAGTTCTGTTTGAGTTGCAAATATTAGCAGCAGAACCGATATCAAATACCAGTACTCTGCGAGTATTAGTAAGGTACACATCAATAACATGTATATCACATATACCTTTGTTCACTTTGCCATCCTTCTTATCCGCCAAATACTTGGGGCAGTTCCGCTTCGGTGTCGATCGCTTGCGGTAGAAGCACTCGATCTCAGGCTTAGGTCCAGACTTGGGTTTCTTCTCTTGAGCAGACAACTTGTTTGCTGTTCTTCTTGAAGTTCCTTCTTCTTCCCTTTGCCCTTTTCTTGAAACTGGTGGTCTTGTTAACCATCAACACTTGATGCTCCTTTTGATTTCTACCTCCATGCTTTTAGCATTGCGAAGAGCTCGGGAATAGTCTTGTCCATCCCTTGCATATTATAGTTCATCAAGAAGCTCTTGTAGCTTGGTGGCAGTGATTGAAGAATTTTGTCAATGACACTATCATCAGGAAGATTAACTCCTAGTTGAATCAAGTGATTATTATACCCAGACATTTTGAGTATGTGTTTACTGACAGAACTATTCTCCTCCATCTTGCAGCTATAGAACTTATTGGAGACTTCATATCTCTCAATTCGGGCATTTGCTTGAAATATTAACTTCAACTCCTGGAACATCTCATATGCTCCATGACATTCAAAACATCGTTGAAGGCCCGGTTCTAAGCCGTAAAGCATGGCACACTGAACTATCGAGTAGTCATCGCTTTGCTCGCCAGACGTTCTTAACATCGTCGGTTGCATCAAGCAGCAGTTGGCACCCAGCGGTGCTTCGGGGCGTAATTCTTACATGCAGCAATGAGGATAATCCTCGAGATTCGGACCCATCCGTGTAATTGCTACCATCATCTTTCAACTTTGCTTTCTCAAGGAACGCATTAAAATTCAACGAACAACAACACGAGCCATCTATCTACGATAAACATAGACAAGCAAAATACTATCGGTACTAAGTTCATGATAAATTTAAGTTCAATTAATCATATTACTTAAGAACTCCCACTTAGATAGACATCCCTCTAATCTTCTAAGTGATTACGTGATCCATATCAACTACACCATGTCCGATCATCACGTGAGATGGAGTAGTTTCAACGGTGAACATCAATATGTTGATCATATCTACTATATGATTCACGCTCGACCTTCGGTCTCCGTGTTCGAGGCCATATCTGTTATATGCTAGGCTCGTCAAGTTTAACTGAGTATTCGCGTGTGCAACTGTTTTGCACCATTGTATTTGAGCGTAGAGCCTATCACACCCGATCATCACGTGGTGTCTCAAAGACGAAGAACTTTCATAGCGGTGCATACTCGGGAGAACACTTCTTGATAATTTTAGTGAGAGATCATCTTAAAATGCTACCGTCAATCAAAGCAAGATAAGATGCATAAAGGATAAACATCACATGCAATCAATATAAGTGATATGATATGGCCATCATCATCTTGTGCTTGTGATCTCCATCTCGAAGCACCGTCGTGATCACCATTGTCACCGGCGCGACACCTTGATCTCCATCGTAGCATCGTTGTCGTTCGCCATCTATTGCTTCTCGACTATCGCTACCGCTTAGTGATAAAGTAAAGCAATTACAGGCGTTTGCATTTCATACAATAAGCGACAACCATATGGCTCCTGCCGATTGCCGATAACCGGTTACAAAACATGATCATCTCATACAATAAAATATAGCATCACGTCTTGACCATATCACATCACAACATGCCCTGCAAAAACAAGTTAGATGTCCTCTACTTTGTTGTTGCAAATTTTACGTGGCTGCTACGGGCTGAGCAAGAACCGTTCTTACCTCGCATCAAAACCACAGCGATAGTTTGTCAAGTTGGTGTTGTTTTAACCTTCGCAAGGACGGGCTTAGCCACACTCGATTCAACTAAAGTGAGAGAGCAGACACCCGCCGGTCACCTTTAAGCACGAGTGCTCGTAGCGGTGAAACCAGTCTCGCATAAGCGTCACGCGTAATGTCGGTCCGGGCGCTTCATCTCACAATACCGCTGAGCCAAAGTATGACATCTGGTAAGCGGTATGACTTATATCGCCCACAACTCACTTGTGTTCTACTCGTGCATATGACATCTACGGATAAAACCAGGCTCGGATGCCTTTGTTGGGGAGCGTAGTAATTTCAAAAATTTCCACGCACACGCAAGATCATGGTGATGCATAGCGAGAGGGGAGAGTGTTGTCCACGTACCCTCGTGAGACCGAAAGCGGAAGCGTTATAACAACGCGGTTGATGTAGTCGTGCGTCTTCACGATCCGACCGATCCAAGTACCGAGCGTCACGGCACCTCCGAGTTCAGCACACGTTCAGCTCGATGGCGACCCCGGACTCGATCCGGCAAAGTGTCGGTGATGAGTTCCGTCGGCCACGACGGCGTGGTGGCGATGATGATGTTCTACGGCGCGAGGCTTCGCCTAAACTCCGCGATGATATGACCGAGGTGGAATATGGTGGAGGGCACACGCACACAGCTAAGGCGATCACGAAGATCAACTTGTGTGTTCTAGGGTGCCCCGTGCCCCGTATATAAAGGAGGGAGGGGGAGGCGGCGGCCCCAAGGCGTGCGCCTGGAGGAGTCCTACTCCCACCGGGAGTAGGACTCCCCTCTTGCCTTGGTGGAGAAGGAAAGGGGAGGGAAAGAGGAAAGGCGCCCCCTTCCTTGTCCTATTCGGACTAGGGGGGAGGGGGCGCGCGGCCTGCCCTGGCCGGCCCTCCTCTTCTCCCTCATGGCCCACTAAGGCCCATTATCCCCCGGGAGGGTTCCGGTAACTCCCCGGTGTTTCGGTAAAATCCGATTTCACCGGAACCATTCCGATATCAAATATAGGCTTCAATATATCAATCTTTATGTCTCGACCATTTGAGACTCCTCGTCATGTCCGTGATCACATCGGGACTCGAACAATCTTGGTACATCAAAACTTATAAACTCATAATAAAAATGTCATCGTAGCGTTAAGCGTGCGGACCCTACGGGTTCGAGAACTATGTAGACATGACCTAGAACTATTCTCGGTCAATAACCAATAGCGGAACCTGGATGATCATATTGGCTCCTACATATTCTCGAAGATCTTTATCGGTCAAACCGCATAACAACATCGTTGTTCCTTTGTCATCGGTATGTTACTTGCCCGAGATTTGATCGTCGGTATCCAATACCTAGTTCAATCTCGTTCTTGGCAAGTCTCTTTACTCGTTACGTAATGCATCATTCGTAACTAACTCATTAGCTACATTGCTTGCAAGGCTTATAGTGATGTGCATTACCAAGAGGGCCAGAGATACCTCTCCGACAATCGGAGTGACAAAACCTAATCTCGAAATCGCCAACCCAACATGTACCTTTGGAGACACCTATAGTACTCCTTTATAATCACCCGATTACGTTGTGATGTTTGGTAGCACCAAAGTGTTCCTCCGTAAGCGGAGTTGCATAATCTCATAGTTACAGGAACATGTATAAGTCATGAAGAAAGCAATAGCAATATACTAAGCGATCAAGTGCTAGGCTAACGGAATGGGTCATGTCAATCACATCATTATCCTAATGATGTGATCCTATTAATCAAATAACAACACATGTCAATGGTTAGGAAACATAACCATCTTTGATTAATGAGCTAGTCAAGTAGAGGCATACTAGTGACTATATGTTTGTCTATGTATTCACACATGTATCATGTTTCCGGTTAATACAATTCTAGCATGAATAATAAACATTTATCATGATATGAGGAAATAAATAATAACTTTATTATTGCCTCTAGGGCATATTTCCTTCAGCGGGTGGGAGAACTTCATGAGGCACCATGGTGCTGGTTTCGGGAGGTGTTGCAGATGGCCTCAGGAGCCTCTCCTCGAAGACGCCAGGGCTCTGGGGCTCACGACAAGATACCCGCTTGGCGATGTTGTCAGCTTCTTTGTTGTCGCGACGAGGGATGTGTTGGAGCTCCATGCCAGGAAGCACTTCTCGAGCTTGCGCACCTCCTCGAGGTACGTGGCCATGTGCTCGTCCTTCGGTTTGCAGCTCTTGTTGGAGAAGTTGATGAGGAGCTGCAAGTCTCGCTTGATGAGGAGGCGCTTGATGCCAAGGGCATTGGGAGCCTTGAGGCCGGCGATGAGGCCCTTATACACTGCGATGTTGTTGGAGACCTTGTCATCATGCCTGAAGCAGAGTTGTATAGCATAGTATAGCTTGTCTCCTGCTAGCGAGGTGACCATGATGCTAGTCCCCATGTCTTGTCATGAGAACGCGCTGACGAAGTGCATGATCCAGCCGCCAGGGGTGTTTTTCGCAGACGGAAGGGATTATTCCTCGCGAGATTCCTCTTGGTGCAGATCCGTCCATTCCGCCGTGAAGTATGCGAGTGTAGCGCCCTTGATCGTCCTCGTGGTGAGGAACTCCAGCTCAAAGGGTTGCAGCTCAGTGTTCCATTTGGTGACGTGGCCAGTGGAGTTGGAGCTTGCAGGATCGGTGAGGGGGTCCTAGATTAAGAGGTCCTTGGGCGTCCGACCTATTGGACATGGGCCGGACTAATGGGCCGTGAAGATATAAGGCAGAAGACTCTCTCCCGTGTCCGGATAGAACTCTCCTTGGCGTGGATGGCAAGCTTGGCGTTCTAATATGAAGATTCCTTTCTCTGTAACCAACTTTGTACAACCCTAGTACCCTCTGGTGTCTATATAAACCAGAGGGTTTAGTCCGTAGAGGCAATCATAATCATACATGCTAGACTCCTAGGGTTTTAGCCATTACGATCTCGTGGTAGATCAACTCTTGTAATACTCATATTCGTCAAGATCAATCAAGCACGAAGTAAGGTATTACCTCCATAGAGAGGGCTCGAACCTGGGTAAACATCGTGTCCCCTATCTCCTGTTACCATCAACCTTAGACGCACGGTTCGGGACCCCCTACCCGAGATCCGCCGGTTTTGATACCGACATTAGTGCTTTCATTGAGAGTTTCGCTACGTCGTCACCAGAAGGTTCGATGGCTCCATCAATCATCTACAACAATGCTGCCCTGGGGGAGGTTTTCCTCCCCGGCCAGATCTTTGTGTTCGGCGTCTTCGCACTGCGGGCCAACTCGCTTGGCCATCTAGAGCAGATCGACAACTACGCCCCAGGCCACCAGATTAGTTTTGGAAATTTGGACTATGTCGCGGATATCCGAGGAGACTTGATCTTCCAAGGATTCGCGCCCCCAAATTCCGCTCTGGCCTTAGATCTGGAGCGTGTCGCTAGATCCGAAGACGGGCTCCCTGAGCTCGCCAGACCATCTGCGAACTCTAGACCCTGTACGAAGAGGCGGAGGAAGTAGTGTCACCGACATCCATCGCAAAGCCGGACCCTTCCCCAGATACTGGCTCCGAATCCTTAGGACCAACATCATGTGAGTTCGGCCAGGGGGTCTCCCTCCCGCTGTACTCCATGGACTCTATTCTCTCTGATCAAACCTTGCCTTTAAGCGAGGATCTGGACTTAATGCAATCCCTTATCATTACAGGGGAGCAACGTCCGAGCTATGCCCAGCCCGGGCTAGGGGCTGAGAGCAGGGAATTTTATGTCCCACCCACCACCCACTTTATATCCACTGTCAAGCACTTAACAGACATGCTCGATTACGACTCTGAAAACATCGATGATATGGACAATGATGCCAGAGAAGAGGAGGCCCAAAACTTGTCGTTTACCGGACGATGGACGACCACCTCTTCGTATGACGTATACATGGTGGATACACCCAAAGAGAATAGCGGCGATGACAAGGAAGATCCAGTTGAGGATGATCCTCTTGAGATACAGCCAAAGCGCCAACGACAGTGGTGCCGCTCTAAATCACGCCGTGGAAAAGACAGCAATACCGGCATAGGAGAAAACAACACTTCGGATGATGCCGAATACAGAGAAGACCCCTTCGAGCCAACTTCTGAATAGGACGATCGGGAAGATGGGCAAGTTAGGCCTGATGAACAGGCCATAAACGAAGACTCGGAGGACAGTAATTATCTCCCACTCTCCGAGGATGAGGTGAGCCTCGGTGATGAAGACTTCATCATACCTGAGGAACCTCTCGATCAGGAGCGCTTTAAGCGCCGGCTAATAGCCACTACAAGGAGCCTAAAAAAGAAGCAGCAACTGTCGGATTTCGGGTTCCAGCAAAACCCTTGAGGTTCGAACACTGAGGTGCGCATGAAGATCTCTCCCTACCTAATCATGCCCTCACTCTCACCGTGATCTCAAAGCCTAGCTCGACGAACCCACAAAAAGAGAGACACTAGGGTTTATACCGGTTCGGGCCACCGATGTGGTGTAATACCTACTCCAGTGTGGTGTGGTGGATTGCCTCATGGGCTGAGGATGAACAGTTACAAGGGAAGAACAGCCTCCTGAGGAGAGGTGCTCTTGTGCTTGGTGAACTTGTGTGGTTGAGGGTGATTTGAGTGATCCGTGATCAGTTGCCTCCTACTGTGGTGGCTAGACCTATTTATATAGGCCCTGGTCCTCTCCCCAAATATTGAGCGGGAAGGGATCCAACAATGGCCAAATTCAAAGGGAGACAACTAGTACAAGTTATCCTGACTAAAGGTGGTCCTCGCCTGCCAAAGGCTCTGGTGGTGATGCCGTCTTGGGCTCCATGGTGACCTCCATCCTGCCGTCCTGCTGTTCTTGGTCTCGTTGCACCGATATGGAAACCATTGCCTGATGCCTCGGGACTCCTCGCTTGCACTTGCCTCTTTAGCACCAAAGAGGAAGCAAGGACACTGTGCGCGCTAGCGCCCGGCTGGCGCCCACCTGGCTCCAGTCATCATGGCTTGCGTCACTGAAACCTCGTGAGGTGTCCCTTGCCTTGATCTCTCCGCCCCTCGCGAGCCAGCCTAGTGAGGCTGCCCCGGAGGAGGTCTTGTGTCGTCCGCCTCGCGGGGCTTGGCCCCTCGCGAGGGTCTTGAGTGTTTGCTGGTGAATATGGGCCATACAGGGCTGCTAATGGAGCCACGTTGTGGGCCGCAGGCAGGCATGTATGGGGACCCCCGTTCCCAGGACGTCGATAGTAGCCCCCGGGCCCAAGGTGCGCTCGGACTTGGCTTCGAGGTGAAGCCAAAGGGCAAGTGCGTAGCGCCGCGGGCCCCAACAGCATGCGGCCCCGCTTGACGCGTGGCGATTGATTGGACGTGGGCGTCTCCGCTTCCCACGCTGCCTCGGCAACTGCCCGACTTGACGAGTCCCTGCTGCATGCAGAGAAAAATCATCATTACCTGTGATCGTGGGGATCGCCGGTTGGCCTTCTCCTTCTATAAATGAGGAGGGGACGGAGCCCCCGTCGCTCATCTCTTCCTGCTCCGCTTGCTTCTTCTTCCTCACTTCATTGCTAGTAGTGACTCCCATGGCGCCTATTCGGAGGTTCTCGGCCGCAGAGAAGGGAAAACCCCCCGCGATGAGCCCGGGCCACTTCCGCCGAAGAAGAGGCCGAGCCACCGCCGCGACATGGTCGTGAGGCCGGAGGTGTCAAGGCCTTGGTACGAGCGGCCTCCTCCCGGGTACCCGCTGCCTTTGTACGCCCAGACTGAGTGCTCCGGAGGAAGAGGCGACGAGCGCCGCCACCCCCGCCGGGGCCGTGATCGCCGCGCCGCGATGACTCACGCCGTCGCCCCAGGTATCCACACCGCGGACTCCTCGCGTGAACTCGTGATATGGGCTTCGATGCCTCCGCGCACCTGGATCCGCTTCCCGCAGTTCTTCTCCAGCGAGATGCCGCCGAGGGGCCCCCTTGAGCTTTGGCTGCAACACGCCGACTACGATGCCCCGACGACTGGAGCTGAGGTGGAAGCTGTTTCCCCGAGCAAGATCTTCATGACCCGCGGCTGGGGCGAGGTCGCCCGGGTTTGCCGCCCGGAAGGCGCCCTCGCCATCCACTTCACGTACGACGGTGCCTCCACGATGTTCTTCAAGGTCTTCGATCCTGAAGACCGCCGCTTGGAGTGCTGCCCTGGAGAGGGTCGTCGGGGTGGCGCAGCGGCCTGCGCCGAGCTCGCCGCTGGCTTCGCCAGCGGCTCTTCCTGCAGCAGTGGCGGTGCTTGGGAGCCCAGCAACTTTCCCGAGCCCTACGAGACCCCGAAGACGAGCTACGACAGCTACGTGCCCCCGAGCTCTCGCCGGGACCGGAGCAAGGCCGCAGCATCCGACCGCCGTCGTCGCTGATCTGGATAGGGTTGGCGCCGGCCTCCTGTGGCCCACTGTTGATGATGGCGTCGGCTACGCTGGCGCGTGTAGATAGGGCTCCTAGGAACTCCCCTCTTTTGTTCCCTGCGAGGAATCGAAATGGACCCTGTGGGGGCGTGTAAAAGATCTGTAATGTCTTCTTGTTCATATTATCCTTATTATGAAAATTTGCGAACGCGTGTCTTGTTTCGGCTCGGTCTCCCCTTTCTAACCCCATGACAGCTTGGTGCTCTGCGCCGACAGGTCCTAGTCCCCAGGAAGGCTGTAGCCGTCGCTGTCGGCGTTCTGGGAACGGGGGTCCCCAGATTTGCCTACCTGCGGCCCACAGCGTGGCTAAGCAAGCAGGCCGTACGGCCCATCTTCATCAACAAGGCATCCAAGACCCTCGCGAGGCGGACGATGCAAGACCTCCTATGGAGTGGCCTAGCCAGGCAGGCTCACGAGGAGCGGAGATATCAAGGCGGGGCAAACCTCACGAGGCTCTCATGACGTGAGCCATGACGAACGGCACCAGGCGGGCGCCAGCGTGCGCAGCGTCCTTGTTTCCTCTTTGGTGCTAAGGAGGCCATC
The DNA here is from genome assembly GCA_021605205.1 of Aegilops longissima. NCBI lineage: Eukaryota > Viridiplantae > Streptophyta > Magnoliopsida > Poales > Poaceae > Aegilops > Aegilops longissima. The sequence continues at coordinate 209,999,203 of CM038679.1, read as the reverse complement.
ACAGACGAAGAGTGCCGAGGCATCATGCAAAGGTTGCTATATTGGTGCAACGAGACCAAGACCAGGAGGACGGCAAGGCGGAGGTCATCATGGAGCCCATGACGGTGTCACCCCAGAGCTTTTCGCAGGCGAAGACCACTTTTGTTAGGATAGCTTGTACTAGCTGTCCCCCTTCAAATTCGCCCGCCGTTGTTGGCTTCCTTCCCGCTCGATATTTGGGAAGAGGACCAGGGCCTATATAAGTAGAGCTAGCCTCCTTAGTAGAGGCATCTCATCTTAGCTTGATCCAACCTGATTGAGAGCCTAGCCACAAGAACACCTCAACCTCAGGAGGTTGTTCTTCCCTTGTACTGTTCATCATTAGCCCAAGAGGCAATCCACCACCACCACACTGGAGTTGGGTATTGCACCACAACGGTGGCCCGAACCAGTATAAACCTCGTGTCTCTCTGTGTTGCGAGTTCGCCGAGTTCGTCCGCGAGATCTTAGCAAGCTAGAGTGTAGATCGGTAGGAGGGAAAGACTTCACGCGCACCCCAGTGTTCAAACCTTAAGGGTTTGCCGGAGCCCCACATCCGACATTTGGCGCGCCAGGTAGGGGTGCGCTGGAGCTTCTTCTCCACCAACCAGCTCGCCGACGCTCCACAGCCACGATGTCCGGCAACCCGAGGGCCAGCTCCGATCACTGGGCAGCCTGGCCAGCCCAGGTAGCGCCGCCTGCCCATGAAGATCTCGACCCCGCACTCCAGGCGGCGCGAGCACCGCCAAACTCTGTCGGGCGCGGACAGCGCGGCCAAGCGTCATCCACCCTCACTCCGCGGCAAGTACGAGCCGTGACAAGAGCGGCGAGTCATGCCACAACAACGGCGCCGCACTCACGGCGAGAGCAGGCAAACATGCGGGCAGCGCTCACCATGGCAAGGGAGCTGCTGTGGTGCAGGCTGATGGAAAGCGACCAGGACACGCTGCTGGAATGTGCTGCTGAGCTGCTAGATGCAGCAGCGTCGGCAGCACCACCCTTCTGCTAAAGGCTTCCTCCCCAGGCCACTGCAGGGCCGCGCGGTGAACCTCACCACATCTGCGCGCCATCAACTACGCCCGGGGGCTTCATCAACATCAGCACGGCCGGCAGCGTAGGGGGCTCCAACTCCCCCATGACACCCTTGACAAGCACGAGCGCAAGCGTCGCCCTTCATGGTCCCAGCCGGATGTCACGCTACCATCCTCAAGACGCCACCTTGGGCCAAGCAACATGGAGCGTGGGGCACCACGGCAAGGTGTTCGGGGTGACTAGCCCGGAAGCCTACGTGCCTGCTACGTCTTGAGCTTGCGTTGGTTTTCCTCGAAGAGGAGAGGGTGATGCAGCAAAGTGTAGCGTAAGTATTTCCCTCAGTTTTGAGAACCAAGGTATCAATCCAGTAGGAGGCTCCTCAAAAGTCCCCGCACCTACACAAACAAGCGAGAACTCGCAACCAACGCAATAAAGGGGTTGTCAATCCTTCAAAGCCACTTTGAAAGTGAGATCGATAAAGATAGTATGATAAGATAAATATATTTTGGTATTTTATAATATAGATGCAAAAAGTAAAGATGCAAATAAAAGTAGATTGGAAACAAATATGATAAAAGATAGACCCGGGGGCCATAGGTTTCACTAGTGGCTTCTCTCAAGATAGCATAAGTATTACGGTGGGTGAACAAATTACTGTCGAGCAATTGATAGAAAAGCGCATAGTTATGAGATTATCTAGGCATGATCATGTATATAGGCATCACGTCCATAACAAGTAGACCGACTCCTGCCTGCATCTACTACTATTACTCCACATATCGACCGCTATCCAGCATGCATCTAGAGTATTAAGTTCATAAGAACAGAGTAACACATTAAGCAAGATGACATGACGTAGAGGGATAAACTCATGCAATATGATATAACCCCCATCTTGTTATCCTCGATGGCAACAATACAATACGTGCCTTGCAACCCTTTACATCCTTTGGTAAGGACACATAAGATTGAACCCAAAGCTAAGCACTTCTCCCATGGCAAGAATGATCAATCTAGTAGGCCAAACCAAAGCGATAGTTGAAGAGACTTGCAAAGATAACAATCATATATAAAAGAATTCAGAGAAGATTCAATATTATTCATAGATAAACTTGATCATAAACCCACAATTCATCGGATCTCGACAAACACACGCAAAAAGAGATTACATCAAATAGATCTCCACAAGAGAGGGGAGAACATTGTATTGAGATCCAAAAAGAGAAGAAGCCATCTAGCTAATAACTATGGACCCGTGAGGTCTGTGGTAAACTACTCACAACTCATCGGAGGGGCAAGGATGTTGATGTAGAGGCCCTCCATGCTTGATTCCCCCTCCGTGAGTCGTGAAGGCTCAAGATGGGATCTCGCGGATCTGAAGGTTACAAGCGGTGGAAATTGTGGTTTGTGGTGCCCCTGGATGTTTTCAGGGTACGTAGGTATATATAGGAAGAAGAAGTATGTCGGTGACCGCCCGAGGGGCCCACGAGACAGGGGGCGCGCCCTATAGGGGGGGCGCGCCCTCCTATCTCGTGGAGGCTCTGGTTGCTTCTTGACTTGCACTCCAAGTTCTCTGGATCACGTTCGTTCCAAAAATCACGCTCCCGAAGGTTTCATTCCGTTTGGACTCCGTTTGATATTCCTTTTCTTCGAAATACTGAAATAGGCAAAAAACAACAATTCTGGGCTGGGCCTCCGGTTAGTAGGTTAGTCCCAAAAATGATATAAAAGTGTAAAATAAAGCCCAATATGGTCCAAAATAGTATATAAAGTAGCATGGAGCAATAAAAAAATTATAGATACGTTGGAGACGTATCAGGCATCCCCAAGCTTAATTCCTGCTCGTCCTCGAGTAGGTAAATGATAAAAAGATAATTTTTGATGCGGAGTGATACTTTGGAATAATTTCAATGTAAATCTTCTTAATTGTGGTATGAATATTCAGATCCGAAAGATTCAAGACAAAAGTTCATATTGACATAAAAATAATAATACTTCAAGCATAATAACTAAGCAATTATGTCTTCTCAAAATAACATGGCCAAAGAAAGTTATCCCTACAAAATCATATAGTCGGCTATGCTCCATCTTCCCCACACAAAATATTTAAATCATGCACAACCCGATGACAAGCCAAGCAATTGTTTCATACTTTAACATTTTCAAAACTTTTTCAATCTTCACGCAATACATGAGCGTGAGCCATGGATATAGCACTATATGTGGAATAGAATGGTGGTTGTGGAGAAGACAAAAAGGGAGAAGATAGTCTCACATCAAGTAGGCGTATCAACGGGCTATGGAGATGCCCATCAATAGATATCAATGTGAGTGAGTAGGGATTGCCATGCAACAGATGCACTAGAGCTATAAGTATATGAAAGCTCAACAAAAGAAACTAAGTGGGTGTGCATCGAACTCGCTTGCTCACGAAGACCTAGGGCATTTGAGGAATCCCATCATTGGAATATACAAGCCAAGTTCTATAATGAAAATTCCCACTAGTATATGAAAGTGACAAAATGAGAGACTCTCTATCATGAAGATCTTAGTGCTACTTTGAAGCACAAGTGTGGTAAAAGGATAGTAACATTGCCCCTTCTCTCTTATTCTCTCATTTTTTTTCATTTTTTTTCTTTGGGCCTTTTTTCTTTTTTTTATGGCCTCTTTTTCCCCCTTTTTTTTCATTTTTCGTCCGGAGTCTCATCCCGACTTGTGGGGGAATCATAGTCTCCATCATCCTTTCCTCACCGGGACAATGCTCTAATAATGATGATCATCACACTTTTATTTACTTACAACTCAAGAATTACAACTCGATACTTAGAACAAAATATGACTCTATATGAATGCCTCCGGTGGTGTGCGGGATATGCAATGAATCAAGAGTGACATGTATGAAAGAATTATGAGCGGTGGCTTTGCCACAAATACGATATCAACTACATGATCATGCTAGCAATATGACAATGATGGGCGTGTCATAATAAATGGAACGGTGGAAAGTTGCATGGCAATATATCTCGGAATGGCTATGGAAATGCCATAATAGGTAGGTATGGTGGCTGTTTTGAGGAAGATATATGGTGGGTGTATGATACCGGCGAAAAGTGCGCGGTATTAGAGAGGCTAGCAATGGTGGAAGGATGGGAAAAAGTGCGTATAATCCATGGACTCAACATTAGTCATAAAGAACTCATACACTTATTGCAAAAATCTAGAAGTTACCAAAGCAAAGTATTACGCGCATGCTCCTAGGGGGATAGATTGGTAGGAAAAGATCATCGCTCGTCCCCGACCGCCACTCATAAGGAAGACAGTCAATAAATAAATCATGCTCCGAGTTCATCACATAACGGTTCACCATACGTGCATGCTACGGGAATCACAAATTTCAACACAAGTATTCTTTAAATTCACAACTACTCAACTAGCATGACTCTAATATCACCATCTTCATATCTCAAAACAATTATCGAGCATCAAACTTTTCTTAGTATTCAACGCACTCAAGAAAGTTTCACATATCTTGAATACCAAGTATATTAATATTTAAGAAAATTACCATGCTATTAACGACTCTCAAAATAATCTAAGTGAAGCATGAGAGATCAATAGTTTCTTTAAAACAAATATACCACCGTTTTCTAAAAGATCTAAGTGAAGCACTAGAGCAAAAATTATCACGCTCAAAAGATATAAGTGAAGCACTATGAGCAAAACTATCAAGCTCAAAAGATATATGTGAAGCACATAGAGTATTCTACCAAATTCCAATATATGTATGGCTCTGTCAAAAGGTGTGTACAGCAAGGATGACTGTGGTAAACTAAAAAGCAAAGACTAATATAACACACGACGCTCCAAGCAAAACACTTATCATGTGGTGAATAAAAATATAGCCCCAAGTAAAGTTACCAATGAGCGAAGGCGAAAGAGGGATGCCTTCGGGGCATCCCCAAGCAAACTTTGGCTATTCTTGAATATATTAAGGTGCCATGGGCATCCCCAAACTTAGGCTCTTGCCACCCTTTATTCCATAGTCCATAAAAGCTTTACCCAAAACTTGAAAACTTCACAACACAAAACTCAATAGAAATCTTGTGAGCTCTGTTAGAGAAAGAAAACAAAAGACTACTTTAAGTGTCACGCCCAATGTGCGACCCTATCCAAAAGGAACTCGACGGTCCCACCAAGGATAGACCCGCATATTGAAACGCTTTTGCAAGGTGGATATCATTACATCAACATTACATAATAGATGGGGATACATACAAGACATACAATGCCACATGAATACAACAATACAACATACAAGATCAACATCCGACTACGGATGAATCATAAACATAAACTCAAACAATATCCACCCTGCTAGCCCAGGCTGCCGACCTGGAACCTATCCCCTGATCGAAGAAGAAGCAGAAGAAGAACTCCAAAACAAGTAACATCGCTCTCACGTCAAGATCATCGCATAACCTGTACACTGCAAATTGTTGTAGTAATCTGTGAGCCACGAGGACTCAACAATCCCATTACCATGGGTATCAAGACTAGCAAAGCTTAAAGGGAAAGGAAGGGGTAAAGTGGTGAGGTTGCAGCAGCGGCTAAGCATATATGGTGGCTAACATACATAAATGAGGCGAGAAGAGAAACAAAGGGCGATCGTCAACTAGCAATGATCAAGAAGTGATCACGAACTCCTACTTACGTCATACATAACCCGAAACCGTGTTCTCCTCTCGATCAACCCGAAAAGAGACACTCATGGTTACACACACGGTTGGTGTATTTTAGAAGAGTTTACTTCAAGTTTACTACAACGGATATTAACAAATTCCCATCGCCACATAACGCGGGCACGACTTTCGAAAGTTCAAACCTGCAGGGTGTCCCAACAGCCCATGATAAGCTCTCGTGATCAACGAAGGATATTCCTTCTCCGGGAAGACCCGATCAGTCTCGGAATCCGGCTACAAGACATTTTAAAGCAATAAAACAAGACCAGCAAAACCGCCGGATGTGCCGACAAATCCCGATAGGAGCTGCACATATCTCGTTCTCGGGGCACACCGGATGAGCAAGGCGTCGGGTTGGCATAGACCACGATTGCCCGTGGGGTGCGGACATCGCTCGGTTTGGGCCAACACTTGGAGAAGCACCGCCGGGGGGGTAAAATAAAGATGACCCTTGAGAGCGCGACTCCCAAGGGAAAAAGGGCTAGGTGAGGCAAATGGTAAAACCAAGGTTGGGCCTTGCTGGAGGAGTCTTATTCAATGCGAACTGTCAAGGGGGTCCCATAAATCACCCGACCGCGTTAGGGACGCAAAATCCGGGAACATAATACCGATATGACGGAAGCTAGGGCAGCAAGAGTGGAACAAAACACCAGGCATAAGGCCAAGCCTTCCACCCTTTACCAAGTATATAGATGCATTAATAATATAAGAGATATTGTGATATCCCAACCAAAATCATGTCCACCATGGAGCAATCTTCAACTTCACCTGCAACTAGCAACGCTATAAGAGGGGCTGAGCAAAAGCGGTAACATAGCCAAACAACGGTTTGGTAGGAAGAGTGACAAGGGTTAGAGGTTCATGGCAATTTGGGAGGCTTGAGGAACAGGTGATAGGAAGCGCATCATAGCGATAGAACGAAGCAACTAGCATAGCAATGATAGTAATGAGATCCAAGGTGACGGTCATCTTGCCTGAAATCCCGCAAGGAAGAAGAACGAGTCCATGAAGAAGACGAACGGATGAAGCCGAACCAAGCGTGAGCGAGCGAATCCTCACGATCATAGCGAAAGCAGGAACTAACAAGAAGAAGCACACAACAAAGTAAACACACCACACATGAACAAGACATGATGCACAACAAGCATGATGCATGACAAAGCTACATGAGGCTACTCATGGCAAGAGATGATGCATACAAGAGCAACACATCAAAGCAAGTTTAAATGAGGCCGGGAACAACATAGAACAATTCCGGCAAGTCCTCATATGCAAATTTCGAAATTGGTCCAGATCTGAATAAACCTTATGTTCAAGTTGTTAAACAGCAAGTTAAGATGCACCAAGATGATCTACACGAAATTCTAGTCAAGTTACATATAAAGTTCATTAGATTGAGACTACGGCCTAGAAGATATGAGCAAAACAAGTTAAACATGGCATTGATGCAAAATGCACCCAAACATCAAGCAAACACCTCAAAACAAGGATGCAACATGATAATATGAAGCTACATGCAATTCTAAGCAAGTTTCATATAGAGCACACTCAAAACGGAGCAACGGTTCAACACATACACACTATACAAGACATGACAACAATCTGTCCAAAACAGCAACTAGGCATATTGCAAGCACCAAAACACTATGCTACATCATCTCAACGTAATAACAAAAGGCATGGGTATGAAGTACAGGTAAAACATGACAAAACATGAACACTGAGCTATCTCCAGAAATCAATAGAACATGCTCAAAATGACATGGCAAGATTGCATATAATAACAGTTCAGACTTTGCAGAAAATAACATCAGGTTGCAACGTTTAGAGCTATCAAACAACATGTTACAGGAACTTATCATGGCAAACAAAGGCATAGAATGATACTACTAAATGCATAGAACAAAAGTCCTTTACTGACCATAAGCCACAAAGGATCAGAAAATATGATGGCACCAATGTAAACATGGCAAGATATATGACAGATTCATACATGGCAGGAAAAATAATAAGTAGGCATGTTGGTGAGCTTGAACCACTCACCACAGAGCAATACATGGCATGGCAAGGCAACTCACAGTAAGAAGACATGTTTATGAAGCTAAGCATGGCAAGATCAAGTTCATAGGGTGCATGGATCACTAGCAAAGCACATGGTAACAACTGAACATAATGTTAACAGGATGACAGGAACATTATTTAGCAATTTGAGAGCAAGATTACAACGAGTTACAGTAGGCTATAAATGCAACCAGGAGCATGGATGGATATAGCATGACATGTATAACAAAACATCCTTAGTGAACATCTCCAGATTATGCATAGAATGACTTGTAGAGGCATGTTAACATAGCATCATGATATAACAGATTCAGACATGCAAAACAGCAACAGCAAGTACCCTACTTAACAAGCTCGATGCACTCACTACACAACTCACAAAAATACATGGATGGCACCACTGTAAAGATGGCATGACATAGATCAAAACACATGTAGACATCAACCTCATAGGATGCACACATCAAATGCAACAAAAATGACAAATCACCAAGTTATAACAGTTTCAGCAGATTAACATCATATAGCACTCTTGCAACGATGATTCAGGCATCAAGATGAGCTCAAATGAAAATGATGCAATGGAATTAAATGAAGTACTCGTCGAGTCGAACAATCTGACATATTACACGCACGAAACGGAGCAATATGCAGAGAGTTATGGCACGATGAACATGGCATGATTATGTCAAAATCTGGGACTTGGGCGTTTTTTTACCTCCGGGAAAGTCAACCCGGGACGGAGGCGTTCCGGGACGGAGGGATCCGGGATGGGGACGACGCGTTTGGATCACGTCCTGGTGGATCTCATCCACCGGACGGATCGCTCCGCCGAAGCTCCGCGAGGAGGCCAGCGGGCGGCTGTGCGCGTGGCGGCCGGCGAAGCGCCGGGTGGTCAGCGGCGACGGGAGGGCTTGGCATGGGCGGCAGCGCGATGGGCGGGAAGGCGGCGGGGACGGCAGCGGCCGGACGGCGGCGGCGCCGACGACGCCGGCGGCAGCAGTGGCGCGACGCCGGCGCCGGCGGCGCAGCAGCAGCTTCGAAGCGGCGGTATGGGCGAGGAGGCGCGGTGTAAGCGGTGGGGGCGGCTCGGCGTGGCGGGCAGCACCCAGCCAGGGCGGCCATGGCTGGAGCGGGCAGCAGCGGAGGGAGGAGGCGGCGCGCCACGTGGGGGCGGATTGGCGGGAGCGGCGGCGGAGGCGGTGGGCCGCACATGTCCGCGGCCGGCGGGCCAGACGTCCGGTATGGAGGAAGAATGAGCTAGGGTTAAGGCGTTTGATCCATGAATTTTGGGGAGGTCTAGTTTTATAGGTAGAGGAGCTAGGAGAGTCCAAATGAGGAGCGGTTTTGGCCCACATGATCGTGATCGAACGACCGAGAGCATGGAGGGGAGTTTGCTGGGTTTTGGGCCACTTTGGAAGGGGTGTTGGGCTGCTAAGAGAAGGAGGCTTTTGCGGTTACCCGGTTAACCGTTGGAGTATCAAACGACCTCCAAATGGCACGAAACTTGACAGGCGGTCTACCGGTGGTATACCAAGGCCGATTGACAAACCTCGGTCCATTCCGAGACCGTTTAACACCCGCACACGAAAAGAGGTAAAAGTGGGCGCCGGGAGACATAGGAGTGCCGGATTGCAAAATGGACAACGGGGAAAATGCTCGGATGCATGAGACGAACACGTATGCCAAAGCGATGCACATGATGACATGATAAAAATGCAGATGATGACATGGCAAAGTGCAACACGCAAGCACATGACAAGGCAAAGACGGCGAATAACTGGCAGACACCTGGCGCATCGAATCCGGGGCGTTACATTAAGGTACTGTAATGGACTCATTCTTTATTTATATTGGTGTTAAACCTACTGTATTACAACTTCTCCATGGATTATAAACTATTTTACTAGCCATAGATTCATCAAAATAAGCAAACAACACACGAAAAACAGAATCTGTCAAAAACAGAACAGTCTGTAGTAATCTGTAACTAACGCAAACTTCTGGAACTCCAAAAAATCTACCAAAACTAGACGACCTATAAAATTTGTTTATTGATCAGCAGCAATTGGAATCACTATTTTATCATGTTCTGCTGATTTTTAATAATTCGGGCACTGAGCGCAAAGTTTCTGGAAATTACAGCAAGATCAAATAACTATCATCCAAGAAGATCCAATAGGTTTAACTTGGCACAAACACTAATTAAAACATAAAACCACATATAAACAGAGGCTAGATGGATTATTTATTCCTAAACAGAAACAAAAACAAAAAACATAAAGAAAATTGGGTTGCCTCCCAACTAGCGCTATCGTTTAACGCCCCTAGCTAGGCATAAAAGCGAGGATAGATCTAAGTAGTGCCATTTTTGGCACTCGGAGAGGAGGATCTCCTTTCTATGGCATTCATTCTTCTATTTAAGTTAAGCACATGGCCATTAATGGAAGAAGCAAGATTAAGCACGTTACGGAAGTTTGCTTCTAAACTAGATTTCATCTCTTTAATAATTTCATTATGATAAAAGCACAAGAGAGTGGTTGATTCAACCTTATCATTCATAGGATGCCCAAATATGGTTTTCATTTTTTCATAGGTATGTATGGCATCCCCTTAAAGAAAACCTTCTTCAAAGATAGAGTCTAAAACTTGTTTGAAGGAAGCGGGCAAGCTAACATAAAAACTTTTTAAGTAAATTTCAATTTGATATTGTGGCACATAGCTAGCCCGAATCCTAAGTAACCTATCCCAAGCATCCTTTAAAGACTCATCAAGTAAATAGCGAAAAATTCCAGAGTCATCCTCATCAAAATTATTCAAGCTCTCATTGGAGACCCCGGTGGATCTTTCTATAGCATCATCATTTATGAGCTTAGAGAGGATAGGGGTTATCAAGGTACTAGAACTAGGAGAAAACCCGTAGTTCTTTTTATTCGACCATGCAGCGGAAGGCAAAGCGGAAAAGAGAGAAGAGATTGGGAAAGAGAGGGCGAATAAAGCGGCAAGGGTGAAGTGGGGAGAGGAAAACGAGAGGCAAATGGCAAATAATGTAAATCACGAGGGAGATAGGTTTGTGATGGGTACTTGGTATGTCTTGACTTGGCGAAGACCTCCCGACAGCGGAGCAGAAATCCTTCTTGCTCGTCTTGAGCTTGCGTTGGTTTTCCTCGAAGAGGAGAGGGTGATGCAGCAAAGTGTAGCGTAAGTATTTCCCTCAGTTTTGAGAACCAAGGTATCAATCCGAAGAGGAGGCTCCTCAAAAGTCCCACGCACCTACACAAACAAGCGAGAACTCGCAACCAACACAATAAAGGGTTGTCAATCCCTTCACGGCCACTTCGGAAGTGAGATCGATAAAGATAATATGATAAGATAAATATATTTTTGGTATTTTATAATATAGATGCAAAAAGTAAAGATGCAAATAAAACTAGATTGGAAACAAATATCATAAAAGATTGACCCGAGGGCCATAGGTTTCACTAGTGGCTTCTCTCAAGATAGCATAAGTATTACGGTGGGTGAACAAATTACTGTCGAGCAATTGATAGAAAAGCGCATAGTTATGAGATTATCTAGGCATGATCATGTATATAGGCATCACGTCCATAACAAGTAGACCGACTCTGCTGCATCTACTACTATTACTCCACACATCGACCGCTATCCGGCATGCATCTAGAGTATTAAGTTCATAAGAACGAGTAGCATTAAGCAAGATGACATGGCGTAGAGGATAAACTCATGCAATATGATATAAACCCCATCTTGTTATCCTCGATGGCAACAATACAATCGTGCCTTGCAACCCTTTACATCCTTTGGTAAGGACACATAAGATTGAACCCAAAGCTAAGCACTTCTCCCATGGCAAGAAAGATCAATCTAGTAGGCCAAACCAAACTGATAATTCGAAGAGACTTGCAAAGATAACTTAATCATACATAAAAGAATTCACAGAAGATTCAATATTATTCATAGATAAACTTGATCATAAACCCACAATTCATCGGATCTCGACAAACACACCGCAAAAAGAGATTACATCGAATAGATCTCCACAAGAGAGGGGGAGAACGTTGTATTGAGATCCAAAAAGAGAGAAGAAGCCATCTAGCTAATAACTATGGACCCGTAGGTCTGTGGTAAACTACTCACAACTCATTGGAGGGGCAAGGATGTTGATGTAGAGGCCCTCCGTGCTTGATTCCCCCTCCGGCAGAGTGCCGGCGAAGGCTCCAAGATGGGGTCTCGCGAATACAGAAGGTTACGACGGTGGAAATTGTGTTTCATGGTGCCCCTGGATGTTTTTGGGGCACGTAGGTATATATAGGAAGAAGAAGTACGTCGGTGGCCGCCCGAGGGGCCCACGAGACAGGGGGGCACGCCCTATGGGGGGGGGGGCACCCTCCTATCTCATGGAGGCTCTGGTTTCTTCTTGACTTGCACTCCAAGTTCTCTGGATCACGTTCGTTCCAAAAATCATGCTCCCGAAGGTTTCATTCCGTTTGGACTCCGTTTGATATTCCTTTTCTTCGAAATACTGAAATAGGCAAAAAACAACAATTCTGGGCTGGGCCTCCGGTTAGTAGGTTAGTCCCAAAAATGATATAAAAGTGGAAAATAAAGCCCAATATGGTCCAAAACAGTAGATAAAGTAGCATGGAGCAATCAAAAATTATAGATACGTTGGAGACGTATCAGTGCCCCGCATGATGGATCAAGGATACACACTAGAGGACGACCTCGGCTCATTCATTGGAGAAGATTGGGGAGAGGGGGCGCTAGGAGCCGAAGCCTTCCAAGAACCAACGGAGAACCACAACGATCACGCCGGCAATGAAAACTACAGGGCCCCGCTAGTCCCTCAGGAATAGGCTTATGCTAACCATGGACTACAGATGAATCAGGTTGCAGCGTCGATCGACGACCCAGGCATGGCGGCACCCGCTCCAACAAGGGAGACACACTGGGGGCCACTGAGAGGGAGCCAGGAGCAAGGACCCTCCCCGCGGCGCGCGACGCCTGACGACACCTGGAGGTAGGCCCTCTGCCGGGGAGGCCTCGGCAACCCTTCCCCCGGCAGAGGACCTGTGGTCGCCGAGGGAACCGCTGGCGTCCTCTTTCCCTCCTCAGTGTCGTCCTGGTGACCGGTCGGCTCAGAGGAGGTCGAGGGTGGAGCAAGGCGAGGCCCTCGTCTGGCGATATGAAGCAAGGCCGGTACCTGTGAAGAAGGCCCAGTGCTTGTGAAACTCGCCGCCCGTGACACTCTCACGTAATAATGAGTTGGGGCTGTACACGCCCCGGAGTCTCACGGGTGTCTGCCTCAGGCCCTGGGTCTCCCTCCCACGCCTAGTGGCAGCACTTAGCTCCGCGCTGGTGAGAATACTTGAAGACCAGAAGACTAGACTAGGTGCCGGACGCGACCTTTTGCTTTGGATCTCTCTCTTTCTGTAGCTTTGCTTTCTGGATCTGGATTTGAGTTGAAGCTGAGTTTTATTGATGCATTCGGGGGGAGCCTTTTCTCGTTTGAGCTATTTCTTGCCTTCTGGATCTCGTTTTGTCTGGGACTCATGTCCATCGCCTTTCCCTCACGAGCTCCTCGTGAGTGGGACTGCGCGAAGCACGCGCACGCCAAGCGCGCGCTAGCACTGCAACTGGTGCTCACCTCTCGTGGGGCCCCTTCCGACGGGGTGACGAGCTCTGCAAGGTTCTCAGTAACTCGACACATCGCAGCCCAGCTCAAAGCTGGCGATGACTAAGGTAAACCAAGGCAGAAAACTCGCATCAGGATTCACAAGTTCACGAGGACACAAACTCACATCGCATGGGAAAGTAAAAACTGCAATTTGCTTACATGAGGGGCTCCCCCTCTCAAAATGCTCTTACAAGTTTCCAAGGGCCACGCCCGAGTTTGTGCGCAAGAAGAAATGACAGGAGAACAAGGGATCAGCCAGAAATGTCGCTCGCTGCATCATCCGCAGACGCGTCACTCGCGTCGTCATCGTCTTCATCGGCATCATCGCCTCCATCGGTGACGCCCCCGTCGCCATCGTCGACCACGTCGCCTTCGTCTGCAACGACCACCACCGCGTCATCCTCCGAAGCGAAGGCCCTGACCAACGCGTCCAAATAGTCCTTAACCCAGCGCGCTAGGTCACCCCGGACAGCCGTGGGTACGGGGGTGATGGCGGCGTCAAAGTCAAAGTTTGGGTCGGCATTCAGGAGGTGGCTAAAGACACGGGAGAAAGCGCGCTCGAGCAGGCCACGCCCCCTTTCCTCCACAAGACGGCGAGCTCTGGCAGATCGAGCCTCCAGGCGCGTCACCGCCTTGGTGAAGAAGGTCAGGTGGCTGGCATAATCATTTGAGTGAGGGGTCGGCGCCTCCACGTCGCAAATATGGCCCAGGGCGACATTGGCCCTGTTCCGGAGATCCTGAAGCATAGGGGCATGCTCGCGCTCCAGCATTCGACGTTGGAGCACCTCCTCCATGTTTTGCCTCGCGACGGCCTCTGCGTCGTCAACCTGCCTCCGGAGGGAACGTAGCTCAGCGCGGGCAGAGGCCAAGTCCGCCTGCGTCGTGACCAGGGCAGCGGCCATGGCTTCCGCGTGCCTCTCAGCCTCGTCCAACCTGGGCCTGAGGGCAGCAGCCCTGCCCTCATCCTCCACGCCCGCGAGCTTCAGCTTCAGGTCATACCTGCCCTCCAGGTCCACGCGAACCTCGGCCACCTGGCGGTTCACCTCCTCCTCAACTCCAGCCTCGCGAGCTCCGACGGCGTCTTCTGCTTGGGCAAATTGACGCTCCCTCGTCTCCAGTTGCTCGAGCTCGCGGCTACGCTCCATGGCCTCAAGGACCAGCGCCTCCTCACGCTTCCGGACCTCCTCCTCCTCCACGGGCGTCCCCCTCAGCGATGCAAGAGCGGCCCTGCGCGCCTCCACCTGCTGCTCAAGAGACGTGCCCCAGGCCTGGAGCTCCCACGTGTGCTTCTCCGCAGCCTCGCGGCAGCGATCAGCCTCGCGAGCCTCTTTCCAAGGCTCGTGAGCGGGCTTCATAGGAAACCTTGAGAGACGCCTCGGCCTTCGCGTTCTCAAGGTCACGCTGATAGCGTCCGAGGTTGATGGCCACCTTCAGCTTGTGCCGCTCCTCCGCCAACCGGAGACCTCCAGCCTCAAGACGCGAATTGACACTCGCGAGCTCTTCACCAAGTCGGCTCATCGCGTTCATTGCCTCTTGGAAGAGTTCATGGAGAAACACGCTCCGCCCGCGCTCAAGCTCGAACGCCCGGCCCTCTTCGTCCTCCACCTCACGGGCTGCGGGTGGGGCTCCAAGCGGCGCGCCACCCCTTGGAAGGGGGCTGGGGGCTGGCGCCACACCCGACACCAGCCCGTCCTCGCGAGAAGCCCAAGCCGGCTGGGGCTCGCTGTTCGAAGAGGAGCCGAAGATCGAAGCTAACAAGTTGCCGTCAAAGACCATCGGAGGAGTCTTGGGCATGCCTGCCAAGCTCCACGCCAGACCAAGGGGGAGGAGCGACGAGGCCGTAGGTTCAGCGCGCCAGGAAGGCATGAGTGCCCCTTCAACCAACCCTGCTCTAGAGGCAACTAGCGGACTCGGAGCGCTCGAGGCCAGCGGAAGAGTTAAGGAAGAAGGAGGCCGTTTTTCAGGAGGCGCAGCCACCTCGACGGAAGGAGCCCTAAAGAACTGATGTCAGGAGACGAAAAACAACACACAAGGAGCCACAGCGGTACGATACTTACACGTCAACGGCGATGTACTTCCTCCGCTTCAGCGGTCCAAAGATGTTGCTTCCGCTGGGAGATCCTTTCCTCTTGCGGAGCTCCTCGAAGTCCACTCAAAGATGACCAAAACGCTGGACGTGACGGTCGATGCGCAGCGGGGCCGAAGAGGAGCTCGGAAGAATATCTTCAGGGGTGCCCGGTCGCGACAAACAGCTGGGCACCGTTTCACCGCGACCTCCCGATGCTCGTGGAGCCTTGGCATCGGGAGTCGCATGCAGCGTCTCCTCAGCAACCGATGCCTCAGGAGGGGAGTGGCAGGCTCCTGAGGACGATGCCACAGGATCACCACTCAACACGTGCTCCTCAGCACTCGAGCCACCGGCCTCCGCCGGAGCTCGCCCACCTGCACCGTCACTTGGGGCGAGCTCAGCATCAGGGGCAAGGAAGGGAACCACGACGGCGGGGTTCTCACGAGGCCCCTCCAGGCCATTCGGCCGCGGCCCCCATTCATCGAAGAGAGGCATGTTCTTTACAAATTCATCCTTGTTCTTGCAGCCGAACAACAAACAGTTCTTCCCAGGCAGTTCGGCCGGCAGAAAGACAACCCGTCAGGACCTTGAGCACTGTTCGCCGTGTCCCGAGGAGGAGCCCGAACTCCTGAAACCTCATGTGGTCCTGGCTGCTGAGCAAGGTCCACATTGGGCGAGAATGGCGCTGAAGCGGAGCGACCCGACGTTGGACGAATTCCTTCACCACCGTCGGAGCAGTTACGCCACGATCTTTCAGCAACCTCAACCTGAGCCAGACGTGGGCAAGGCCGGGGCTCGTGATCCGCTGATGGCTCCAGCCGGAGTTAGGAACAGCGGGCCCCGACGGAGCCTAGAGCAGATGACTGAGCACACCGGCATCGAAGAACACCCATCGTATTCGGAATTCCCTCGTGGATGGAGGAAGCTTGAAGTCGATCCCCTCGCCCGCCGTCGCAGCCACGGCCTGGACGCTCACGCATCCTGAGCATTGCCGGGGGTCGGCCAGCTGCAATGAGAAGAAGTGACGGAGGAGGGCCACCGAAGGAGCGATGCCCACCATGGCTTCGCACACGAAGGCGAAGACAGCAAGAAGAGTCACAGACAGAGGGTCGAGATGCAGCATGTGGATCTGATAATGCTCAAGCACCGCATTGAAGAAGGCGGAGAAGGGAGGAATTAGGCCAGCCCAGAGGGCATCTATGAAGATTGGGACCTCGGTGGCCGTCTGAGCCGTGCGAGTGCGAGACGCGGGCCAGGCCACCATCTCACCCCACTCGTTGAAGCTGGAAGCAAGCATCGGACGCACCTTGTCCATGGCCTCGTCGTTGAGTACCCGAGACCGGCCGAGCACCGGCGAAGGACGGAGGCGCAGCTGGCAGAGACAGAGGTCTCTTCCCCTACTCAGCTTGTTTCGGCGCCATGGCGGTGGAGCAGGCGGAGTGCAAGTCAGATTGGGGAAGAGAAACAGAGTCTCGAGGAAGCAGGGGAATTGGGGAAGTAAGGTGCAGGCGACGGAGGAATAACTGTGTAGGCTGCAGGGGCCGCATAGCCTGGCGGATTCAAAGGCAGCGTGGGGAAGCGGAGACGTCCACGTCCAATCAACCGCCATGCGTCTACCGAAGCCGCATGGTTTTGGGGCCCGCGGTGCTCCGAACTTGACCCTTGGCTTCGCCGCGAGGCCAAGCCCGAGCGCACCTTGGGCACGAGGGCTACTGTCGGTGTTTTGGGAATGGGGGTCCCCAGACTTGCCTGCATGCGGCCCACAGCGTGGCTAAGCAAGCATGTCGTATGGCCCATCTTCATCAACAAGGCATCCAAGACCCTTGCGAGGGTCCAAGCCTCGCGAGGGTCCAAGCCTCGTGAGGCGGACGATGCAAGACCTCCTCTGGGGTGGCCCAGCTAGGCAGGCTCACGAGGAGCGGAGATATCAAGGCGGGGCAAACCTCACGAGGCTCTCGTGACGTGAGCCATGACAAACGGCACCAGGTGGGCGCCAGCGCGCACAGCGTCCTTGTTTCCTCTTTGGTGCTAAGGAGGCCAGCACAGACGAAGAGTACCGAGGCATCATGCAAAGGTTGCTATATTGGTGCAACGAGGCCAAGACCAGGAGGACGGCAAGGCGGAGGTCATCGTGGAGCCCAAGACGGCGTCACCCCAGAGCTTTTCGCAGGCGAAGACCACTTTTGTCAGGATAGCTTGTACTAGCTGTCCCTGAGGGAGTCCCGGATTAGGGGGTGTCCGGATAGCCGGACTATGACCTTTGGCCGGACTCCTGGACTATGAAGATACAAGATTGAAGACTTCGTCCCGTGTCCGGATGGGACTTTCCTTGGCGTGGAAGGCAAGCTTGACGATACGGATATGTAGATGTCCTACAATTGTAACCGACTCTGTGTAACCCTAACCCTCTTCGGTGCCTATATAAACCGGAGGGTTTTAGTCCGTAGGACGAACAACAATCATACCATAGGCTAGCTTCTAGGGTTTAGTCTCTCTGATCTCGTGGTAGATCTACTCTTGTACTACCCATATCATCAATATTAATCAAGCAGGATTAGGGTTTTACCTCCATCGAGAGGGCCCGAACCTGGGTAAAAACATCGTGTCCCTTGTCTCCTGTTACCATCCACCTAGACGCACAGTTCGGGGCCCCCTACCCGAGATCCGCCGGTTTTGACACCAACATTGGTGCTTTCATTGAGAGTTCCTCGTGTCGCCGCCGTCGGGAAGGATGCCTCATCCCGTCTTTAAAGGCGGCTTGTTAAAAAAGCTTTGGCTGTCGGCCAAACTCTCGGCTAGGCTGTTTTCTTATGACCGCTGTTCGGCCGCCTTGCCGACGATGACTTCTCGGGTCATCGAAAGCAATCTTCACGTTAACTTCGGAGCTCGCGAAAGCGGTCAGATCCGATGGAGCTCTCTTCCTTAAACGAGCTCTTGGATCGCATCGCCGCCCTAGGAGTCGCTACAAACTATGATCAGATTGGGCCTAAACCCGATTTGAGAGAGATTAACTCTCCCCAGGTTACCCACCACGTTGCTGTGGTAGAGGAAAAATACGGCGACCCTTCTTCTATCTTAAGGACTAGCTACGTACGGATTCCCAATCCTTCCATGCCGGATTCCCACGGAGGAGAGGACGTCACTCAAGCCCTGAACCTAAAGTCAGGCAGCGGGCTAGATTCATTGGACAACATCCAAGAATCCAAGCTTCCAAGTTTGGAAGCTCCTTGGCCCTTAAGTCTCAGATTGGGAGCGGTTCCGGATTTAATTCCACCCGCCCACCCAAACATGAGCGACCTATCTCAAATTCGGCAAGAGCCCGTAGAAACAGTACACCATTACTGGGCCAGATTCCTCCTGGTTCTGGACAGGATAAAGGACTGCCGCGAGGAGGACGCAATCTCATTCTTCTGCAATAATTACACGGACAACGGGATCCTCAACGCTATAAGTCGCCGTAAC
The DNA here is from genome assembly GCA_021605205.1 of Aegilops longissima. NCBI lineage: Eukaryota > Viridiplantae > Streptophyta > Magnoliopsida > Poales > Poaceae > Aegilops > Aegilops longissima. The sequence continues at coordinate 209,980,125 of CM038679.1, read as the reverse complement.
ATTACACGCTTTGCCAACTTGGCGTCCATAGTATGGAAGTACTGTGCGATTGAAAGCGCCTGGAAAACCGAAGCAAGATTTTGGGACAATCCGGCCTTGAATACAACCCCAGTCCGAAATAAAAGGGTGCACCATCGCCAGCACCGGGTTAAATACCAAAAGCAAAACCCTCTATAGGGCATGGAACCGTCTTGGAGGGATGGCTCAATGGACCTGTAAAATTCATAGTCTGAGGGCGCCACTCCAACTCATAGCCTCGAGCATGTTGGATACTACGGCGGTGGCCAAAAGTGGCGAAGAGCTTCTAGCTCTAGAGCACCAGCCGAGGATACCAAGATCTGATAACAGTCTTGAGACTTTCGCATCAAATAATATCTGAAGCGAACACTCCGTAGCCTTGCGAAGTCTACCAAGTAGCAACAATAAACCCATGGAATGACACGGCTATTACCTTTAATGCCGGTGGCGAACCTAAATTCGAACAGCCCGAGCACCGGCCGCATTGGTCCTCGATCCGATAGTGGACGGCTTCGCCTTACCAAGGTACTCATGGATGGTGGCGATGGATTGAACCTCATTTCTGAGGAAACCCTCCGAAAAATGGAAATAGACTGGAGCCGCATTGAGCGAAGCAGCACAACCTTTAGAGGAATAATCCCCAGTCGGGAAGCTTGCTGTACAGGAAAAATCACACTGGATCTGGTGTTCGGCACGCCGGATAATTACAGGTCCGAGGAAGTCACGTTCCAAGTGGCCCCATTCAGCAGCAGATACCATGCTCTGTTAGGTCAAGAGGCATTCACAATTTTTCAAGCTATACCCCATTATGGGTACATGAAGCTCAAAATGCCCGGGCCCAATAGAATCATCACTCTTGCTAGTGACCTGGACATAGCACTCCGCGCCGAAAATAAGACAGCCGCACTGGCCCTTGAGGCACTATCCGCAGCCCTAGTGGCCGAGGAACTCACTGCGCTGCGCTCCATGGTGAATAGGGACGATGTGATACTCGATAAGAGATCCAAGTCCACTTCCTTCAAACCAGCGGACGAAATAGTCAAATTCCAAGTCCATCCAACGGACCCTACAAAAACGGCCTCCATCCGGGCTTAATTAAATCCTGATGTAGGCGCCGCACTAAGAGAATTCCTATGCGAAAATTGGGACATTTTGCACAGCACCCTTCGAGACATGCAGGGAATCCCACGCCGCTGGCGAGCACAGCCTAAACATCCTAGAAGGGTTCAAGCCAGTCAAACAGGCTCTTCGGCATTTCTCTGAACCCAAGAGACAGGCCATGGGAGAGAGCTAGCCAAACTATTGGAGGCGGATTCATCGAGATATAAAACATCCGAATGGCTAGCAAACCTAGTGATGGTACCAAGAAGGACAAATTCTGGCGCCTATCGTCGATTTCAAGGACCTCAACAAGGCTTGCCCAAAGGATCCCTTCCCCTCCCCGCATCGATCAAATCATCGACGCTACCGCAGGACACGATTCATTGTGTTTCCTCGACGCATACTCGGCTACCACCAAATTAAGATGGCAGCGCTGACCAAGCCATAGCGGCATTCATCACTCCATACGACCCATTCGCTTCAACACAATGCCCTTCGGCTCAAAACGCCGCGCAACATACCAGCGCATGATTCAGACATGTCTGGCAAACCAGATCGGCAAAATAGTGGAGGCATACATAGACGATGTGGTCGTCAAAAGCAAGCATGTCGAAACTCTAGTAGACGACTTGAGGCTCACATTCGATATTCTCCGAACATATGACATCAAGCTCAACCCGGAAAAATGCGTTTTCGGCGTACCAGCCGGAGAGCTCTTGGGCTTCATTGTATCCGGTAGAGGAATTGAAGCAAACCCAGCCAAGATCCGAGCTCTGTCACAATTGGATATCCCAAAAGACCTCAAACAAATACAAAAATTGACTGGATGCATGGCGGCTCTAAGCCGCTTTATCTCCCGTTTGGGAGAAAAGGCATTACCCCTTTATCGCCTCCTCCGACGCACCGAACACTTCGAGTGGACGGATGCCGCCACGGCCGAACTCGAGGAAATAAAAGCCATATTGGCAACAAACCCAGTCCTGGCCGCGCCCAACATGGGCGAACCAATGCTATTATACATCGCGGCAACTCATCAAGTTGTAAGCGCGGTGCTCGTTGTCGAACGAGAAATGGACGGACACAAGTTCCCCCTTCAAAAACCAGTTTACTACGTGTCCACTGTCCTAACTCCATGCAAGTCACGGTACCCACATTATCAAAAGATAGCGTACGCGGTATTTATGGCATTCGGAAGCTGCGACACTACTTTCAAGAGTGTTCAATAACAGTAGCCTCGAAGTACCCTTAACGACATTATAAACAACGCGACGTGACGGGCGGATTGCCAAATGGGCCATTGAGCTCCTCCGTTCGACATAACCTATAAGCCACGGAGAGCTATTAAGTCGCAAGTTTTGGCCGACTTCGTCGCCGAATGGACCGGCCGAACTCCCTAAAAGTGCGGTGCATATTCAACTGGATAATGCACTTCGACGGCTCCAAAATGTTGGCTGGCACAGGAGTTGGCGTCGTTCGACGTCCCCAACCGGAGATACAGATTCAATCGTACTCGAGATAATGTATACGGACTCCAACAACGCAGCGAATCGAGACCCTTCTACATGGTCTCCGGATGGCAGTCTCCATGGGCATTCAACGCCTAGAGGTGCGAGATTCGAACCTCGCGATATCCCAAATAAATGGAGACTTTGATGCCAAGGATCCGAAAATGGTAGCCTATCGCAATGCCGTCCTAAAAATGTCAGCTCGGTTTGAGGGGCTCGAATTTCATCATATAGCCCGGGATAACAACCAGGCAGCAGATGTGTTGGCACGCATCGGCGCAAAGCGCGATGCTGTCCCCCCCAACATCATCCTAGAGAGGCTGTTCAAGCCATCCGTATTATGGGAGGGAGAGTCCGAAAATAACAACCCGGACCCAACCGCACTGCTCCACACCGAACATTCTAACACAATTGGTGGTTCTACCAACGAAATAACACCCTCAGCCCACGTAATAATGGCAGTCATTGCCCCGTAGACAGAACCATTCCTAGCCTACCTAACCAGGCAGGAACTTCCGAGGACCAAAAGCGAGGCCCGCTGCATAGTGCGGCGATCTAAAGCCTATAAAGTCCATGAGGGAGAGCTTTATAAGAAAAGCACAACCGGAGTCCTTCAAATGTGTATCTCCGAAGAGGAAGGGCGGAATCTTCTGGCTGAAATTCATGCCGGACTCGGCGGGCACCACGCCACAGCCCGGTCCCTTGTAGGCAAGGCCTTCCGTATAGGATTTTATTGGCCGACGGCCCGGGCAGATGCTCAGGACTTAGTCCAACGATGTGTCGGATGCCAGCTCTTTGCTAATCAAAGCCACATGCCACCCACCGCCCTCAAAACTATACCCATCACCTGGCCCTTCGCGGTCTGAGGGCTTGACATGGTCGGACCCCTTAAAGGGGGAACCCACAAGCAAAAATACCTACTAGTCATGGTGGATAAATTCACCAAATGGATAGAGGCCAAGCCTGTCAAGACGGCCGAATCCGGAACGGTGATAGACTTCATATCAGGGGTTGTACACCGTTATGGTGTCCCCCACAGCATCATCACTGATAACGGCACGAACTTTACGACCGACGAGGTCAAACTCTGGTGCAAAAACATGGGCATTAAGCTCGACTACGCTTCAGTCTATCACCCTCAAACTAATGGTCAAGTCGAGCGAGCAAATGGTCTAATTATGAGTGGCATCAAACCCAGATTAGTGCGGTCCCTCAAGGAATCTAACACGCACTGGGTAGAGGAGCTCGACTCCGTACTCTGGGGGCTGCGGACCACTCTGAATCGCACGACCGGATTCACACCATTCTTTATGGTATACGGCGCAGAGGCAGTTCTGCCCTGCGACATAATTCATGACTCACCTCCCGTGCGCATGTACGAAGAAAGAGAAGCTGAGCTTGATCGGCAGGACAGTTTGGACGCCTTGGAGGAGGAGCGTGACGTAGCAAAAGCCTGTTCCGCATTCTATCAACAGCAGGCTCGAAGATATCAAAGCAGAGAAGTACGGGCCAAAACTTACAATGTTGGCGAGCTAGTTCTACGCCTGCCGGACAAGAAAAAGGACAAACTCAAGCCCAAATGGGAAGGTCCCTTTATCATCGACCAGGTCCTGACCGGTGGAGCGTACCGTCTGCGAGATGCATCGGATAACCGACTCGAGCCGAACCCATGGAATGCAGCCCGTCTCCGAAGATTCTGCGCCTAGCGCCGGATTCTGAGTTTGTTTCCTTCTTCTCTCCATATTTTACATTTTAGTTGTCTTCTATTTTTCTCCTTCTCCCTCCTTTTTCTTTCCAGCCTTTAAAGGCTCGTTAGCGCATTGTTCGCACAGACTTGACGCGTTATCCGCGCTCATTGTACCTGGGGGCTTCTTTCACAGAAGCTTAATTATAAGGGCTTCATGCCCAATACATGTGTCACACTTCCGCATGTACCTTTTATTCACCATTATATGCATCGATATGACTTAAGTTTTGGCCAAGCTGGGTTGCTGGCTCTGTGCTTACCCCTCGTTCCCTATTGTTCGGCTAGGTGGTAAAGGAGCACCTCTGTGATTATTACTGCCGGGTCAGCCGGATGTGTACCTCGGTGGGTGAAGCGAAAGCTAGCGTTCTTAAGAGAATATTCGGTCGGTGAACTAAAAGAAGATTTCTTACCTATTTATTTATCTGCCCCGGATGTTTTACTTTTTTGCAGTCCGGACATGCACTTTAGGGCATGCCTCCCGAGAAAGGAACCCCTAACGGAACTATTCTCCTTGGAAGATGTTTCTTACTAACCATGTAATATAACATAACTAGTTGGGCACTTATCCGATAAAGCTTTAATGACCCTACGCTTTGGTCTCCACGCATGCCCCGGTTTTTATATAACCGCGAGGTATTCGGACACCTCGGACTATTGGGTCCCGAGGTTGAAGCGAAAAGGTCCGCTATGACAAACGATCTACAATCCGGCTAGAAGGCATTTTACATGTCACCTTAAATTACATAGTCAACTTGATTGTATTCCTCTTCAATGCCATCTAACATGCTGTCTAGTTCTGATCCTGCTGGGAATACTTTGCGGCCAATTCTACTGGCCGTACACTAAGCTCACAGGATCTCCTTCCCATTAGGCCCCACAGGTCCGACCTCGGCCATGTGGTTTGGGTCAGCAACCGTACCGCGTCTTCACCATGGCCCAGCCTCCCTAAGCGCCTTGACGGCAGGCCGATATCTTTCATAATCGGGCGCCGCGCGCTCCTGGAGCCTCTCTGCAAGCTCCCCAAGGCCTTGGGCAGGGAGGCAGATGGCCACAAGGCACAGGCGACACTTTCATCACTGCCGAACTTGTTCGTGCAGTTATAAAGCTCGAGAAGAAGGTCACCCGTAGAACCGGGCATTTCCTCTGGAGGAAGGCATGTGAGCATACCTACAGACATAACTCTGTTAGTCGACTTCCTCGCCGAACTCTTTTTTCAAAGTTCGTTTAAGCACTTACTAAAAATGCCGCGTCGAAGCCGCCGATTCTCCTTAACGGAGTCAGACAGCTGGGCACGAACATCTTTTAGTTCCTCACCCAGCTAGGTGTTGGCATCTTGGAGATTATTTTTCTCATGCCTCACCCTCGTAAGCACGTTCTCGCCGACCTTTAACCAGCGCAAGAGTTGTTGCTTGTTCGGATCTACCCCGGTGCCATCTGCAATGTTATTATCAGATCTATATACAGGCCGCACTTCACAACATACTTATCTTTTAAAAGCGTATGTTACCAGAGGGGGGTCTCTTTGGCTTCCCCTGTCGCGGCTTGTGCGGCCTCAAGTTGGGCTTTGCACTCTTCAAGCTCCTGGGACAGTTGGGTATTCTTTTCTGTAAGATCCTGCACAACAAATGATCCTTAAATCAGTTATTCTAACTATTTCAAGTCTCGGGGGCTACTGGCATATATAACTGTTAAATTTCCTCACTCGTATGTATTTTACATACTGCTCCGTGGCTCTGGCTAGACCTTCTTGAGTGGCACGAAGGTGCGCATCTCCCGAATTGAAGGCGTTCAACGCCTCTTGGGAGAAACATGTGTCACGAAGAATTGTCCGGCTGCGCCTGTGATTCATGGCACTCTCCACCTTGGAGTTGGTGGCGGACAATCTGTCGGCATCCTCTGTCGGAGGAGCATCCGATGCACGCCTCGTGTTCGCCTCCCTCTTACAGGCCCGGCTTTGAAGCCTGGTCTGGCGGAGGCTCGATTGGCAACCTCTCCGGATATAGTCCGCGGCGCTTTTTCCTGAAGAGAGCACGAAGCGTTAGTATGCCTTCGAAATAAAACTGGGAATAAGGTGACACGCCATATCGTTGCGCGGCGCTTCAATCCGGACTGCACTTCTTTTTAGCTTTCTTTGGGCCGTGCTGCCCCTTGTTGGGTAGCCGCATGAGCTCGCCTTCCGCCTCAAGGGCTCCCCTCGCAAAACACCATTGGTGTACGGTGATAAAAATAAGCAAGGATGAATCATTCTCAACGTATTGGGGCTTCGGTCTCAGTTACCTGCGAGGCTGGAAGTATTCCGGGGTAATCGGCCATAATGGCAACCAGGGCATTATCAATGCTCAGCTGGTGAAATACCCCATCGATCAACTCCACCGATATGTCCGGATCCTCTTGGGAGGCCGGATCGAGGAACCGCTCCGGATCTTGGGTTGTGGAGGCAGGCTGTTTATATCCTACTGCCCGGCGCAGTTCTCGTCGAAATCACAAAATAAGATACTTGACTATGGGAATATGGATCGGATGGGCAAAAAGAAATGTCCGCTTACCCAGCTTGGAGGATTGTTCATAGAAAACCCGTCCTGTGGATTGACGCGAAGAAATTCCTCCTCTTCTCCCTTGTACAATGCGGACAAGGTCTTCATCAGATCGGCGACCGATCCCGGCACCTTACGGCCATGGCGGGTGACATCATCCTCCCCGTTGAAATCCCACATGGGGTGGCCTCTATACTGGAGCGGCTACACCCCCCGCATAATGCATGTGGCCATGACTCCGATCATGGTCAGTCCGGAATGAGCCAACAACCTTATTCGGCTCATCAGGTAAAGGACGTCCCTGTCATTTTCCCTCTGAGGGCTCCATGGACGCCAGCTTAGGCGTTTATTCAAAGGAGCATTACTGAACTCCGGGAGGCCGATCTGAACAGGGTGCGGCAGGGGGACATCTTCTATATAAAACCATTCCGAAGGCCAGTCTTCGGACGCCTTCTTCGGGGTTCCGGATAGATATCTGGTCCCGGCGATGCGCCATAGTTCGGCTCCGCCCACTTGAAATATCGACCCCTCCTGAGAATGGGGTACGAGGCAGAACAACCTTTTCCACAGCGCGAAATGAGCCTCAATGCCCAAAAGCAGCTCGCAAAGGGCCACGAAGCCCGCAATATGCAGAATGGAGGCAGGCGTAAGGTTGTGCAACTGGAGGCCATAGAACTCCAGGAGCCCCCGGAGAAACGGATGAATTGGAAATCCGAGCCCTCTTATCAAATAAGGGACAAGGCATACTCGCTCTCCTTGGGAGGGACTGGGGGCGCTCTCCGCTTGTTTTCCGCCCTTATAGGTGGCGAGTCCGGCTCGAACCAGAACCATGAAGGCCGGGGGAAGAAACCCCTTGGTTTGGAGCGTCACTAGCTCGCTGTGCGGGACGGAGCATCTCTCCCAATCTCCAGGCTGAGGACTGGGAGGGCGAAAGGAGGAGCTGCGTCGACTGTCCATGATGGAATGGGTTTGCGTCAGATGCGCTCCGATGAAAGCTCGCGAAGGGAAGATGGTGTTATTCGGATCTAGATCCTCGTCTCTTATATAGGCAGCTCATTTGCGCAGCTAGGGGGGTAAATGTAAAAATACCCTGGCTTTTCGCATTCATTCAACACGTGGAAGATGGCCATTATTGGGCGTAGAAGCCAAGGAGCGCGATATTTACGAGAAGCCGGACACTATTCAAACAGGTACACAGGATTTGGAGAAGAACCAGCCTTGCAATGCCGAAGACAATCTACGCGCTGGACTCGTTGTCATCGAAGCCTGGTTCGGGGGCTACTAAGGGAGTCTCGGATTAGGGGGTGTCCGGATAGCCGGACTATGACCTTTGGCCAGGCTCCTGGACTATGAAGATACAAGGTTGAAGACTTCGTCCCGTGTCCGGATGGGACTTTCCTTGGCATGGAAGGCAAGCTTGGCGATACGGATATGTAGATCTCCTACCATTGTAACCGACTACTGTAACCCTAACCCTCTTCGGTGCCTATATAAACCGGAGGGTTTTAGTCCGTAGGACGAACAACAATCATACCATAGGCTAGCTTCTAGGGTTTAGCCTCTCTGATCTCGTGGTAGATCTACTCTTGTACTACCCATATCATCAATATTAATCAAGCAGGAGTAGGGTTTTACCTCCATCGAGAGGGCCCGAACCTGGGTAAAAACATCGTGTCCCTTGTCTCCTGTTACCATCCACCTAGACGCGCAGTTTGGGACCCCCTACCCGAGATCCGCCGGTTTTGACACCGACAGCCCCCCTTAAAATTCGCCCGCCGTTGTTGGCTCCCTTCCCGCTCGATATTTGGGAAGAGGACCAGGGCCTATATAAGTAGAGCTAGCCGCCATAGTAGAGGCATCTCATCTTAGCTTGATCCAACCCGATCGAGAGCCTAGCCACAAGAACACCTCAACCTTAGGAGGCTATTCTTCCCTTGTACTGTTCATCATCAGCCCAAGAGGCAATCCACCACCACCACACTGGAGTAGGGTATTACACCACAACGGTGGCCCGAACCGGTATAAACCTCGTGTCTCTCTGTGGTGCGAGTTCGTCGAGTTCGTCCGCGAGATCTTAGCAAGCTAGAGCGTAGATTGGTAGGAGGGAAAGACTTCGCGCGCACCCTAGTGTTCGAACCTTAAGGGTTTGCCGGAGCCCCACATCTGACAGTCGCTGGTATGCCATGTCACGCCCACGATGCGGCTATATCTCCCACATGTCGAGGCATGACTTGAAGGAATAACCGCAAGGTGGTTTTGTCGCAAGAAGGGTCATCTTGACACAATCCCATGTAATCAACAAGAATGGGATAAAGAGTTGGCTTACAATCGCCACTTCACACAATACATTAATTAAACAAACATCATTCAAAGTACACACATAGACCGACTACGGTCAAATCCAAATGAAAAGAAGATAACCCCAAATGCTAGATCCCCGATCGTCCCAACTGGGCTCCACTACTGATCATCAGGAAACGAAACACAGTAACGACCAAAGTCCTCGTCGAACTCCCACTTGAGCTCGGTTTCGTCACCTGCACTGGTATCAACAGCACCTGCAACTGTTTTGGTAGAATCTGTGAGTCATGAGGACTCATCAATCCCAAAACGCGAGATCAAGACTATTTAAGCTTATAGGAAGGATGGGGTAATGAGGTGGAGCTGCAGCAAGCACTAAGCAAATATGGTGGCTAACATACGCAAAGAAGAGCGAGAAGAGAAGCAACGCAATGGTCGTGAAGCTAGAAGAGATCAAGAAGTGACCCTGAAACTACTTACGTTCATTCATAACCCAAACCGTGTTCACTTCCCGGACTCCGCCGAAAAGAGACCATCACGGTTATACACGCGGTTGATGTATTTTAATTAAGTCAAGTGTCAAGTTCTCTACAACCTGACATTAACAAATTCCCATCTGCCACATAACCGCGGGCACGGCTCTCGAAAGTTTATACCCTGCAGGGGTGTCCCAACTTAGCCCATCACAAGCTCTCACGGTCAAGAAGGATATTCCTTCTCCCGGGAAGACCCGATCAGTCTCGGAATCCCGGTTACAAGACATTTCGACAATGGTAAAACAAGACCAGCAAAGCCGCCCGAATGTGCCGACAAATCCCGATAGGAGCTGCACATATCTTGTTCTTAGGGCACACCGGATAAGTCAAGCTACGAGTAAAACCAGGCCTCGGGTTTCCCCGTGGTGGCCCCGCAGGCTGCTCGGTTCAGACCAACACTCAGAGGAGCACTGGCCCGGGGGGATTAAAATAAAGATGACCCTCAGGAGCGCGACTCCCAAGGGAAAAAAAGGCTTAGGTGGCAAATGTTAAAACCAAGGTTGGGCCTTGCTGGAGGGGTTTTATTCAAAGCGAACTGTCAAGGGGTTCCTATAACACCCAACCGCGTAAGGAATGCAAAATCAAGGAACATAACACCGGTATGACGGAAACTAGAGCGGCAAGAGTGGAACAAAACACCAGGCATAAGGCCGAGCCTTCCACCCTTTACCAAGTATATAGATGCATTAGTTAAATAAGATATATTGTGATATCCCAACATAAACATGTTCCAACATGGAGCAATCTTCAACTTCACCTGCAACTAACAACGCTATAAGAGGGGCTGAGCAAAAGCGGTATCATAGCCAAACAACGGTTTGCTAGGAAAGGTGGGTTAGAGGCTTGACATGGCAATATGGGAGGCATGATATAGCAAGTGGTAGGTAGCGCGGCATAGCAATAGAGCAAACAACTAGCAAGCAAAGATAGAAGTGATTTCGAGGGTATGGTCATCTTGCCTGAGATCCCGCAAGGAAGAAGAACGAGTCCATGAAGAAGACAAACGGACAAAGTCGAACGAATCCTCACAAACGCGACGTTATCGGAACTAACCCGAAGAAGCAACACCGGAAAGAAGCAAACAACATGGTAAAAAACCATCACATAAACGTGACATGATGCACAATAAAGTATGATGCATGTCCGGTTTAAAGAGGCATGGCATGGCAAAATGCAACAAACAACACTACAAGTTAAGTGGAGCTCAATATGTAACGAGTTGCATATCGAAGAAACACCACATTCATTTATTTAGTTCTCTCTCGTTTATGTACCCAACAATATTAAATGTTATTAAACATGGCAAGAGGTGAAACATAATAAAACTACCTATCTAGGCAAGTTTAAATGAGGCCGGAACAACAAATAACAATTCCGGAAAATCCTCATATGCATATTTCGAATTTGCTACTGTTCTACCCTAAACCATATTTTAGAGTTGTTAAACATGCAAGATGAGGGCACCAAGTTATTCCATGCATTTTTCCACCCCATCTACATATAAAGTTTATTTAAAATGGAGCTACGGTTATTTAGTTATGAATTAAAGCATTTTAACATGGCATTTAAGCAAATTAATGCAAACATCAAGTTAAGCATTTTAAACATGGATGAAAGAAACATATTATGAAACTAGATGAAAATTTGAGCATTTTACATATATAAATTATTTACATATGATGCATGGTTAATTAGTTATTAGATGCATGAACACTAGGGGTTTTTCTGTAAAACTGCACTCTCTGGATAAATGAACAAATTCACAGACGCTGAAAAAAACATCAGCGGGCCCAATCTGAACATAGCTGGGGGCTGCTCACCATGGGCCAAGCCCAGTCGGTGGAGAGGTAGGCCAGAAGGGGGGGGGGGGGGCGCTGGGCCTTGCCAGCAGCAGGCCGATTGAAGCACTGCGCATGCGGTTGACCTGGTCAACGTGCGGGCAACGCGCTGGCGTGGCTCGAGGCAGGGGCGGTTCGAAGCAAAGCAGGCAGCAGCGGTTCGAGTAGAAAAACAGGGGAGCGGCCGCAGCAGGACTTGGCGCGCGGGTGACGCTGGAAGCGGAGAAACGTCGCAATGACGAGGGCGGTGCGCCGGCGTGAGGTAGCGGAAGCAGCCGAGAATCCTGGCGGCAGGGGAGGCACGGATCCGGGTGGTGGAGGTAGCAGGCCGGCGGCGACGACTGCTGTTACAGAGAACTAGAGAGAGAGATCGGGAGTGAGTAGCGGCAGGAGGAGGAAAAAGAAAGAAGGGAGGCGGGGCATGGCAAGGACCTGGCAGCGGTGGACCTTGCGGGCATGCAGAGGAAGGTCGAAGACGGCGGGCAGCGCCGGATCTGGTGCACGGGTGCAGCTGACGAAGCTCCAGGAGGAGAAGGTTCCATGGGGCGGCGGCGTCCTTGTGCGTCCCTGAGAGGGAAAGAGAGCGAGAGCGATTGAGAGAGGGGGAAACAGAGGAGGACCGGAGGACGGAGAGAAAGGGTCAGCGACCTGCGGGGAGGTCCGACCGCGGAGATGTGCCAGCGTCAAGGTGCAGCGACGACATCGAGATCTGGCGAGGACGCGGCTTGGACGAGGCAGCGGCAAGCTCCGGCTGTCCATGGAGGTTCTCTGTCCGAAACAAAACGAGACAGAGATGTGAGAGGGAGATGAGAGGAGCGGGAAAGGAAGGAAGGGGTGACGCTGGGCTCATCTGCTGGTGATGCTCGACGACGGAGGGAGCTCCGGCTTGAGGAGGCCAGGGGCACAGGCACGGGCCTGCGGGAGGACGCGGGAGAAGGCCGCGGTCTCGTCGTGAAGCAGAGGAGGCCGCAGAAGCTTGCTGCTGGCGGCGCACGTCGGCGGGGTGCTCGGGGAAGCAGGAGGCATCGACCACGGGGTGGAGGTCCCGCGTGTGCTGGCGCGGTGAGGTGCTCGGGCAGGGGAAAGCAAATCCATGGGGATCGTGAGGGGCTCGGCTCTCCTCGGGCATGGAATGGATCGAGGGGAAGGTGGAAGCTGGTTGGTTGGATCTGGCAGGGGAAATCCCGAGGATGATTTGGAAGGCGGCGGCGGGCAACGGGACACATCTCCTAGATTTTAGGGTTTGTGCAAAGTAGGCTAGTGGTTGATCTATATATATAGCAAATAGGCTAAGTTTAGGGGTAATTGGTCCGTCCGATCATAATCGGGAGGTCGCGAATAAATAGGCCAGGGAGTCCAAATAAGAAAACGGAGATGTTTTATAGATGTTAGGGGATGATCCGGACCCATCGGTGATGACTGAGCGGGTCAGGTTCGGAGAAGTTTTGGACGAGCAAGCGAGGGGTTTGAGCACTGAGCAAAGAGATTAAGCGGCCAGACAAGAGGGACTCAAAAAACCCGCTTGGTCTCAGAACGGTCAACAAAAGCAAGGGGGGACGCGGCAACTATCGGCGGATGCAAGTTTTAAAACATGACGGCAACGGAGTGCCGATGCAAATGTGGATGATGCGATGATGAATGCAATAAACAAATTAAAACACACGACGATCACACAAAACATGGAACGCGTCTGGACCGTCGGTCTCGGGGCGTCACATGCCAGGTCGCAATGCTGTGGTCAAGGCCAGGAGGTGAGAGGCCCGAGGTCCAGTAAGAGCTCCTGAGGCGCGATGCTCAAGAGGTCCCCTTTAGTGCTCAAGCAACTACCGAGAGGCAGGAAAGGGTGGCGACGTTGCCGTAAAAAGGCTACCATAGGTGGGGATCCTATGCGGTAGTGCTGGGTCAATCCAGGCGCGAAACTTATCTTGGCGGTCTAGAGCAGGTTCCTTGTGTTGCACCAGACTTGAGTGTCGGCTATTGTATGGTAGCTAGGTTAGGCCCATGCGAGCCTTCCTCTCTCCTCCACGCTCTTCTGTGTGCTCTACGTCCTTAGGTCCTGGCCCTCGAGCAAGCTTAGCCACCGCTGGTATGCCAGGTCACGATGCCATGGTCAAGGCCAGGGGGTGGGGGCTGGAGAGCCAGTAGGAGCTCCTGAGGCGCGATGCTCAGGAGCCCCCATTTTAACGCGCAAGCGAATCGCATGGGAGAAGAAGGAGCCCGTGGTACCGCCCGCTGTCGTCCTCGGGAGGTTCTTGCAGGTTAGCGCGAGGAGGGACTCGGATTGCCAGTCTGCCGCAGGTCGCTCTTCAAGAAGATGAAGGCACTGAGGGCCTGACGTGTGCGGGGCGTGCCGTGAGCCAGAGCTCAACCGCTCAGATTTGTCAATGTTGCAAGGACGGACCCGAGCACAAGCGCTGTGCCAGCGTGTGCAGCTCCCGTGGTGGGTGAAAATCAGGCGGTGATAACCATAGACAGATTATGCATGTAAAGCAAACTAGCTCAGGTAAATGCAAGAACGATACATGCCACTGGGCCGGACCAGAGCGGCTTGTGGATGATGCAGCCCGAGGGGTGCCCCCAGCAGAGCAATGCTAAAGACGTAAAAGGATACATGCCACAGGGACAGGCCCATGCGGCCTGGGAATGTTGCAGCCCGAGGGGCGCTCCCAGCTAAAAAACTTGGAAAATGTCACCTAGTTCCGTTGTAGAAGGGGTGTTGGGGCAGCTGAAGATGCGTAGCGAAGGGGATGCTCCTCATGAGCCACCGGGGCCCTGAGCCTCGGGAGGCTCTGGGGGTCCGGGCGGTTCCTTGAGGACCGTCTCCATCTCCACCAGGACTGCGTGATGCCTGGCCTCCTGAGCCGCCAGGACGCTCCGCAGGTTGCGCTGGAAGGCGGCTGCCATGCTCGGCAGGCCGAATGGCATGCGAACATAGCTGTGAGGTGGGCCCTCGCAGCATCCCACGCGCGAAGGCCAGAAGAGCTCATCAGATGCGGCCCTGTTGAGCCCTGGGATGTCGACACAGATGCGCAGCCCGCCATCCTTGCGTGGATGAGGAGCTGCGCCAGGTGGGCAGCGGTCGCCGCGCATGGCTCTTGCATCCTGCAGCTCCTGAGTGGCCTAGTTGATGAACTCCTGAGCCCCAGGCGCTCCTCGCCTGGTGTCCTTATGAGGAAAACGTGTCGCGAAGCACGCCTCCAAGTGGTGCCCAAGTGCCTCCCTCGTGATGTGGGCTAGGTCTGAGGCCCTCCAGAAGAGGGCCCCCGAGCCTTGCCCGAGGAGGGCGCCGGGCGCGCCTTCCTATGCGAGGGAGGGAGGCGCGCCAGGTACGGGTGTCGATCCTGATGTTGCAGTGCCTGAGGCGCCGTCCCCCTGAGGCCCTATGTGGAGTAGCTGCTTCTTCTTCTTGGGGACGGCCTCAGGAGGGTACTGCACTGCATTGTTGTCGGGGTCTTCGATTGATGCAGCTTGGAAGACGCGCTCGAGGGAACACACCGCATCTCTTTCTTCGCAGGGGACGGTGATGATCCCGCTGCTTCCTGGCATCTTGAGGACGTTGTAGCCATGGTGTGTCACCGCCATGAACTTGGCTAAGGACAGATACCCGAGGATGGCATTGTACGGCAGATGGATGTGGGCAACGTCAAATTCGATGTGCTCGATGCGGTAGTTGTCGCGCTGTCCGAAGGTGACAGGGAGGCGGACCTGCCCTATCGGCGTGGTGGAGCCGTCGGTCACTCCTGAGAAAGGCTTGGTAGGCTGAAGCTGATCATATGGCACTTGGAGGCTGTCGAACGTCTCGACGGACAGGACGTTAAGCCCTACACCGCCGTCGATGAGGGTCTTGATGACTCGTACGTTGCTGATGACGGGCGAGCAGAGTATTGGGAGGGCGCGAGTGGTGGCCGCGCACTTGAGGTGGTCTGCTGAGCTGAAAGTGATGGCGCATTTGGACCACTGGAGCGAGTGCGTGGCCTCGAGCCTGGGAAGGGCTGCGTTCACCTCGCGAGCAAACTGCTTGAAGATGCATTGAGAAGCTGGGGCCTGAGCTCTGCCCAAGATGCAGGCGATAGCACGTGGTTCCTGGAAGCCCCCAGCCCCCTCATCCTGATGGTGGTCGTCATTCCTTCTTGGCGGTGGTGGCAGCGGAGGAAGGCCAGCTTTGCCCTGAGGGCGGTCCTCGTGAGGCTGGTCCCTCCATGCGCCTTACGAGGCTGGTCCTGCCAGCGGTCCTCGCGAGGCCTGTCGCGCCACTCTTGACGAGGGTCGCGATCGTCCCAGCGTCCTCCACCACGTCCTCCTCCTCGGCTGTAGCCCCGGTCGTTGCGCTCGGGGCGTCGACTGAGGCGTCCATCTCGAATGGCCCTGAGCTCTTGACAGTGTGTTGTGGTTGTGTACGTTGTGGAAGGCGTAGAACGGTCGGCTGCTCTTCGATGACTCGGGATGGTCTCGGCCGCGCTTCGTGTCTGGCTCCGCTGCGAGCACGACTACTCCCTTGCACTTCACGTCCTTGGCCTTGGCTTTCTTCTCTTCCAGGTTGGCAGCCGGGAGCTCGAGGAGGGAAAGGCGCCCCTCCTCAGCTCTTGCGCACTTGGTCGCCAGGTTGAATAGCTCCAAGGCCGTGCATAGCTCCTCGTGGATGGCGAGCTCCTCCTTCATCTTGACGTCGCGGATGCCATCAGAAAACATGGAGATGATGGCCTCGTCCATCACCTTGGGGATCTTGAGACGAACGTTGTTGAAGCGCTGGATGTACTTCTGTAGGGTCTCTCCTGGCTACTGCTTTATGCGACGCAGGTCACCCGTGGCTAGAGGGCGGTCGCGAGTGCCCTGGAAGTTGGCGACGAAGCGGTCGCGCATCTCGTTCCAGGAGGAGATCGAGCCCGGAGGCAGGTTCAGCAGCCACGAGCGAGCGCCATCCTTGAGAGCCATGGGGAAGCAGTTCGCCATGACTTTTTCGTCGCCGTTGGCCGCCTCGATGCTCAGCTCGTAGAGCTGCAAGAACTCCGCGGGGTCGGATGCTCAGCTCGTAGCGAGGAGGTAGGTCTGGCTTGAACTTGCCCGGCCAGGCGACGCTACGCAGCTCAGGAGTGAAGGAGCGACAGCCTGCAGTGGCCACCGGGACCCTTTGCTGATGCGGAGCCTGCCCTTGATGCCGGCACACTGCCGCCGCAGGCGGCCCACTGTCTTGTCGCAGTGGTGCTGGGATTGCAGGCGCATTATCCTGCGGCTAGGGAACTTCTTGGCAGCTTCCTTCTTCTCGCGCGGGCGCCCGGCGCGGTGGGTCACGCCGGGGGCCGCACGCCTTGGCGCCAGAACACCGTCTTGGTGCAGAGGTGGTGGAGGCGCTCCTGAGCCACGTCGCCTGCAGCTGGCGGAGGGCGAGGCAGTGAGAGGGATGGTGCAGGGGAGCCCCCTGCAGCGCTGACAAGCTTGGCGATGAGGTCGAGCCAGTCCTCGTAGAGGTCGTCGACTGGACAGTAGCGCAGGAGCTCGCGCAGCGCGGCCTGCGCGGCCGTGGGAGCACGACGAGCGTGAGACGACGAGCCGGCTGGGGTTAGCGATGGAGTGGCGATGCGGCCGTCCCGCCGCACCGAGGGGTGCAGCGAGGACGCTTGCTGCTCGTTTCCCGCTGGGCCGGTGGCGGCGTTGGCGGCGGGCGATGGAGAACGGCGGGGAGGCCCGCCGACAGGAGCGGTCTGAGCGACGCGGGCGGCGAGGGTGGCCCGACGCTCAGCGCAGGCTCGGCGAGCATCCGCCATGGATGCGATGAAGCGACGGGATGCGGATCAACGGAAGGAAAGCTTCGGCACACCCCCTACCTGGCACTCCAAATGTCGGATTTCGGGTTCCGGCAAAACCCTTGAGGTTTGAACACTAGGGTGCGCACGAAGATCTCTCCCTACCTAATCACGCCCTCACTCTCACTGCGATCTCAAAACCTAGCTCGACGAACCCACAGAAAAAGAGACACTAGGGTTTATACTGGTTTGGGCCACTGATGTGGTGTAATACCCTACTCCGGTGTGGTGTGGTGGATTGCCTCTTGGGCTGAGGATGAACAGTTACAAGGGAAGAACAACCTCCTGAGGAGAGGTGCTCTTGTGCTTGCTGAACTTGTGTGGTTGAGGGTGATCTGAGTGATTCGTGATCAGTTGCCTCCTACTGTGGTGGCTAGTCCTATTTATAGAGGCCCTAGTCCTCTCCCCAAATATTGAGCGGAAAGGGATCCAATAACGGCCAAATTCGAAGGGAGACAACTAGTACAAGTTATCCTGACTAAAGGTGGTCTTCGCCTGCCAAAGGCTCTGGCGGTGATGCCGTCTTGGGCTCCACGGTGACCTCCGTCCCGCCGTCCTGCTGGTCTTGGTCTCGTTGCACCGATATGGAAACCATTGCCTGATGCCTCGGGACTCCTCGCCTGCGCTTGCCTCTTTAGCACCAAAGAGGAAGCGAGGACACTGTGCGCGCTAGCGCCCGCCTGGCTCCAGTCATCATGGCTTGCATCACTGAAACCTCGCGAGGTGTCCCTTGCCTTGATCTCTCTGCCCCTCGCGAGCCAGCTTGGTGAGGCTGCCCCGGAGGAGGTCTTGTGTCATCCACCTCGTGAGGCTTGGCCCCTCGCGAAGGTCTTGAGTGTTTGCTAGTGAAGATGGGCCGTACAGGGCCGCTGATGGAGCCACGCTGTGGGCCGCAGGCAGGCAAGTCTGGGGACCTCCGTTCCCAGGACGCTGACAGCAACAGCTTCAAGCTGATCAAGACCTGCTCAACGATAGATGGACTAATGTCCTAGCAGTCGAGGAATATGGCCTCGAGCGCCCAACCAAAAGTTACCCGAAGCACAAATTGCTACCTCAATTCGATGACGAGGTGCTGGAGCCCGTACCATCAGTGTGTAATGTGGCTGACCGACCACCACGTGGCCGGGACAAAGCAACAACTCAAGCCGAACACCAGCCCGTACTACCTCGCCATAAAGGCAGAGATAAAACAGCTCGGGGATATACATATGACCTACGGCAGGACCTGGACAGTAGAGCAGGACCGACCAGATCGATCTATGGAACGCGGGGGCATGCCCCAACATGCGACGATGGCTATCTAGCCAGACGTGACAAGCATAATCATGCCCGAGCCAAAAACCGCAGACGGACTCCATCCGAGCTATGTCATGGCGTGGCCCGATATAGAGGCGGCACAACCCCTTTGCTTCAGTGATGAAGTAATGGATCACAAATTCCTAGAAGGGTTTAACCCGTGATCATTGAATCATATGATGGGACAACAGACCCCGCGGTATGGATTGAAGATTTTCTTCTCCATATTCATATGGCCCACGGTGACAATCTTCATGCCATCAAATACCTCCCACTAAAGCTCAAGGGACCAGCACGGCACTGCTTGAATAACCTACCTGAAAACTCCATTGGCAGCTGGGAGGACCTAGAAGACGCCTTCCGCGATAACTTCCAAGGTACATACGTCCGACCCGCGGATGCCGATGACCTAAGTCACATAGTCCAACAGCCCGGAGAGTCAGCCAGGAAGCTCTGGACTAGGTTCTTAATTAAAAAGAACCAAACTGTCGATAGTTCGGATGCCGAAGCCCTCACGGCCTTTAAACATAGCATCCGAGATGAGTGGCTCGCCCGCCACCTCAGTCAAGAAAAACCAAAACCCATGGCAGCCCTTACCGCTCTAATGACCTGCTTTTGCACGGGAGAGGACAACTAGCTCGCTCGTAGAAGCAGCAGCACCAGTGATCCGAACACTTCCGAAGTTCGAGACGGCAACGGAAAGCCACGACACAATAAAGAAAAGCGTCGAAATAACAATGAAGGAACACAAGACATGGCGGTGAACGCCGGATTCAGCAAATCCAAACCCGGTCAACAGAAAAAGCCATGTGAAGCAAACAAAGACGGACCATCCAATTTAGACACGATACTGGATCGACCCTGCCAGATTCATGGCACCCCCGATAAACCGGCCAATAATACCAACAAAAGCTGTTGGGTCTTTAAACAAGCCGGCAAGCTTGATGCCAAACACAAGGGGAAGGGGCCTCCCAGTGACAGCGACGACGAAGAGACTCGCCAACTGAACACCGGGGGTCAGAAGCAATTTCCCCCTGAAGTAAAAACAATAAACATGGTATACATGAAGCACATCCCTACAGGGGAGCGCAAGCGCACACTACAGGATGCCTACGCCATAGAGTTGGTCGCCCCAAAATTTAGCCAATGCGCGGCCCGCCCGATCACTTTTGATCGTAGGGACCACCCAGCCAGTATCCGTCATGAAGGATCGGCAGCTCTGGTCGTCGACGCAATTATCGATGGGTTCCATCTCACAAAAGTCCTTATGGACGGCGGCAGTAGCCTCAATCTACTCTACCGAGACACTGTCCGCAAGATGGTCATTCATCCCTCAAGAATCAAGCCCACCACAACTACCTTCAAGGGAGCAGTACCCGGCATAGAAGCTCACTGCACGGGCTCAATTACATTGGAAGTCATTTTCGGCTCACCGAAAAACTTTCGAAGCGAAGGCTTGACCTTCGATATCATCCCGTTCCGCAATAGCTACCATGCACTGCTCAGGCGTACCGCTTTTGCTCGTTTTAATGCGGTCCCACACTACGCCTATCTAAAGCTTAAGATGCCCGGTCCACGTGGCGTCATCATGGTAAACGGCAATACGGGACGCTCCCTCCGTATAGAGGAGCATGCTACGGCAGCCGAAGCACAGAGCGGCCTCATCAAGCCGCGTATCTCATCGGCCATCAAGCTGTCGGTCTCTATTAAACAAGACCGATCAATCTCAGAGCTGGATTAGTAGTTCGGCCTCTGTCGTTCGCCTCATACAGCCACGAATTTTGTACCGCGCATACATAATTATGCACTTAAAATACCCTGGTCATCGGCGGAGGCACAATACGGACAGGCCTACAATACAGTCCGCACTTGCATCGCCTTTTCCCCTTTTTCTAACTATTTTTTATCTTTTACCACATGTGACTCAAAACCTGGTCATCTTACGGACTCTTTCTGAGTTCGGCTTCGTATAGATAACCAAAGGCTATTCCTACCAAGGAGTCCTTTCGCCGAGGCAAGGCAACACAGACGTGCGACAGGAGGTCCAAATGATTTTTTGTAGACCGCACTCTTTATTTCAAACCTGTAAAGTGCCTTTTTCCTCAGCCTCTGACCCCCGGCATGTTAAATAGCCCGGGTAGTGGTGTTATAATCTGCAAGATCGCGTTTGACGTGTCAATCAGATTCCACTGAACATAGTTTGTATTCAGTATTTGCTTTTCCTAAAAACTGAATTTTGCTTCTTCGACTGTTTCACGCACGCACCTCCGCACAAATTGCCAGGGGCTCGATATGGCAACATATGAGTTGCCGGCAAGTCCGAACAGCTTTATAGCACACTTCGGCGTCACGAGTTTGGCCTTATATGCATCAGCTCCGAATCTTGTCTTTGGTCAATGGTTGGGATGCCCGGCTCCTGTGCTTACTACCTTACGTTCTTTGGGGACCCCAACGCATAAGTCGAGATCACCAAATGCACGTATACAGTGATCCCAGAGATCAATGCTCACTGAACACACATAAGCTGAATAACAAGAGTCTTACATCCATACATACCGTCTTATCTAAATTATGACCATTATGGTCAAGTCTTACATTGATAAAGCCTTAAGGGCTGAACATCAAATGAAACACAAGCAGCGGAAATCTTCGTCGATAAGTAGAACCCATGCCATCTGCCTTAACCCTACATGCATTCTGACTGGGAAACGTCCTAGTTCGCATGTTCGTCTCCAAAGAACTCTTCTTCGAGCTCCTGCTCTTCCATGCCTGGCCAATTAAATAACCAGTGGCAAGCCAATGAGTACTTTGAATGTACTCGCAAGCAACCCATGTTTTGGTTCAAGATGTGACAATGCATGATATAGATAAATTTTTGCAGAAAGCTAGTTTTGAGTGTAATGACATGTTCAACAACTTGTAAGACATGCATCAGGAGAATTCAAGTAACCATGAGGATAGGTTACAGATATCAACATAAATAGAGTGGACATCAACCCAACTCAATCATGTCAAGTCCCTTGACTTGACCCAAGTAGTTCTCCCCAAATATCCAAACACACACACACTTGTTTGTGAAGCTCTGGACGTAGTTTAAGCAGCACCGCCCAACTGTCCTTGACCGTGGACACGGCTATTCGAATATTTTTACACTCTCCAGAGGTTGCACACTTTACCCACAAGATCCGGGAACTTCCGTGTCATCCACGACCCGTGATACCTCAAGTACCCGGGGTAAGCACCCGATCACTATCTTTCCCTAGACGACACTAACAAGGAGTCCACTCATTGTTCCGTATCCTCACGATGTACATCATACGAGACACACTCGAGATCGTAACATCCGAGAGGGGACACAACGGTGTATCCGGTGCCCTGTGAAAACAGTCATGGCCGCCCTACCTGGCACGACCCTGTCCCGAGAGAGAGCACCAACTCTCCCCCGTCACTAGTAATGCGGGCTCCAAGCTAGTATCGGCCTAGGTAATCAATAATGCCCTTTCCCATACAAGGGTAGAGTGGTTGCACATGTAAGGTTGGGACAGTCGACAAATCTTAAATCTAATCCATTTTTGAATACAACACACACTTGCCTCGGTACACCACTTCGTCATCAAGTGGTTACCCATCTCATCATCTCCCTCGGGCATAAGTGGCACCCGACGGAGTTTTCGAAAAGT
This sequence comes from Aegilops longissima, assembly GCA_021605205.1. Taxonomy (NCBI): domain Eukaryota; kingdom Viridiplantae; phylum Streptophyta; class Magnoliopsida; order Poales; family Poaceae; genus Aegilops; species Aegilops longissima. Next base: position 209,957,768 of record CM038679.1, on the reverse strand, counting down.
CCTTTGAAAATGCTTTGTCTCCATCACCATGCATATTCCCGTCCCTTTTTGCGTAGCACTACTTTAGCATCCTATCTACCCCCATCGGCATAACCCTCATAAGAAGGTAGGGTCATGCACAATGCAAGTATCAACGAGGAAGTACGGTGACAAACCATCAAAGTGGGTACCACCTCATCATGATTCCGTTGCAACAGCATAAAAAGGGTTTCATAGACATGGTCAAAGGGCTGCTTGCCTTGGTCTTCAAAGTCTTCAAGTCCTTCTCCTTCTTCTTATCCAACTACTTCATCAAATACGGGATCTATTCGTCGCAAAAGAAATGACGGGAAAATAAGGCAATAGTAAAACAGAAAAACCAAAGTGCTCAGAAAAATGTCAACTTATTTTTGATAAATACTAGGGGGAAATCTAAGAAGGGGAAAATTCCTAGTTTTGGATTTGGAGTTAAGGAATAGTGGAAATGGATTTTGAAAGAAGGATTTAAATGCTCAAATTTGAATTTAAATTTGAATAGTGCAGAAAAGTTTGATGGATATTTATGAAAGTTACACCATTAAATAGGTGGGATTTTTAGAAGAATTTAGGAGTTGGAAACATTTAATTTGGATAAATATTTAAATCTGTGGAATTTTTGGAAACTTCACACAAAAAGAAAAAGAAAAGTGGCACTGTGCCGTCGGGCCAGAAAGGCCACAGTGGAGCAGGCCCAGAGGGAATTCAGCCCGCGCGAGGCCGCCACGTCGAAGGAGTATTTGGGAAATCGTCTCAAATGACCGACGCAATAACCAAAGGCGCTACAAGACGCAGTGTTTTAAACCTGACATGTGGGACCCACACGTCAGGACGTGAGGCTGACGGACGGGCCCCACGGCCGTCGTCATCAACCTTGGGTCAGAGAGAGCGGCGAGCTCACCGGCGCCGCTGTGGTCGACGGCGAGGCGATCTGAGGGCACCGATGTGCTCAGAACGGAGTCGCCGTTCGGGTGGAGGTGGAGTTGGTCGCCGGGGTGCAGGGATTCGCCGGCGACGAGGAAGCCGGCGGTAGAGCTTCAGGAGGAGGTTGCCCCGGTCGATTCCGGCTGCAATAGAGAGGGGAGACAGAGGGGAAATGGTAAGAGAGGTGAGGCGGTTCCAGATCAAGAGAGAGAGAGAGAGAGAGCAAAGGAGGCCTGTACCACGAGATCGACGGCGACCCGAGGCGGCGGAGCTCGAGCTCGATCTCGAGCTCGGGTGCTCCTGGAGGAGAGTGGAGGGCACAGGGGGCCGATTTGGAGTGGGTCGGAGCGAGTGGTGGTAAGGGAGAGGCTCGGGGAGGCCTTTAAGTAGGCGAGCTATGGCTCACCGTAGACCCGTGCGCCGTCGAGGTCGTTGTCGTTGCTGTGGATCACGGGGGCGCGTGTGGGCGTGTCTGGGGTGCTCGTGGGTTCGGTCCAGAGCGAGGGAAAGAAGAGAGAGGGAGCATGGGGGCCAGGGGCACCGCGCGTGTGAGCGCGCTCACTGGTGCGCTCGGGCGGCCAGTGCGCGTGGCTGGGGCGAGAGGAGGGAGAAGAAGGAGGGGGACAGAGGCGTGGCGTGTCACAGACGTCGAGGCGCATCGTCGGGCACGCTGGGGAGGCCCGAGGTGGCCGAGAGTGGTTGGCAGGGGGCGGCTACAGTGCGGGAGTGCACTGTAGCGCGCTCCAGAGCGTGCATATGGCCGGCATGGCCATTTTTCTAGCGCTCTGGGCTTGGCCTCTAGTGTCTGGGGGCTCTAGGGGGAAGTAAAGAAGTGTGTAGGGGCATTGGATGCCCTGGATAGCCAGTAGGAGACTGATGTCCAGAGGGGTAAATGAGGTTGCTTCACCCATTAATCATTGAGCAAAAGCCAGGGGAGAGCTGCTGGAGGTAGAAGAGGTCTAGGAGGAGCTCTGGTAAGAAGTAGAACTCATGGAGATTAGTGGAAGTGGTCAAAGTGGTGTTTTTAGAAAAATGGCAGAAGGTGTTTGTTGTTGGTTTGGGCAAGAAGGTGAACTCCTCTTGTCATAAGGCTTGACAGGGTCAAATGGCATGAGAAAATAAGTGGTTCCACCAAGATTGAGTCCATGTGGGCAAAGTTACCAATGCAACTTTTGTAAACCCTAGAAATCAACAGAAATGAGTTTTCAAAGATCTAGTCATGCAAAACTATTCTCCTTGATGCACCACTTGGTGTAGTGTCATCATTTGGTGATTTGAACATGTCCACAAAAAATTTAGATCAAAAGGACACACTTGGCAATGTAGAGTTGTTCAAATTTGGTTCTCGACAGGAAGGGTTTTGGGGCACTTTGATCAATATAACATTTTCTCCAACTTGTGCCATTTGGTCTAGATGAATGATTAGACCATTTGAGCATGTTCACAAGGTTTGAGAACATTTGGACATGTTTGGCAATGTAAAGTTGCTCAACCTTCAAAATGGACAGAAATGGTTTTGAGGGGATTTCATGGGGTTATACTATTCTCAATGACATGATACTTGTCAAGATCATCAAACATGTCATATGTGACATGCTAGAATTTTCTTGGAATTTTCGGAGAATATTTCCTTTGTAAATATTTCAAAAGCTTGAAACATCCAGAAAGGGTTTTTGAGGGATTTAACCAATATTTTGAACATGACCATGTGTTGAAACTCTTATATATGGATAATATATGTCCACTGAGTTTCCCTAGGTTTAACCAAATATTTTTAAAGAACAAAAATAATTTTAACCTATTAAAGACCATTTCTGGCCTAAAGAAAAGCCTTTAAATAAAATAGGTAAATAACTTTTAAAATTATATTTTGTGGTTTCGGGTATCCTATATCTAGGAGTCAAATATATTTTTGAAAGATTTTACTGCCCTTAATTAAGTACTTGCAGTGCAAACCTCAATTCAGGGGTTTTTGGAAAACTAATTTTAAAAAATACTATTTGGCCAAATTATTTTTGTAAGAAATTATTTTTATGTCCTATACACATGGCATGATCATTGGTTCAAGAGTTTGGAGCAAGGAGATGAAGTATAGGAGTTGGAAGATTTATTAGATTTTTAGAGCACTTGCAAACAGCAGACAAAAACCAATCAAGGCAAGGTCCAAAACACTCAAAAGTTTTTGTCAAACCACATTTTATCATGATTGTTAGCTGAAGTGTAGTGGCATGAAAATCAGGGTGTGGCAGACCTACGCCCCTTACAAGAATCTCATCCCCGAGATTCCCAAACTAGGCACGGAACGGGATACAGAAACTTGTATCTGGGGTAGTCTTCAAGTCCTCATGTTGCTTCTGCTTCCGTGTAGTGCTCCATTGAGCTTGAAGTACTTGATGGTGTGGCTTCGTGTATGACGCTCCTCTTGATCTAGGTTGCTAATGGGTAGCTCGCTGTAGGTTAGATTGGGCTAGGGGTCGATGGCTCGGTGGTTAATGCCCTCGTAGAGATCGGGCAAGTTAGGAAGTTGGAAACACTTCCGGGGTTGTGATGCATGGAAAGCTTTGTGCACATCGTAACTCTGTGGCAACTCCAATAGTAACTGTCTTCTCTTCGTCTTGTAGTGATCTCAGAGGGGGTTGTTAAATCTTGGAGTGATCTCGAAGAGGCCCGATGAATCTTGGTGTGGGTCTCCTTGTCATGGAAATGCTTGGTTCCTTAGAGAGGAGTGGCTTGCAGATACACATGGTCTTTGACGCGGTAGTATACTTCTTGAAGATGGTGGTTGGTGTAGTTCTTCCTCCTAGACATGACGATCTTCAGATGTTCCTTGACCAGCTCAACGATTCTTCTTCCGTCTTCGGGTAGACAAGTATGTCATCAGAGAAAGATGACAACTAACTTGTCCAAGCATTCCATGAAGACTTTGTTCATGAGGTACATAAAGTAGGATGGGGGGTATTGGTGGTGGTCACGGTTGAGTATGGTCCAAAGTGTTCTCGATCTAGAGTCAAGACCCATGGTCATGATCCGACCATGTTGTAGCTTGGTAGGGCTTAAGGGTTTCAAGGGTTCTAGGGTGCGAGTGAACGTTTATCATCTTATCCTTGAGCACAATTCCTGAGATGCCAATTGTTCTATCTAGTCCTCCAAATAGACCACCTTATACCGCTGAAAGCATCATTTCGTATAGGTCAACTCCAATCATCACTCATGTGATTCATATCCTCATGGCTCTTAGAGGAGGTCTAACAAAATCATATATGTCTACAATCCCCAAACTCATATGTATGTCTACCCCTAAAAATCCATGGGTAGAACATATAAGTTGCTAAGCTTGAACGTGACAATCCAAGGGCTCAGCCTATTCTTCCATGGTCTAAGATAAAGCACCTCTATCCTAAGGAAACACGTCATATGCCACTCCAAGATCTAGTTCCCTTTCCTATGAATCAACTCCAAAAGCCCATTAGCTACATAATTCATTAATTCTACTAACCCAATGTCTATGGTGTCCCACATGATCTTCTAATGTCCTACAGTACCCAAATACTTGAAAGGGCTACCTTTCTATAGTCAGTCCACCAATTTCCATTATCATGGTCATGTAAACTCCAAGGTCAAGCATATAGAGATCCCTAAATAAACTCTGACAAATAATCCAATCTCCTAGTTTATGGTCCACCGAGAAACATGGTATCATGATCAAGATCATCAGTCTAAATCGAATTTACTCCGAACCATGTAAAATTACTCTGCATCCATACTCCACTAGGGTAACCTATTTAATCCAAATCTCATGTCCCGCGAGAGTTTCCACACTTTCCCCCAAGTCATTATCGTAATATCAACTATCTCCTATCAATATCCCACTGGCTAAGAAAAATCCCTATTCCTCCAAGAATTCCAGCTTGCGATCATAATTGTCCTACTAAATCCAGTTTACTCAAGGGTAATGAAAGCTATGCTAATCTATAATCATGATCCCACCAAGTTCATCTACCAACATGGTAGCCTTATAATCTACCAAAGAGTCTCAGATAATTCCTCAAGGTCACTGATATAAACTCATCAAGTCATTTGTCCTCTGTTCATATATCCCCAAATTGGTCTTTCCTATGGCATCGTCAGTTCTGGTGCTACCTTAGGATGACAATGTGCTCGCTCACTACGTCCACTAGTTCCATAATTAACCCAGTCTTGTGCAAGGTTACAGAGGCTTAACTGGTTCTCTTGTGATTCCGTAGGTTAAGCTCAGGGTTGAGGTTTCGGGCTGGGGTATCTCGTGAAGTCTTGTAGGGTATAGGGATAGGGTTCTAGTCTTGAGGTGTAAACACAGCTCTACGGGGTTCCACTTGGTCGAGGAGGCTGTAGCAAAAGTCTTCAGTGCTTGTTGGTCGCCGAGGTAGAATCCCTGGTGTATCTTGTCTTGCCGGTCTTCAGTTGATGAGAGAGATGAGAGAGATGAGAGAGAAAAGTGGCATAGATGGGGAATGCCTAAAGGGGGTTCTATAATGCAAGTGCAAAAAGGGCCAAACCAAAGAAACAGGGAAGGTGATATAGTCGCGTATTTGTTGCCTAGGGCAAAAGTGCGACTAATATCAAAACACAAACAAATAAAAAAAGCAGCACACAGTCATGGTTCTATTCGAACCATCATACGGACTCGACTGCGCATAGGGGGTACACGACTCATCCTACCCTAGGGGATATCGGACTAAGTAGTCGTGCTTTACTTCGTGCCTCGTGCAGTCTTCTGGGTTTTCCTCAGGTGTTGCTACGTCTCTTGTAGTTGTTCGATGAAACAATTCGGGTTGAGCCTGAAGATTCTTCAACAACTTCTCGCCTGTTGGAGTGATGGGGTGAAGGTGGCTCCTATTAACTGGCATTGACTTGGTCTTCTATTGTCTTCTTAATCACGACGATCCCTTTTTTGTCTTCTAAGCCGTCGATGGTACCAGGTAGGTAATCCTTTATGCAATGAAATTATCAAGGCATAATAGAGGTCCATCATGTTGGTTACGTTGATGACAACATCGACACCAAGAGCGGGGGATGAGGAGAACCGTTTTCCTGCTCACTATGGTGAGGCGGACCAAATGGCTAGGTTCTCATCCATCGGTGGTTGCCGATACAACAACGGTAGTGACAGGGTTACTCTACCAGCGATGTATATCATGATCTTGCATACCCTATGCCCTGATCATCGTAGGCTAAGGTTGCATCATCTTGGGGCAGTGTCAAGGATGTCACCATCTCCTGGGTCTTCAGGTCCTCATTCCTCGAGGATGTATCTTCTGTTGGTATCGTCTTGTTGTGATGTCGCCAATCTTGTGTTCAGGAGATGTGGGTGAATGTCTGGCAAGGCGTCTTCCTTCTAGATTATCCACGAGGATTACAAGGAATCCCGTGGTCAGGGGCATAAGGATTTTAGCGACCATAAAATTTTGAAGGGGAAGAGGAAATTATATCTTACTTTCTGAAAAACTCAGAAGGGGAAGAGAAGTATAGATAGTTTTGAAAATTAGTAATAGTTTTGAAAATAGCTTTACCCTAACTAACGACCATGCTAACTAAGGCTTCCTACAGTCAGGATGGCTCTGATACCAGCTCTGTGGGGACCCCGACGCATAAGTCGAGATCATCGAATGCACGGTCTGATGATCCCGAGATCAATGCTCACTGAACACACAGAAGCTGAATAACAAGAGTCTTACATCCATACATAACGTCTTACATAAATTATGACTATTATGGTCAAGTCTTAGATTGATAAAGCCTTAAGGGCTGAACATCAAATGAAACACAAGCAGAGGAAATCTTCGTCGATAAGTAGAACCCATGCCATCTGCCTTAACCCTACAGCATTACGACTGAAACGCCCTAGTTCGCATGTTCGTCTCCAAAGAACTCTTCTTCGAACTCCTGCTCTTCCATGCCTGGCCAATTAAATAACCAGCAGCAAGCCAATGAGTACTTTGAATGTACTCGCAAGCAACCCATGTTTTGGCCCAAGATGTGACAATGCATGATATAGATAAATTTTTGCAGAAAGCTAGTTTTGAGTGTAATGACATGTTCAACAACTTGTAAGACATCCATCAGGAGAATTCAAGTAACCGTGAGGACAGGTTACAAATATCAACATAAATAGAGTGGGCATCAACCCAACTCAATCATGTCAAGTCCCTTGACTTGACCCAAGTAGTTCTCCCCAAATATCCAAACACACACACTGGTTTGTGAAGCTCTGGACGTAGTTTAAGCAGCACCGCCCAATTGTCCTTGACCGTGGACATGGCTATTCGAATAGTTTTACACTCTGCAGAGGTTGCACACTTTACCCACAAGATCTGGGGAACTTCCATGTCATCCACGACCCGCGATACCTCAAGTACCCAGGGAAAGCACCCGATCACTATCTTTCCCTAGACGACACTAACAAGGAATCCACTCGTTGTTCCGTATCCTCACGATGTACATCATATGAGACTCACCCGAGATCGTAACATCCGAGAGGGGACACAACGGTGTATCCGGTGCCCTGTGAAAACAGTCATGGCCGCCCTACCTGGCACGACCCCGTCCCGAGAGAGAGCACCAACTCTCCCCCGTCACTAGTAATGCAGGCTCCAAGCTAGTATCGGCATAGGTAATCAATAATGCCCTTTCCCATACAAGAGTAGAGTGGTTGCGCACGTAAGGTTGGGACAGTTGGCAAATCTTAAATCTAATCTGTTTTTGAAAACAACACACACTTGCCTCGATACACGACTTCGTCATCAAGTTGTTACCCATCTCATCATCTCCCTCGGGCATAAGTGGCACCCGACGGGGTTTTCGAAAAGTCCTTTGAAAATGCTTTGCCTCCATCACCATGCATATTCCAGTCCCTTTTTGCGTAGCACTACTTTAGCATCCTATCTACCCCCACTGGCATAACCCTCATAAGAAGGTAGGGTCATGCACAATGCAAGTATCAACAAGGAAGTACGGTGGCAAACCATCAAAGTGGTTACCACCTCATCATGATTCCATTGCAACAACAATATGGTGCAATATGACATGCATAAAAAGGGTTTCATAGACATGGTCAAAGGGCTGCTTGCCTTGGTCTTAAAAGTCTTCTAGTCCTTCTCCTTCTTCTTATCCAACTACTTTGTCAAATACGGGATCTATTCGTCGCAAAAGAAATGACGGGAAAATAAGGCAATAGTAAAACAGAAAAACCAAAGTGCTCGTAAAATGTCAACTTATTTTTGATAAATACTAGGGGAAATCTAAGAAGGGAAAATTCTAGTTTTGGATTTGGAGTTAAGGAATAGTGGAAATGGATTTTCAAAGAAGGATTTAAATGCTCAAATTTGAATTTAAATTTGAACAGTGCAGAAAAGTTTGATGGATATTTATGAAAGTTACACCATTAAATAGGTGGGATTTTTAGAAGAATTTAGGAGTTGGAAACATTTAATTTGGATAAATATTTAAATCTATGGAATTTTTGGAAACTTCACAGAAAAAGAAAAAGAAAAGTGGCACTGTGCCACTAGGCCAGAAAGGCCACAGTGCAGCAGGCCCAGAGGGAATTCAGCCCGCGTGAGGCCGCCACGTCGAAGGCGTATTTGGGAAATACGTCTCCAGCCGACGTAGCGAACCGGTGCACGCGCGCGTGTGTTTTAAACCTGACGTGTGGGACCCACACATCAGGACGTGAGGCTGACGGACGGGCCCCACGGCCGTCGTCATCAACCTTGGGTCAGATAGGGCGGCGAGCTCACTGGCGCCGCTGTGGTCAACGGTGAGGCGGTCTGAGGGCACCGACATGCTCATAACGGAGTCGCCGTTCGGGTGGAGGTGGAGTTGATCGCCGAGGTGTAGGGGTTCGCCGGCGACGAGGAAGCCGGCGGCAGAGCTTAGGGAGGAGCTTGCCCCGGTCGATTCCGACTGCAATAGAGAGGGGAGACAGAGGGGAAATGGTAAGAGAGGTGAGTCGGTTCCAGATCGAGAGAGAGAGAGCAAAGGAGGCCTGTACCACGAGATCGACTGCGACCCGAGGCGGCGGAGCTCGAGCTCGATCTTGAGCTCGGGTGCTCCTGGAGGAGAGTGGAGGGCACAGGGGGCCGATTTGGAGTGGGTAGGAGCGAGTGGTGGTAAGGGAGAGGCTCGGGGAGGCCTTTAAGTAGGCGAGCTACGGCTCACCGTAGACCCGTGCGCCGGCGAGGTCATTGCTGTTGCTGTGGATCACGGGGGCACGTGGGCGTGTCTGGGGTGCTCGTGGGTTCGGTCCAGAGCGAGGGAAAGAAGAGAGAGGGAGCAGGGGGGGGGGCAGGGCACTGGTGAGTGGGCCACTGGTGCTTCAGGCGGGCGGCAGCGCAAGGCGAAATGGGGCGAGAGGAGGGAGAAGAAGGAGGGGGACAGAGGCGTGGCGTGTCACAGACGTCGAGGCGCATCGTCGGGCATGCTGGGGAGGCCCGAGGTGGCCGGGAGTGGTTGGCAGGGGGCGGCTACAGTGCGGGAGCGCACTATAACGCGCTCCAGAGCATGCATATGGCCGGCATGGCCATTTTTCTAGCGCTCTGGGCTTGTCCTCTAGTGTCTGGGGCCTCTATGGGGAAGTAAAGAAGTGGGGAGGGGCATTGGATGCCCTGGATAGCCAGTAGGAGAGGAGAGAGGTTGAGGGAGAGAGAGAAACTACTGTCCAAAGGGGTAAATGAGGGTGCTTCACCCATCAATCATTGAGAAAAATCCAGGGGAGAGCTGCTGGAGGTAGAAGAGGTCTAGGAGGAGCTGTGGTAAGAAGTAGAACTCATGGAGATTAGTGGAAGTGGTCAAAGTGGTCAAAGTGGTGTTTTTAGAAAAATGGCAGAAGGTGTTTGTTGTTGGTTTGGGCAAGAAGGTGAACTCCTCTTGTCATAAGGCTTGACAGGGTCAAATGGCATGAGAAAATAAGTGGTTCCACCAAGATTGAGTCCATGTGGGCAAAGTTGCCAATGCAACTTTTGTAAACCGTAGAAATCAACAGAAATGAGTTTTCCAAGATCTAGTCATGCAAAACTATTCTCCTTGATGCACCACTTGGTGTAGTGTCATCATTTGGGGATTTGAACATGTCCACGAAAAATTCAGATCAAAAGGACAAACTTGGCAATGTAGAGTTGTTCAAATTTGGTTCTGGACAGGAAGGGTTTTGGGGCACTTTGATCAATATAACATTTTCTCCAACTTGTGCCATTTGGTCTAGATGAATGATTATACCATGTGAGCATGTTCACAAGGTTTGAGAACATTTGCACATGTTTGAAAATATAAAGTTGCTCAAACTTCAAAATGGACATAAATGGTTTTGAGGGGATTTCATGGGGTTATACTATTCTCCATGACATGATACTTGTCAAGATCATCAAACATGTCATATGTGACATGCTAGAATTTTCATGGAATTTTTGGAGAATATTTCCTTTGTAAATATTTCAAAAGCTTGAAATATCCAGAAAGGGTATTTGAGGGATTTAACCAATATTTTGAACATGACCATGTGTTGAAACTCTTATATATGGATAATATATGTCCACTGAGTTTCCCTAGGTTTAACCAAATATTTTTAAAGCATACAAATAATTTTAACCTATTAAAGACCATTTCTGGCCTAAAGAAAAAGCCTTTAAATAAAATAGGTAAATAACTTTTAAAATTATATTTTTATGGTTTCTGGGTATCCTATATCTAATAGGAGTCAAATATATTTTTGAAAGGATTTTTACTGCCCTTAATTAAGTACTTGCAGTGCAAACCTCAATTCAGGGGTTTTTGGAAAACTAATTTTTAAAATACTATTTGGCCAAATTATTTTTGTAAGAAATTATTTTTATGTCCTATACACATGGCATGATCATTGGTTCAAGAGTTTGGAGCAAGGAGATGAATTATAGGAGTTGGAGGATTTATTTGATTTTTAGAGCACTTGCAAACAACAGACAAAAACCAATCAAGGCAAGGTCCAAAACACTCAAAAGTTTTTGTCTAACCACATTTTATCATGATTGTTAGCTTAAGTGTAGTGGCCTGAAAATCAGAGTGTGACTCGTTCCGTCCTGTCGGCTAAAGTAGTAAAGGGAGAACTACTGCGATTGCGTTTCCGGTTCATCTGGTCAAGCGCCTCAGTAGAGAAAGCCGAAAACTGACTGCCATGATGCGGCTAGAGCTGGTCAACCACTTGATGACTTATTAGAATCTTTTGCGATTCCCTCCGTATTACACGAAGGACCATTCTTCTGGTCACCTATATAACACACCGTATTCGGATAACCGCGTACATACCAGGGGCTATATCATAGACCAACTGTCAAACTCCTATGGCTAAGTGAAAGTGTTAAAGCCCTATAGTCCAGTTGCCTAGTTCGCTGCATTGACACCTCCTTCACGGACCAAGACGCTAGGTCAAGAGTGGTCACGTGCTTTTCCAAACACCCCCGTATTATATGCGAGGGAGCCGAAGCCGACGACTGGTAAACTTTCAGATTATACAAAAAACGGCCACACTGGAGGAATCAAAATTTCAGGAAAAAAAGCATAGCCTGTAATATATCATAATATTGTTTTTAGAATTTCGGTCCATTCACTCTAATATCATATCCTTCGAGCACCGACCCTCTATCAAGCGGGCACCCTCTAGGACATCTTCAAAGTAATGCTCCAGCGTGTGATGGTCTTTTCCCCCGGGTGGGCTCTTTGCTGCAATATCGGTGGCCTTCATCTTTGCCTAGTACGTCTTGACGCGGGCAAGGGCCATCCGTGCACCTTCAATGGACGTTGACCGCGTAACAGCGTCGATACGCGGCACCACATCAACAAGTCACTGCACCAAACCGAAATAACTTTTCGGAATTGGCCCAGTCGGCCATAGCCGGACCACGACGTCCTTCATGGCAGATCCGGATATATTTTGGAGCTCGGCCCACTGGGTCATCTGTTCGTTCAGCAACAGTGGACGCTTTGGCATGCTGAATTGCGACCAGAAAAGCTTCTCCGTTGAATGTCCTTCTTGCGCTTGATAAAACTGCGCCGCATCAAAGACATTCTTTGGCAAATCCAAGAATGCGTTTGGAGAACTCCACATTTGATTAAGTGGGGCATACTTCGGATTGCCGAATTTAGTCTATAATAAGAAGGGCTTACTAGCTTCTATCTCCCCAGCTTGCCAGATCTCCTCCCGAGCCGCTCTAGACTCGGACCGTGCTTCTCTCGCCTCTTGTAAGGCCTTGTCGAGATCGTCCGTTTTGGCTTTGTTATCCTTATCGAGGAATTCACATCGGACAGTGGCATCCTTTAGCTCGAGTGCCATGGTAGTTATTCTCTCCTCACACCGGCGCCGAGCAGTCTGCTCGGCCTTTAACTCAGCAGCTTACTTCTCGGCAGCCGCACTACTCATCCTGGCTTGGTCCTTGGCCCGGGCGAGCTCAGCCCGAAGGGTCTCAACCGCGGCAGCACTATCTACAGTTATGCATATCTTAGTATATAATTCTCAGCTTCGTGCTCATGTTATTATAGATACATATACTGACTGCCCCAAAACATACCTTGCGCCTCGTCGAGCGGCCTGTTAATTAGCATGATGTCGTCATCCACCACATCAAGTTTCTGCTTCAGACCTGCAACCTCTGTAGCATGGGCAGTCGCCATGGATGTAACAACCTGTGTTCCAGTTAATTAGATTATTTCCTGGACATTTCTTTTTTGATCCTCTGATCGCCTCCCTTTGGACGCCAACCACAGTCTCAGGGGCTACTATCTATACATAGGTGCATTTTTGCACATACAGTGCAATTGAAGATATTACATTGCATACCTCGAAGTCTCTTAGCAGGCCCGTGCAGGCTTCATTCAACTCACTTCTCACGGATAGAATCCTCTTGACTACCATACCCATTAAGGTACGTTGTTCCTCTGAGATGGACGCATGTTGCAACATGTCCATCAATGTATCCGGCGCCTCCGGATTCCTGGAAGCGGCTGCGGGAGTACGGACTCCCTTCGAAGGGATATGTTCACTCGACCCTAGAGTCATCTCTAGCTGTAAACCAGATAGTCCGGTGCCTTTATTGTTGGTCCCCGAAGGGGCCGCACGCCCCGGACCCTGGACTACCGAAGTATCACCTTTGGGCGTGGTCTTCATCACCCCTCACACCACTTGTTGATCGGAAGAGATCCTCTGGGACGACACCTCGAAGTCGTCCGCCCTATTGGGCGAGAAGGTCTGTGGGGGCGTCTCGCTTTCCATCATCTTCGGAAGAAGATCCCCCAAGGAGGAAGACTGTTGAGGAAGACTGCATGCCAGACTGCAAACATATATTTTAGATGTTACCCTTGTATTCGGAAAGGAACGGGATATGTTTAAGACACTCTTGTTCACTTACTATTCGGCTAAGGGCTTGTCCTTACGGAGGAACTGCGCGACAACGTCGTCTTCCGAGCCCGAACCACCTGACAGGGACATTTTCCCTCGCTTAGGAGCCTTTACCTCCAAATCTTCGGAGGCGATCCTTTTCTTCCCATAGGGGGAAGGGTGTCAGCTTCTCCTTCTGTTTTGTCTTGGGAAGAGGGAGTTCCAATCTCCCCGAACATAGTGTCAGGTGTGCCTTTGGAATGGAGGCCACCTTTGGCCTTCTTGCTCTCCTCCTTGTTCTCCTTCGCCGGCACTTGATATGGCGCTGGAGCCAGCATCCTTGTTAACACATGATCAGCTGAGTCTTCGAGAAGAGGGGCCAAACACCTAATTCGTTCCGCCTTATTTATCCAGCTCTGTTCAAAGATTGTTTTCTCAGTATCTTATTATTATGGGATATTTAACTAAGCTGTGTTTGGGAGTCGAGTGCTTACCATGGTATCCGGATGGTTGCAGTCGAGGCCGATGTCTTCGGTGGTATCCGGCCACTATTTTCGTGTCCCGAAGAATAACTTCCACATTCCTCTGTGCGTCGTGCCGAAGAAGTGCTGAAGGGTCCGTGGTCCTTCCGGATTGAACTCGCACAAGCGAAGGGGCCTTCTCTGGCACGGTAGGACCCGGCGGACTAGCATTACCTGGATTACATTGATAAGGCCGGTGTCCTTTTCGAGGAGGCTCCGGATGCGGCTTTGTAGCGTATGCACTTCATCAATTGATCCCCAGTCCAACCCCTTATTAATCCATGATGCGAGCCGTAGTGGAGGGCCAGATCAAACGCAGGTGTAGGTGCCCACTTGGTACCACGGGGTTCAGTGATGTAAAACCACTCCCGCTGCCATAGGTTTGAAGTTTATGTGAAAGAACCTTTTGGCCAAGGAGTACTGGTGAGCTTGCTCACCGTAGCACCGCCACACTCCGCTTGCTTCCCCTCAATTACCTTCGGCTTCACATTAAAGGTCTTGAGCCGTAAGCCGAAGTGTGGGGGAAAGCTGAGAAAGGCCTCGCACATGACAATGAATGCTGAGATGTGAAGAAAGGAGTCCGGAGCTAGATCGTGAAAGTCTAGCCCGTAATAGAACACGAGTCCGCGAACGAAGGGGTGGAGAGCGAACCCTAGCCCCCGGATGAAGTAGGGGATGAATATGACCCTCTCGCCGGATATGGGAGTAGGAATGACCTGCCCTTTAGCAGGGAGCCTGTGGAGGATTTCTGCGGTCAGGTATCTTGCCGCCCGGAGCTTCGCGATATCCTCCTATGTGACAGAGGAGGCAACCCACCAGCCTTGAGGGCTGGGTCCGGACATGGCTGGGAGGCATGGAGCAATTAAGTTGAAACCTGAGTGCTGGAACTTGAGGTTGGAAAGGTTGAGGAAGAGGTAAGTGTAGAGGAGAAAGACGGGTCCGTGCCCCTTTATAAAGGCGATGAATATCAAACGTCTCCTCATAGGCCTTAAAGCCTGCCTATCTCCAAGGGATCATGCCAACGGAATGGTTGGGTTACCCACGCCCGTATTGGTGAGAATCCCGCAATAAGGGGACACGATCTCTGCTTTGACAAGACGTGCCAATAAAACCGCATCTTGAAATATGGAAGCGGGAGGCTAAAAAACGGTTCAAAATAATGACTGGGCAAGGACGTGATGTCATGCTACAAAAGTTGTCAGCAGATTGGACTCGTGAAATATTATACTCTCTACGGTTACGTATGGTACTTGTTTTGCAGAGCCGGACACGTTCGAATGATACTATGGAGTAATCGGAGGAGGAACCCGCCTTGCAATGCCGAAGACAATCTGTGCGCCGGACACCTCTTCATTGAAGCCTGGTTCAGGGGCTACTGAGGGAGTCCTGGATTAAGGGGTCCTCGGGCGTCCGACCTGTTGGACATGGGCTAGACTAATGGGCCGTGAAGATATAAGGCAGAAGACTCTCTCCCGTGTCCGAATAGGACTCTCCTTGGCGTGGATGGCAAGCTTGGCGTTCGGATATGAAGATTCCTTTCTCTGTAACCGAGTTTGTACAACCCTAGTCCCCTCCGGTGTCTATATAAACCGGAGTGTTTAGTCCGTAGAGGAAATCATAATCATACAGGCAGACTCCTAGGGTTTTAGCCATGACGATCTCGTGGTATATCAACTCTTGTAATACTCATATTCATCAAGATCAATCAAGCAGGAAGTAGGGTATTACCTCCATAGAGAGGGCCCGAACCTGGGTAAACATCATGTCCCCTGTCTCCTGCTACCATCAACCATAGACGCACAGTTCGGGACCCCCTACCCGAGATCCGCCGGTTTTGAAACCGACAATCGGCTCCAGCAGGAAGGATGTGACCACCTTGATGGGGTGACCCTGAAAGTAGTGGTGCAGCTTCCTAGAGGCAATGAGGAGCGAGAGGAGAAGCTTCTGCTGCATGGGGTACCGCTCGCGAGCATCTCGCAGCACCGTGCTGACGAAGTATACATGGTGCTCGACGAGGCATGTTGCTGCAGGAGCTTGTGCCTTGGGAGGCCCGTAAGGCGGCTCGCTAGGGGCCTCCGGAGGTGGGGCCTCGGCAGGCGCCAGTGCGGGCTCCGCAAACTCGAAGGTGGTCTCGACAGGTGCAGGCGCATGAGGCTTCTTCTTGGCGGGGAGGTGCTCTTCCCGTTCCACCACGAGGGTCGCACTAGCGGTTTGGGGGTGGTTGCCAAGTATTGGAGCAAGGGCTCACGAGGCTACGGGGTGACCATGACAGGAGAGCTCATCAGGTACTTCTAAAGGTCCTCGAAGGCTACATCAACTTCAGGAGTCCACTTGAAGGGGCCTGATCTGTTCATGAGCTTGAAGAACGGTTGGGCTCACTCGCGGAACTTGGAGATGAAGTGCCCAAGCTAGGCCATGCATCCTACCAAGCGTTGCATTTCCTTGAGGTTCCGCGTGGGCCACATCTCCTCAATGTCCTTGATCTTCTCGGGGTTGGCTTCAATGCCGCGGTGGGAGACCAGGAAGCCGAGCAGCTTGCCTGAGGGGACTCCGAAGACGCACTTGTCGGGGTTGAGCTTGAGGTTGACCTTGTGCAGGTTGGCGAAGGTTTCTTCGAGATCCACGATGAGGGAGCGCGCTTCGTGAACCTTGACGACGATGTCATCAAGTTAGGCATTGGCATTTCTTCCCATCTATGGCCCGAGGGTGATACGCATCAGCCTCTAGAAGGTAGCCCCCATGCTCTTCAAGCCGAAGGGCATGCATATGTCATTGCCACAAACATCTTCATCTACCTCAGATCCAATGCTAACTAAATTAAGGGAGGATTTGCATAAGATGTTTCTAGAAACTTTTGGAAACGAGCCAAAATTGAAGAGTCGTGTGTACCAAAAGCCTTATCCTGAACACTTTAATGCAGTTTTGTACCCTCAAGGTTATAAGGTTCCTGATGTTGTCAAATTTAGTGGAGAGGGCACAAAAACAACATGGGAGCATGTTAGTCAGTATCTAGCGCAATTGGTTGAAGCATGTTCCGTAGAAGAATTGAAAGTGCGTTTGTGTCCATTATCTTTAACTGGTATTGTATTTTCATGGTTTGCTGCTTTACCACATGGTTCAATTCTCTTATGGTCACCATAAGATCAAAAGTTTCATGACCACTTTTATAGCGGTGATAATGAGCTTAAGTTGTCACATCTTACATCGGTTAGGCAAAAACATGATGAATTGGTCACCGATTATGTCAAGATATTTAGAGATACAAAAAACCGATGTTATAACTTAGTGATAGGCGAGAGAGACTTGGCAGATCTTGTTCTTAATGGCTTAAAAACTCACATTAAAGAGAGGCTAGAAAGTTATGAGTTTCTGAAAATTAACCAAGTCTTGCAAAAAGCTTTGGCTCAAGAGAGTCGAAGTAAAGAGGTTCATAGATCTACAACTGATCGTCCTAGAATGCATATGGTTGAATACAATGATGATAATTCACAGGATGAGGTTGATGTCTATACTACTGAATTTATTTTGTCCTCAAAGGCCAAACCCTATACATGCAATGCTCTTAAGCCGATTCGCAAAAATCATGATGAGGAGATGAAGTTTACTTTTGATATATCTAAGTGTGATAAAATATTTGATGCTCTCTTGCAAGATAAGATGATTAGAATATCACACAACATACCGCCGTTTGAGGAGCTAAAATGGCGT
This sequence comes from Aegilops longissima, assembly GCA_021605205.1. Taxonomy (NCBI): domain Eukaryota; kingdom Viridiplantae; phylum Streptophyta; class Magnoliopsida; order Poales; family Poaceae; genus Aegilops; species Aegilops longissima. The sequence goes on along the minus strand of CM038679.1, from coordinate 209,940,221 downwards.
GCTTATTGCAAGTATCATAATTCATTTTCTCATGCTACTAACGATTGCACTGTTTTTCGATGACAGATACAATCAGCCATTAATGATGGACGATTGAATTTTGCTGATATGCAAGTTGATAAACAGGCCTTCCCGATAAACACCATGGACTTGGAGGGAAAGAAAATATTAATTTGTCCTACAATAGCTGAATCTGCTAATAAAGATAATGTTATTATTGGTTAACCCAGGAAAGGCAAGGAGGGCGACAAAGTCTTGGGAAGAGAGGTTGTGCTTGATAAGCAACCCAATGGCAAGGAAGTATTGAAGATCACCATAAAAAAATCCCGCACTCGGGGGGCAACCACAACTACAAGACGATACTTATTTTAAATTTATCAATCCCAAGAATTCAGAAGTTGGCAAGCAGGAAAAGAGTGAAGCTAAGCGCAAGCGAATCAAGCCAACTTTTGATATGTTGCTATCCAAATATGCAAGTCAAACGACTGGTCTAGCTCTAATCGGCCATCACATTCAAAGCGTTCAAGATCCCCTCTGGAGCAAGAGTTTCAATGCTATGCAAGGCCATATGGGTCATGGACACCGACACCATGGATGTCACAACACTCGTATGCGCCATATTACATGAGAGACGTCAATGGAGGATGGGGCAGCCCTCAATGGTTCCTTATGCTTTTCATATGGGGTGGACAACACCTAGAGGGCCTGGTCGTGAGAGGCTTTATTATCCCACACAAGGTCATTTGATCTATGCTGCTAATCGTCCAACAAAAATTGCTCCAAGAAAGGCCAATAAAAAAGTGTGGCGAATTAAGTCCTTATGAGGAAATTTCAGAATGCGACAAGCAAAAGGAGATCAAAAGGCCGATTGTTGGTAATCTGGCTAATTCCAATGGTGATATTGTTATTGTTCAACAGGGATCATGAGGTTAGCACAAGCAAGGACAAACCTAGGGATCCCAAATATACGCAACCTAAGTGGTGTCCTCTTGGTTTAACTAAGACCATGAAAAGGAGATTACAACATATGAGGAACCACGAGAAGGTAGAGCGCAAAGAAGAGAAGCAAAGGGATGAATTGTTCCATGAAATTTGGCCTATGGCACTCACAGAACAAGTGTGGAGGCCTAAGCAAAAAGAAAAAAACAGATGCTTCTACATTAGCTACAGCAACACCTTCATCACCAAAAGAGGATGATGCAACCCCTATTACATCGTCTACACCACCTGAAACATCCCATTCAATTGAGGAAACTTTGAGCCCAATATACACATTGAGAGATGAAGATGAGATGGTGGATTACGGATCTACGCCTATTCGGGAAGGTACGGATATCCATATGGTGTATCACTTACCTGCTGAGTTTCGTGATATAGGTGAAGAAGAGGAGGTGGCCTAGCTGGATTTTGGTCCTAAGAATGCTATCTTCGAGAAGCCAAAAGAACTGGTGAAACACTTGAAGCCATTGTACCTCAAAGGTCATATTAATGGATCACCGGTTGCTAGGATGCTCATTGATGGTGGTGATGTGGTAAATCTTATGCCCTATTCGGTCTTCAAGAAGTTGGGGGTTAGATGATGATGCATTGGTGAAGACCAATATGGTACTTACTAGATTTTAGGTTAAAGAAAAGACAGAGGCCAAAGGTGTGGTGTGCATGGAACTCACTGCGGGAAGCAAAACTTTGGCCACCACATTCTTCATCGCCGAGGTGCAAGGTAACTATAGTGTTATATTAGGCGATGATTGGGTTCATGCTAACCAGTGTGTGAAATCTACCATGAATCAATTCTTAGTACAATGGGTCGATGATGAGGTAGAAGGCATTCACGCGGATAATTCGGCTTGTGTTGCTTTGGCCGATGCATCGGTGGATTGGAATCATCCCGATGTTACTTGCTTAATAGGGCGTGACCTCTCGAAGTTTGATTTCCTTAGAGTCACATGGAACAGGTTCATTCCTATCTCTTTAAAGCCGATTGGTGGTAATCGGTTTCAAGGTATGATGTAAACAAGAAGTTAAAATCAATGGCCGATAGAATTATCGCCCTAAGCATGAACATGGCCGATATAGAATTATCGCCCTAAGCATGAACATGGCCGATATAGAATTGTCGCCCTAAGCATGAACATGGCCTATATAGAATTATCGCTCTAAGCATATATGGCCGATGCAGTGTTGACATCTTCCTTAGAGCAAACATGGTAAAATATATTTTTTGGCACGCTACCTTTGCCAAAAAACAGGGGGGCATGTGTTGACACCAGATTTTGCATGGTCAAAACCCCAATTAAGATGGCCTCAAATGGAGAAGTGATCTACATGAAAATGTTTCATATTATCGACATGAACATCTGTGAAGCTTGGGTCATCCCTATCCAATCTCATCTCGAGGGCCGAAGTTGTGCTCAAAGTATTAGTATTCTGTGTTCAGATCACTATTCAGCTGATTACGCCCCCAAGAAAACCTCATATAGAAAACTGTTCTACATGAAATCTCTTCGCCTCATCGAATCGGTTGATTTTGATATAAAAATTGTCTCAATCCGAGTTCGTATGCAAAAGTTAGAGCCAAAAATGTGCAGCTATATCTGGATGGCTGGATACTCCGGGGACAACTACCCGGGTTTCAGATTTCTCTGCTGCAGACTTCGGAAAACAGCCAAAAACCGCCTCAAGATGGCTTTTGAAAAAAAAACATTCAACATGAAAGTTGTTCACCTCGTCGAAACGGTTAGAATTTGTCGGTGTACAAAAGTAGGGGCCTTTTCTGTACCCCTTTACTTGTGCACGGGCAGTTGTAGCCGCGCCCACGGCCACGCTTGGCGGAGCAGAGGAAGCAAAGATATAAGACTACCAAGGTAGTGCCCGAGCCAGAGGCATAAAGAGTGAAGGGGCAGGGTGGATTTCCCCCGGCAACATCCTTGCCGGGGGCGACTTGCCCAACACCAGCAAGACCACCACCCTTGAGCCTGGGAGTATTGACACCATCGACAACATCAGAACCAAGGCTCAGGAGGCGCCTCATGGTGGCATGCAGATCTTTGTGAAGACCAGAGGCCTGCAAGACTAGATAAGAACTAGAAGATGAAGAGCCCCGGCAAGACCCTTGCCGGGGACGCCCACGAGACCCCGGCAAGGCCCTTGCCGGGGCCCCGGCAAGACCCTTGTAAGGACATCTGCGGGGCCGAGGCCAGGCCGCACTTGCCAAGGTTTCGCTGCCCTGCGCCCGTTCCGACGTAGCGGCCAGCCCGCCAACTAGGCGAGCGTTTGCGTGGTAGCATGTAGCTTCTAGGCCAACTAGTCAAGCACCTGCGTGCTGGCATGTAGATCTTCATGAAGACCCTGCCACCGCACCAACTCAGCAGCCAGCCAGCGTGGCGCTGCATGCCTCGTCACCCTGGACGCGCGTCGAAGCAAGGAGAGGTGGCGATGGATGGGGTGAGCTTCTTTGTCGTCCCCGATAAAGCAAGAGGACACATAGGCGGCGCACTAAATGTGTTTGTCCTATGATGTCAGGAGATAAACTTGTACACTGTAGACACTTTCCACCTCCTGTGTGCCGCTGTGGCAACCCCCTTGGTGTATAAAAGGAAGCCCGAGGCATTCTGGAGAAGGATTCGGACCTTTTGGACTGGGATTGCACCACAGCTAGTTCAAGAACTCAAGAACACTAAATACACACAAAGCAGGACTAGGGTTTTACGCATCGTTTCCAGCCCGAACCTGGGTAAAATCCCCCCGTGTTGATCTTCCAGAGCCGCTCTTTGCGCAGCCTCACGCCCCGCTAACCGTAGTAGGGATTCCCTGTGATCCCATAGGTGTCGTCCCTGAGTCCCAGCAGAATTACTTTTGGGCTCCTTTCCATCCGTGGTCGTTTACCACCACAAAAAAGACCCGCAAGGTGTAGCCAGTTTTAAACCGAACAGTTTTGGAAAGTCCGGAAAAAACCATCTGAATTTGACTAGCATTTTGGACGTGAATCCAAACCTTTTCCTTGTGCTGGAAGTCCAGCCGCCTCTTATATACCTAAAGGGTGACGGCCGATTGAACAACAACATACAATCGCAAAACTCATCTACTTTTTACCCTAGTTTTACATCTCTCCCTTGTTCTTTCTCACTCGTTTTTTGTTTGTCCATCGTATTGAAGGGCAATGATCCTCGCGGCTCTAGGGGTAGGCAAACCGACCTAGGGCATCCCATAGCCTCCGCGTGTCCAGACAGGGTCCCTCTCGGGCACGTGGGGTTTCGGTTCCTGAAAAGCACACGCCGGATTGCTTGCGTACCGCGCTTCCAGACAGGTCTCGTTTGACGTGAGCTGCGGCGCATCACCCTCGGTGTTGGAGGTACACGGTGACGTGTCCGTGTGCGTACAGCAGGCCGATGTGCACCACATCGAAGTCGATGAGCTCTGTGTGGTAGTTTTTGCGGGAGCGGAAGGTGACGGGAAGGCTCACTTGCCCTAGGGGGGCCGTGGAGCCATCGGTAACATCCGAGAAGGGCCTTGTTGGTATCAAGCGCTCATAGGGCAGCTGGAGCTGCTCGAAGGTCTCCACAGAGATGACGTTGATGCCCGCGCTACCATCAATGAGCGTCTTGGTGACGACAACGTTGTTGATGGTGGGCGTGCATAACAAAGGGATGGTGCCCACTGACTTCATGGACTTGGGGTGGTCAGCGTAGTCGAAGGCGATCGGATACTACGACCGCTTGAGGGGCCTAGAGTCTGCGAGCTCCGGGAGGGCCGCGTTCACCTTGCAAGATAACTTCTTGAAGTGACGGTTGGATGGGGGAATCTAAGCCCCACAGAGGATGCAGGCCACCACGTGAGGATCCTGATAGCCCCGAGCGTCTTCCTTAGGTAGGTTGTCGTTGTTTCTGTTGGGGTGTGGCAGGGCTGCGTTGGCCTGCTAAGGCTGGTTCTACCAACCCTGCTAGAAGTTGTTGTTGTCGTTGTTGTTGTCAACGTGATACCTCCAGCGGCCCCCATTGCGGTTGCCTCCACGGCCCGAGTCACGCTCGCTGCAATCACCGCGCTTCTCCTGCTAGCCTTCGCGAAGCAGCTTGACCTCGTGACAGTCCTCGGTGCTGTGGGAGTGCAAGTTGTGGTAGGCGCAGAAGGGGCACCCATCTTTCTTGTTCTCATCACGGTTGCGCTTCTGCTCAGGCTCCGCCACAAGCACAGCGGGGCCTTTGCACTTGACGTACCGGGCCCTAGGTTTGGGGCATCGGCTCCGCGTTGGGGTCATTGTGGGCGAAGAGGCGACCTTCCTCAGCCTTGGCACACTTGTCGGCGAGGTCAAACAGCTCAACCACAATGTTAAGCTCGTCGTTTATGGTGAGCTTCTTGCGCGTCCTGGCGTCCATGACGCCTGAGGAGAACGCAACGATGATCGCGGCATCGGGGGCAACCGGGATCTTGTTGTTGGGAATCGTTGCATGGAAAACAAAAAAAATTCTACGCACACGCAATCATCCATCCATGAGATGCATAGCAACGAGGGGGAGAGTATTTCTACGTACCCTCGTTGACCGTAAGCGGAAGCGTTTCGCAACGCGGTTGATGTAGTCGAACTTTCTTCACGCTCCAACCGATCTAGTACCGAACGCATGGCACCTCCGCGTTCTGCACACGTTCAGCTCGGTGACGTCCTCCGCCTTCTTGATCCAGCAAGATAGTGAGGTAGTATATGAGTTCTGATAGCACGACGGCGTGGTAACAGTAATGGCGATGTGCTTTCCGCAGGGCTTCGCCTAAGGACTATGAAAATATGACCGAGGGAGTAAATGGTGGACGGGGCCGCCACACATGGCTGAGAGAATGTTGTGTCCTTGTATGGCGCCCCCTCCCCATGTATATATAGGTGGGAGGGGAGGAGGCAGCCCTTAGGGTTTCCCAAGAGACCTGGCGGCAGCGCTAGGACTGCTTCCTTGCCCTGCGCCCCCTTTCCTTATATGAAGAAGGGGGGAGGAAAGAGGGGGGAGAGGGAAGGAAGAGGAAGTCCTACTCCACACTTTCCTTTCCCTCCCCTCTTTCCTTATCCTCCTCATAGGTCCGACGTCTATAGGGGCGTACCAGCCCCCTCTCTTGGCCCATAAGGCCCATATCTTTGCCGGGGGTGCCCACAACTCCTTTCCGGTGACCCGATAAGTACCCGGTACCCTCCGAAACACTTGCGGTGTCCAATACCATCATCTTGTATATCAATATTTACCTCTCGACCATTTCGAGACTTCGTGTCGTGTCTGTCATCTCATCCGGGTCTCCAAACAACATTCGGTCACCAAATCACATAACTCATATAACACTATATCGTCGACGAACGTTAAGCGTGCGGACCCTACGGGTTCGAAAACTATGTAGACATGACCAAGACACCTCTCCGGTCAATAATCAATAGCAGAACCTGGATGACCATATTGGCTCCTACATATTCTACAAAAATCTCTATCAGTCGAACCATTATGACAACATATGTAATTCCCTTTGTCTATCGGTGTGTTACTTGCCCGAGATTCGATTGTCGGTATCTCTATACCTAGTTCAATCTCGTTACCGGCAAGTCTCTTTACTTGTTCCATGATACATCACCTCGTGACTAACTCCTTAGTCGTTTGCTTGCAAGCTTATGATGTGTATTACCGAGAGGGCCCAGAGATACCTCTCCGATACTCGGAGTGACAAATCCTAATCTTGATCTATGCCAACTCAACAAACACCTTCGATGATAACTGTAGAGAATCTTTATGATCACCCAGTTACATTGTGATGTTTGATAGCACACAAGGTATTCCTTCGGTATCCGGGAGTTGCATAATCACATGGTCGAAGGAATATGTATTGGACATGAAGAAAGCAATAGTAATAAAACTGAACGATCATTATGCTAAGCTAATAGATGGGTCTTGTCCATCACATCATTATCATAATTATGTGATCCCGTTATCAAATGACAACTCATGTCCATGGTTAGGAAACCTTAACCATCTTTGATCAACGAGCTAGTCTAGTGGAGCTTCACTAGGGACACGGTATTTGTTTATGTATCCACACATGTATTTAAGTTTCCGATCAATACAATTCTAGCATGAATAATAAACCTTCATCATGATTTAGGAAATATAATAATAACCATTTTATTATTGCCTCTAGGGCATATTTCCATCAGTCTCCCACTCACTAGAGTCAATAATCTAGTTTATATTGCCATGTGATTAACACCCATAGTTCACATCGCCATGTGACCAATACCCAAAGTGTTTACTAGAGTCAATAATCTAGTTCACATCGCCATGTGATTAACACCAAAAGAGTACTAAGGTGTGATCATGTTTTGCTTGTGAGAGAAGTTTAGGCAATGGGTCCGTCACATTCAGATCCGAATGTATTTTGCAAATTTCTATGTCTACAATGCTCTTCATGGAATTGCTCCCACTTTCAATATGTATCCAGATTGAGACTTAGATTCATCTGGATCGGTGTCAAAGCTTGCATCGATGTAGCCCTTTACGATGAACTCTTTATCACCTCCATAACCGAGAAACATCTCCTTAGTCCTCTTTAAGGTACCTAAGGATAATTTTGATCGATGTCCAGTGATCTACTCCTCGATCACCATTATAGCTCCTTGGCAAACTCATGGCAAGGCACACAATAGGACTGGTACACAGCATGGCATACTTTATAGAACCTATGGCTGAGGCATAGGGAATGACCTTCATTCTCTCTCTACCTTCTGCCATGGTCGGGCTTTGAGTCTTACTCAACTTCACACCTTGCAACACAGGCAAGAACTCTTTCTTTGATTGATCTATTTTGAACTTCTTCAAAACTTTGCCAAGGTATGTACTTTGTGAAAGTCATATTAAGCGTCTCGATCTATCCCTATAGATCTTGATGCCTAATATGTAAGCAGCTTCACCGAGGTCTTTCATTGAAAAAATCTTATTCAAGTATCCTTTTATGTTATCCAGAAATTATATATCATTTCCAATCAACAATATGTCATCCACATATATATGAAAAATGCCACAGAGCTCCCACTCACTTTCTTGTAAATACAGGCTTCACCATAAGTCTATATAAAAAACCATATGCTTTGATCACCTCATTAAAGCGTATATTCCTACTCCGAGATGCTTGCACCAGTCCATAGATGGATCGCTGGAGCTTGCACACTTTGTTAGCACCTTTAGGATCGACAAAAACATCTGGTTGCATCATATACAACTCTTCTTTAATATCCATTAAGGAATGTAGTTTTTGACATCCATTTGCTAGATTTCATAATTATAAAATGCGGCAATTGCTAACATGATTCGGACGGACTTAAGCATCGCTACAGGTGAGAAAGTCTCATTGTATTCAACCCCTTGAACTTGTCGAAAACACTTATGTGACAAGTCGAGCTTTGTAGACAGTAACATTACCATCAGCGTAAGTCTTCTTCTTGAAGATCCATTTATTCTCAATGGCTTGTCAATCATCGGGCAAGTCCACATTTGTTTCTCATACCTGGATCCTATCTCAGATTTCATGGCTTCAAGCCATCTGTCGTAATCTGGGCTCATCATAGCTTCTTCATAGTTCATAGGTTCGCCTTGGTCTAGTAACATGACTTCCAGGACAGGATTATCATACCACTCTGGTGCGGATCATGCTCTGGTTGACCTACGAGGTTCATTAGCAACTTGATCTGAAGTTTCATGACCATTATCATTATCTTCCTCTCTAGTTGGTGTAGGCATCATGGGAACGTATTTCTCTGATATGCTACTTTCCAATTCGAGAGAAGGTACAATTACCTCATCAAGTTATAGTTTCCTCCCACTCACTTCTTTCGAGAGAAACTCCTTCTCTAGAAAGGATCCATTCTTGGCAACAAAGATCTTGCCTTCGGATATGTGGTAGAAAGTGTACCCAATTGTTTTATTAGGGTATCCTATGAAGACGAGCTTCTCCGATTTAGGTTCGAGCTAATCAAGTGATACTTCTCCAACGTATCTATAATTTTTGATTGTTTCATGCTATTATATTATCTGTTTTGGATGTTTAATGGGCTTTAATATGCTCTTTTATATTAATTTTGGGACTAACCTATTAACCGGAGGCCTAGTGCCAGTTTCTGTTTTTTTGCCTATTTTAGTGTTTCGCAGAAAAGGAATATCAATTGGAATCCAAACGGAATGAAACCTTCGCGATGATCTATCTTGGACCGAAAGCAAACCAGAAGACTTGGAGATGAAGCCAGAGACGCAACGAGGCGGCCACGAGGCAGGAGGGCGCGCCCGGGGTGGTAGGCGCGCCCCCACACTCGTGGGCCCCTCGTAGCTCCACCGACGTACTTCTTTCGCCTATATATACTCTTATACCCTAGAAACATCAGGGGGAGCCACGAAACCACTTTTCCACCACTGTAACCTTATGTACCCATGAGATCCCATCTTGGGGCCTTTTCTGGCGATCTGCCAGAGGGGGAATCGATCACGGAGGTCTTCTACATCAACACCATAGCCTCTCTGATGAAGCATGAGTAGTTTACCACAAACCTTCGGGTCCATAGTTATTAGCTAGATGGCTTCTTCTCTCTCTTTGATCCTCAATACAAAGTTCTCCTCGATGTTCTTGGAGATCTAGTCAATGTAATACTCTTTTGCGGTGTGTTTGACAAGATCCGATGAATTGTGGATTTATGAACTTGATTATCTATGAATATTATTTGGTTATTCTCCGAAGTCTTATATGCATGATTTGATATCTTTGCAAGTCTCTTCGAATTATCGGTTTAGTTTGGCCTACTAGATTGATTTTTCTTGCAATGGGAGAAATGCACAGCTTTGGGTTCAATCTTGCGGTGTCCTTTCCTATTCACAGTAGGGGCAGCAAGGCACGTATTGTATTGTTGCCATCGAGGATAAAAAGATGGGGTTTAAATCATATTGCTTGACTTTATCCCTCTACATTATGTCATCTTGCCTAATGCGTTACTCCGTTCTTATGAACTTAATACTCTAGATGCATACTGGATAGCGACCGATGTGTGGAGTAATAGTAGTAGATGCAGAATCGTTTCGGTCTACTTGACACGGACGTGATGCCTATATTCATGATCATTGCCTTAGATGTCTTCATAATTATGCGCTTTTCTATCAATTGCTCGGCAATAATTTGTTCACCCACCATAATACATGCTATCTTGAGAGAAGCCACTAGTGAAACCTATGGCCCCCGGGTCTCTTTCTTATTATATTGCATCTCTTTTATTTACATCGCATCTCATTTACTATTTTGCAATCTTTACTTTCCAATCTATACTACAAAAATACCAAAAATATTTACTTTACTATCTTATTAGATCTCACTTTTGCGAGTGATCGTGAAGGGATTTACAAGCCCTTTATCGCGTTGGTTGCAAGGTTCTTGATTGTTTGTGCAGGTATTATGTGACTTGTGTGTTGTCTCCTACTGGATTGATACCTTGGTTCTCAAAAACTTGACTGAAATACTTACGCTACTTTGCTGCATCACCCTTTCATCTTCAAGGGAAAACCAACGCATGCTCAGGAGGTAGCAAGAAGGATTTCTGGCGCCGTTGCCGGGGAGGTTTATGCCAAGTCAAGTCAAGATTTGATCTCTTGTCAACTTGCCAATTTCTGGCGCCGTTGCCGGGAGATCTATGCTAAGTCAAGACATACCAAGTACCCATCACAAGCTCTTCTCCCTCGCATTACATTATTTGCCATTCGCCTCTCGTTTTCCTCTCCCCCACTTCTAAAACGATTTTCGAAAACCTTTGCCTTTGCCTTTTCTCCGCCCCTTTTCCGGTCGTCTCTTTTTGCTTGCTTCTTGTGTGCTTGTGTGTTGGATTGATTGTTTGTCACGATGGCTCAAGATAATTCTAATTTGTGTGACTTTTCCAATACCAACAACAATGATTTTATTAGCACTCCGATTTCTCCTACTACCGATGCTGAATCTTGTGAAATTAATACCGCTTTGTTGAATCTGGTTATGAAAGATCAATTTTTTGGCATTCCTAGTGAAGATGTCGCTACCCATCTAAACACCTTTGTTGATTTGTGTGATATGCAAAAGAAGAAAGATGTGGATAATGATATTGTTAAATTGAAGCTATTTCCGTTTTCGCTTAGAGATCGTGCTAAAACTTGGTTCTCTTCTTTGCCTAAAAATAGTATTGAGTCATGGAATAAGTGCAAAGATGCTTTTATCTCTAAGTGTTTTCCTCCAACTAAGATCATCTCCCTTAGGAATGATATTATGAATTTTAAGCAACTTGATCATGAGCATGTTGCACAAGCTTGGGAGAGGATGAAATTAATGATACATAATTGCCCTACACATGGTTTTAATTTGTGGCTGATTATACAAATATTTTATGCCGGATTGAATTTTGCTTGTAGAAATATTTTAGATTCGGCTGCGGGAGGCACTTTTATGTAAATCACTTTAGGAGAAGCTACTAAACTCCTAGACAATATTATGGTTAATTATTCTCAATAGCACATAGAAATATTCACTAGTAAAAAGTTCATGCGATTGTTTTGAGTGGAAAGATGGATGAACTTATGAAATTGTTTGCTAATAGAAGTGTTTCTTCTGATCTTAATGATATGCCTTTGTCCACTTTGATTGAGAATAATAATGAATCTATGGATGTGAATTTTGTTGGTAGGAATAATTTTGGTAATAACGCATATAGGGGAAATTTTAATTCTAGGCCGCTTCCTAATAATTCCTCTAATAATTATTGTAATTCCTACAACAACTCTTATGGGAATTTTAATAAGACGCCCTCTGATTCTGAGACTAGTGTTAAAGAATTTAGGAATTCGCAAAAGAATTTCAATGCTTTGCTTGAAGAAAAATTGCCTAAGATTGATGAGTTGACTAGGAACGTGGATATAATTTCTCTTGATGTTGATTCTTTGAAACTTAGATCTATTCCACCTAAGCATGACATCGATGAGTCTCTCAAAGCCATGAGAATTTCCATTGATGAGTGCAAAGAAAGAACTGCTAGGATGCGTGCTAGAAAAGATTGCTTCGTGAAAACGTGTTTTTCTAGTTTTCATGATAATAACGATGAAGATCTAAAAGTAATTGATGTGTCTACTATTAAATATTTGTTTTCCAATATGAATCTTGATAAATATGGGACTGGAGATGAGTCAACTTTAGTTAAAAGGCGTCCCAACAATTGGGATTGAAGAGGTCAAAACTTTACATAGCAATGAACCCACTATTTTGGATTTCAAGGAATTTAATTATGATAATTGCTCTTTGATAGATTGTATTTCCTTGTTGCAATCCGTGTTAAATTATCCTCATGCTTATAATCGATATAAAGCTTTTACTAAACATATCATTGATGCTTTAATGCAATCCCATGAAGAAAAGCTTGAACTAGTAGTTTCTATCCCTAGAAAACTTTATGATGAGTGGGAACCTACTATTAAAATTAATATTAAATATTATGAATGCTATGCTTTATATGATATGGGTGCTAGTGTTTCCAAGATTCCAAAAACTTTGTGTGATGTGCTAGGTTTCCGTGAATTTGATGATTGTTCTTTAAATTTGCATCTTGCGGATTCCACCATTAAGAAACCTATGGGAAGGATTAATGATGTTCTTATTGTTGCAAATAGGAATTATGTGCCTGTAGATTTCATTCTTCTTGATATAGATTGCAATCCTACATGTCCTATTATTCTTGGTAGACCTTTCCTTAGAACAATTGGTGCAATTATTGACATGAAAGAAGGAAATATTAGATTCCAATTTCTATTAAGGAAAGGCATGGAACACTTTCCTAGGAATAAAATTAAATTGCCTTATGAATCTATTATGAGAGCCACTTATGGATTGCATACCAAAGATGACAATACCTAGATCTATCCTTGCTTTTATGCCTAGCTAGGGGCGTTAAATGATAGCGCTTGTTGCGAGACAACCCAATTTTTTTTGTCTTGCTTTTTGTTCCTGTTTAGTAATAAATAATTCATCTAGCTTCTGTTTAGATGTGTTTTTATGTTTTAATTAGTGTTTGTGCCAAGTAGAACCTTTGGGAAGACTTGGGTGAAGTCTTTGCGATCTTGCTATAAAAAACAGAAACTTTAGCGCTCACGAGATTAGCTGCCATTTCTTACTGGAGAGTGATTTAGGTTGATTATTTTTGCAGATGATTAATAGACAAATTACTCACGTCCGCCAATTTATTTTAGAATTTCTGGAGTTCCAGAAGTATTCGATTAAGTCAGATTGCTCCAGACTGTTTCGTTTTGACAAATTCTGTTTGTCGTGTGTTGTTTACTTATTTTGATGAATCTATGAGTAGTATCGGGGGGTATGAACCATAGAGAAGTTGGAATATAGTAGGTTTAACACCAATATAAATAAAGAATGAGTTCATTACAGTACCTTAAAGTGGTGGTTTATTTTCTTTTACTAACGGAGCTCATGAGATTTTCTGTTGAGTTTTGTGTTGTGAAGTTTTCAAGTTTTTGGGTAAAGATTTGATGGATTTTGGAACAAGGAGTGGAAAGAGCCTAAGCTTGGGGATGTCCAAGGCACCCCAAGGTAAAATTCAAGGACAACCAAAAGCCTAAGCTTGGGGATGCCCGGAAGGCATCCCCTCTTTCGTCTTCTTCTATCAGTAACTTTACTTAAGGCTATATTTTTATTCACCACATGATATGTGTTTTGCTTGGAGCGTCTTGTATGCTTTGACTCTTTGATTTTTAGTATACCACAATCATCCTTGCTGTACACACCTTTTTGGAGAGACACACATGAATTGGAATTTATTACAATACTCTATGTGCTTCACTTATATCTTTTGAGCTAGATAAATTTGCTCTAGTGCTTCACTTATATCTTTTTAGAGCACGGTGGTGGTTTTATTTTATAGAAATTATTGATCTCTCATGCTTCACTTATATTATTTGAGAGTATTTTAAAACAGCATTGTAATTTTCTTTGGTTATAAAACTAGTCCTAATAGGATGGGCATCCAAGATGGGTATAATAAAAACTTTCATATAAAGTGCGTTGAATGCTATGAGAAGTTTGATGCTTGATGATTGTTTTGAGACATGAGGATGGTGATATTAGAGTCATGCTAGTGAATTAATTGTGAATTTGAGAAATACTTGTGTTGAGGTTTGCAAGTCACATAGCATGCACGTATGGTAACCGTTGTGTAATAAATTTGAAGCATGAGGTGTTTATTTGATTGTCTTCCTTATGAGTGGCGGTCGGGGACGAGCGATGGTCTTTTCATACCAATCCCCCTAGGAGCATGCTCGTAGTGCTTGGTTTTTGATGACTTGTAGATTTTTGCAATAAGTATGTGAGTTCTTTATGACTAATGTTGAGTCCATGGATTATACGCGCTCTCACCCTTCCACCATTGCTAGCCTCTCTAGTACCGCACAATTTTCGCCAGTACCATAAACCCACCAGTTACCTTCCTCAAAACAGCCACCATACCTACCTATTATGGCATTTCCATAGCCATTCCGAGATATATTGCCATGCAACTTTCCACCGTTCCGTTTATTATGACACGTTCCATCATTGTCATATTGCCTTGCATGATCATGTAGTTGACATCGTATTTGTGGCAAAGCCACCTTCATAATTCTTTCATACATGTCACTCTTGATTCATTGCACATCCCGGTACACCGCCGGAGGCACGCATATAGAGTCATATTTGGTTCTAAGTATCGAGTTGTAATCCTTGAGTTGTAATGTGGTGATCATCATTATTAGAGCATTGTCCTGTGCGAGGAAAAAAAGAGAGGCCAAAGAAGCCCAACAAAACATATATATAAAATTAGAGAAAAAGAGAGAAGGGACAATGCTACTATCCTTTTTCCACACTTGTGCTTGAAAGTATGTAACATCCCAATTTTCAATTTGGATGTTATACATAGGTCATCATATGCATATCATATTTTATCTGCATTTTTTTGTGATCCTAGAAATCTAAAGCAACTCAAGGACCCACAGAGAGTGTTGGGGATTTCATTTATTTTCATATTTAAATTTTCTCAAATTTGAAAAGAGGATCATTTTGATTTTAATATTTTCTCTCCGAAATATTCCGTTATTAAAATAAATGAGTGGAGATAAAATGACTTCTCCAAAATAAGAGGTGAATATTGGAGGAAAAACATTAAAATCAAATAAATATTTTATGTAGTATTTTATTGGTATTTTATTTGAATTAGAAAATATGCATTTTCAAAATTGCATTTTTAGGCCAGAAAAATGTTCACCCTGTTCTAAATATTTTATTTAGACAGCGAAAATTGTTTTTGGAATTTTTAGAATATATTTAAATTTTATTAGGATTTTTGTTTTTGGTAGAATTTACTTAAAAAAACGTGCGCCGAACTGGGTCGGCCCAGCTGGGAGCCAGACCTTGGCCCAGCGCCGCACTGCCTAGCGCCCCCTCGCCCAAGTCGGACCCCTCGGGGCCCCTTTATATACAGCCAACCCCGGCCCCTCCTCTCCAAGCCGCCACAGACCATGACCCTCGCCGAGGAGCTTGCCACATGCTTGACTTTCTCGCCGCCACTGCAGCTAGTCGTCGCCTCCTCCCAAGACACCAGCGCCAAGTGCCACAAGACCCAGAGCCCTCGCCGGAGCTGCCGCCCCTTCGACACGGGCCGCTGTTGACCGCCGCCTGCTGATTGGTAGCATAGAAACCGCTCGGTTCGCCAGTTCATTCGGTTTTAGATCTAGATTTGTTTTAATTTTAGGGTTAGGGTTTTCTTGGTTTTTTCGATCGGTTTTATTTAGCGGACGTTCGCCCGAACGCCTTTGTTCATTCGTCTTTGATAACGAACGTTCGTTCGTTAGTCTTTTCTTTTTATTTTATTTTCGGCCAGGGACCTATCCGCGATTATTTTTTTATCGCAGATTAGCCCTTATCTTCAAACTCTCGCCACTTTTCAACTGTTCGTCCAAATCCAGTGAAGCCAACGCCAAAATTTTCGTCTCGAACCCCTCTTTCCAGTTAAACAACTTGAACATAATTTTGACAATTTAAAATTTGGTTTCAAGCAGATTTGAATTCGAATTTCTTTTGATCGTAGTTTGAGTTTCGTAGCTCCCATTCGATTGATTCTTTTTGCAAATCGAAGCTCTTCAGTTTGGACTTTCTCATCTGAGTTTTACCCTTGCATCTATGCTTGATTGCTTATGTATGCTATTGTTTGTTTGCGATAGAATTTCTGGAGTGCGAAGCGTGCTACTACTAGTCTCTAGGTTTTGCAGATCGTCAGCAAGGCAAGTAACACTTTGATCATATCCCTTCATTACCCAGTTTTTATGCATTAGTTTCAACCCTCAAACATTGCATGAGTAGGATTGATAACACGTGGGTATTGGGAAGTAGATGATGAGGTAGTGCCTATTGCCTTTTTGTTTCAAACCCTGGGAGTTACTTCTACGTTATGCTTATACTGCTATGCTATGCTCGTAGACGTGGATTGGTTTGAGTGATTCATGACAGATGTGAGAGATTGTTATGAACCAAGGGTTTATTTAAGGTGGCTACTTTAATACACAGCTGGGTGGATTGTTTGTGTGCTTCTGGGGAATTCGGTGTTGTCCAAGGAGATCCTAGGGAATCCGTGTGATCATCCTATGGTTCGCCACCCAGGCTCAAAGGGATCTTAAGATTATTCATGCTAGAAACTTTCGTGTGCAGCCACAAGCCATTATGGGCTCTAGCATAGTTGAGTATGATGTGTGACCTCTTTCAGTGGTAAACTAGCAGATGTAGGGGATGTAGGTGGTACAGTTTACCCGTCGAAAGAGTTAATGCTTCCGAAAGACTATTTCTCGGTCATCCATTTCTCAAACACCATGTAGTGCGAGAAATTCAATGGAGGAGATCGAGTCTTGTGGGAAAAGTGCGCAAACCTCTGGAGAGTGTACAAACTAATCATGGTTAGCCGTGTCCCCTCTTATGGACATCTTGAGTATCTGGTTCTTGAATTATTATGATGATCTCAATACTCTCAATTAATATTGTTGGGTTGTTAGTTACTTTTAATTGGGATTGAGATGGGGTTTCCATTCTCAATGTTTTCAACCAACTTTGTAGTTAAATAAAATATATTCCTTTGCAGTAGCGAAAAATTGTATTTTCGCAAAAGCATGATAACCGTAGGGCCTCCTCCAGCCATATATGCAGTAGTGTTAGCATTTATCTTGTTCATTGCTCTACAGTGTTATTTTGCCAGCTTATTCCATGTGCTGACCCGTTTCGGGCTGCAACGTATTATGTTGCAGACTTTTCAGACGAAGAGTAAGGTGCGCTAGGTCGTTGTCGTGCACTCAGCTATGCCGTTGGAGTTGATGGACTCATTTACCTTCGATGCTTCCGCAATTATCTTACTTTAGATGGCCTTAAGCCATATTTTTGTAATAAGTTCTCTTTTGAGGCATTCGATGTAATAAGTCTGTGATTGCACTCTGTTATAAATCCTTCAAGTACTGTGTATGTCAGCATTACCGACCCAGGGATGACACTTATGCACAGAGATTTGACCGTTTGAGGTCGGGTCGCTACAAGATGGTATCAGAGCACACGCTGACTGTAGGACATGACCACTAAGATAAGCCATAGGTCACTCTTCTCTACTCATTTCTGACTCCTCTCCATTTTACACTCTATAGATGGCGGACCCGAGGAACAAGTTTTCTCAACCGGATGAAGACACCCCATTTGGATGACACTTGAAGGAAGTCAATAGGTACCTGAACATCAGAATACCAAGCTTCACCGGGACCTACACCGCCACTTTACTAGAAGAGGAGCGTTGGTTGATTCGAGTTCATGTTCCAGGAAGGACATTCACGCCAGTTACTGAGCCCATAGAGTTTTCCTTTGATGCACCAACCTGGAGTCTAGGAAAGAGCATGGCAGCCCACATTGCCATGGGATGATCGGCGAAGTTTATCACAAGGATCTTAAGGACATCATCTACCAGATATGTGGGCACCGAGATGATCAATGGGAGATGATCAGCACTAGGAGGGACAAGTCCACTGCAGCCTTCATCCAGGAGTTAAACCAGCACATTCGCCGCCAGGAGAACCAAATGTGCGCCAACATGATAGATCTGAAGAAGGTGATGACCAGGAACATGGAGCTTGAAGAGGAACTCAAGTCTACACGCGATGGATATGAGGAGGAAATCATAGTACTACTATAGAAGAATGAAGACCTGACAAAGAAGCTAGGAGTATTCATGGGAGACCCCGCTCCAGGAGGAGATGACGACCATCCCGAGGACTACATCATCATCGACGACACTGACTCCGACCCCGACAGTAGTGATGATGATTACGAAGACGAAGCTGGAGCGGATATCATGGAGTCTTCCACCGATCAATATTTCTAGATGACCACCATATTATTAGTAGTATTCCCCCATGTATATAGTAGTAGTTCGAGTATTTTGTAACGGTAGTTAGATCGTTTGTATGCCCTTGTTTGAATTGAGTGGTGTGATATGAATGTGTTTGTCTCATGTGCATATGGGTAGTGCTTTCCCTTTAGACCTCATTCTATTATAATCTCTTCCCTCTAAACCCATCAGATGCCTCCGAGACGTGACACCGGATTTGTCTTCCCACCGGAGCTCACTCAGTTGATCCAACAGCAGAATGCCTTGATGCAGCTACTAGTCCAGAACCAAGGAAACAACAATAAAAACAACCCACCGCCATCACCTCCAGTTACAACTTAGCCCGTTTTCTGAGGTTGAATCCACCGGTGTTTTCCAGTAGCACCGAGCCGATTGTTGCTGATGACTGGCTACGCAGGATTGGAAGGGAGTTGACCACCGCATGTTGCACAGATGCTTAGAAGGTGCGTTTTGCTGCACACCAACTGGATGGACCCGCAGCCTCATGGTGGGAGAATTACACAACCACGTTCCCCATAGCCAATGTCACATGGGATCAGTTTCAGCAAGCGTTCCGCATAGCCCATGTCTCAACTGGAGCTATGAGCATGAAGAAGCGTGAGTTTCGCAACTCACGTCAGGGAAGCCATACTGTGGGGAAGTACGTGGATGAGTTTAGTAAGTTAGCTCGCTATGCCCCGGATTTATGGAAGGTATGAATGATGAGCTGAGTATGCAGTTGACGGTGGCAACATTTTCTAACTACCAGGAGTTGGTAGACAGGGCCCTTATGATTGAAGGGAAGCAGCAGCAGATAGAGAGCCGCAAAAGGAAGTATGGACAAGGGAAGTATAATTCTAGAGCTCAGCAGAAGCCTCGCTTTACCCCAAACTCGGGAGGATATACCCATAACCATGGAGGCCACACCCATAATGGATGAAGTTCGAATAATCGCAGTGGACCCAAGAATGGAAATGGGAATGGATCAAGCAGCAACCAGAACCATTCCAACCCAGCAACACCCGCTAAGAAGGGTCTGAGTCATGTCACCTGTTACAAGTGCGGGAAGACTGGACACTATGCCAATGATTGTTCTGAGTTGGAGAATGGCAATGGCAATGGAAGCTCTGGGAAGAAGCCCAATCCCTTCACCAGAGGTCAGGTTAACCACATCAACGTGGAGGAGGTTGAAGATCAGCCTGACGCAGTGATTGATAAGTTTTTTGTTAAGTCGTTTACCGTTCTTGTTCTTTTTGATACTGGTGCATCGCATTCATACATATCAAGGGGATTTGTGGACAAGTTTAAGTTACCCACCTTAGCCCTCAGGTCACCCATGTTAGTAAGCTCACCAGGAGCGGAGTATATGGCCAGCCGATGGTGTGATCGGTTACCCTTAACCATTGGTAGCCATGTTTTCCCCTCAGACCTAATAATTCTGGAGTCACAAGGATTGGACATAATACTAGGCATGGATTGGCTATTGAAGTATGGAGGGAATATTGACTGTGCTAGTAAGTCAATTCTGCTCACCACCCCCGAGGGAAAAAGGATTAAATATGTATCCAAACATGCGCCAAGGAGGACTCAAGTGAATTCCCTCTCAGGAGTTGTTCAGGAGGAAGTGCCTGTAGTGAAGGATTACCCGGATGTTTTTTCAGAGGAACTACTAGGCATGCCACCAGATCGAGACATTGAATTTTTGATAGAGCTGTTTCCAGGCACCGGACCAATATCAAAGAGGCCATACCGGATGCCCGCAAATGATCTGGAGGAAATTAAGAAGCAGATTAAGGAGTTATTGGAGAAAGGTTACATACGACGAAGTTCGTCAGCGTGGGGAGCTCCGGTGCTCTTGGTTGAGAAGAAGGATGGATCATTGAGAATGGTTATTGATTATCGTGCATTGAATGAAGTGACAATCAAGAACAAGTACCCACTACCGATGATCAACGATTTGTTTGACCAGCTGCAAGGAACTAAAGTATTCTCCAAGATCGATTTGCGATCAGGATACCACCAGCTGAAGATCCGAGAATAGGATATACCTAAGACAGCTTTCACCACAAGGTACGGGCTATATGAGTACATGGTTATGTCATTTGGACTGACAAATGTCCCTGCCTATTTCATGAGAATGATGAATAAGGTGTTCATGGAGTTTTTGGATAAGTCTGTCGTGGTGTTCATTGATGATATTTTGGTATACTCGAAGAATGAAGAGGAGCACAAGGTGATGGAAATATGCCCTAGAGGCAATAATAAAAGGATTATTATTATATTTCCTTATTCGTGATAATTGTCTTTTATTCATGCTATAATTGTATTATCCGGAAATCATAATACACGTGTGAATACATAGACCACAATATGTCCCTAGTGAGCCTCTAGTTGACTAGCTCGTTGATCAATAGATAGTCATGGTTTCCTGACTATGGACATTGGATGTCGTTAATAACGGGATCACATCATTAGGAGAATGATGTGATGGACAAGACCCAATCCTAAGCATAGCACAAGATCGTGTAGTTCGTTTTGCTAGAGCTTTTCCAATGTCAAGTATCTCTTCCTTAGACCATGAGATCGTGTAACTCCCGGATACCGTAGGAGTGCTTTGGGTGTACCAAGCGTCCTGGCGTAATCGGGTGACTATAAAGGTACACTACGGTATCTCCGAAAGTGTCATTGGGTTGACACGGATCGAGGCTAGGATTTGTCACTCCGTATAACGGAGAGGTATCACTTGGGCCCACTCGGTAGTGCATCATCATAATGAGCTCAAAGTGACCAAGTGTCGGTCACGGGATCATGCATTCTGATGCGAGTAAAGTGACTTGCGGTAACGAGATTGAGCGAGGTATTGGGATACCGACGATCGAATCTCGGGCAAGTAACATACCGATTGTTAAAGGAATAGTATACGGGCTGCTTGAATCCTCGACATCGTGGTTCATCCGATGAGATCATCGAGGAGTATGTGGGAGCCAACATGGGTATCCAGATCCGCTGTTGGTTATTGACCGGAGAGCCGTCTCGGTCATGTCTACATGTCTCCCAAACCCGTAGGGTCTACACATAAGGTTCGGTGGCGCTAGGGTTATTAGGAAGACTTGTAAGTGATTACGAATGTTGTTGAGTCCGGATGAGATCCCGGACGTCACGAGGAGTTCGAATTGTCCGGAGGTAAAGATTTATATATGGGAAGTCATCATACGGTCACGGAAAGGTTCGGGGCATATCGGTATTGTCGGGGCCACCGGAGGGTTTCGGGGTCCACCGGAGGGGCCACCTCTCCGGAGGGCCTTATGGGAGGAAGGATCCAGCCCAAAGTGGGCTGGGCGCCCTCCCCTAGGGCCCATGCGCCTAGGGTTGGGGAACCCCGAGGGGCCCCTTGCTTGGGGGCAAGCCCCTCACCTTGGCTGCCGCCCCCTCTAGATCCCATCTAGAGGGCCGCCCCTTCTCCCTTCCCCTATAAATAGAGGCGGGGAGGCTGCAACACACTTGAAGGCGCAGCCCTCCCTCCCAACATCTCTCCTCCTCCGCGTGTGCTTGGCGAAGCCCTGCGGGGCTGTCACTCCATCACCACCACGCCGTCGTCTTGCTGCTAGAGCCATCTTCCTCATCCTCTCCTTCCCCTTGCTGGATCAACAAGGAGGAGGCGTCATCCGCTCCGTCGTGTGTTGAAAGCGGAGGTGCCGTCTGTTGGCGCTAGGATCTCCGGTGATAGGATCACGGCGAGCGACTACTTCAACCCCGTTCTTTTGAGCGCTTCCGCTCGTGATCTACAAAGTGGTATGTAGATGCAATCTCTCTCCCATGACTCGTTGCTTAGATGAACTCATAGATGGATCTTGGTGAAACCGTAGAAAATTTTATTTTTCGCAGCGTTCCCCAACAGTGGCATCATGAGCTAGGTCTATCGTAGTTCTCTATTGCACGAGTAGAACACAATTTTGTTGTGGGCGTAGATCTTGTCAACTTGCTTGCCGCTACTAGTCTTATCTTGCTTCAGCGGTATTGTGGGATGAAGCGGCCGGACCAACCTTACGTCGCACGCTCGGTTCCACCGAGCCGACATGCACTAGTTGCATAAGGTGGCTGGCGGGTGTCTGTCTCTCCCACTTTAGTTGGAGCGGATTCGATGAAAAGGGTCCTTATGAAGGGTAAATAGAAGTTGACAAAATCACGTTGTGGTTATTCGTAGGTAAGAAAACGTTCTTGCTAGAACCCAATTGCAGCCACGTAAAAGATGCAACAACAATTAGAGGACGTCTAACTTGTTTTTGAAGCAATTGTCATGTGATGTGATATGGCCAGAAAGTTGTGGTGAATGATGAATGATATATGGTGATGTATGAGATCATGTTCTTGTAATAGGAATCACGACTTGCATGTCGATGAGTATGACAACCGGCAGGAGCCATAGGAGTTGTCTTTATTTTTGTATGACCTGCGTGTCATTGAAGAACGCCATGTAAATTACTTTACTTTATTGCTAAACGCGTTAGCCATAGTAGTAGAAGTAATAGTTGGCGAGCAACTCCATGGAGACACGATGATGCAGATCATGATGATGGAGATCATGGTGTCATGCCGGTGACAAGATGATCATGGAGCCCCGAAGATGAAGATCAAAGGAGCTATATGATATTGGCCATATCATGTCACTACTATATATATAATTGCATGTGATGTTTATTATGTTTATGCATCTTGTTTACTTAGAACGACGGTAGTAAATAAGATGATCCCTTATAATAATTTCAAGAAATTGTTCCCCCTAACTGTGCACCGTTGCTAAAGTTCGTCGTTTCGAAGCACCACGTGATGATCGGGTGTGATAGATCCTTATGTTCACATACAATGGGTGTAAGACAGATTTACACATGCAGAAAACTTAGGGTTAACTTGACGAGCCTAGCATGTACAGACATGGCCTCGGAACACAAGAGACCGAAAGGTCGAACACGAGTCGTATGGAAGATACGATCAACATGGAGATGTTCACCGGCGATGACTAGTCCGTCTCACGTGATGATCGGACACGGCCTAGTCGACTCGGATCGTGTAACACTTAGATGACTAGAGGGATGTCAGATCTGAGTGGGAGTTCATTAAATAATTTGATTAGATGAACTTAATTATCATGAACATTAGTCTAAAATCTTTGCAAAATGTCTTGTAGATCAAATGGCCAACGCTCATGTCACCATGAACTTCAGCGCGTTCCTAGAAAACCAAGCTGAAAGATGATGGCAGCAACTATTCGGACTGGGTCCGGAACACGAGATCATCCTCATAGCAGCCAAGAAACAATATGTCCTAGAAGCACCGCTAGGTGATGCACCCATCGAAGAACCAAGACATTATGAATGCTTGGCAGTCTCGTCTTGATGATTACTCCCTCGTTCAGTGCGGCATGCTTTACAGCTTAGAACCGGGGCTCCAAAAGCGTTTTGAGCAACACGGAGCATATGAGATGTTCGAGGAGCTGAAAATGGTTTTCCAAGCTCATGCCCGGTCGAGAGATATGAAGTCTCCGACAAGTTCTATAGTTGTAAGATGGAGGAAAACAGTTACGTCGGTGAGCACATACTCAAAATGTCCAGGTTGCACAACCGCTTTGTCCCAGTGGACATAAACCTCCCGGACGAGGCGGTCATTGACAGAATCCTTGATCGCTCCCACCAAGCTACAAGAGCTTTGTGATGAACTTCAATATGCAGGGGATGATGAAGACCATTCGAAGTATTCTCAATCTGAAGTCGTGAGAGGTTGAAATCAAGAAAGAACATCAAGTGTTGATGGTCAATAAAACCACTAAGTTCAAAAAGGGCAAGGGTAAGAAGAACTTCAAGAAGGGCGGCAAAGATGTTGCGCGCCCGTAAGCAAGTTGCGGGACGAAGTCAAAGAATGGACCCAAGCACGAGACGAGTGCTTTTATTGCAAAGGGAAGGGCCTTCGAAGCGGAACTGCCCCAAATACTTAGCGGACAAGAAGGCCGGCAACACTAAAGGTATATTTGATATACATGTAATTGATGTGTACCTTACCAATTACTCGTAGTAACTCCCGGTATTTGATACGGTGCCGTTGCTCATATTTGTAACTCACAGCAGGAGCTGCGGAATAAGCGGAGGCGGCAAAGGGCGAGGTGACGAAGGCGTCGGAAATGGTTCCAAGGTCGATGTGATCGCCGTCGGCACGCTACCTCTACATTTACCTACGGGATTAGTTTTGAACCTCAATAATTGTTATTTAGTGCCAAGTTTGAGCATGAACATTGTATCAGGATCTCGTTTAATGCGAGATGGCTACTCATTTAAATCCGAGAATAATGGTTGTTCTATTTATATGAGAGATATGTTTTATGGTCATGCTCCGATGGTCAATGGTTTATTCTTAATGAATCTCGAGCGTAATATTACACATATTCATAGTGTGAATACCAAAAGATGTAAAGTTGATAAAGATAGTCCCACATACTTGTGGCACTGCCGCCTTGGTCACATTGGTGTAAAGCGCATGAAGAAGCTCCATTCTGATGGACTTTTAGAGTCTCTCGATTATGAATCATTTGACACATGCGAACTATGCCTCACGGGCAAAATGACCAAGACTCCATTCTCCGGGACAATGGAGCGAGCAACCAACTTATTGGAAATCATACATACCGATGTATGCGGTCCAATGGCGTTGAGGCTCGTGGAGGATATCGTTATGTTCTCACTCTCACCGATGACTTGAGTAGATATGGGTATGTCTACTTGATGAAACACAAGTCGAGACCTTTGAAAAGTTCAAGGAATTTCAGAATGAGGTAGAGAATCAACGTGACCGAAAAATAAAGTTCTTACGATCAGATCATGGAGGAGAATATTTAAGTCACGAATTTGGTACACACTTAAGGAAATGTGGAATCGTTTCACAACTCACGCCTCTGGAACACCTCGGTAACGTTGTGTCGAGCGTCGTGTCGCACTCTATTGGATATGGTGCGATCTATGATGTCTCTTACCGATTTACCGCTATCATTTTGGGGATACTCTGGAGACAGCTACATTCACTTTAAATAGGGCACCGTCTAAGTCCGTTGAGGCGACACCGTATGAATTATGGTTTGGAAAGAAACCTAAGCTATCGTTTCTAAAAGTTTGGGGATGCGATGCTTATGTCAAGAAACTTCAACCTGAAAAGCTCGAACCCAAGTCGGAAAAATGCGTCTTCATAGGATACCCTAAGGAAACCATTGGGTATACCTTCTACCTTAGATCCAAAGGCAAGATCTTTGTTGCCAGAACGGATCCTTTCTTGAAAAGAGTTTCTCTCGAAAGGAGTAAGTGGGAGGAAAGTAGAACTTCGATGAAGTACTACCTCTTGAACCGGAAAGTAGTGCAGACAGGAAAATGTTCTGTGGTGCCTACCTCTTGGAGAGGAAATTAATGATGATGATCAAGGTACTTCAGATCAAGTTGCTCTTGAACCGTGAGGTCCACAAGGACACGTTCCACACAGTGGTATGGCAACCTTGTCACGGAAATCATGTTGTTAGACAACGGTGAACCTTGAACTATGAAGAAGCGATGGCGGGCCGAATTCCAACAAATGGCTTGAAGCCATGCAATCCAAGATAGGATCCATGTATGAAAACAAAGTATGGACTTTGACAAACTTGCCCGATGATGGCGGCGATAGAAAACAAATGGATCTTTAAGAAGAAGGCGGACGCGGATGGTAATGTCACCATCTATAAAGCTCGACTTGTCGCTAAGGGTTATCGGCAAGTTCAAGGGATTGACTACGATGAGACTTTCTCTCCGTGGCGAAGCTTAAGTCCGTCCGAATCATGTTAGCAATTGCGCATACTATGATTATGAGATATGGCAGATGGACGTCAAAGCGGCATTCCTTAGCGGTTATCTTAAGGAAGAGCTGTATATGATGCAACGGAAGGTTTTGTCGACCCTAAGAATGCTAACAAGGTATGCAAGCTCCAGCGATCCATTTATGGGCTGGTGCAAGCATCTCGAGTTGGAACATTCGCTTTGATGAGATGATCAAAGCGTTTGGGTTTATGAGACTTATGGAGAAGCCTGCGTTTACAAGAAAGTGAGTGGGAGCTCTGTAGCATTTCTCATATTATATGTAGATGACATACTTTTGATGGGAAATGATATAGAACTCTTGGACAACATTAAGGCCTACTTGAATAAAAGTTTTTCAACGAAGGACCTTGGAGAAGCTGCTTATATATTAGGCATCAAGATCTATAGAGATAGATCGAGGCGCCTCATAGGTATTCACAAAGCACATACCTTGATAATATTTTGAAGAAGTTCAAAATGGATCAGTCAAGAAAGGGTTCTTGCTGTCTTGCAAGGTGTGAGATTGAGCTCAGCTCAATGCCCGACCACGGCAAAAGATAAAGAAGAGATGGCGTCATCCCTATGCCTCGGCCATAGGATCTATTATGTATGCCATCTTGTGTACGGACCTGATGTAAACCTTGCCGTAAGTTTGGTAGGAAGGTACCAAAGTAATCCCGCAAGGAACACTGGACAGCGGTCAAGAATATCTGAAGTACCGAAAGGACAAAGGACATGTTTCTCGTTTATGGAGGTGACGAAGAGCTCGTCGTAAAGGGTTACGTCGACGCTAGCTTCGACACAGATCTAGATGACTCTAAGTCACAAACCGAATACATGTGTATGTTGAATGGTGGAGCAGTAAGCTGGTGCAGCTGCAAGCAGAGCGTCGTGGCGGGATCTACATGTGAAGCGGAGTACATGGCAGCCTCGAAGGCAGCACATGAAGCAATATGGGTGAAGGAGTTCATCACCGACCTAGGAGTCATACCCAATGCGTCGGGGCCGATCAAACTCTTCTGTGACAACACTGGAGCTATTGCACTTGCCAAGGAGCCCAGGTTTCACAACAAGACCAGGCACATCAAGCGTCGCTTCAACTCCATCCGTGAATATGTTCAAGATGGAGACATAGAAATTTTCAAAGTGCATACGGATCTGAATGTCGCAGATCCGTTGACTAAACCTCTTCCGCGAGCAAAACATGATCAACACCAGAACTCTATGGGTGTTAGGTTCATCACAATGTAACTAGATTATTGACTCTAGTGCAAGTGGGAGACTGCTGGAAATATGCCCTAGAGGCAATAATAAAAGGATTATTATTATATTTCCTTGTTTGTGATAATTGTCTTTTATTCATGCTATAATTGTATTATCCGGAAATCATAATACACGTATGAATACATAGACCACAATATGTCCCTAGTGAGCCTCTAGTTGACTAGCTCGTTGATCAATAGATAGTCATGGTTTCCTGACTATGGACATTGGATGTCGTTAATAACGGGATCACATCATTAGGAGAATGATGTGATGGACAAGACCCAATCCTAAGCATAGCACAAGATCGTGTAGTTCGTTTTGCTAGAGCTTTTCCAATGTCAAGTATCTCTTCCTTAGACCATGAGATCGTGTAACTCCCGGATACCGTAGGAGTGCTTTGGGTGTACCAAGCGTCTGGCGTAAGCTGGGTGACTATAAAGGTACACTACAGGTATCTCGAAAGTGTCATTGGGTTGACACGGATCGAGGCTGGGATTTGTCACTCCGTATAACGGAGAGGTATCTTGGGCCCACTCGGTAGTGCATCATCATAATGAGCTCAAAGTGACCAAGTGTGCGGTCACGGGATCATGCATTATGGTGCGAGTGAAGTGACTTGCGATAACGAGATTGAGCGAGGTATTGGGATACCGACGATCGAATCTCGGGCAAGTAACATACCGATTGACAAAGGGAATAGTATAAGGGGTTGCTTGAATCCTCGACATCGTGGTTCATCCGATGAGATCATCGAGGAGTATGTGGGAGCCAACATGGGTATCTAGATCCGCTGTTGGTTATTGACGGAGAGCCGTCTCGGTCATGTCTACATGTCTCCGAACCCGTAGGGTCTACACATAAGGTTCGGTGGCGCTAGGGTTATTAGGAAGACTTGTAAGTGATTACCGAATGTTGTTTGGAGTCCCATATGAGATCCCGGACGTCACGAGGAGTTCCGGAATAGTCCGGAGGTAAAGATTTATATATGGGAAGTCATCATACGGTCGCGGAAAGGTTGAGGGCATATCGGTATTGTCTGGGGCCACCGGAGGGGTTCAGGGGTCCACCGGGAGGGCCACCTCTCCGGAGGGCCTTATGGGCTGTATGAGGAAGGATCCAGCCCAAAGTGGGCTGGGGCACCACTCCCCCCTAGGGCCCATGCGCCTAGGGTTGGGGGAAACCCTGAGGGGGGGCCCCCTTGCTTGGGGGGCAAGCCCCCTTCCCTTGGCCGCCGCCCCTCTAGATCCCATATAGAGGGGCCGGCCCCTCTCCCTTCCCTATAAATAGAGGCGGGGAGGCTGCAACACACTTGAAGGCGCAGCCCTCCCTCCCAACACCTCTCCTCCCAGCGTGTGCTTGGCGAAGCCTGCCGGGGCTGCACTCCATCACCACCACGCCGTCGTCTTGCTTCAGAGCCATCTTCCTCAACCTCTCCTTCCCCTTGCTGGATCAAGAAGGAGGAGACGTCATCCGCTCCGTACGTGTGTTGAACGCGGAGGTGCCGTCTGTTCGGCGCTAGGATCCCCGGTGATAGGATCACAACGAGAACGACTACTTCAACCCCGTTCTTTTGAACGCTTCCGCTCGCGATCTACAAAGTGGTATGTAGATGCAATCTCTCTCTCCCATGACTCGTTGCTTAGATAAACTCATAGATGGATCTTGGTGAAACCGTAGAAATTTTTTATTTTCTGCAACGTTCCCCAACACAAGGAACATTTGCGTTCAGTTCTCGAGAAGCTCAGGGAACATCAGCTATATGCTAAGTTCAGCAAATGTGAGTCTTGGTTGAAGGAAGTTGGATTTCTTGGGCATGTTATATTGGGAGAGGGTATAGCAGTAGACCCTACCAAGGTTCATTCAGTCACTGATTGGTTGTCACCCACCTCGGTTGGAGAGATCTGCAGTTTCCTCTGACTCGCGGGATATTATCGGAGAATCATTGAGATTTTCTCCAAGATTGCGAAGCCCATGACGGAGTTGTTGAAGAAGGATACAAATTTCAAGTGGACCGAAGAGTGTGAGGCCAGTTTTCAGGAGTTGATGAAACGTTTGGTTTCAGCCCCAGTGCTGATTCTTCCGGATATATGCAAGGATTTCCAAGTGTATTGCGACGCTTCTCGCTTAGGACTTGGAGGAGTACTTATGTAGGACGGAAGAGTTGTTTCATATGCCTCACGGCAGTTTCGACCGCATGAGTTGAATTATACCACGCATTATTTGGAGTTAGCAGCCGTAGTACATGCGCTCAAGACCTGGAGACATTTTCTTATTGGAAACCGTTGTGATGTCTACACGGATCACAAGAGTTTGAAGTACATTTTCACGCAGAAGGACATGAATCTCGGGAAAAGGAGATGATTGGAGCTTATAAAGGATTATGATATGAAGTTGCGTTATCATCCAGGAAAGGCCAATGTCGTAGCAGACGCTTTGAGCCAGAAGAGTTATGTCAATACCCTCGTAAGCGGAGGATTACCGCAGGAGTTAGTTGACGATCTCAAGGAACTTCGTTTGGAGATAGTTCCAAGAGGTTTTGTCGCAGCTATGGAAGTTCAATCCACATTATTGGGAAAGATTCGAGAAGCTCAGAAGGATGATAAGGAGATTGCTGAGATAAAGGAGAAGATGAGTAAAGGAAAAGCCAAGGGTTTTCGTGAGGATGAGCACGAAACTTTATGGTTTGAGGATCGTGTATATGTACCCAATAATGCGGAAATCAGGAAGTTAATACTTCAGGAAGCTCATGACTCGCCATACTCGATTCACCACGGAAACACCAAGATGTATTTGGATTTGAAGGAGCGTTTCTGGTGGACTGGTATGAAGAAGGACATTTCCGAGTATGTAGCTGTTTGTGATGTATGTCAGAGAGTGAAGGCGGAACATCAGAAGCCAGCAGGATTACTGCAGCCTAGGTCGATACCGAATGGAAGTGGGACAAGATTGGCATGGATTTTATCACTGGATTACCCAGGACTCGATCAGGATATGACTTTATCTGGGTAGTAGTGGATCGTTTGACCAAAGTGGCTCACTTTATCCCAGTGAAAACCACCTATACGAGTGCGAAGTTGGCCAAGATATATATGACCAGGATCATATGTCTACATGGAGTTCCGTGGACCATCGTATCAGATAGAGGGACACAACTTACCTCAAAGTTTTGGAATCAGCTGCACCAGACTTTGGGTACCAGGCTAGAGTTCAGTACATCCTTTCATCCACTGACAGATGGACAGACCGAGAGAGTCAATCAGATTCTGGAGGACATGTTGAGAGCATGTGCATTAGATTATGGATCTAGTTGGGATGATAATTTTCCTTACGCAGAGTTCTCGTACAATAACAGTTATCAAGCTAGTTTGAAGATGGCACCTTTTGAAGCTTTGTATGGGAGAAGGGGCAGGACACCGTTGATGTGGGATGAAGTTGGAGACCGTCAGTTATTCAGACCGGATCTGATCAAGGAGTCCGAAGAGAAGGTTAAGTTGATTTGCGACAGACTTAAGGTAGCTCAATCCAGACAGAAGAGTTATGCCGATACAAAATGCAAGGAGGTAGTCTATGAGATCGGAGACAGAGTATATCTTCATGTGTCACCTCTACGAGGAGTTAAACGATTTGGAGTTAAGGGAAAGTTAGCCCCGAGATTTGTAGGACCATGCCGAGTTTTGGAACGTATGGGAGAAGTGTCCTACAAGTTGGAGTTACCCGAAGGATTGTCAGGAGTTCATGATGTGTTTCACGTTTCCCAGTTGAAGAAGTGCCATGCAGAGATGGCCGATATTCCTCTACAGTGCCCTTGGTAGCAATTCAGTTGGACAGTGATCTGACCTACGAGGAGAAACCCATCAAGATTCTCGAGTTTGCCAGCCGAGTTACGCGCAACAAGGTTATCAAGTTTTGCAAAGTTCAGTGGAGCCACCATGGCAACGAGAGGAAGACCTACGAAAAGACCACCCTCACCTATTTTCTAGCCAACCGGAATCTCGAGGGCGAGATTCATCTTAAGCGGGGTAGGTTTGTAACATCCCAATTTTCAATTTGGATGTTATACATAGGTCATCATATGCATATCATATTTTACCTGCATTTTGTTTGTGATCCTAGAAATCTTAAGCAAC
The DNA here is from genome assembly GCA_021605205.1 of Aegilops longissima. NCBI lineage: Eukaryota > Viridiplantae > Streptophyta > Magnoliopsida > Poales > Poaceae > Aegilops > Aegilops longissima. The sequence goes on along the minus strand of CM038679.1, from coordinate 209,908,506 downwards.
TCAAGGACCCACGGAAATAGTTGGGGATTTCATTTATTTTCATATTTGAATTTTCTCAAATTTGAAAAGAGGATCATTTCGATTTTAATATTTTTATCCTGAAATATTCTGATATTAAAATAAATGATTGGAGATAAAATGACTTCTCCAAAATAAGAGGGGAATATAGGAGGAAAAACATTAAAATCAAATAAATATTTTATTTGGTATTTTATTTGAATTAGAAAATATGCATTTTTCAAAATAGCATTTTTAGGCTAGAAAATTGTTCACCCTTTCTAAATATTTTATTTAGACGGTGAAAATTGTTTTTGGCATTTTTAGAATTTTTTATATTTTATTTGGATTTTTGTTTTCGGTGGAATTTTTTTAAAATATCACTTGCTTGGCTGGGCGGCCAGATTGGGAGCGAACCTCGCCCAGCGCCGCACCGCCTAGCGCCCCCTCGCCCAAGTCGGACCCCCCCGGGACCCTTTTATATACGGCCGACCCCGGCCCCTCCTCTCCAAGACGCCGCAGACCGCAGCCCATCTTTGAGCTGCCCGCCGCTTGACTTGCTCGCCGCCACCGCCGCTCGCTGCTGCCCATGCCGCCGCCACCTCCCACCCAGCGCGCGTCGCCAGACCCGCAACCCTCGCCGAACCGCCGCCCGCCCGACGCCGCCGCCCACCCGCGCCGCCGCCATTAACCGCCGCCCCTTGACCGGTATAGAAACTGCCCGGTTTGCCGGTTCGTTCGTTTTTTTTGGTTTTAGATCAAGATCGGTTTTATTTTTTGGGTTAGGGTTTTCTTGGGTTTTCCGATCGGTTCTATTTAGCGGACGTTCGCCCGAACGCCTCTGTTCGTGAACGTGTTCGTTCATTCCTCTCTGATAACGAACGTTCGTTCGTTAGTCTTTTCTTTTTTATTATTTTCGGCCAGGGACCTATCCGTGATTATTTTTATCGCAGATTAGCCCTAATCTTCAAACTCTCGCAACTTTTCAACCGTTCATCCAAATCCAGTGAAACCAATGCCAAAATCTTCGTCCCGAACCCCTCTTTCCATTTAAACAACTTGAACATGATTTTGACAATTTAAAATTTGGTTTCAAGCAGATTTGAATTCAAATTTATTTTGATCGTAGTTTGAGTTTCGTAGCTCCGATCCGATTGATTCTTACAAATCGAAGCTCTTCAGTTGAACTTTCAATTTGGACTTTCTCATCTGAGTTTTACCCTTGCATCTATGCTTGAGTGCTTATGTATGCTATGGTTTGTTTGCGATAGAATTTTCGGAGTGCGAAGCGTGCTACTACGAGTCTCTAGGGTTGGCAGATCATCAGCAAGGCAAGTAACACTTTGATCATATCCCTTTATTGCCCAGTTTTTATGCATTAGTTTCAACCCTCAAACATTGCATGAGTAGGATTGATAACATGTGGGTATTGGGAAGTAGATGATGAGGTAGTACCTATTACCTTTTTATTTCAAACCCTGGGAGTTACTTCTACGTTATGATTATACTGCTACGCTATGCTCGTAGACGTGGATTGGTTTGAGTGATTCATGACAGATGTGAGAGATTGTTATGAACTAAAGTTTTATTTAAGGTGGCTACTTTAATACACATCTGGGTGTATTGTTTGTGGGCACCTGGGGAATCCAGTGTTGTCCAAGGAGATCTCTGTGAATCCGTGTGATCATCCTATGGTTCGCCACCCAGGCTCAAAGGGGTCATAAGATTATATATGCTAGAAACTTCCGTGTGCAGCCCTAAGCCATTATGGGCTCTGGCATAGTTGAGTATGATGTGTGGCCTCTTTCAATGGTTAACTAGCAGATGTAGGGGATGTAGGTGGTACGGTTTACCTGTCGAAAGAGTTAATGCTTCTGAAAGACTGTGTCTCGGTCATCCGTTTCTCAAACACCATGTGGTGCGAGAAATTGAACGGAGAAGATCGAGTCTTGTGGGGAAAAGTGCGCAAACCTCTGCAGAGCGTACAAACTAATCATGGTTAGCCGTGTCCCCGGTTATGGACATCTTGAGTATCTGGTTCTTGAATTATTATGATGATCTCAACACTCTTAATTAATATTGTTGGGTTGTTAATTACTTTTAATTAGGATTGAGATGGGGTTTCCATTCTCAATGTTTTCAACCAACTTTGTAGTTAAATAAAATATATTCCTTTGCAGTAGGGAAAAATTGGCTTTTCACAAAAACATGATAACCGTAGAGCCTCCACCAGCCATATGTGCATGTAGTGTTAGCATTTATCTTGTTCATTGCTCTACAGTGTTATTTTGCCAGCATATTCCATGTGTTGGCCCATTTCGGGCTGTAATGTATTATGTTGCAGACTATTCAGACGAAGAGTAAGGTGCACTAGGTCGTTGTTGTGCACTCAGCTGTGCCATTGGAGTTGGTGGAATCATTTACCTTCGATGCTTCCATAGTTGTTTTATTTTATATGGCCTTATGCCATATTATTGTAATAAGTTCTCTTTTGAGACATTCGATGTAATAATTTCACTCTGTTATAAATCCTTCAAGTACTGTGTGTGTCAGCATTACCGATCCAGGGATGACACTTATGCACAGAGATTTTACCGTTTGAGGTCGGATCGCTAAAAAGTAGCACCATGATCTTCCTGATAGAGAGTCTCTTATTTTGTTATTGTCATATACTAGTGGGAAATTTTCATTATAGAACTTGGCTTTTATATTCCAACGATGGGCTTCCTCAAATGCCCTAGGTCTTTGTGAGCAAGGATGTTGGATGCACACCCACTTAGTTTCTTTTGTTGAGCTTTCATATATTTATAGATCTAGTGCATCCGTTGCATGGCAATCCCTACTCACTCACATTGACACCTATTGATGGGCATCTCCATAGCCCATTGATACGCCTAGTTGATGTGAGACCATATTCCTCCTTTTTTGTCTTCTCCACAACCACCACTCTATTCCACCTATAGTGCTATGTCCATGGCTCACGCCTATGTATTGATTGAAAGTTGAAAAAGTATGAGAATACTAAAGTATGAAACAATTGCTTGCCCGTGATTTGAGCATCGGGGTTGTCCATGATTTGAGCATTTTGTGTGACGAAGATGGAGCATAGACAAACTATATGATTTTGTAGGGATGAACTTTCTTTGGCCATGTTATTTTGAGAAGACATGATTATTTTATTAGTATGCTTGAAGTATTATTATTTTTATGTCAATATTAAACTTCTTTCTTGAATCTTTCGGATTTGAACATTCATGCCACAATAAATAAAATTACATTAATAAATATGTTAGGTAGCATTCCACATAAAAAATTCTGTTTTTATCATTTACCTACTCGAGGACGAGTAGGAATTAAGCTTGGGGATGCTTGATACGTCTCCAATGTATCTATAATTTTTGATTGTTCCATGCTATTATATTATCTGTTTTGGATGTTTAATGGGATTTAATATGCTCTTTTATATTATTTTTGGGACTAACCTATTAACCGGAGGCCCAGTGCCAGTTTTGGTTGTTTTGCCTATTTTAGTGTTTCGCAGAAAAGGAATATCAAACGGAATCCAAATGGAATGAAACCTTCACGATGATCTTTCTTGGACAGAAAGCAAACCAGAAGACTTGGAGATGAAGTCGGAGACGCAACGAGGCGGCCACGAGGCAGGAGGGCGCGCCCGGGGGGTAGGCGCGCCCCCCACCCTCGTGGGCCCCTCATAGCTCCACCGACGTACTTATTTCGCCTATATATATACTCTTATACCCTAGAAACATCAGGGGGAGCCACGAAACCACTTTTCCACCGCCGTTACCTTATGTACCCGTGAGATCCCATCTTGGGGCATTTTCCGGCGATCTGCCAGAGGGGGAATCGATCACGGGGGGCTTATACGTCAACACCATAGCCTCTCCGATGAAGTGTGAGTAGTTTACCACAGACCTTCGGGTCCATAGTTATTAGCTAGATGGCTTCTTCTCTCTATTTGATCCTCAACACAAAGTTCTCCTCGATGTTCTTGGAGATCTATTCGATGTAATACTATTTTGCGGTGTTGTCGGTGGGAAATGACACCTATGGGATCACAAGCATCCCTACTACGGTTGCCGGGGTGCGGGGTTGTGAGAAGAGCAGGATTAACAGTCAACACAAGGATCGTTTACCCAGGTTCGGGCCGCGAGGATGCGTAATACCCTAGTCCTGCTTTGGTGTGTATTTGAGAGAGTTCTTGAGCTCTCGAACTAGCTATGGTGGCTGCGAAGTTCCCCCTCCAGTACGCCATGGGCCTCCTTTTATAGTCGAAAGGGGCTGCCACAGTGGCACACATGAGGTGGAAAGGTATACAGTGTTGCGAGCTTATCGGCCGTATTACAGGACAAGACGCATTTAATGCGTAGCTTAGGTGTCCCTTAGCTTTATCGGGGACAGGAACGAGGCCCTTCCCGTCCGTTGTCGCCTCACCTTGCTTCGACACGCGCCCAGGCCAGCGATGCATGAAGTGCCATGTAGGCAGGCAGGCAGCTGAGGTGGCGCAGCGGTAGGGCCTTCACGAAGATATGCATGCCACCACGCAGGTGCTTGCTGAGTTGGCGCGGAGGCCGCCCGTCGCCACGCAGGTGCCTGCCCATCTGGTTGAGCTAGCAGCTACTTGGGGACGGCGGTGGAGTCTTGGTCGACGCGGGCCAGGCCGTGGCCCTGCTGACGCCCTCGGCAAGGGCCTTGCCGGGGGGTCCGGCAAGGGTCCCGCCATGGCGGTGCAGTCGTCCTCGGCAAGCGCCGTCCCCGGCAAGGCGCTTGCCGGGGGTCTTGTGGATCTCCTCGGCAAGGATCCCGCTGAGGGTTGTCGTCTTCTGGTTCTCATCAGATCTCACATCTCTATGGTCTTGACAAAGATCTGCATGCCACCACGGAGGTGCCTCCCGAGCCCTAGTGCCAATGTAGTTGGTTGGGTTGGAACCCGTGGGCTCAAGGGTGGCTCACTCTGATGGCGTCGGTCGTGCCACCCCGGCAAAGGTCTTGCCGGGGCTGCCGAGGTTGCCTCGGCAAGGGTCTCGCCAGGGGAGCCTGCTTCACCCTTCTGTCCTTTGTGTTCTTGGCCTTGGCGTTACCTTGGCCATCTTGTGCTTTGGCTTCTCTCAGGCTCCCCTCCTCTGCCCTGCTTAGTGTGGTCGTGGCGCGCGGCTCCGACTACCCGTGCACAAGTAAAGGGGTACAAAGGGGTGCCCCTACTTTGGTACACCGACAGGAGCCCCCGGGGCTGGGCCACACATAAGCGTGACACGTTGTTGGGCCAGGCCCAGAACGGTGCGTGGGCAGGCGGGGCAGATTTCCACCGCAGTACTGCTCCGTCCGCTGCGCATCCCCATGACCCGCCTTGAACGTGCGACATGGAGGCGCGTGCATGACGTGGGGGTCATGCTCGATGCGGTTTCCGCATGCATGCGTCACATCATGGTAAAGAGGCAGCTCGCGCCTTCCCCATAAAAAGAGGGAGACGCGGAGGCACGGCTCTTTACTGGATGGACTCAGATCGCGGTTTTCAAGGCGCCCACGCCCCCAATCACGGGGTGGGGAACGGTCGCCTCACCCGTCCTTGGATTTGGCGATGTGCGGCCCGTCGTTTGGCGCACGAACGACGCCGCTTGCCATGCTCTGTCTGCCAGAGCGACGCTGGTGCTCGCGGGCCACGGCTCGGGTCCTGTCCGTGACCGGCCCGCTGCTCGTCCACACCGGCACGGGTCATTCGTCTCCCGACGAGCCGATCGCCGTGATCGTCTTCTTCTTGAGAGCCATGGCGATGAAGAACTGTTAGGCTAACTGCTAGACCAGATTCTCACAACTGCGCGCCCCTACCCGGCGTGCCAAAGATGTCGGTGGGAAACGACACCTATAGGATCACAACAATCCCTACTACGGTTGCCGGGGTGCGGGGTTGTGAGAAGAGCAGGATTAACAGTCAACACAAGGATCGTTTACCCAGGTTCGGGCCACGAGGATGCGTAATACCCTAGTACAGCTTTGGTGTGTATTTGAGAGAGTTCTTGAGCTCTCGAACTAGCTATGGTGGCTGCGTAGTTCAAAAGAGCCGAATCCCCCTCCAGTACGCCATGGGCCTCCTTTTATAGTCAAAAGGGGCTGCCACAGTGGCACATAGGAGGTGGAAAGGTATACAGTGTTGCGATCTTATCGCCCGTATTACAGGACCAGACGCATTTAATGCGTAGCTTAGGTGTCCCTTAGCTTTATCGGGGGCGGGAACAAGGCACATCCCGTCCGTTGCCGCCTCGCCTTGCTTCGACACGCGCCCAGGCCAGCGATGCATGCGGCGCCATGTAGGCAGGCAGGCAGCTGAGGTGGCGCGGTGGTAGGGTCTTCACGAAGATCTGCATGCCACCACGCAGGTGCTTGCTGAGTTGGTGTGAAGGCCGCCCGTCGCCACGCAGGTGCCTGCCCATCTGGTTGAGCTAGCAGCTGCTTGGGGACGGCGGTGGAGTCTTGGTCGAAGCGGGCCCGGCCGTGGCCCTGCTAACGCCCTCGGCAAGGGTCTCACCATGGCGTTGCAGTCGTCCCCGGCAAGGCGCTTGCCGGGGGTCTTCTGGATCTCCTTGGCAAGGATCCCGCGGAGGGTCACCGTCTTCTGGTTCTCATCTGATCTCACATCTCTATGGTCTTGACAAAGATCTGCATGCCACCACGGAGGTGCCTCCCGAGCCTTAGTTCCAATGTAGTTGGTTGGGTTGGAACCCGTGGGCTCAAGGGTGGCTCACTCTGTTGGCGTCGGGTGTGCCGCCCCGGCAAGGGTCTTGCCGTGGCTGCCGAGGTTCCCCCAGCAAGGGTCTCGCCGGGGGAGCCCGCTTCGCCCTTCTGTCATTTGTGTTCTTGGCCTTGGCATTGCCATGGACCTCTTGTGCTTTGGCTTATCTCCGGCTCCCCTCCTCTACCCTGCTTAGTGTGGCCGTGGCGCGCGGCTCTGACTACCCGTGCACAAGTAAAGGGGTACAAAGGGGTGCCCCTACTTTTGTACACCGACAGGTGTGTTTGCCAAGATCCGATGAATTGTGGATTTATGAACTTGATTATCTATGAATATTATTTGGTTCTTCTCTGAAGTCTTATATGCATGATTTGATATCTTTTCATGTCTCTTCAAATTATCGATTTAGTTTGGCCTACTAGATGGATCTTTGTTGCAATGGGAGCAGTGCTTAGCTTTGGGTTCAATCTTGCGGTGTCCTTTCCCAGTGACAGTAGGGGTAGCAAGGCACATATTGTATTGTTTCCAACGAGGGTAAAAAGATGGGGTTTATATCATATTGCTTGAGTTTATCCCTCTACGTCATGTCATCTTGCCTAATGCGTTACTCTGTTCTTATGAACTTAATACTCTAGATGCATGCTGGGCGGTCAATGTGTGGAGTAATAATAGTAGATGCAGAATCGTTTTGTTCTACCTAACACGGACGTGATGCCTATATTCATGATCATTGCCTTAGATGTCTTCATAATTATGCGCTTTTCTATCTATTGCTTGGCAGTAATTTGTTCACCCACCGTAATACATGCTATCTTGAGAGAAGCCACAAGTGAAACCTATGGCCCCGGGTCTCTTTCTTATTATATTGCATCTCTTTTATTTACATCGCATCTTGTTTACTATTTTGCAATCTTTACTTTCCAATCTACACAACAAAAATACCAAAAATATTTACTTCACTATCTTTATTAGATCTCACTTTTGCGAGTGACCGTGAAGGGATTGACAACCCCTTTATCGTGTTGGTTGCAAGGTTCTTGATTGTTTGTGCAGGTACTAGGTGACTTGTGCGTTGTCTCCTACTGGATTGATACCTTGGTTCTCAAAAACTAAGGGAAATACTTACGCTACTTTGCTGCATCGCCCTTTCCTCTTCAAGGGAAAACCAACGCATGCTCAAGAGGTAGCATCAGGCTGAAGCCTTTTAATATAAGCGTCGCATCCCCAAAGTTTAAGAAACGACAGCTTAGGTTTCTTGCCAAACCACAGTTCATACGGTGTCATGTCAACGGATTTAGACGGTGCCCTATTTAATGTGAATGCAGTTGTCTCTAATGCATAACCCCAAAATGATAGTGGTAAATCGGTAAGAGACATCATAGGTCGCACCATATCTAATAAAGTACAGTTACGATGTTCAGACACACCATTACACTATGGTGTTCCAGGTGGCGTGAGTTCTGAAACAATTCCACATTATTTTAAATGAAGGCCAAACTCGTTACTCAAATATTCGCCTCTGCGATCAGATCGTAGAAACTTTATTTTCTTGTTACGATAATTCTCCACTTCACTTCGAAATTCTTTGAAATTTTCAAATGTTTCAGACTTGTGTTTCATTAAGTAGATATACCCACAGTGGCGGAGACAGGCCTGGGGCAACTAGGGCTATAGCCCCAGGCCTAGAAACAACTTCCCTTATAATTTCTTCATACAAAGTATAGAAAATCATAGAAGTTTATCACTCAACGTAGCATAGCCCCAGGCGTAACCTGCATCTAGCTCCGCCACTGTATACCCATACCTACTCAAATCATCTGTGAAGGTCAGAAAATAACGATACCGCCATGTGCCTCAACACTCATCAGACCGCATACATCGGTATGTATTATTTCCAATAAGTCATTAGCTCGCCCCACTGTTCCGGAGAACGGAGTTTTAGTCATCATGCCCATGTGGCATGGTTTGTAGTATCAAATGATTCATAATGAAGTGATTCCAAAAGTCCATCCGCATGGAGTTTCTTCATGCGCTTTACACCAATATGACCTAAACGGTAGTGCCACAAGTATGTTGCACTATCATTATCAACTTTGTATCTTTTGGCATCAATATTATGAATATTTGTATCACTACGATCGAGATTCAATAAACCATTTACATTATTAGGTGCATGACCATAGAAGGTTTTATTCATGTAAACAGAAAACAATTATTCTCTGACTTAAATGAATAATTGTATTGCAATAAACATGACCAAATCATATTCATGCTCAACGCAAACACCAAATAACATTTATTTAGGTTTAACACTAATCCCAAAGGTAGAGGGAGTGTGCGATGGTGATCATATCAACCTTGGAATCATTTCCAACACACATCGTCACCCCGCCCTTAACAAGTCTATGTTTATTCTGCAACTCCTGTTTCGAGTTACTAATCTTAGCAACTGAACCAGTATCAAATACCCAGGGGCTACTACGAATACTAGTAAGGTACCCATCAATAACATGTATATCAAATATACCTTTGTTCACTTTGCCATCCTTCTTATCCACGGAGTATTTTGGGCAGTTCCGTTTCTAGTGACCATTCCCTTTGTAGTAGAAGCACTCAGTTTCAGGCTTAGGTCTAGCTTTGGGCTTCTTCACAGGAGTGGAAACTTGCTTGCCATTCTTCTTGAAGTTCCCTTTCTTTCCCTTGCCCTTTTTCTTGAAACTAGTGGTCTTGTTAACCATCAACACTTGATGCTCTTTCTTGATTTCTACCTTCGCTGATTTCAGCATCGCGAAGAGCTTGGGAATCATTTTCATGATCCCTTGCATATTATAGTTCATCATGAAGTTCTAGTAGCTTGGTGATAGTGACTAGAGAACTCTGTCAAGCACTATCTTATCTGGAAGATTAACTCCCACTTGATTCAAGCAATTGTAGTACCCAGACATTCTGAGCACATGCTCAATGGCTGAGCTATTCTCCTTCATCTTGTAGGCAAAGTACTTGTTAGAGGTCTCATACCTCTCAACACGGGCATAAGTCTGAAATACCAATTTCAGTTCTTGGAACATCTCATATGCTCCGTGGCGTTCAAAATGTTTTTGAAGTCCGTAAAGCATGGCGCACTAAACTATTAGGTAGTCATCACATCGAGCTTTGCCAAACCTTCATAACGTTTGCATCTGCTCCTGCAATAGGTCTGTCACCTAGCGGTGCATCAAAGATATAATTCTTCTATGCGGCAATGAGGATAATCCTCAGATCATGGACCCAGTCTGCATCATTGCTACTATCATCTTTCAACTTATTTTTCTCTAGGATATCAAAAAAAAGGGAGCTATTGATCTACAACATAGATTTGCAAAAACTATCAGGACTAAGTTCATGAAAAATTTAAGTTCAATTAATCATATTACTTAAGAACTCCCACTTAGATAGACATCCCTCGAGTCATCTAAACGATCACGTGATCCATATCAACTAAATGATGTCCGATCATCACGTGAGATGGAGTAGTCATGAATGGTGAACATATGTACGTTGATCATATCTACTATATGATTCACGTTCTACCTTTCGGTCTCCAGTGTTCTGAGGCCATGTCCGTACATGCTAGGCTCGTCAAGTTTGACCCATGTATTCTGCATGTACAAAACTGTCTTGCACCCGTTGTGTGTGAACATAGAGTCTATCACACCAGATGATCACGTGGTATCTCAACATGAAGAACTGTAGCAACGGTGCATACTCAGGGAGAACACTTTTACCTTGAAATTTAGTGAAGGGTTCATTTTATAATGCTATCATCGTACTATGCAAAATAAGATGCATAAAAGATAAACATCACATGCAATCAAAATATGTGACATGATATGGTCATCGTCATCTTGTGCTTTTGATCTCCATCTCCAAAGCATCGTCATGATCTCCATCGTCACTGGCTCGAAACCTTGATCTCCATCGTTGCGTCGTAATCGTCTCGCCAACTATTGCTTCTACAACTATTGCTAACGCATAGTAATAAAGTAAAGCAATTACATGGTGTTTGCATTTCATACAATAAAGAGACAACCATAAGGCTCCTGCCGGTTGCCGATAACTTTTACAAAACATGATCATCTCATACAATAACGTATATCACATCATGTCTTGAACATATCACATCACAACATGCCTTGCAAAAACAAGTTAGACGTCCTCTACTTTGCTGTTGCAAGTTCTACGTGGCTACTACGGGCTTCTAGTAAGAACCGTTCTTACCTACACATCAAAACCACAACGATGTTTCGTCAAGTGTGCTGTTTTAACCTTCCACAAGGACCGGCCGTAGTCAAATTCGATTCAACTAAAGTTGGAGAAACAGATACCCGCCAGCCACCTTTATGCAAAACAAGTTGCATGTCTGTCGGTGGAACCGGTCTCATGAACATGGTCATGTAAGGTTGGTCTGGGCCGCTTCATCCAGCAATATCGCCGAATCAAAATAAGATGTTGGTGGTAAGCAGTATGACTATCATCGCCCATAATTATTTGTGTTCTACTCGTGCATATCATCTACGCATAGACCTGGCTCAGATGCCACTGTTGGGGAACGTAGCATGCAATTTCAAAAAAATTCCTACGATCACGCAAGATCTATCTAGGAGATGCATAGTGACAAGAGGAGGAGAGTGTGTCCACGTACCCTCGTAGACCGAAAGCGGAAGCGTTAGTATAACACGGTTGATCTAGTCGAACGTCTTCACGATCCAACCGATCAAGTACTGAACGTACGTCACCTCCGAGTTCAGCACACGTTCAGCTCGATGACGTCCCTCGAACTCTTGATCCAGCAAAGTGTCAAGGGAGAGTTTCGTCAGCACGACGGCATGGTGATGTGATCCGCGCAGAGCTTCGCCTAAGCACGACGACAATATGACTGGGGGAGTAAACGATGGAGGGGGGCACCGCACACGGCTAAGAAACAATTGATGTGCTTTGGGGTGCCCCCTGCCCCCATATATAAAGGAGGGAGAGGGAGGAGGCCGGCCTAGGCGCACCCGCAAGGGGGAGGAGTCCTACTAGGACTCCAAGTCCAATTCGGCCCCCCTTCCTTACAAAGGGGGAAAGGGGAAAGGAGAGGGAGACGGAGAAGGAAAGGGTTGTCCAATTCGGACTCCCCATTCGGGGGGGGGGGGGGGCGCCACCCCCTTGTGGGCTGCCCTCTCTCTCCCCTATGGCCCATGAGACCCATTACTTTCCCCGGGGGGTTCCGGTAACCCCTCAGTACTCTGATAAATACTCGCATCACTCCGAAACAATTCTGGTGTACGAATACTATCGTCCAATATATCAATCTTTACCTCTCGACCATTTCGAGACTCGTCGTCATGTCCGTGACCTCATCTGGGACTCTGAACAATCTTCAGTCACCAAAACATATAACTCATAATATAAATTTTCATCAAACGTTAAGCGTGCGGACCCTACGGGTTCGAGAACTATGTAGACATGAACAAGACATATCTCCGATCAATAAACAACAGCGAACCTGGATGCTCACATTGGTTCCTACATATTCTACGAAGATCTTTATCGGTCAAACCGTAATGACAACATACGTCATTCCGTTTTTCATCGGTATGTTACTTGCCCGAGATTCGGTCGTCGGTATCTTCATACCTAGTTCAATCTTGATACTGGCCAGTCTCTTTACTCGTTCCGTAATGCATCATCCTGCAACTAGCTCATTAGTCACATTGCTTGCAAGGCTTATCATGATGTGCATTACCAAGAGGGCCCAGAGATACCTCTCCGATACTCGGAGTGACAAATCCTAATCTCGATGTATTCCAACCCAACAAACACCTTCAGAGACACCTGTAGAGCATCTTTATAATCACCCAGTTATGTTGTGACGTTTGATTGCACACAAGGTGTTCCTCCAGTATTCGAGAGTTGCATAATCTCATAGTCAAAGGAATATGTATAAGTCATGAAGAAAGCAATAGCAGTAAAACATAATGATCATTATCCTAAGCTAACGGATGGGTCTTGTCCATCACATCATTCTCCTAACGATGTGATCCCGTTCATCAAATGACAACACATGTCTATGGTTAGGAAACTTAACCATCTTTTATTAACGAGCTAGTCAAGTAGAGGCATACTAGGGACACTTTGTTTTGTCTATGTATTTACACATGTACTAAGTTTCCGGTTAATACAATTCTAGCACGAAGAATAAACATTTATCATGATATAAGGAAATATAAACAACAACTTTATTATTGCCTCTAGGGCATATTTCCTTCAATTGGCTCCTACGTATTCTACGAAGATCTCTATCGGTCGAACCGTCATGATAACATACGTAATTCCCTTTGTCCATCGGTATGTTACTTGCCCGAGATTCAATCGTCCGCATCTCTATACCTAGTTCAATCTCGTTATCGGCAAGTCTCTTTACTCGTTCCGAAATACATTACCTCATGACTAAATCCTTAGTCGTTTGCTTGCAAGCTTATGATGTGTATTACCGAGAGGGCCCAGAGATACCTCTCCGATACTCTGAGTGATATATTCTAATCTCGATCTATGCCAACTCAACAAACACCTTCGGAGATACCTGTAGAGCATCTTTATGATCACCCAGTTACGTTGTGACGTTTGATAACACACAAGGTATTCCTCCGGTATTCAGGAGTTGCATAATCTCATAGTCGAAGGAATATGTATTTGGCATGAAGAAAGCAATAGAAATAAAACTGAATGATCAGTATGCGAAGCTAGCGGATGGGTCTTTTCCATCACATCATTCTCCTAATGATGTGATCCCATTATCAAATGACAACTCATGTCCATGGTTAGGAAACCTTAACCATCTTTGATCAACGAGCTAGTCTAGTAGAGGCTCACTAGGGACATGGTATTTGTTTATGTATCCACACATGTATTTAATTTTCCGGTCAATACATATTTATCATGAATAATAAACCTTTATCATGATTTAGGAAATATAATAATAACCATTTTATTATTACCTCTAGGGCATATTTCCATCACTTATTTTTTTGGCTGGGTGAATTTGGATGTACTTGCGGAGGGTTTCGTCGAGAGCCTTTGTTAGGCAGCGCCGCAGGCTGCTTTGGCGTGAGGCGGTCATGCGTGCCCTTGAAGTTGGAGACAAACAGTCAGCACAGTTCGGCCCACAAGGAGATGGAGGCATCGGGGAGGTTCATCAGCCACAAGTGTGGTGTCCTTGAGGGACATGGGGAACTAGCTCGCCATGACCTTGTTGTCACCTTCCGTGGCCTGGATGCTCATGGTGTAGAGCTGTAGGAACTCCACGGGGTTGGCGGTGTCGTCGTAGCGAGGAGGCAGCTCGGGCTTGAAATTCACGGGCCACACCACGGGGCTAGCTCGCGCGTGAAGGCGAGGCATGCCCCGCTGTAGGAGATGAAGCCGCTAGCGAGGGCGGCGCGTTTTTGGCGACTAGCCACAGTGACATCCTGGATGATGTAGTTATGGTGGTCACGCTACTTCTCGATGAGGCCGCATGCGTTGGGCGGCGCATGCTGGATGATCTGGCGGCTAGGGCTGCCATCGTGCTACGGGGACGAGCCATGGATGGCACCAGTGCACATGCACCGCTGTGGCGGCCTGCGTCATCGTTTGCCAAAGGAGGTGGAGGATGCACGTCGCACCCTGCCCATGCATCATACGGCAATGGAGGCGGCAGGGGGCGGGAAGGTGTCAGGGCATCTCTGGCGGCGTTGACGAGCTCGGTGATGCGCGCGAGCCAGGTGTCATAGCCTCCCTAGATGGGGCGGTAGTGCAGCAGCTCTTGCGCCATGAGCAGCGCAGTTTGTGGAGTCGGCGGATCGCGGCGAGTGAACAAAATCGCGACGGCAGTGCGGGTAGGCGGATGCTGCTGTGGCTACTCATGTACCCGGACAGACGGGTGGTTGGAGGTAGCCTGCGCCTCCCACGTCATGCCCTTGGTGGTCGCGCAAGCTCGATGGTGGCGGTTGTCGATGATGGGCTCCGTTTGGACCCAGGTGGCCCTACGTAGGGAGCTCTCACGTTGGGCTTCGGCCTTGTCGATGTCGAGGTTGAAGGCGCGAAACCAAGACCCCTACCTGACGCGCCAAACTTCGGGGGATTGATTCTGATCTACGGGAAATCCACAAAAACCCTTGTTTGAACTCTAGGGCCTTGGTTTGTGGCCTAGCAACTAGATGGTGATCTTGGCGAGGCTACAGTGAGCTTGCACGATGGAGGGACGAAAGGCACAAAAGAGACACTGCAAGCTTCCCAAGTTCTGGCCACTGCGCGGTTTAAAACCGTACTCCTGCTTGGTGAGGATTGCTCAAGCAGACAGAGCTCGGGAGCTACAAGGTGAAGCTTGCTGGGGTCTAATGCATGAGCCGCCTCTATGGTGGCAGCAATGCCCCTTTTATAGGCGCTCATGTCCTCTTCCCCCGAAAACATTGACAGGAAGGGCTACCACATGGCGGCAATTCAAAATGGGACAGGTCCCCAGGGTTATCCTGAAAAAAGGTGACATTCTCCTGTTAAAGTTGTTATCCATGATGCGCTACAGGCTCCACGATGACCTCCATCCTTGCGCGCCACACCGTCCTGGTCTTCTTTCACCAAAGCGGAAGGCTTTGGGACTAGCTTTGGGGGAGGCAGAGGCCACTGCCCCCTATCATCAACGAGGAAATTGTCCTGGCTGCGCCTGCTAGCATGGCCCCTCCGTCGTCACCTGCTGAGGCGACTTCATCCACGTGATGATCACACACCCGTGCTACCCACGCCACATGGGCCCCCCGAGCGGGAGCGCACCTCGCAAGGGAGGAGCCTCGGGAGGTTGTCTTCTATAGAGTCTCGCCTCGTGGCGGGGGTCCTTGCGAGGCATGGTCCTCGTGATGTTACTTGCTTCGCGGTGCCCACGGTTGGGCCGCCTCTTGTGTTTGGGTCGGGGTCGCTTCCTGGGCCGCAGGTAGATGGCCTGTGGTACCCTGGTTCCTACTGGGCCGACAATCGTGTTCACCCTCTTGGTGGTGGCTCTTTCAACATGCCATTGGGCATGGTTTTCTTGCATACTATCAAGTAATATCTTGACATCATCTATGGGCTTTCCCATGATTGCTCCTCTTCCATCTATATCAAGCATAGTTTTTTACATATGATTTAAGCCATTATAAAACATATGAAGTAGTAACCACTCCTTCCATGATTAGGGCAATTCCTCATAGCTTATTTCATTCTATCCCACGCAAGCACTAGTGTCTCATGTTCTTTCTTCTTGAAATCTGTAATCTGAGAACATAATTGCATAATTTTTGCAGGTGGAAAAACCTTAGGTAAAAAATTGCTGCAACAATCATCCCAAGAAGTAATACTACATCTAAGTAGAGCTAGAAGCCATTCTTTTGCTTTTCCTCTCAAAGAGAAAGGAAATAGACGCAACTTTAAAGCGTCAGGGTCATAATCTCTAATGCGTGTCTGTTGCACAATTCAATAAAATTATGCAAGTGCATACCGGTATCTTCAGAAGCAGAGCCTCCAAATTGGTCCTGTTGAACTATGGAAAGTAAGTTCGCTTTGATCTCATACTCAGCAGCTACAACCTCAGGTTGTGCTATTGGTCCAATCATGAAGTTATTGTTGCGAGTGGCAAAACTTCCAAGATTACAAGCCATAGTAATCTTTTTGGTTTCTCAACTAGCAAGACTTCCAAAAAATAAAACTTAAACTAAAAATAGAAAAGTGAAAACTAAAAATAAAACTTAACTTTAACAAAAACTCTAAACACAAAGATTAGGAATACTAAACTCCTTCCTCGGCAATGGCGCCAGAAAAAGGGCTTGATACCTCCTTTTAGTGATGTAGTAATGGAAGACAAAAGTGTATCCCGCACCTATTTCCCTAGAGGTGACCCTGGGTTATCGAACCCATGAGAGGAAGATTCCCTTGAAGTGATGGTCTCTAGCAAGCCATTGTTAATGGATCAATTCCATCTTTTGACCGGAGCAATCAAGAAAATAGTGATTCAAACAATTATAATAATAAGAGGTACGGGTATGAGGTATTAATACTTACAACCATGTATTTGTGTTGGACCAGATATGATCTTAATTTGTGATCTGGAAGTTAACAATCGAGATGTGCTCGTTACAAACCAAAGTGGGGGATGTGTCCAAATAACATCTTGACCGGCGTCCTACATCAAGAATCAGCTGTCCTACCACAGGCCCTATCCATCGTGTGGGGTTTCTTCGATAATTAAGATAATAAAATCAGACTAGAGCTTTGGGCGTTTAATGACTACACCTCATGAATCCCCAAGAATAGGATCAGTGTTATCATACTGAACCTTACTGTCACCAGTGTTCTGTATAACACTTCATAGTCTCCTTGCTCCTAGCCTCATTATGGCTCGATCTCCATGATCTTGGCTACCTCAAGGATGAAGATCGTGGAAAAGACAAGAGACATCTGTGGAACAACTTTATTTCACACATTCGGGGTGTTAATTCAAAGCCCTTCCATTGATCCCCACAACAAATACAAAGGGTTGCAAGGCATATGCCTCAACCCATACCTTGCCAAACAACTCACACATGGAGATTAGATCGCGAGAAGAAAATATTGAAGAACACGTCTTAAAGATTGATTGATTGCAAATATGTCTTACAATGGATGCCTTGTGCGATGCATGATTACAAGTATGAACTAGATGAGGAAGCACTATGGTCGCGATGGTGGCTATTGAGATGGAATTGGCGGTGGCTAGGGTTTGGGGATGAAGATGATGATGTTCTGGTTTCTGTCGACGCTCCTGTGTTGACATTTTGATGGGGTCCCCTTTATAAAGTTGTTTAGGTGGACGATCTACCTAGGTTTCCATGCCATACGGGTGCTTGGAACGTTGTCTTTTGTGTTATCTTCCCAGACACGCCTCTTGTTGATTCCTTCTTTCTTCATTTCCCTTCCTTTCAATTTCCACACGTGATTTCTTCCCTTTTTAGCCCATTTCCCGTGGAAACACATCAAAGAGAGGATTTGCTGAATCTTTTGCATTCATTAGTCATTAGTAGAAATATTGGAGTGAATATCTCTCTTTAAATGAAATATCTCGGTTTAAACTAAGGTAGATGGGATCTGGCGGTATTTTGGACCATCAGTTAGCGCACCAGGCACGGGCGGTTTTGGCTGGAGACCGATCCCAGATTGGGTCTTCTTTGTCTCTCGGTGACTTCTCGCCAGGATAAAGCCTGATCTTCATCTCTCTCACCTTCGTCGAAGACGGGATGGACTGGGTCAACATCAACCCACCAGCACACCCAGACACTATGACCCAGGTGAACCTGAAAGTTGCCACAATCACCGGCAACAAAGGCCTCTGTCAGCGGAGGCCCCAAGACCAATAGATCACGGGGTGCCATCGGTCTTAACATTGGCGCCACCTGCCTTTGTATGATCTGGCCCCCAAACTCTCTTGCCAAGGGCTTCGGAACCTGACAATGGCAACAAGAGGGCAACGCCCTTCCCCTGGATAACGGGGGTGTGGGGTTGCTCTGACTTCGCGTGCCCAAAGCAGCCCACGCAAACCTCTCAGCTCTCGTGATGTTCTGTGGAACTGCCTCATCACCCTTATGCTGGAGGACTGCATCGTCACTGGCTTCACCACCAGCGGCAATACAAACCTGGTCAACATTGTGTCGATCTCGGATGATGAGAGCAGCATCGGTGAACCGATCTACTTCACGAATGATGACGAAAATGCTGGCCTACCAGTTATACAAGAGGTCACCAACTTCGTCCCTTGGAGCGAATCAGCATCATCAGATGAGAATGGGAGCTACCATACCTCCTCTGAGTAGACCTCCAGTCTGAGGCTCCACAAGAAATATCATTACAAGTTCCATCGGGGCCTATAGGTCCATAGTAGTATCTAGATTACTCTCTCTATTTAGATTTTCAATACCATGTTCCCATGAGCTTTCTCACATGATCATGATCAATTTGATTGGTGGTGTGTTTGTTTGGACATGATAAATTTCCACTTTATGATCATATTGGTTATTGAAATCAACTGAATCTTTGAGTCTTTATTTGTTGCATAATTAAATAGCTTTGCACGCTCTTCGATCTATATGTCTTCTTTGGCTAAGTTCAATGGGGTTTTCTTCAGGGGCAGTGGTGCTTTGTAGTGGGTTCAATCTTCCGGTGATTGAGCCCAGTGAAAAGAAGAGCCAATGCACGTATTGTACTGTTGACACTAAGGGTAAAACGATGGGGGTTTGTCATATTGATTGAGTTCATCCTGTCCATATTATGTCATCTTGCTTATTGCGATATTCTGTTTCTTGCAAACTTAATACCTTCAGATGCATGTTGGATAGCAGTTTTGGGCTGGAGTATTAGTAGTAGATGCAGTTAGATTAATGGCCTACTTATCACAGAGTAATGCCTATATGAGATTATACCATGAATGATCATAGTCATAAATATTGCAATCTTTTCAACTATGATGTGTTTACTATGCTATTTGTTGTTTTCGACAGAGATGTCACTAGTGAACCTATGGCCCCCGGATCTATTCTCCATTGCTTAATTCTTCGACAAAAAATGCTCTTTTTATTTGCCGTTTCACTTTACAGTTATCTATCCCCATCAGTTGTGTTTTACCTTGCAACTAGCAAGACATGGGGCTTGACAACCCTCTTGCCATGTTGGGGACAAGTTTTGTTTGGGTTTTGTGTGCAGGTGTTGTTGACATATGTATCTTAGAAACTTCTCTAGTTTGATAAACCATGATTCTTAACTGAGGGAAAACTTGCTACTTGCTGCTCCACCCTTCTCTTGGGGGAATCCCAATGACTCATGTGGGAGTAGCAGTGTGCGCCCTGCTCGAGCATGAGCGTCGGTGATTTGTTGTTGGATTGTCAGGTCCGCACAAGCAGAGTGTCGTTTTGTAGTAGCTGGGAGGCCGGTTTGCCTCCCACTACCCTTGCCCTAGGTGAGATCTATTTGGTCCGCATCCTCACGCGTGCCTGGGATGCCCATTTACCCAGGCTTTTCCCACCTAATTGTTCCACCCAAAGGACCACTGGCAAGGGATGCGCCGCGGAGCCGGTGTCTTGTGCGTCAGGTGCACACAGTTGATTTGCTTGTGCATTGTTGCATTCGGAAAAGGCCAAACCGGCATGAAGGGTAGCACGGTCAAAACCGATGCAAACACCGCTAAAGGTTGTGCTGCAGCTGATAGATTGTTGAGAAATTAAGCAATTGTTCGATTAATTTATATAATCCAATAATAAATCATGAACATGACATAGGAAATGCTAATGACATACTGAATTTTTCTGATATACGCACGTACTAGGCAGATAGTAGAAACATCTACGCAAAGCACTAGTACTACACACATGAAAATAAACAGGAGCGGGGTAAATGTGTTATACCCTCCAGTAGGCCAGTTGGCCGTAGCATCAGCGAAGGTGGTGGCCAAATCGGTAATCCTCTTGTCAGCAGCGGCCTTCTCGGCAGCCACACGGTCGGCGTCAGTGCTCATGGTGAAGACGAAGGTGACGCGGAAGTAGTCGATGTAGAGGAAGTAGTTGAACAAAGGCGAGCAGCCGTGTAGGAGACTCTCCCCAAAAACCTAATCGCCTCTCTGCCGTACAGGATCCGAGAGAGCGGGGTTTGAGCCTGCTCTCCGTCCACCATGTCTGTGTAGCGGGATGGGATCACCGAAGGCAGCAGCAGGGAAAGGAACGACCAGAGAGCAGTGGATGTGTGATGCGCTGTGTGTTTGGCTGAGCTGTGATGCCTCATAAATATAGCCAGTCGGGTAGGAGAACGGTCCAGCAATAAAGACATTTAATTACAGACGTCTCATCTCCATAATAAGCACTTTTAATTACAGTTGTTTCCATCTCCACAATAAAAGGTATTTATTATGGACGTTTCCATTTCCACAATGAATATGACGTATCATATTCATTTTGTGTCTGTAATGGACTCTCCAATTTTGACCGGCAAAACATTGCATCGGCTTGGCTCATTCCCGCAACCCGCGGCACGCGTCGTGATGAGGCAGGCGGCGGAGGAGGAGGAGGAGCGCGTGTGTGGAATACCTCTCCTTCCTTCACACCAACTCATACTAGTGGGATAAGAGCTCACCTTATAAGTTGGTGTACATCTCTCTCAACTAGCCATGTTGGACTAAACTTCCCACCACTCCCTTGACAGCATGGGCCCTTAGGTATTTTCTGAAATTGTTAAATGGGCCTATAGCCCAACTAATATTCAGCAATCCGCCACCAGATCCCGAAGGCCCATGGTGTTGTCCTCTGTTACAAACTCTGTTTTGATGTACCAGTATTTTCAGTGGAGACCCGTTAAGATTGAACATCCACCTAGAAAAAATAGCTACACTCCTCCACAAATGAACAATGGACTAGGCCTTGAATTGTCAATTTGGATTGAAGGGGTTTCACCAAGTGTCTTAACTGTACTAGGCTACCGAAGGCTAACCCCTCGGGTGGAGCATATTGTAACTCCTGGCCTGTTCATGAACTTACTAGAGGTCACCCTAATCTCATAGACTGTGACCACCAGTCGGGCTCATATAGGTGTGTTCCTCGAAAGATTGCTCTGTAGGATAGCATCTTGCTTTTGCAAGCCTTGGAACACATTAAGACAAAAGTCAACCTGCCATACAATTACCGAGAGTTGTGCATCTCCAACGGAGCGGGTTAGTTAAAATACTCTCCTCAGTTAACCACTAGCTTGTTTTCCCAGGTCCTACTTCATGGGATCTCCGGTCACATAGGTTGGGTTACCACCATGGCAACTCATGTGGGTCTCATACCCATCTCCCTCGATGCATTATCTATCACAACACGTGATAGCCCTTTTGTAAAGGGATCTGCCAGATTCTTAGCCGTTTGGACATACTCCAACGCTATCACTCCGGAGTTTCTTAGTTTTCTGACACCTTTTAGTCTCATTCTTATGTGTTTGTTCGACTTCACGTTGTCCTTTGAATTCTTTACCTTAGTGATGACAGTCTGATTGTCGCAGTTCATAAGGATAGCCGGAACCGGTTTATCAACCAATGTCAAGTCCATCAAAAGATCTCGAAGCCATCCTGCTTCGACACCAGATGTGTCTAATTTTGTTAATTCTGCTTCCATTGTCGATCTTGTTAAGATTGTTTTCTTGCAAGACTTCTAGGAAATAGCACCACCTCCAAGAGTAAACATATACCCAGTTGTGGCCTTCATCTCATTGGCATCAAAGATCCAACTCGCGTCACTATACCCTTCAAGTACCGATAGGTATCCAGTATAGTGAAGTCCATAGTTCATAGTACCCTTCAGATAGCGCATAACTCTTTCAACAGCATGCCAATGTACATCACCCGGTTTTGAAACAAACTGACTCAGTTTGCTCACAGCAAAAGCGATGTCAGGCCTCGTAGCGTTCGATAGGTACATGAGTGAACCAATGATTTGAGAGTATCTTAATTGATCTATAGCCGTACCTTTGGACTTTCGAATCAAAACGCTAGGATCATATGGTGTATGAGATGGCGTGCAGTCCGCATATCCAAAACAACTCAACACCTTCTCAACATAATGGGATTGCAGAAGTGTAATCCCACCCTCATTATCTCTCAGTAGCTTGATGTTCAAGATAACATCAGCCACACCAAGGTCTTTCATCTCAAAGTTCTGAGATAGAAACGACTTGACCTCCTCAATGACTTTGGGGTTGGTTCCGAATATCAGTATGTCATCAACATACAAGCACAGTATAACTCCTTTTCCCCCACCATGGCGATAGTATACACATTTATCAGCTTCATTAACAACAAAACCAACATATGTCAAAGTTGTATTAAACTTATCATGCCATTGCTTAGGCACTTGTTTCAGGCCATACAAAGATTTCAGCAACCTACATACTTTTCCTTCCTGACCATCTGTCACAAAGCCCTACCATATGAAACTAAGGGTCGCCAAAAAATGGAGAGCTCCACCCCTCCCACCCCACCGTAACCCTAGCCGCCACCCACCGGTGATCTGCACCTCCAACCGTGGAAATCATCATCCAACCCAACCATTCTCTCCGGAGCTCTGGTTTTTCCCCTTGGGGTTTCATCTCCATGGCGGTTCAGGCTTCCATTGCTCTTGGTTTTGACTTTTCTCATGGGATGGGTCTCTCGCAAGAGATCCGACGATCCATGAGGTGCACGGTGCACCCCAATGATGGCTCTGGTCATTTCATGATGGTGGTTTCTTTAATTTTCGCCCGACTGAGGAAAATGTTGCCCTAGCTCTTGAGGCGGCGATTGGTGGCTATTGTTCTTCATTGAAGGTATCATGTTTACGTGATCGTGTTTTCTCCTTTCATGTCTCGTGCAAAGAGGTTGGTTTTTTCATCTTGCATCAACGCAACCATGTCTGCCCTCAATTCAAGTGCCACTTTCATCTTTGGGGTCATGGAGGACCAGATTGGACTAAGGTGTTTAGATCTTGGCAAATTGAATGCAATGATGAATGGATTCTAGTTAGTCCTTCTAAGCATAGGGCACGTCTAGGCCTAGCTACCATGTTGCATGCCCCTATTAAATCATCTTTGTGTTCTAAGGATGCTAATCATCCTCGCAAGAGTTTGTGTTTTGCTACTTTTCTTAATTATGATGCATGCAAGGATATCATTATAATGATACTGCTGAAGACATCCTCACAGTTCAGCAAGATGCGGGTTATAATCCCAATCCACAAGAGTTGATAATTTCTAATAGCAGTTCTTTAGATCATGAGCATGTTTCAAATGTTGCTTGCTCGCCACCGGTGGCCTCCATGCCGGCGACGGAGTTGGGTCAATAGTTTGGATCTGTCTCGCCAGCTGCCCGCCCTTCTCGGGATACGGTTCCTGATAATAACCGTAGGATAATCTTCTCGCCAGATATTGTTGCAACCACGTTGCCTTCTATGGGTTCTATGCAAAACCCCTTAATCCTCTCCGATGATGACTCTGATGATGGGCTTTGCACTACCCCTCCTAGTACCTTATTGATCCCTGCGCCCTCAGGCAGCCCGGTTCATTCGCAATGCAAGTCTCCTGTGGAAATCATTCGAGATTTACAAGGTTTAGATGAATTGGTTGAAGAGATGGCGGCACAGGTTTGGGGCTGTCCACATTGTTTGGGCATGGGACATACCCTAGATCGATGCATGAACAAAGTCCGGTATCGTCGGTGTTTCAGGCTTGGTCACGTTAAAAAAAGGTTGCACAAGGTCACCCCCTAATTTAAAGATTTGGGTTCCCAAACGCAGTAGCCCAACTATCAACCTCGAGCCCGGCGCATTCAAGCATACCCCGGACTCTTCATGCTCCCAAACAGTGCAAAGGTCCCCTGCAAAAAACCCTGCCCCCTCTACTCTGCCGCTTGGTTATTCCCCATCTTCATCGTCAAGCCGCTCGCCTCCCAATAGCTCTGCCCCACCACCTCCGCCACCATCCATGGCGAACTATGAGCTTGATCCACGCCGCCTTTTGCCGGTGGGCCGCGATATTGTGTATGCCGGTCCGCAGCGGCTGCCGCGCACGTTCTACACACCGGCTTGCTCCCCTCCCCGCCGTCATGAATCTTACATGGTGGGGATTGTTGAGCCCATACCACAGCCGGAGGATGTGCCTCTTATCCGTTAGCAGGTCAGAGACTTCATCATCGAGGAGTTGCAGTTGCCAGTTTTATCTTCCCAGACTTGGTTTCAAGGTGTCGGGCTATAGCAGATGCAAGACCCAGTTATTCATGGTGCACTAGTTAATCACGCACCCTGGCCGCTTGGTTTAGATCAGCATAGGGAGGAGATTTTTGTTAGATTCATTAACCATGATGATGGAGAGGGTTACCGTGCACTACAGGGACATAGAACTGGCTGGCTGGTGTTTATTGGTGTCCCCTTGGATTATCGCAATGAGGAGATTCTTTCCAAGGTTGTGGGCACTTTCGGCAAATTTCATTATTGGAACCATGCAGATGATCGTCTAGTTCGTTCCCAGGTTTATGCATCCTTCCCTGACAATTTGCTGGTACCAAGAGATGTGGTTTTTCGAAAGTTTGCTAATGTGGGAGGTGCTATTGTTTCCTGGACTGCCTCTTGCCACATTCTCACTGCCGCTTTTGGAGAACAATTGCCACAAGATGAAGATGTTATGCCCATTGATGGTAATCCCCATCCCATGCCAGGGCAGCTACAACCTATTGAGAATTTCTGGGCAGTCCCACCATATCCAGCCCTTGGCTGGAATGATATACCCCAGCCCTTGCATCATGATCAACCACAGCATCAGCAGCCTGAGCAACAGGATGGATGGGGGCCATGGGAGGCACCAGTGGAGGAACCAGGCGTCTAGCAGCAATAGGTGCAGCAAGACCAGGCTTCTATGGTTTTAAATCCTTCAATGGGCTCCAACGACTCTTCTCAGCACAACCAGTTTGTAGTTCATGGGCCCCCAATGGGACATGTTCAAATGATTGAGCCTGTGTAGGAGGGAGTTGGGCCTGTGGGCCCAATTGTTCAGATTCAAGAAGAAGAAACTGTTGCACTAGAGGACCCAATGGGCCCATTGCATCTCCACAATGAGCCTATTGTTGAAAATTTTGTTGAGAATGTGCAGATTGCCAATGCTGCTGCTGTTGCTGAGCACTTTGTTGAGGATTTTCAGATTGACAATGCTGCTGCAGTTCATATAGATGACAACCAGGTTTTGGAGGACCCTGTTTTGCCTGAGCAGAATGACAATCTTGCCATTGTCCCTTACCAGCCACCTCTTCAGCCACCTCTCTTTGTTGGAGCTGCCAGGATTATATTTGGCCCTGTTCTACCACCTGCAATGATCTGGCGGAGGAGTTTTGAGTCATTGATGCCTTTTTTCTGACCTCATCCCTACCCAAAGAATTGCCAATCATGGTGGATAGTTCTTCTTTGAAGAGATCTTGGCTGCAAGCTTTCTCTAAAGATCTGGCCTTTTCTTGGCCACCTGCTCTGTTGCAAAGTCAGGAACAGTCTTTGACAAGGTTGCCCTCTCCCTCTAGACCTGTGGCACGAAAGCCGACTTTTGGATATGATCTCAGCAATCTCCCTATGCCATCTGTGTGTGTTGATAAGGTTCAGACTACACTTCCATTTGCATGTGTGTCTGCTGTTGCAAAGAAGAGAGGCAGGAAGCCTAAATCCATTGTAGCCCCAAAGGCTGATTTCTCTGACAGAAGAATGACCCGTAGTGCTGCAAAACTACAGGGTTTCAAGCCTTCTTCTGCGGTTCCAGTTAGGCTAAAGCCACCAAGGCAGCCACGTGCAAAGAAGCCCAAGCTCCAGGAGGACAAGGATAATCATCCTGACCCCAAGACGACCGATGATGCCCCTGCTCCCACTCCTTTTCATGTTATGCAGAATCTTGGCGCATCTTTGGGCATCCCACCTGAGAAGCTTTCACTGGAGCAGCTTATGGCTGATCCAAAGGAGACTCCAAACAATGATGAGTAAACTTTGTTATCACAATTCAGGGAGGCAGGCCCTTTGTCCTGGCAGTTGTTTTCTTTAGGGGTTGCTTTCTGTTTTACCAGACTTCCGTGACTGCTCAGTGGGCCTTGTGGATCATATGAGCTATATTTTGCACTGTTATGGTTATGTTGTGTGCCAGTATTATTATGTGATATTGTGTTTCTCCTATTATCCTATAGTGTTTTATAATGAGTGCAGATGTTAATAAGGATTGGAAGGTGCTTTGTTGGAATGTCAGATGGCTTAATTCTGAAATTAGGCAGCGGGCTGTCAGAGCCAAAATTGAGGAAAGTCAATGTTCATTTGTTTGCTTACAGGAAACAAAGTGTGATTTCTTTGATCAAAGATCTATCAGGAAATTTTTCCCTAAAAGATTTGATAATTTTTCATATTCTCCTTATGTGGGTGCTTCTAGAGGAATTATTGTCCTTTGGTGTTCCTCTGCTTTAACTGGTACTTTGGTTGAACTGCAAAGTTTTGGCATCATCATTAATTTCACCTCAACCCAAAATAACCAAACTTGGACCTTGGTTAATGTATATGGGCCTTGTCAGGGAAAGCTTAGGGATGTTTTTGTGCACTGGCTATATCATATTCAAATTCCTCAGGATGATCTCTGGTTATTTCTAGGGGACTTTAACTTTACCAGATCCTTGGATAATAGGAATTTTCCTGGAGGTGACATTAATGATATGTTCATTTTTAATGAAATTATTGGCCATTTGAGCCTAATTGAGCCGCCTTTAAAAGGAAGGTCCTACACTTGGTCAAACATGCAGGAAACACCTCTTCTAGAGCAGCTTGATTGGTTTTTTACTACACCAACATGGACTGGGGAGTACCCTAATACAATGGTGTATCCTCTTGCTAAACCTAGATCTGATCATGGCCCATGTGTGATCTCCATCTCCACTTCCATACCAAAAGCAAAGATTTTTCGTTTTGAAAATTACTGGGTGGACATGCCTGGGTTTCTGGAGTGTGTGGAGCTTTCTTGGTCTTCCCCCACTAGAAAGTCTAATTCTGCTGCTATTCTAACTGAGAAATTCAAAATGTTGAGGACAGATCTTAGAAAATGGCAGACCGGCCTTTCTAGGTTGAAGTTGCTGATGAATGCTTGTAATGGAGTTATTCTGGCTTTTGACAATTTGGAAGACTAGAGGCCTTTATCTAGGCCAGAATTTAATTTCAGAAAAATTGTCAAGCTGCACCTTGAAGAGTTGCTCCATCTTCAGTATATTTATTGGAAACAGAGATGCACCATAGATGGATAAAAGTGGGGAAGAAAATTCCAAATTCTTTCAAGCCATGGCAACTGAGAGATTTAGAAGGAATAGTATCTCCAGTTTAATTAATGCTGATGGTTTGTCTCTATCCTCACACAATGAAATGGCTGGTATTCTTTGGTCTTCTTATAAAGATAGAATGTGAGTTTCCTGTGGGATTTACATGTTATTTGATCTGGAGAATTTGATCCAACCTGTCCCTGGCCTTCAGTGTTTGTCTGAACCTTTCTCAGATGAGGAGATCAATGAGGTACTAAAACATCTGCCTCTTGACAGGGCACCTGGACCTGATGGGTTTACTGGTCTATTTGTCAAGAAGTGTTGGCACATCATCAAAAATGATTTCCTAAAGTTAATCTCTGATTTCTATGAAGGAAGAATTTCCCTGTAGAGCATAAATGGTTCCCTAGTGACCCTAATTCCCAAAATCTTGTCTCCTGAAGGGCCCAATGATTATAGGCCAATCTCCCTCACAAATACATGCCTCAAATTCCTCACTAAACTCCTGGCAAATAGATTGCAGAAGGTTATCCTCACATGCATCCATAAGAACCAGTATGGTTTTCTAAAGTCAAGGTCCATCCAGGATTGCATTGCATGGAGTTTAGAATACATTCATCAGTGTCATCAGTCCAAGAGACCAATCCTCATCCTTAAGCTTGACTTTGCCAAAGCTTTTGACACTGTGGAGCATGATATGATCTTGCATATGTTGAAATATAAAAGTTTTGATGCAAAATGGATTGGTTGGATTAAAGAGCTATCTTCTGGATCTTCTTCCATCCTTCTAAATGATGTTCATGGTAAGCAGTTTAATTGCAAAAGAGGTGTAAGACAAGGAGATCCTCTCTCACCACTCCTCTTTGTTATTGCTGTTGATCTCTTGCAATCCATGGTTAATCAAATGCTCCAACAAGGTTTACTGTCACTTCCAATACCTTCTAATGATCATGACTTCCCCATAGTCCAATATGCAGATGATACCTTGTTGATTGTTCAAGCTGATGAATCCCAACTGCTAGCTCTCAAGAATATGCTGATTGCCTTCTCCAAATCAACTAGTCTAAAAGTTAATTTCCATTAGTCTTGCATCTGGCCCATCAATGTTACACAGGAGGAAACAGTTAGATTGGGTGCTATTTTTTGGCTGTCAGGTTGGGTCCCTTCCTTTCACATACCTGGGTTTGCCTGTGGGTACCACAAAGCCCAGAATTCAAGATCTGTTGCCTATTGTTGACAGAGTTGAGAGGAGGCTCTCTGCTTTCCCAAGGTGCAAGTCTACAACTCTTGCAGTCAGTTCTCTCCTCTATGCCCATTTATTTCCTTTGCAGTCTGAGTTTACCAGCTACTATTATTAAGCGGCTGGAAAGAATAATGAGGCAATGTTTATGGAGAGGAAATTCTGATACCCCAAAAAAATCTCTAGCTGCCTGACCAATGGTTTGTAAGCCAAAAGATAAAGGGAGCATGGGGATCATTAATCTTGCAGTTCAAAACAAGGCCTTGCTCACAAAGCACTTGCATAAGTTCTACAATAAAGCAGATATACCTTGGGTCTCCTTGATTTGGGACACTTACTACAATGGAGTGGTTCCCCATGCAACTGTCCAGTGTGGATCCTTTTGGTGGAGAGATATAATGAAGTTAAATGAGGTTTGTAGATCACATACTATTATCAACATCAATGATGGCAACAGATCTTTGTTTTGGCATATGATGCTTGGAACTTGGGTGGAAGCCATTTGCCTACAAAGGAGAGATTCCCCAAACTCTTCTCCTTTGCTCTGGATGACAAGATTTCTGTCAAGGTCTTTATTGAAGATTTTGATATTGGTACTTATTTTCAGTTACCATTATCTCATGAAGCAATGGATGAGCTGGTTTCCCTTAACTCTGCTTTAAGTGGATTACAAAGATGCCCCCAGGAACCTGACTCTTGGTCATGGACACCTGGCAAAGGATCATACACTGCTAAGAGTTACTATACTCTGGCTCATGCACATCTGCCAAATGTTGATCCTTGTAAATGGATTAGGAGAAGCAAATGGATAATGAAAATCAAGGTTTTTGCATGGTTAACGCTGAATGATAGGCTCAACACTAGAGATATGCTTGTAAGAAGGCATTGGAGATCTGAGGATGAGGATAACTTATGCCCTATGTGTGTGGCTAATATACATGAGGACAGAGATCACCTGTTCTTCAAGTGCATCTTCAGCACCAGAGTTTGGAATTATCTTCAGATTACCTGTTATGCAGGGCTATCTCCTAAAGAATGTATCCTGGCAGCGAAGAGGAGTTTCAATCAACCTTTCTTCTTTGAGGTAGTTTACCTTGCTGCTTGGAGCATCTGGACCACGAGGAATGACAGAATCTTCACACATATCAGGCCAACCTTTGGGGGGTGGAAGGCAAAATTCATCCACGACATCACCCTGCATTCCCATAGGATGAAGGCTTCGATCAAGCGATTGCTTCTTCAGTGGATTAATGTTCTGCCATGATCTATGTGGCATGACCCTCTATTGTACATTTGTATATATGTTGTTGTTGTATCTTCATAGATAGGTCTGTTAAAACTTCTAGATAGATTTTATTCAGTTCTTTCTTTTTTGTAAGACTTGGGGCCTTATTTTAATAAATGGTTGTGGGGCTTTTGCCTCATGGTGTTCAGTCAAAAAAAATCTATCACAAAGCCATTGGGTTGTTGCATGTAGATTTCCTTGTTTACCTCTCCATTTAGGAGAGCCGTCTTAACATCCATCTGGTGGACGAGAAGACCATGTGAGGCTGCCAATGAGAGTAATACTCGAATGGTGGTCAGTCTCGCCACAGGTGAATAAGTATTGAAGAAATCGTCCTCTTCTTTCTAGTCATAGCCCTTGGCCACAAGCCTAGCCTTGTACTTTTCAATCATACCATCAGGCCTAAGCTTCTTTTTGAACACCCATTTACATCCCAATGGTATACACCCATAGGGGCGTTCAGTGATTTCCCATGTCCCGTTAGCCATGATGGAGCCATCTCGCTACAGATCGCTTCTTTCCAATAGTCTACATCCGGAGACGCATAAGCTTCTGAAATAGAAGTGGGAGTATCATCCACAAGGTATACAAGGAAATAATCACCAATTAAAAGACTTCGCATTCCTCTGTCTCTTGCCCCTACCAAGGGTTTCCTTGTCATCCTCCTCATGATTTCCATCATGTGTCTGTTCATAATATTCTGTTCGGCAGCCCCATTTGACTGAGGTGAATAGGGAGGCGTCCTCTCATGAATAATTCTGTGTTCCGCAAAGAAAGAATCAAACTCATTAGAGAAATACTCTCCACCACGATCAGCGGACTCGTTTTGTTTTCTTTTCAAGTTGATTCTCAACTTCTACCTTATAGATTTTAAAGTAGTGTAGAGCCTCATCTTTAGTGTTTAAAAGATATACATAGCAATATCTAGTAGAATCATCTATCAGCGTCATGAAGTACCGTTTTCCACCTTTAGTAAATACAATGTTCATCTCACAAAGATCCGAATGTATGATTTCTAACGGCGTCAAATGTATCTCCTCCGTAGCCTGATGGGGCTTGTGAGGTTGCTTTGCTTGCACACACGAATGGCACTTAGAACCTTTGGCTAAAGTGAAACTTGGGATTAAATTCAATTTTGCTAACCGAGTCATAGTACCAATACCAATGTGACAAAGACGTGAATGCCAAACTTCTGTTTCATTAACACTCGAATGAATATTGTTCAAACTTTATTACAAAAATCAACAAGGGAAAAGCAGAATAGACCTCCGCATTCATAACCTTTTCCAACAAACAGTCCATATTTCGTAACAACTACTTTATTAGACTCGAATACCAACTTAAACCTTTCTCTACGTAGAAGGGAACCACTAACGAGATTCTTCTTGATGGCGGGGACATGCTGCACGTTCTTCAGTTGCACGATCCTTCCCGAAGTAAACTTCAGATTGACCATGCCAACACCATGAACAGAAGCACTCACGCCATTCCCCATCAGTACGGGCCCGTTCCCTGTGGCCTGATAAGAAGAAAACAATGAAATGTCAGCACACACATGAATATTTGCACCTCTGTCAATCCACCAATCGGTAGACTGACAAAATGAAAATACAGTTAACAAATTACCGTACCCAGATGGCCCACTCTCATCGTTGCTCACAATCATGTTAACAGCCTTGGAGTCATGTCCTGGCTTCTTGAACTTGTGTGGGCACTTGGCAGCCCTTCTTCTTATCTTTCTTGAAGGTCTTCTTGCCCTTCTTCTTAAACTCGGTATTCTGTTGGACACCAGTCTTCCCCTTGGGCTTGTGGGATTGAAGTTCTTCTGCACCACATTGGCGACAGAGGTCCCTTCGGCCCCTTTTCCATGCGAGTCCTTGATATGTCTCCAACGTATCTATAATTTTTGATTCTTCCATGCTATTATATTATCTGTTTTGGATGTTTTATGGGCTTTATTATGCACTTTTATATTATTTTTGGGACTAACCTACTAACCAAAGGCCCAGTGCAAATTGCTGTTTTTGCCTATTTCAGTGTTTCACAAAAAAGGAATATCAAACGGAATCCAAACGGAATGAAACCTCCGGGAGAGTTATTTTTGGAACAAACGCAATCTAGGAGACTTGGAGTGGACGTCAAGGAAGCAACGAGGCGGCCACATGGTATGGAGGCGCGCCCCCACCCTCGTGGGCCCCTCATGGCTCCACCGACCTACTTCTTTCACCCATATATACTCATATACGCTGAAAACATCTAAGAGCACCACAAAACCCTATTTCCACTACCGCAACCTTCTGTACCCATGAGATCCCATCTTTGGGCCTTTTTCGGCGCTCCACCGGAGGGGGAATCGATCACGGAGGGCTTCTACATCAACACCATAGCCTCTCCGATAATGTGTGAGTAGTTTACCACAGATCTTAGGGCCCATAGTTATTAGCTAGATGGCTTCTTCTCTCTCTTTGGATCTCAATACAAAGTTCTCCTTGATCTTCTTGGAGATCTATTTGAAGTAATTCTTTTTGCGTGTGTTTGTCGAGATCCAATGAATTGTGGGTTTATGATCAAGATTATCTATGAACAATATTTGGTTCTTCTCTGAATTCTTATATGTATGATTTGATATCTTTGCAAGTCTCTTCGAATTATCAGTTTGTTTTGGCCTACTAGATTGATCTTTCTTGCAATGGGCGAACTGCTTAGCTTTGGGTTCAATCTTGCGGTGTCCTTTCCCAGTGAAAGCAGGGGCAGCAAGTCATGTGTTGTATTATTTCCATCGAGGATAAAAAGATGGGGTTTATATCATATTGCTTGAGTTTATCCCACTACATCATGTCATCTTGCCTAATGTGTTACTCTGTTCTTATGAACTTAATACTCTAGATGCATGCTGGATAGCGGTCGATGTGTGGAGTAATAGTAGTAGATGCAGAATCGTTTCGGTCTACTTGTCGCGGACGTGATACCTATATACATGATCATGCCTAGATATTCTCATAACTATGTGCTTTTCTATCAATTGCTCGACAGTAATTTGTTCACCCACCATAGATTATGCTATCTTGAGAGAAGCCACTAGTGAAACCTATGGCCCCCGGGTCTATCTTCCATCATATTATTTTCCTATCAATTTGCTATTTCTGCCACCGTTTATTTTGCAATCTTTACTTTCCAATCTATATAAAAATACCAAAAATATTCATCTTATTATCTTTATCAGATCTCACTTTTGCAAGTGGTCGTGAAGGGATTGACAACCCCTTTATCGCGTTGGTTGCAAGGTTCTTATTTATTTGTTCAGGTACAAGGCGACTTGCGTGTAACCTCCTACTGGATTGATACCTTGGTTCTCAAAAGCTGAGGGAAAGACTTATGCTACTTTGTTGCATCACCCTTTCCTCTTCAAGGGAAAACCAATGCATGCTCAAGAGGTAGCAAGAAGGATTTCTGGCGCCGTTGCCGGGGAGGCTTACGCCAAGTCAAGTCAAGATTTGATCTCGCAGCAACTAGCCATTTCTGGCGCCTTTGCCGGGGAGATCTACGAAGTCAAGACATACCAAGTACCCATCACAAACTCTTATTCCTCGCATTACATTATTTGCCATTTGCCTCTCGTTTTCCTCTCCCCCACTTCTAAAACGATTTTTGAAAACCTTTGCCTTTTCTTCGCCTTCTTCCCGTATGTATCTTTGTTTGTGTTTCCATGTGCCTTCTATTTTCTTGCATCTTTGCTTGCTAAAAATCTATTGATATGGATCCACTTAAAGTGTTCTACTTGGATCATCTTCGATCCTTAAGCGCTCGTGCTGAAACCCCAACTAGCCTAGTTGATGGGAAATCTTTAGATGAGCATGCTCATTTTGTGCTCACCGTTTGTCTAAAAAAGGGAGACACTTATGGGATCAAATAAATAGATTGTTGTGTTATGCTTGGAATCTTTGTGAAATTTATGACTTTACTTGTTGCTCTAAGAACCCTAAAAAACACCTCCTCTACCTACGTGAGTTTAATAATAATGAAATCTTATCTTCTTATGCAAAGGGTGTTTATAATTACTACGATATCGAACAAATTGAAGAATTTGTTGCTTTTAAGGGTGCTTATGAAGTTGCTTCTTTGATTGAGAAGTATGATATTACTCTCTACGAATCTGAAAATTTTGACATACTTAAATAATTCTATGAAAACTCTGCTCATAATGTCTATGTCAAAGAATTTATTGAAATAATGACCGTTGCTTCTAAAGAAAATAGTGATATGCATGAATCTATAGATAATTATGGTTCCGATGATTTGATTGAAATATCCCTTGATGAACATGATGCTTTCTATTCTTGTGGCCATGATGCCAATATGTATGAAGATGAGTTTGCTATAGTTCCTTATGTTAAACATGAGATCGTTGCTATTGCACCCATACTTGATAGTTCCGTTGATGAAAAGCATGATTGCAATGATGTTATTATAAATTCTCTTAATGTCAATTGTGTTAATGATATGCAAAACCTCAATCTTGGGGATGCTAGTTTTGCTATGACAACTTTTTGTTGCAATGATCATGATTGGGGTGATTCTTCTTATGATCATGAAAATTTATTTAAGCCTCATGATGAATATGAGATTGATAATAATTTTTGCAATAATATTGAAAGTGGGTTTGGAAGAGTGTCAACTTTAGATCCCACACATTTGGAGAATGTTCAATCTTATGAAGTTTTTGATAAAAGTGGGTTTGGAGAGGTCATGACTTTAGTTAATGACATTCCCACTATTTTGGAAGAGTGTCAACTTTGCATGCATGTGGATCATGTAGAGAAAATTTTATGTGAGAGCTATATTGTTGAATTTGATTATGATCCTACATGTAACTATTATGAGAGAGGAAAATATAGTTCTAGAAATTTTCATGTCACTAAATTTCCTCTCGTTATGTTGAGATTGCTATTATCTCTTTCTCTTTCCTTGCATATGCTAGATCTTGCTTGTCTTGCTAATTCGTTTTCCTATAAAATGCCTATAATAAGCACATTTAATTACAGACATTTCCATCTACACAATAAAACGTATTTATTATGGACTATTCCATTTCCGCAATGAATATGACATCTCATATTCATTTTGTGTCTGGTAATGGACTCTCCAATTTTGACTGGCAAAACATTGCATCGGCTCGGCTAATTCCCGCAACCCGTGGCGCGTGTCGTGACAAGGCGAGGCGGGCAGCGGAGGAGGAGGAGCGCGCGTGTGGAACACCTCTCCTTCCTTCACACCAACTCATACTAGTGGGAGAAGAGCCCACCTTATAAGTTGGTGTACATCTCTCTCAACTAGCCATGCGGGACTAAACTTCCCACCACTGCCTTGACAGCATGGGCTCTTAGGGATTTTCTGAAATTGTGTGACACTCCAAAAAATTTTATTTGGTTTTTAACAAACCCTTTATTTGATTTGAAGGAGGCTATTTAAAATCTTTCCAAAAGACCCTCCTTCTCAAAAAAAAATTCTCCTATGACAAATATTTTATTTTTGTGTCTTCCTCAACCTTGGTGTTTGGTATTAAAAACGTTCCTTCTGATGTTAACTCATCACAATTAATTTTTGGAAATTAATTTTTATTAAAAAGAAATCCTATGGGTTTTTGGAATTATTGCTTTTATTGCAACCACCCATTTTTACCATGCCTCATGTTAAAATTTCTCCCAAAACCCCTCCCTCCACTTTGGGTCAATCCAAATATTCAGTTCCAACAAGCTCAACCCATTTTTGATTTTTATTCCATTTATTTTATCCCCAAAACTATTTCTGCCATTATTTTTGGACCTAGGTGGTTTACAAAGGAAGTACCAAATTTACTTTGAGTTTTGATGCCAAACCAACTCCTCTGACTAGTCCTTAGAATCCCCAAGCTAGATCCATCAAGATCCACTCCTCCATAGTTCAAAATTTTCAAGTTTTACTCACTGCAAGTTTGGACCAGATTTGTCAAATTTGGTGAAATTCATATTTTTCCTTTTCCAGAAATTCTGACAAAAATCAGGCATCCCCCAGATGCATTGAGAGATCACCTCACCAAAGATCAGCTCGGATAAATTTCCCACATGCCAAAAACATTTCATCGAGCACTGGCGTGTAATTGTTGATGTCACAGATCTGAGAAAAATTCAGGTTCGATGTTTGGATTGAGACGACGCGTCGTTTTCTTGAAGATTGACATCCATCTCGCCGGTGCTCTCGCTGGCCTCTTCTTGCACTGCTCCCTTCCTTATCCGAGCACCGCAAGGTCGCTTGGCGGCGCGGCGTCGGTGGCGATGTGGCTTGCCGGCTCGGCAGCTTCTGCGGTGGCGAGCCACCCGTGGCGACAAATAGCGGCCGACCAGCTTTGGCGCCGACCAGCGCCGCCCGAACCACCGAGGCCTCGCGTGGCCTTCTCCTCCTCTGCACGCTTCGGCACTGTCGCCGTCTTTGGCAAGCATGCAGGCGTGCTCTCTGCCGAGCGGGCCATGAGGCGTCGTTCCGTCGAAACCACGGCGCAGGCTAAACCCAGCCGAGGTTAGCGTTTGAGCGTAACCAGTGCACCGTCACGTTGATGCCCAGCCACCTAATCCACTCGTCCGGCCACCGCCTCGCCGTAATCGCCGCCGGAGTTATCCCGTTCGCGGGAACCGCCTTGGGCCGGCTATAAATAGCCACCCCGAGCTCGCTTTCGACCAGCACCGCCCACTCCACCTCACCTGAGCCACGCTCGACCCCTAGGAGGACCCCGAGGAGGCCTTCTCCTCCGTCTCCGGCCGCCCCGATCCGCTTCGGGCTCCGGCACGATCCGCTCCGGTGAGGGCACCCCCACCTCCCAAACCCTTCCCGTAGCCTCATAGGGCACCCAATCACCTAACCCGCGCCTCGATTTGGTATTTGCAGCCTTCCCCGACGAGATCCAACATCACCCGATCCGCCGTCCGCCGGAGTAAGGGCCGCCGTCGACGTGGTGCTCGCCGACGACCACCTCCACCACCCACAGACGCGGGAGAGCATACTGAACCCGTAGGTAACCTCCGCTCCTCCCAACTCGCCGTGGATCATCGCCGGCGACCAACGCAAGCTTCGGGCGCCGGCGCGCTCTGTTCCTCTCTCAAATTTTCAAACCTGACGAGTGGGACCCCCTCGTTAGCCTCTCTTTTCTATTTGAACCGTTTTTCTAGTAAGCGCATTCAGGCAAATACGCTTTCTAACTGAAACGTTTTTCTGTCCTTTTCTGTTCTGCCCCCTGGAAACTTTCTGTTTCATTACAGACAAGTCCTTGGACTAAAAGTCTAATAACTTTTAAACAGAAAATAATTTTTGATTGATTCTTTTTCTGTCCTCTTTATTTTTATGTCTAGTTTTTTACCATATTTATTTGAACAATATTTGGAATACTTTTTGTGGACCCACGGTATTCACGTTAGTACATGTTTTCTTTGTACCGTAGATACCGGAAGAGGTGACGGAACCGCGAACTTCACCGAGCTAGACTCCGACTACTCCGAACCAGGAAAGAATGTTTGAACCTTTGATATGATGAGTGTTTTGCGTGTTTGCTTAAGTAGTTACTTCATGGCATGATTACATGAACACCCGTGAATGTTATGTTGCACGCAAAGCTATTGCGAGTGAGCTTCGAAACTCGATGTGTTATTCGATGTGAGTACATGATCATGTGGTGACTTGATAGGTGGTAAGATGGTATTGTTGTAGCATGCCAGTCTTATGCCAAACCATTTAACTCCAGTGTCAACGTGAGTCAAGACACGTTACCATCCGTTCCTTTTCTTGTACTACCACATGTTTTCTTCATGGAATATGGTTTAGTAAGTTGCAAACCTCTTTCCTGGTACACACCAAACAGAGGGGCCGGGATGAGGGTTCCATGGCCCTGGATTAAAGCCCGTTATCCGGTTAGGGAGCATGGGTGTTTTCGGTTGGGACCGAGAGGGGGCACCCTTAGCGCCATGAGATAAATTTGATCCCATGCTATTCGAGGTTGTGACCTCCCCGTCTTAGAGTTTTTATTGAACGTTGCCTAGGGTGATTCCTGGCAGCGTAATGTGGAATTGGTGTGTACTGGTTAGATGTGTTTCTTCTAAAATACCGTAAATGGAACTAGTCCCTTGCGACTACTGAAATCCGTTGGTTGTGGTTAAATAGTACAAACTCTGCAGAGTCAAACTCATTCAAGTAACTGTATCTATGGTCAAGGTCTGTGTTCAACTTGTCCTTGTCAGTCTCAGTGTCAGTCTCCTTGACAATCTCCGGTGACCAAACATGAGTGGTAAACTCGGCTATATGATTACTCCTGTGGATGGACTAACCCGTTTATTATTATTATTATTATGTGCTGAGTATTTTCCTTGGAATGATCTATACTGCTTGAATACGACAATGAAATATAAGCCCTTTATGTGATGTCGCTCAGACGTCCGACTGTGGCATTTATGCTGTTTACTTTCGATATAAGCCCTTTATGTGATGTCGCTCAGATGTCCGACTGTGGCATTTATGTTGTTTACTTTCGATATAAGCCCTTTATGTGATGTCGCTCAGACGTCTGACTGTGGCATTTTTGTTATTTACTTTCAATATAAGCCCTTTATGTGATGTCGCTCAGACGTCCGACTGTGGCACTCTTGTTATTTACTTTTGATATGAGCCCTTTATGTGATGTCGCTTTGACGTCCGACTGTGGCACGCACTGTCATTTATTTTTCAATATAAGCCCTTTATGTGGTGTCGCTTAGACGCCTCGATCGCATGACATGTTAATTTATTTGTTCACCATCCGAGGCGCCGCTTGCATAATCGATCGGTTTTCAGTTATTTTGTTGGGATTTCGGGAGGACTACCGCCTGACTTCCTTTTATTTAACATGTCGTGCAAGTTTATCATTTGAGTGTGCATTGCCAATTGCTCATGATGCATCATGCTTACATTTGTTATATCTTATGTCCGAACTGTCTTGCGAGTACATTCAAAGTACTCACCTGGCTTGTTGATTTGGCCAGATGTTTACGAAGGCGATCTTATGGATGAAGAGTTCGATAGCGAGTCCGATGCCTAGAGGAGTCCCAGTCAGTCCCATGCAATCCTGGAATTTGTCACTTGTAGCATATCCGCTTCCGCTACCCGAATAAAATCATCGAGCCTCACTTCGACACTCGATGAGTTGCAAGAGTAGGAGTCATGTCACCCACTTCACTGTGACATACCCACCACCACTTTTATTACGAGTCAGTAGTATGCCACCACACCCTTGTGTCATATCCGCCTTTATGTAAATTATTGGCGTGCTTGTAATAAATTGTTGAGCAACCTCAGCTCAACCCTGTAATATATTTAGTACTTCTGGATTTCTGTATCAAGAATTTGTCTACCGGTGAGGAGGATCCTCCTATACCGGAAATAATGTGATCGGTTTCTCAATAAGTATTTTATTGAAAAACCGGTCGTGACAAACTTGGTATCAGAGCCAGGCTGACTGTAGGAAACCACTAGGTGCGATCGCTAATCGGTTATTAGCGTCTTAGTGCGATTTTAGCATTTTTTTGCAAAATGTAGCAATCTTCTGTTAGTCATCATAAATTTATGATCTGACTATTCGGAATTTTATCTACTTTTGTAGATGGCTAGCAGCGACTGTGAGTCACAGGTGTTCGCTAATGTACCTGAGGGGTTTATCAAGCTCCTCACCTACATCGTCAAGATCGCGATTGGGCCATCGGTTCATCCAGTATTCACTCTCTACCAGCACAAGATCAGCGACAGTCTGTCCATGCACCAGGCCGCGGTGCAATTCAAGGGAGGGCGTTCAGAGTCACACCAATTCTGATTTGTTGGCAGGGCCATGCCTATGGAGAGGCATGCCATGCAGATGGCTGCCCGTGAGGCGATAGCTCGTCTCCGAGATGTTCTTCCTTCGATGAAGACTCGTCGCTACCGCTACCTCCCATGCCACGTACCATACACTTGTCACTATGCATTCGCTTGCCCCAGGGGAGAGCGAGATGAGGCTATTGAGATGCTTGTTGAATACCTCCAGGCTCTTGAGGCAGCTTTTGATAACCTTGTGGACGACCTTGTAGCTGCTCGTATGGACTCAGTTCATGGCTGTTCTGCCAACAGGAGGGAACTTCTCCACACCGCACCACCACTGACCTTCGTCTCGTCCTCTGCATCCTATTCACCTGCCATCCTCGCCACCGCTCGTCGCCTGCCTACCACTGAGGAGTTTGACCAAGTCATCGCGCCCACTCCAGTCTGTGTTGCACCACCTATTGCGCTCGCTCCAGTCCGTGCTGCACCCCCTATTGCGCCCACTCCAGTCCGTGTTGCACCACCTATCGCGCCCGCTCCAGCTTCTCAGCGCAGCACTTCACGCCTGGAGCCTATTAGTGAGGAGGAGGTTGAGTCCCGGCATCCTGGGCCTCACCTCGGCAGGCCAAGGGAAATTTTACCATCTCCGGTGAGTCGCCTAGCAGCCTGCGTGTGCCAGCTTGTATGATATGTTTATATGTATATAGGTTGTGAGAAGTAGTTTGTATGCGCATCATGTAGGAACTGGGAGAAGTGCACTAGCCTAAATAACATGTCAGGAATGTGTACGCACATCCTAAGTGATGTATTGTATAATTACTGCTTGCATGTAAGATATGTACTGAGCAGTCCTTCTCCATGCGCAATCAAATATTTTCTTGAAAAATCTTGGGGCGCTTAAATTTTTCCTCCTTTGCGTATTTATTTACTTTTGTGACTCAATTTCTTTTTCTTATGAGTTTTACAAAATATATCCCAGAGTGGAAAATGTCTCGTCCTTGGACTCGTTCCATGCCAAATCCGCCAGAAGAGAATTATGGCACCCAAACAAGCAACAATTTCACACAGGGACAATCAAGTCAACAGGGCAGTGAAACAACATTTTCTCAAGTGTGCCGCCTTTATGAGCAAAGCCAGCAACAACACCAAGAAATGATGAACCATGTCATCAATATGGGGAGTCACCGTGGACCGTATCAGCAGCAATCCAAACTGTCAGAGCTACAAAAGACGCGTCCCCCAACATTCTCAAGACTGTGACAAGCCCCTTGAGGCCGATGATTGGCTTCGAGACATTGAGAGGAAATTAATCATTGCACAATGCTCAGACCATGAGAAGGTACTATATGCACATCACTACCTCACAAGAGCAGCTGCATCATGGTGGGAAAATTTCCTACACATGCACCCCAATGAGAATAACATCACCTGGGAAGAATTTAAAGAAGGTTTTCGTGGGGCGCATATCCCCAGAAGCGTTATGAAGATCAAGAAGAGGGAGTTTGATGACCTCAAGCAGAGAGGCATGACGGTGACTGAGTACGACAGTCAGTTTACTCAGTTATCTTGTTATGCCAACGAAGAGCACATGACGGAAAATAAGAAGATGGAAAAATTCCTGGACGGTCTTGCACCAGCACTTAAATGCCAGTTGGTCGTACACACCTTTCCGGATTTCAAAACACTTGTGGACAAAGCCATTACCTTGGAAAATGAGCGCCGCAGTTTGGAAGATTTTCGCAAGTGCAAGAGGGACCAAACTACTCAAGCTCGCAACAACCGGAGCAAGACCGATTTTCAGAAAAGTGGAGCAAACAAGTCCACAACCAATGTCCCACGCTCGATCAAAAATTTTCATTCAGGGGACAAGGACTTTACGTACCGCCCGGGTGTCACTTGCTACGCTTGTGGAGAGGAAGGGCATTATGCCAAATAGTGCCCAAAGCCAAGAAACTCAGCTCCCAAGACGAACAACGGTGGGAATAATTCAGCACCCAAGCGTAACAACTTCAACCCCAATAATAATCACAAGAAGGGTCACTTGAACCATGTGACCAAGGATGAAGCACAGAATGCCCCGGATATCGTACTCGGTACGTTCCCTATCAACACAATACCTGCCACGGTTTTGTTTGATTCTGGAGCTTCTCACTCGTTCATTTCAAAGAAATTTGCTTCGCAAAATGATTTTTCGATGCTTCCCTTGGAAAAATCCATGGTTATCAAGTCCCCCGGGATTAAGAAAACTACTCAGAGCTACTGCCAAGGTGTGGTTATTGAGCTTGAGGGATTAAAGTTTCATGCCAACCTTATTGTATTGGAAAATAAGGGACTGGATGTCATCCTAGGAATGGACTGGTTAACCACCAACAAAGGATTTATTGACTGCTTTAACCGGATGGTAATTCTTACCCACCACCACGGGAAGACAATAAAGGTTTCAACTCAAGAAAGACAAATATCACGACAACCAAGGTTGAACAAGGTGGACATTTCAGAATTAGGCAAAGTTCCGGTAATATGTGAGTTCCCTGACGTATTTCCCGAAGAACTACCAGGCATGCCACCAGACCGGGAGATAGAATTCAGCATTGAACTAGCACCTGGAACCACCCCCATTTACAAGAAACCATACAGAATGGCACCCTCAGAGTTGGTGGAATTAAAGAAGCAAATAAAAGAATTACTGGACAAAGGATTTATACGAGCCAGCTCCTCACCTTGGGGTTCACCGGTTTTATTTGCCAAGAAAAAGGATGGGGACACTGAGATTATGCATAGACTATCGGGCACTCAACATGGTCACAATCAAGAACAAATATCCGATGACACGGATAAATGATTTATTTGACCTGCTCACTCAAGCCAAGGTTTTCTCAAAAATTGATTTAAGGTCAGGATACCATCAATTAAAAGTACGGACAGAAGATATCCCGAAGACAGCCTTCACCTCCAGATACGGGATGTATGAGTTTACAGTAATGCCGTTTGGACTGACGAACGCCCGCGCATATTTTGTCCACCTCATGAACAAAGTGTTTATGAAATTTATGGACAAATTTGTTGTGGTGTTCATCGATGATATTCTGGTATACTCCAAGGCGCGAGGAAGAGCATCTTTGAACATCTCAGAATTGTACTAGGAGAATTAAGGAAACATAAATTATACGCCAAGTTCAGCAAATGTGAGTTTTGGTTAAGACAAGTTGGTTTTCTTGGCCATGTTTTAACCCAAGAAGGTGTTGCCGTAGACCCGGAAAAAGTCAAGGCCGTGCTTGGCTGGAAACCACCAGCCAGCGTAACGGATGTAAGAAGTTTCTTGGGAATGGCAGGGTATTACCGAAGATTCATTGAAGGGTTCTCCACCATAGCAAAGTGTCGGGG
The DNA here is from genome assembly GCA_021605205.1 of Aegilops longissima. Taxonomy (NCBI): domain Eukaryota; kingdom Viridiplantae; phylum Streptophyta; class Magnoliopsida; order Poales; family Poaceae; genus Aegilops; species Aegilops longissima. The sequence goes on along the minus strand of CM038679.1, from coordinate 209,865,143 downwards.
AGGAGCTGATCGTGTCCCGCTAACACCTACGGGACCTGGGTCCCTTGTGGTTCGGAGGGGGGCGGAGATTGCACAAAGAGCGGATCGAGGCGATGCACACGAGCAGATTTACCCAGCGGAGCTCTCGGAGAGATAATACTCCTCTGCTGCTTTGTGGATTATCTTGTGTTATTGCTAGGGAGCAATGGGAGCTACAAGACCTAGCCTGAGTGTGGTTTCGTATGGGTAGAATCCCCTAAGCCGGAGCAGAACCGAACCCTTTCTACGTTGCACTTGGCCCTCCTTTTATAGGCACAAGGGGTCACCACATGTGGCAAGTAGACAAGGGTAAGATAGTAAAAACATAGGTTGGTACACCGCACTATACAGTGTACAGTAATCTATACCTAACTCTGACGGCAAGGGACAAAAGTCATCAATGCCTGTCTCGATCGCCCGAACGAAGGTAACAGGACCGTCAAGTGCGCCTCCGTTTGCCACGATGGTAGCTTGTCGGCGCCGCTTATCGCTACTCCCGCTGGCTGCACAGCCCGTCGACACGCGTGCTTGGGAGAGCCCGTGGTGACACGTTGGCGGGTGAGCTGGAGCGGAGATGAAGAGAGGTCGCCCGCCCGGCAGCGCCTTGCCGCGGCAGAACCTTGTCGTGCTTGGGGCTCGGCGCCCACCAAGCCTTCCGGCAAGATCCTCTTGCCGGGCCTTGTTTCCTTGCGCCGAGTGGCCTTCCCGACAAGCTCCTCTTGTCGGGGTCTCGATACTTTGTAGGGCGCGGAGGGTCTTGGCGAGACGCCCGGCAAGGCTTGCCACAGGGGCCTTCTGTTGACGACTGCAGAGGTTCGGGTACTAAGGTACCCCTACTTTAGTACACCGGCAGGAGCCCCGGTGCAGGCCATACACGGTGCCGGCTGTTGGGCCAGGTCCAAAACAGGGCACGGCACGCGGCCTGGGTCCAAACTAAATCCACTCCGTATCCGCCGCGTTCCCCCGTAACGGCACGCGTCAATTGCGGTGTCGTGGGGGAAGTGGGCGGCGTGGCGAGGTCGCCTCATCCGTCGCCTCGATTCTGCATCCCGCCACGTGGCCTCCATGCTCTTGGGGTCATGGACGGTGGGAGTGGGAAACTGGGCCGTTGCGAGCAGAGGAAGCAGGTCGGCCCCGATTCCCTGCTCTTCCTATGCCTTGATTTGCCGAGCGGGGCGGCCGAGCCCTCACCTTGCTTCTTTAAAAAGAGCGGAAGGGGAGCGCAGAAGCCCGCACTCTCCCATCTCCTCCTTTCCTCAACTTCTGCTCCCCTTTCTCTCATTCGTCATGGAGAGAAGGAACCTTGGTTCTTCATCGGTGGCGGCGAGGGTCGCCACTAGACAGCTCCCTCCCAACCCCACGCCCGGGTGGCAGAGCCAGCCACAAGAGGAAGAGGGAGGGGCGAGGTCGTGGGCAGGTCGAGGCTCGGGGAAGAAGCGGACGGGGCGGCGCGCCGTCTCCGCCCCCGCCGGCGGTTCCCCTCCCTGCGGCGGTCCATACAGGGGATGACCCTTGCGAGTTCTTCATCAGGCTGCGCCGGGCGCCTCGTCGTCGCCTCCGGCTTCCAGCTCCGTTCGCGAGCGCGATGGAGTCGGATCCGCCCGAGACACTAAGACTGCACATGAGGGGCTGTGGAATCAGCGGCATGCGAGTCCATGTTGTATTCCCAGCCCCTAATGTGATGTATCTTGATCGTGGGTGGAAGACGTTCACTCGCATCCACAGCCTAAGGGTGGGATTTACCCTCCATTTTAAGTTAATGGAGGGTGATCTCCTCTCCGTCAAGGTCTTCGGGGATCTCGGTACTCGGGCGAAGTGCTGCGTGGATAGCTCCTTCGATAGCGAAGATTCCCCCTCGAGCGAGAGTGACGAGGAGGAGAGCGACAGCGACGGCGAGGGTAGCGGGCCTGATTAGTTGTCGGGCGCCGCTTCGTGCGTCTCCGGCGACCCCATCATCCGCGTCGCCGGCTCCTTGAACTCTCCGGGGTCGTCTCCTTGGGCGACTGGCGTAGGGAGGCTGCGGAAGGGGAAGAGGGATGGCGACAAGGCCGTCAAGTCGAGCACGAGGCGCGAGTGCCTCGACAGCGTCTTGACGTCCTGCCGCCCGTCTTGCCCCGCTTCGGCGCCGCCATCTCCGTCAAGCCCTCGGAGAGCCCCGGGATGTTCTCTTGGTGCCTTCGCTTTTGTAGCTCGCCTAGGCGCCCTTTTCCCTTCTCGCCTCCTTGACCTACCTCCCAAGAGAGGGACAGGAAAAGGATTACGGGCATCTTATCTTTTTAATTTGTAAGCCTTCGGGCCTTATCCGCATTTAAAACTTGTAATCCTCTCTTTCATGTTTTTCATTCTCCACGGACTATATCCGAGTAGAATGTTTTTTTAATGAAAAAGGGATGCTTGAAAAGGGACGAAAGGCTTATCTGATATCGCAGCCCCCGGCAACTCTGGCTTGCCGCGGCCCCCGGCAACTCTGGCTTGTCGGGGCTTGGGTGCCGTTGCGCCCTTCTTCTCCTCTTCGCTGTTATTTCAGTTCAGAGAACAATTTAGCTAGTGCCGCAATAAGTTATTTTTGTAATATAACTTTATTCTAGGCAGTATTTGCTATGTTACTTCCTTTACTCGACTCTTGGCTTTGTATGTTACTGCCCTACGCTTTTCAGGAAAACTTGCCGGTGCAGGCACCCTTGCCGCGAGCGCCGAAAGTGAACTTCAGCTTCTTTGGCAAGGGCCGCCGTCAAGCAACCTTGTCGCAGACTAGCCGCAGCTCACTTAAGTTGTTGGCGGACTCGAAACAAAGTAAGGCGCGACCAGTCACGATTTGGTCCCTTGGCGCACAGGTTTTCCATACAAAGCGCGGTCGTTCAAGGAAAATAACTTTAAAAATCGAATGCTCAAACTTTGGCAACTTAGCTTTTACATTGTCCATTTTCGGCAAGGCGACAGTTCCTCGGCGGCGCTTATGGCCCACACCATTATCTTCTCCTCCCCGGTGAACTTGTGGGTGGATGAACCTTCTTCTTGTTTGAGAAGAAAGAAGAGAAAATAAAGTTATGTAGCCTAATGGCTCATCATCGCTTACCGGGTGCGGATGCTGCACAAAATGTTAGTAAACACATGCATATATGATTATGTGGGCATGTATTGACGAGTTATGCACAACACATAGGCTTTCTTGATGCACGGGTTCTGCGCCCGGCTTTGTACAAAGGATTATATGCAACAGCGGCAAGACTTGTACAAAAGGGTGGTTCTTGGAGCAGGTTTTGACAACCGCGCCTTATGGGTAGAACTTGCGAAGATGTTCTATATTCCAGGAATTGCACACCGGAACGCCATCTTCGGTCTCAAGGCGGACAACGCCGGGCCTAGTGACTCGTTTCACCCGATAAGGGCCTTCCCACTTCAGCGTCAACTTGTTGGAATTTTGGCGGATTGAATGCGCCGAAGAACAAAGGTCGCCTTCCTCGAAGCTTCGGCATTAACTGCGGCTATGGTAGCGGCGCAAAGCTTTGCGGTAACGAGCAGCTCGTCAACCTTTGAAGATGATCTTCCTCGAGGAGCGGTCGTCATCTTGTCGCAGCTGCTCTTGCTCAAACTCATCATGGCGAGCACTCGAGGTGACCCGTACCACGAGTTCCGTGGGGAGGACTGCCCTCGCTCCGTAGACTAGAAGCGAAGGTGTCGGCGGTGGCTCGATTTGGCGTCGTCTGATCGACCAAAGAACCGCGCAGCTCCTCGATCCAGATTTCTTCCACACTTGCGCAACTTGTCGAAAGTTCTGGTCTTGAGTCCCGCAGCACTTCAGCGTTCGCTCTCTGCTTGACCGTTGCTTCTCGGATGAGCAGCGAAGCAAAGCAGATCTTGGCGCCAAGATCTTGGGCGTCTTGCATGAAGGTGCGGCTCGTGAGCTGTGTGTGCCGTTATCGGTGATGATTACGTTAGGAATCCCAAAGCGGCAAACAATTGACTGAAGAACTTGATTGCCGATCGTCTTGTCACCTTCCTCTTTGGTTCCACTTCGGCCACTTTGTGAACTTGTCGATTGCGACATACAAGTACTCAAAGCCCCGATGGCTCGGGGAAAGGGTCGAGGATGTCGAGCCCCCAGACTGAGAAGGGCCAGGATAAAGGGATCGTCTGGAGAGCTTGAGCTGGTTGGTGTATCTGTTTGGAATGGGCCTTGCACGCTTCACACTTTGTTACTTGTGCGCTTGCATCTGGAGGGCTTCGGCAGAAGAAACCTTGCGGAAAGCTTTGCGGCAAGTGCTCTTGCGCCAATGTGGTGACCACATATGCCTCCATGTATCTCGCATAGCCAACTTTCATCCATCTTCCGGCAAATACACTTCAATTTCACACCGTTGAGTCTTCTTACATGCAGGATGTTGCCAACAAACTGGTACATACTTGACTGCCGGGCTACTTTTTCCGCTTCTTCTTGCTCTTGGGAAGTTCTCCTATCTCAAGGAAATGGGCGATTTGTTGTGCCCATCTTTGGAGCACGTGGCTCGACAACAAGAACTAAAGGCTCATCCATCACTGCGGGAACATCGACCTGCGGCAAGAACACAATGGGTCCGCGGAGCTTGATGTTCCCGGCAAGCTTGCGGAGCAAAACTTGTCGGGAGCGTTTGCTTCAACGATACAAACTGCATGGTTTGTCGAGCATCTTGCTCCTCGATGATACTTGCGTTGGTTTTAGGGACCTTCTTGGCGGCGGCGAGGAGCTCTGCGGAAATTAGTCGCCGAAACCAATTTTCTTTTCTTGCTCTGTCTGTCGATGGTGTTACGGTTGCTATTGAGTTAGCTTGAGCACAAAATCCCTGGTTCCACAGGTAACTTAAGCGGCACATTTGGAGAGGCCATCAGCTATATCATTCATGCTCTTGGAGCGTGTTCCATTTGCGAGCCTTCAAAGTGCTCTTCCAGCTTCCTCACTTCATCGGCGAGGCTTCCATCAACGGACTCTGATAATCTTTATTTACTTGGCGGACGACAAGTTGCGAGTCCCCCCTGACAATGAGCTTCTTGATCCCAAGGTCCACCGCAATCCTGAGACCGGCAAGCAAGCCTTCATACTCTGCAGTATTATTTGTTGCTTGTTCCTTGGGAAAGTGCATCTGGACTATGTACTTGAGGTGCTCTCCGGTGGGTGCGATAAGTAGCACGCCGGCACCGGCGCCTTGCAGCGAGAAGGCACCGTCAAAGTACATCAGCCACTCTTTATTTGCCTCCTTGACGGGGATGCTTGTCTCCGGAATCTCTTCATCTTGCGTTGGCGTCCACTCTGCTATAAATTCTGCCAATGCCCTGCTCTGGATAGTTGAAGTGCTTTCGAACTTGAGACCAAAGCTTGACAGTTCCAAAGTGCCCACTCGACAATCCTGCTGTTGCTTCGGATTTTATAATATCCTCTTCATTGAAAGCGAGTGACAACAGTTATCTTGTGTGCTTGGAAGTAGTGGCGCAGCTTTCTTGAGGCCATGAGGAGGCGAAAAGCAGCTTTGCACACCGAGTACCTTGATCTAGCCCCTGCGAAGGGAACCGACAAAAGTAGGCTGGGCGTTGTACCATCTTTTTTTTCGTATCTTGTCGCAACCTGTGCTGATCTGTTCTTGTCGGGACCGAGCTTGACGGTGAAGCCCCTCGCCGTCGCTGGATGCAACTGCCTTGGTTGCGGCTCATCATCCGCCTCCTCTCCGCTACTAATGCAGCACTAACCACTTGATTGGTCGCTGCTATATACAGCAACAACTTCTCTTGTGGCCTAGGTGCGACAAGTATTGGGAGCGGAGGACAGGTATCTCTTCAAGTCTGCAGCACAGCCTCCGCTTGAGTCCATTTCATTGGACCTGCCTTTTCAATATCTTGAAAAAGCGGCGCGTTCAGCAGACTTAGAGATGAACCTCTTTGAGAGCAGCCACGCAACCGCAAGCCTTCCGACATCCTTGGCGCTTGGTGCTTCAATCTGCTCAATGGCCTTGATCTTGTCGGGATTGGCTTCAATTCCCATTGAGACACAAAGAACCGAGAAGCTTGCGGAAGGGACTCCAAACACGCACTTCTCGGGGTTGAGCTTGAGGTTGATCTTGCAGATTTGCAAATGTTTCATCAAATCCTGAACCGAGTCGCTCTGTCCTTGCTCTTGACCACTATGTCATCCATGTAGGCTTCTACATTTACGTGTATCTGTGGTTCAAAGGCATCATGGACTACCCTTGCAAAGGTTGAACCAGCATTCTTCAAACCGAAAGGCATCCGTATAAAGCGAGACGTGCCACATGGTGTAATGAATGCGGTTTCTCTTCATCCTCTTACGCCATGAAGATCGATGATATCTTGAATATGCATCAAGAAACGAAAGCAGATCACATCCAGCCGTGGAGTCAACAATCTGGTCGACACGCGGCAAGGGAAATGGGTCTTTGGGACAAGCTTTATTAACATCGGTGAAGTCAATACAAAGTCTCCATTTCCCATTAGCCTCTATGATACAACTACGGATTGGCCAACCACGTGGGGTGGAGGACTCCTCTGACGAGCCCTGCTTCTTCTAATTTCTTGATTTCTCCTGCTATGAACTCTTGGCGCTCCACTGCCTGTTTCCTAACTTTTTGCTTGACGGGCCGCGCGTGAGGACAGACAGCTAGGTGGTGCTCAATTACTTTCCTCGGAACACCGGGGATGTCAGATGGTTTCCATGCAAACACATCGACATTCGCCCGCAGGAAAGCAACGAGCTCGCCTTCCTATTTAGGATCAAGCGTGGCACTGATGGTGAAGGTACCACCAGTGCCGTCCTCCTTGGCGGGTACCTTCTTGGTCTTTGGCGGAGCTGCCATCGTCTTGTTACACTTGCCGGTGGAGATCGATGGTGCGTCCTCGACGGTAGCGCAGCACTCCGAAGAGGTGCGCTTGCCGGAGTGGGCAACAGAGCTCTTGTCGGACCTGGTGGTCTTCTTCTTCCCCCCAGGAGCTTCAGCGGTAAGGGGTTTGCTATCTGTCGCGGCTGCTGCATCCCGGTAAATCTTGTCGGCGCAGATAAGTGCATCCTTCTGGTCGCCATGGACTAAAATGACGCTTATCGGGCCGGGCATCTTGAGTAGGTTGTAAGCATAATGAGAGGCAGCCATGAACTTGGCGAGTGCTGGACGGCCAAGTATGCCATTGTAGGGCAATGGGAAATCGGCGACGTCAAACGTGACCCTCTCAGTTCTGAAGTTGAGCTCGCTGCCGATGTTACCGGCAACGTGATCTTCCCTTTGGGCTTGCTCCTTCCTGGGTTGATTCCTTGGAAAGTACCAGTTTCTTCGAGCTCGCTGTTAGGGATTTGAAGTTTCTGGAGCACTGCAGAGGAGATCAAATTCAGGCCGGCCCCGCCGTCAACCAGCATCTTTGTGACCTTGAGGTTGCGGATGGTTGGTGAGACCAACATCGGCAAGCACCCGATCGTAGTGATGCGATCAGGGTGATCCTCAATGTCAAAGATGATGGGCGTGCTGGACCACTTCAGAGGTTTGCGTGACTCTATGGATGGTTCTGCTGCATTGACCTCACGCATCCATTGCTTGAGTTGGTGGTGCGAGGTATGCAGAGACGCACCACCGTCAACGCAAAGAACCTCCGTCGCCTTTTGAAACTCCTGCTCATCAGCTTCATCGTCTTCCATGTCCTCGTCATCTTCATCTTCGTCTTCTTCCTTGTCACGGCCGCGGGGACGTCTGTCTCCTTGCCGCTGCTTGGCCTTGCCGCGGCGTCCTCCCCGACCGGGTCTTTTCTTACTTGCTGCACCTGCACCTTCTTGGGCTTTCTCCTTGTCTCGCCGCTCGTATTCAGCTCTCTGTAGCTCAACAAGCTGCTCGACTTTCTTGCAGCTCTGGAGATCGTGGCCCTTGGTGCGATGGATTTTACAGTACTGCTTGTTGGAGCTGTCAGGCTTGTCGGCGGCCGCCATAGCTTGGCGGTCGGTGTCAACGGCAACCTCCTTGCCAGAGCCACCAGCCTTGGCTTTGTTGGCGGCACCATCCTTGCCGGACTGCTCGACAACTAGTACTTCTTGGTTTTTCTTCCTCCTGTTGTTTCGCCGCCGACTCTTTCTTGCCGGGGCGATCCCCTTACTGTCAGACTCTGCTCCCACATTCTCTCATGGGAGTCTTCGTCCTTCTTCAGCGCGTGACACTTGTCGCCCAGGGCGTAGAGCTCGCTGACGTCTTTCACTTTGCACATCGCCATCTCCTCCCTCATCCTGCGGTTTCATACATTACGATGAAATGCCTTTGATCACCTTGGCAGGGTGGGCGTGCAGGATGTTGTAATGCACACAGCTGAATCTCTGGATGAATTTGCGAGGGACTCTCCTTCCTTACAGGCGAGTAGGTGAAGGTCACTCTCCGGCCATGAGGCTTATGGCCGCCTGTGAAGGCGCCAACAAACTGGTGGCACAAGTCCGCCCAAGAAGAAATAGAGCTGTCCGGCAAGTGCATGAGCCAGGATCTGACGTTTGGCTTGAGCAATAGAGGAAAGTAGTTGGCGAGGATCTTGTCGTCTCGTCCCCCCGCGGCCGGCACCGCGATGGTGTAGATGCTGAGGAACTCCGATGGGTGTGTCCTGCCATCATACTTCTCCGGCACATCTGGTTTGAAGTTTTTCTTGTCGGGCCACCGGACTTGCCGCAGCTCACGAGTGAACGCAGGGCAACCTACCGCGTACGGCAAGTCGCCTGGTTCCCCTGGTGCATGCATCTCGACAGTGGGCCCGGCGCGTTGGTCAGATTGACGGCGCGCTTCTCTTCGGCGCTCGATACGGGTTCGAGCGTCTTCTCCTTGCCGTTCTCGGAGAACTTGGCGCTGGTCGCGATGAGCTCGCGGATCCGACGACGCAGTGGAGTCACTGTCGAGGTGGATCCGGCGAGTCGGCGATCTTGGTCTTCGGGAAGGGGAGCGCACGGTGGCTGCACCCCCGCAAGTCTCGTCGCCATCAGCTCGTGCCTTGTCGCCTTGCCGCGGCTGCGAGGCACTCGGTTGCCGCGGGATGTCGGCGTTGGCGAAGCCGATGAGACTCTGAATGGTGGCCCTCCATTCGTCGACCTTGTCGGCCGTTGGAGGGTAATCTAGAAGTAGCTGTGCTCTTGCCAAGGCTTCTGCTGGTGTGGTGGGTGGCAAGGGTGTACGTAGCGAAGAACAGGAGGTGCTCGGACTCCTAACCAAGTTAGGAGGAGCAGCATCCCGCCCAAGCGACCGTACTCCACTCGTACCGGCATGCTGAGGCGCATGCGGGTGTCGAGGGCCTCGGGATCCTCCAGCTTGGCCTTGATCCAACGAGCGTATGGTGCCGCGAGCATCATGACGCTGTCGGTCCCGCGCCTCCTGCGATGGGCCTTGATGCGAACTTCGGACGCCGACGCCTGTGCTGCCTTGTCCTTGGACCTGGCGGCATTGTGGGCTCTCTCGACGACGCCGGTTCCTCCGCCAGCGTTTCCCCCACCACCTGACAGCTCCGGTGGTGGTGGGTTCGACGCGGACGGCTATGCTGCTGTCGAAGGCTTCTTCTTCGGCGCCATGTTGACGAAGATGTCGATGAAGTTGCTCGTGTGACCGCCGGATCGGGTTCACACAGCCTCGATGAACCCCCTACCTGGCGCGCCAAAGATGTCGGGGAGGAGCTGATCGTGTCCCGCGAACACCTACGGGACCTGGGTCCCTTGTGGTTCGGAGGGGGGCGGAGATTGCACGAAGAGCGGATCGAGGCGATGCACACGAGCAGATTTACCCAGCCGAGCTCTCCGAGAGATAATACTCCTCTGCTGCTTTGTGGATTATCTTGTGTTCTTGCTAGGGAGCAATGGGAGCTACAAGACCTAGCCTGAGTGTGGTTTCGTATGGGTAGAATCCCCTAAGCCGGAGCTGAACCGAACCCTTTCTACGTTGCACTTGGCCCTCCTTTTATAGGCACAAGGGGTCACCACATGTGGCAAGTAGACAAGGGTAAGATAGTAAAACATAGGTTGGTACACGCACTATACGGTGTCAGTAATCTATACCTAACTCGACGGCAAGGGACAAAAGTCATCAATGCTGTCTCGATCGCCCGACAACGATTAACAGGGACCGTCAAGTGCGCCTCCGTTTGCCACGATGGTAGCTTGTCAGCGCCGCTTATCGCTACTCCCCGCTGGCTGCACAGCCCGTCGACACGCGTACTTGGGAGAGCCCCGTGGTGACACGTTGGCGGGTGAGCTGGAGCGGAGATGAAGAGAGGTCGCCGCCCGCCGCAGCGCCTTTGCTGGCAGAACCTTGTCGTGCTTGGGGGCTCGGCGCCCACCAAGCCTTCCCGGCAAGATCCTCTTGCCGGGGCCTTGTTTCCTTTGCGCCCTGAGTGGCCTTCCCAACAAGCTCCTCTTGTCGGGGTCTCGATTACTTTGTAGGGCCGCGGAGGGTCTTGGCAGACGCCCGGCAAGGCTTGCCACGGGGATGATGCGACTGCCCGTGCACAGGTTCGGGGTACTAAGGTACCCCTACTTTAGTACACCGACACAAAGCCAATGATGCAGTTGCTCAAGAAGGACAAGAAATTTGTTTGGACGGAAGCTTGCGAGAAAAGTTTCCACGAACTCAAAAGAAAATTAACAACAGCACCAGTATTGGTTGTGCCAGACATACACAAAAGTTTTGAGGTGTATTGTGACGCATCCAGGAAGGGCCTCGGATGCGTATTAATGCAAGAAGGCAAGGTAGTCTCGTATGCCTCCAGGCAACTACGCAAGCATGAAGAAAATTATCCTACTCATGACTTGGAACTGGCAGCAGTCATTCATGCACTCAAAGAGTGGAGGCACTTTTTACTCGGAAACCATTGTGAAATATACATGGACCATAAAAGCCTCAAGTATATTTTCACACAACCAGAACTCAACTTACGACAACGACGCTGGTTGGAATTAGTGAAAGATTATGATGTTGGTATTCACTACCATCCAGGAAAGGCGAATGTAGTGGCAGATGCTCTTAGTCGAAACCCCAGTTCAGGCAACGGCGGTCTGCCAAACTTGAGACCTGAATTTCAGCAAGAGTTTGCCAAAGTCAACATGATAATGGTCGCTGAGGGCGGTGTGTCAAATTTGGAAATACAGCCTACCTTAATGGAGCAAATTAAGGAGGCTCGGCATGGACACCCCAGCATCGAAGGCATAAAAAGGAAAGTGAGTTTGGGCAAGGCCTCAGAATTTATCATAGACGATAAGGGAATACTATGGTACGGAGACAAACTTTGCATACCGAATATAGAAGACCTCAAATAGCAAATCCTGGCCGAACGCCACACCACTCCATATTCAATCCACCCGGGAGGAACCAAAATGTATAAAGACATTCAGGAAATTTTTTGGTGGCACGGTATGAAGAGAGATATAGCCACCTTCATTGCATGTTGCGATTCGTGTCAGCGCATTAAGGCCAAGCATCAAAAACTAGCAGGGTTATTACAGCCAAACAGGATACCTGAGTGGGATGAGATTGGGATGGACTTCATTGTTGGACTACCTCGGTCACAACACGGAAATGATGCCATATGGGTCATCACAGACAGATTAACCAAGGTGGCACATTTCATTCCCGTAAAGACAACCTACACCACTCAGAAGCTTGCTAAGCTTTATCTCTCCCGCATAGTTTGCCTGCATGGAGTCCCAAAGACTATAATATCTGACAGAGGCACTCAATTCGTCTCTAGATTTTGGGATCAATTACAGCAAGCTCTGGGAACCCAACTGGCATTCAGTACAGCATCTCATCCCCAGACTGATGGACAAACTGAACGCGTAAACCAAATTCTAGAGGACATGCTGAGTGCGTGTGTCCTCACCTATAGGACCAGTTGGGAAGAAAGCTTGCCATATGCCGAGTTTGCATACAACAACAGTTACCAAGCCAGCCTGCAAATGGCACCCTTCTAAGCATTGTATGGACGGAGATGCCGTACTCCATTGAATTGGTCAGAGACAGGACACAGCCGTATCTTCGGCCCAGATATGCTCAAGGAACCTGAGGAGAAAGTTAAGCTAATCAAGGACCGACTCAAGACAGCTCAAAGCCGACAGAAGAGTTATTACGATCGAAAACATCGGGGAGTCAGTTTTGAACCCGGTGAGTATGTGTACCTCCGAGTATCTCCTATGAGGGGCCTGCAGCGATTCAAAGTTAAAGGAAAGCTAGCACCAAGATTTATCGGACCCTTCTGTGTAGTTGCACGAAGAGGCACGGTAGCCTACCAGCTAGACCTACCCGAAGAGCTGTCCGACGTCCACGATGTGTTCCACGTCTCACAGTTGAGGAAATGTGTGAGCAACCCAGAAAAGCAGGTATCTCATGAGGACATTGACATACAGCCAGACCTCACCTACAGGGAACGCCCAATAAAAATATTAGAGGAGTCTGAAAGGAGAACCCGTCAGAAAGCAATTAAGTTTTTCAAAGTACAGTGGAGCAATCACACCGAAGATGAGGCAACATAGGAAAGAGAAGATTTCCTTCGGGCAGAACACCAACACCTATTTGAGGATCAGCTGAAATCTCGGGGACGAGATTTTTCCTAAGGGGGTAGGTGTTGTGACACTCCAAAATTTTTTATTTGGTTTTTAACAAACCCTTTATTTGATTTGAAGGAGGCTATTTAAAATCTTTCCAAAAGACCCTCCTTCTCAAAAAAATTCTCCTATGACAAATATTTTATTTTTGTGTCTTCCTCAACCTTGGTGTATGGTATTAAAAACATTCCTTCTGATGTTAACTCATCACAATTAATTTTTGGAAATTAATTTTTATTAAAAATAAATCCTATGGGTTTTTGGAATTATTCCTTTTATTGCAACCACCCATTTTTACCATGCCTCATGTTAAAATTTCTCACAAAACCCCTCCCTCCACTTTGGGTCAAGCCAAATATTTAGTTCCAACAAGCTCAACCCATTTTTGATTTTTATTCCATTTGTTTTATCCCCAAAACTATTTCTGCCATTATTTTTGGACCTAGGTGGTTTACAAAGGAAGTACCAAATTTACTTTGAGTTTTGATGCCAAACCAACTCCTCTGACTAGTCCTTAGCATCCCCAACCTAGATCCATCAAGATCCACTCCTCCACAGTTCAAAATTTTCAAGTTTTACTCACTCCAAGTTTGGACAAGATTTGTTAAATTTGGTGAAATTCATATTTTTCCTTTTCCAAAAATTCTGACAAAAATCAGGCATCCCCCAGATGCATTGAGAGATCAGCTCACCAAAGATCAGCTCCAGATAAATTTCCCACATGCCAAAAACATTTCATCGAGCACCTGGCGTGCACTGTTGCTGTCACATATTCAGAAAAATTCAGGTTCAGTGTTAGGATTTAGACGATCGTGTCATTTTCTTTAGAGATTGACATCCATCTCGCCAGTGCTCGCGCTGGCCTCTTGTGCACTGCTCCCCCTCCTTATCCAGAGCACCGCAAGGTCGCTTGGCCGGGCGCGGGCGTCGGTGGCGACGTGGCTCGCCAGCTCCGGCAGCTTCTGTGGTGGCAGAGCCACCCGTGGCGACCAACAACGGCCGACCCAGCTTTCGGCGCCGACCAGCGCCGCCCGAACCACCCGAGGCCTCCGCGTGGCCTTCTCCTCCTCCGTGCACGCTGCGGCACCCTCGCCGTGGCTTGGCAAGCACAGGGCGTGCTCTCTGCCGCTGATGGGCCTGCGAGGCGCCCTTCCATCAAAACCACGACGCAGGCCAAACCCAGCCGAGGTTAGCGTTTGAGCGTAACCAGTGCACCATCACGTTGATGCCCATCCACCTAATCCACTCGTCCGGCCACCGCCTCGCCGTAATCGCCGCCAGAGTTATCCCGTTCGCGGGAACCGCCTCGGGCCGGCTATAAATAGCCACCCCGAGTTCGCCTTCGACCAGCACCGCCCACTCCACCTCACGTGAGCCACGCTCGACCCCTAGGACGACCCCGAGGAGGCCTTCTCCTCCGTCTCCAGCCGCCCCGATCCACTTCGGGCTCCGGCACAGTCCGCTCCGGTGAGGGCACCCCAACCTCCCAAACCCTTCCCGTAGCCTCCTAGGGCACCCAATCACCTAACCCGCGCCTCGATTTGGCATTTGCAGCCTTCCACGACGAGATCCAACACACCCGAGCCGCCGTCCGCCGGAGTAAGGGCCGCTGTCGATGTGGTGCTCGCCGACGACCACCTCCACCACCCACAGATGCGGGAGAGCACACTAAGCCCATAGGTAACCTCCGCTCCTCCCAACTCGCCGTGGATCGTCGCCGGCGACCACCACAAGCTTTGGGCGCCGGCGCGCTCTGTTCCTCTCTCAAATTTTCAAACCTGACGAGTGGGACCCCCTCGTCAGCCTCTCTTTTATATTCGAACCTTTTTTCTGGAAAGCGCATTCGGGCAAATACGCTTTCTAACTGAAATGTTTTTCTGTCCTTTTCTGTTCTGCCCCCTGGAAACTTTCTGTTTCATTACAGACAAGTCCCTGGACTAAAACTCTAATAACTTTTAAACAGAAAATGATTTTTGATTGATTATTTTCTGTCCTCTTTATTTTTCTGTCTAGTTTTTTTATCATATTTATTTGAAAAATATTTGGATTACTTTTTGTGGACCCACGGTATTCATGTTAGTACACGTTTTCTTTGTACCGTAGATACCGGAAGAGGTGACGGAACCGCGAACTTCACCGAGCTAGACTCCGACTACTCCGAACCAGGCAAGCATGTTTGAACCTTTGATATGATGAGTGTTTTGCGTGTTTGCTTAAGTAGTTACTTCATGGCATGATTACATGAACACCCATGAATGTTATGTTGCATGCAAAGCTATTGCGAGTGAGCTTCGAAACTCGATGTGTTATTCGATGTGAGTACATGATCATGTGGTGACATGATAGGTGGTAAGATGGTATTGTTGTAGCATGCCAGTCTTATGCCAAACCATTTAACTCCAGTGTCAACATGAGTCAAGACACGTTACCATCCGTTCCTTTTCTTGTACTACCACATGTTTTCTTCATGGAATATGGTTTAGTAAGTTGCAAACCTCTTTCCTGGTACACACCAAACAGAGGGGCCGAGATGAGGGTTCCATGGCCCTGGATTAAAGCCCGTCATCCGGTCAGGGAGCATGGGTGTTTCCGGTTGGGACCGAGAGGGGGGCACCCCTTAGAGCGCGTGAGATAAATTTGATCCCATGCTATTCGAGGTTGTGACCTCCTGTCTTAGAGTTTTTCTTGAACGTTGCCTCGGGTGATTCCTGGCAGCGGAATGTGGAGTTGGGTGTGTACTGGTTAGATGTGTTTCTTCTAAAATACCGTAAACGGAACTAGTCCCTTGCGACTACTGAAATTCGTTGGTTGTGGTTAAATAGTACAAACTCTGCAGAGTCAAACTCATTCAAGTAACCATATCTATGGTCAAGGTCTGTGTTCAACTTGTCATTGTCAGTCTCAGTGTCAGTCTCCTTGACAATCTCCGGTGAACAAACATGAGTGGTAAACTCGGCTATATGATTACTCCTGTGGATGGACTAACCAGTTTATTATTATTATGTGCTGAGTATTTTCCTTGGAATGGTCTATACTGCTTGAATACGATAATGAAATATAAGCCCTTTATATGATGTCGCTCAGACGTCCGACTGTGGCATTTATGTTGTTTACTTTCGATATAAGCCCTTTATGTGATGTCGCTCAGACGTCCGACTGTGGCATTTTTTTTATTTACTTTCAATATAAGCCCTTTATGTGATGTCGCTCAGACATCCGACTGTGGCACTCTTGTTATTTTCTTTCGATATGAGCCCTTTATGTGATGTCGCTTTGACGTCCGACTGTGGCACGCACTGTCATTTATTTTTCAATATAAGCCCTTTATGTGGTGTCGCTTAGACGCCCGACTGCGGCATGTTAATTTATTTGTTCACCATCCGAGGCGTCGCTTCAGACACTCGATCGGTTTTCAGTTATTTTGTTGGGATTTTGGGAGGACTACCGCCTGACTTCCTTTTATTTAACATGTCGTGCAAGTTTATCATTTGAGTGTGCATTGCCAATTGCTCATGATGCATCATGCTTACCTTTGTTATATCTTATGTCCGAACTGTCTTGCGAGTACATTCAAAGTACTCACCTGGCTTGTTGATTTGGCCAGATGTTGACGAAGGCGATCTTATGTTTGAAGAGTTCGATAGCGAGTCCGATGCCTAGAGGAGTCCTAGTCAGTCCCGTGCGATCCTGGAATTTGTAACTTGTACCATATCCGCTTCCGCTACCCGAATAAAATCATCGAGCCTCACTTCGACACTCGATGAGCTGCAAGAGTAGGAGTCATGTCACCCACTTCACTGTGACATACCCACCACCACTTTTATTACGAGTCAGTAGTATGCCACCACACCCTTGTGTCATATCCGCCTTTATGTAAATTATTGGCGTGCTTGTAATAAATTGTTGAGCAACCTCAGCTCAACCCTGTAATATATTTAGTACTTCTGGACTTCTGTATCAAGAATTTGTCTACCGGTGAGGATGATCCTCCTATACCGGAAATAATGCGGTCGGTTTCTCAATAAGTATTTCATTGAAAAACCGGTCATGACAAACTGTTAAATGGGCCTATAGCCCAACTAATATTCAGCAATCCCCCACCAGATCCTGAAGACCCGTGGCGTTGTCCTCTATTCCAAACTCTGTTTTGATATACCAGTATTTTCAGTGGAGACCCGTTAAGGTTGAACATCCACCTAGAACAAATAGCTACACTCCTCCACAACTGAACAATGGACTAGGCCTTGAATTGTCAATTTGGCTTGAAGGGGTTTCACCAAGTCTCTTACGAGTACTAGGTTGCCGAAGGCTGACCCCTCGGGTGGAGCATATTGGTCACTCCTAGCCTATTCATGAACTTACTAGAGATCACCCTAATCTCATAGACTATGACCAGTAGTCAGGCTCATATAGGTGTGTTCCTGCAAAGATCGCTCTGTAGGATAGCATCTTGCTTTTACAAGCCTTGGAACACATTAAGACAAAAGTCAACCTGCCATACAGTTACCGAGAGTTGTGCATCTCCAACAGATTGGGTTAGTTAAAATACTCTCCTTAGTTAACCACTAGCTTGTTTTCCCAGGTCCTACTCACGGGATCTCCGATCATATAGGTTGGGTTATCACCATGGAAACTCATGTGGGTCTCATACCCATCTCGCTCGATGCATTATCTATCATAACACGCGATAGCCCTTGTGTAATGGGATCAGCCAGATTCTTAGCCGTTTGGACATACTCCAACGCTATCACTCTAGAGTTTCTTAGTTTTCTGGCAGCTTTTAGTCTCATTCTTATGTGTTTGTTGGACTTCATGTTGTCCTTTGAACTCTTCACCTTAGTGATGACAGTCTGATTGTCACAGTTCATAAGGATAGCCAGAACCAGTTTATCAACCAATGGCAAGTCCATCAAAAGATCTCGAAGCCATCCTGCTTCGACACCAAATGTGTCTAATGCTATTAATTCTGCTTCCATTGGCGATCTTGTTAAGATCATTTGCTTGCAAGACTTCTAGGAAACAGCGCCACCACCAAGATTAAACATATACCTAGGTTTGGCCTTCATCTCATCAGCATCAGAGATCCAATTCGTGTCACTATACCTTCAAGTACCGACGGGTATCCACTATAGTGAAGTCCATAGTTCATAGTACCCTTCAGATAGCGCATAACCCTTTCAACATCACACCAATGTATGTCACCCGGTTTTGACACAAACTGACTCAGTTTGCTCACAACAAAAGCAATGTCAGGCCTCGTAGTGCTCGGTAGGTACATAAGTGAACCAATAATTTGAGAGTATCTTAATTGATCTATAGCCGTGCCTTTGGACTTTCGAATCAACACGCTAGGATCATATGGTGTTTGAGATGGCATGTAGTCCTTATATCCAAAAGGACTCAACACCTTCTCAACATAATGGGATTGCAGAAGTGTAATCCCAACCTCACTATCTCAGTAGATTGATGTTCAAGATAACATCAGCCACACCAAGGTCTTTCATCTCAAAGTTCTGTGATAGAAACGACTTGACCTTCTCAATGACTTTGAGGTTTGTTCCGAATAGCAGTATGTCATCAACATACAAGCATAGTATAACTCCTTCGCCCCCACCATGTAGATTTTTGCAATATGTATGTGAGTTCTTTATGACTAATGTTGAGTCCATGGATTATACGCACTCTCACCTTTCCATCACTGCTAGACTCTTCGGTACAGTGCATTGCCCTTTCTCACATTGAGAGTTGGTGCAAACTTCGTCGGTGCATCCAAACCCTGTGATATGATACGCTCTTTCAAACATAAACCTCCTTATATCCTCCTCAAAACAGCCACCATACCTACCTATTATGGCATTTCCATAGCCATTCCGAGATATATTGCCATGCAACTTTCCACCGTTCCGTTTATCATGACACGTTCATCATTGTCATATTCCTTTGCATGATCATGTAATTGACATAGTATTTGTGGCAAAGCCACCGTTCATAATTCTTTCATACATGTCACTCTTGGACATAGTGTCAGTAGTTTACGTCAGACCTTCGGGTCCATAGTTATTAGCTAGATCTCAATACAATGTTATCCCCCTCTCTTGTGGAGATCTATTCGATGTAATCTTCTTTTGCGGTGTGTTTGTTGAGACCGATGAATTGTGGGTTTATGATCAAGTTTATCTATGAACAATATTTGAATCTTCTGAATTCTTTTATGTATGATTGGTTATCTTTGCAAGTCTCTTTGAATTATCAGTCTGGTTTGTCCTACTAGATTGATCTTTCTTGCAATGGGAGAAGTGCTTAGCTTTGCGTTCAATCTTGCGGTGTCCTTTCCCAGAGACAGTAGGGGCAGCAAGGCACGTATTGTATTGTTGCCATCGAGGATAACAAGATGGGGTTTATATCATATTGCATGAGTTTATCCCTCTACGTCATGTCATCTTGCTTAAAGCGTTACTATGTTCTTATGAACTTAATACTCTAGATGCATGCTGGATAGCGGTCGATGTGTGGAGTAATAGTAGTAGATGCAGGCAGGAGTCGGTCTACTTGTTTCGGACGTGATGCCTATATACATGATCATGCCTAGATATGCTCATAACTATGCTCTATTCTGTCAATTGCTCAACAGTAATTTTTTCACCCACCGTAAAATACTTATGCTCTCGAGAGAAGCCACTAGTGAAACCTATGGCCCCCAGGTCTATTTTCCATCATATTAATCTTCCAACACTTAGCTATTTCCATTGCTTTTTATTTTATTTTGCATCTTTGTCACAAAAATACCAAAAATATTATCTTATCATATCTGTCAGATCTCACTCTCGTAAGTGACCGTGTAGGGATTGACAACCCCTTATCGCGTTGGTTGCGAGTATTTATTTGTTTGTGTAGGTGCGAGGGACTCGTGTGTAGCCTCCTACTGGATTGATACCTTGGTTCTCAAAAACTGAGGGAAATACTTACGCTACTTTTGTTGTATCACCTTTTCCTCTTCAAGGGAAAACCAACGCAGTGCTCAAGAGGTAGCAAGAAGGATTTCTGGCGCCGTTGCCAGGGAGGTCTACGCAAAAGTCAACATACCAAGTACCCATCAGAAACCCTTATCTCCCGCATTACATTATTTGCCATTTGCCTCTCGTTTTCCTCTCTCCCACTTCACCTTTGCCGTTTTATTCGCCTCTTTTTCCGCTTCTTGTTTGGTCGTGTGTTGGATTGCTTGTTTGTCTCGATGGCTCTACCAAGATTTGGTGATCCCCACCTTAAAAGGCTAGAAGAGATCGAAAGCAACGTTAGGAGTTTCATGGTCTTACAATTTGAACATAACAATTTCTTTAGAAATGAGCTTAAGGAACAAAAAAGCTTTATGAGTTATATGAATAAAGAGCTCGATGATATGTCTAAAGAATTTGATGGTTTGAGATCCCAAATTGCTCATCTTGAGAAGTTAATAACTGAAATATCGGATAAGCAGGCCACCTTAGTTAAAGATGGCCGCTAAGCCGAAAAACTTTGAAAATAAAGATGAAGATCTAAAAGTTATTGATGTGTCCCCTATTAAATCTTTGTTTTGCAATATGAATCTTGATAATGATGGGACTGAATATGATCCACCTTTACCTAGAAGGCGTTCCCAAAATCCGGAGATTTAGATCTTGATGCTAAAATTGATAAAAGTGAGATTGAAGAAGTCAAAACTTTAGATCTCAATACACCCACTATTTTGGATTTCAAGGAATTTAATTATGATAATTGCTCTTTGATAGATTGTATTTACTTTTTGCAATTCATGCTAAATTCTCCTCATGCTTATAGTCAAAATAAAGCTTTTACCAAACATATCGTTGATGCTTTGATGCAATCTTATGAAGAAAAGCTTGAGTTGGAAGTTTCTATCCCTAGAAAGCTTTATGATGAGTGGGAACCTACTATTAAAATTAAGATTAAAGATCATTAATGCTATGCTTTGTGTAATTTGGGTGCTAGTTTCCATGATTCCAAAAACTTTGTGTGATTTGCTAGGTTTCCGTGATTTTGATGACTGCTCTTTAAACTTGCACCTTGCGGATTCCACTATTAAGAAACCTATGGGAAGAATTAATGATGTTCTTATTGTTGCAAATAGGAACTATGTGCTCGTAGATTTTATTGTCCTTGATATAGATTGCAAATCCTTCATGTCCTATTATTCTCGGTAGACCTTTCCTTAGAACGATTGGTGCAATTATTGATATGAAGGAAGGGATATTAGATTCCGATTTACATTAAAGAAAGGCATGGAACACTTACCTAGAAAGAAAGTTAAATTAACTTATGAATCTATTATGAGAGCCACTTATGGATTGCCTACCAAAGATGGCAATACCTAGATCTATCCTTGCTATTATGCCTAGCTAGGGGCGTTAAACGATAGCGCTTGTTGGGAGGCAACCCAATTTTATTTTTTAGTTTTTTGCTTTTTGCTTATGTTTAGGAATAAATATTTGTTCTAGCCTCTGGTTAGATGTGTTTTTATGTTTTAATTAGTGTTTCTGCCAAGTTAAACCTATAGGATCTTCTTGGATGATAGTTATTTGATCTTGCAGAAAATTCCATAAACTTTCTGTTCACGAAAATAATTATTAAAAATCACCAGAACGTGATAAAATATTGATTCCAATTGCTTCTGATCAATAAAAAAAATTTCTAGGTCTTCTATTTTGGCTGATATTTTGGAGTTCCATAAGTTTGCGTTAGTTACAGATTACTACAGACTGTTCTGTTTTTGACAGATTCTGTTTTTCGTATGTTGTTTGCTTATTTTGATGAATCTATGGCTAGTAAAAGAGTTTATAAACCATAGAGAAGTTGGAATACAGTATGTTTAACACCAATATAAATAAATAATGAGTTCATTACAGTACCTTGAAGTGGTATTTTGTTTTCTTTCACTAACGGAGCTCACGAGATTTTCTGTAGAGTTTTGTGTTGTGAAGTTTTCAAGTTTTGGGTGAAAGATTTGATGGATTATGGAACAAGGTGTGGAAAGAGCCTAAGCTTGGGGATACTCATGGAACCCCAAAGGTAAACTAAGGACACCTAAAATCCAAAGCTTGGGGATGCCCCGGAAGGCATCCCATCTTTCGTCTACTTCCATCGGTAACTTTACTTGGAGCTATATTTTTATTAACCACATGATATGTGTTTTGCTTGGAGCGTATTGTATGATTTGAGTCTTTGCTTTTTAGTTTACCACAATCATATTTTTTGTACACACCTTTTGAGAGAGACACACATGATTCGGAAATTATTTGAATACTCTATGAGCTTCACTTATATCTTTTGAGTTATATAGTTTTTTCTCTAGTACTTCACTTATATCTTTTAGAGCACGGTGGCAGATTTGTTTTATAGAAACTATTGATCTCTCATGCTTCAGTTAGTTTATTTTGTGAGTATTAAATAGAATGGTAATTTGCTTAAATAATCCTAATATGCTAGGTATTCAAGAATAGTAAAAACTTTCTTATGAGTGTGTTGAATATTAAGAGAAGTTTGATGCTTGATGATTGTTTTGAGACATGGAGGTAGTGAAATTAAAGTTGTGCTAGTTGATTAGTTGTGAATTTGAGAAATACTTGTGTTGAAGTTTGCAAGTACCATAGCATGCACGTATGGTAAACGTTATGTAACAAATTTGGAACATGAGGTGTTCTTTGATAGTCCTCCTTATGAGTGGCGGTCGGGGACGAGCGATGGTCTTTTCCTACCAATCTATCCCCCTAGGAGCATGCGCGTAGTGCTTGGCTTTTGATGACTTGTACATTTTTGCAATAAGAATGTGAGTTCTTTATGACTAGTGTTGAGTCCATGGATTATACACACTCTCACCTTTCCATCACTGCTAGCCTCTTCGATACCATGCATTGCCCTTTCTCACATTGAGAGTTGGTGCAAACTTCGCCGGTGCATCCAAACCCTGTGATATGATACACTCTTTCACACATAAACCTCCTTATATCTTCCTCAAAACAGCCACCATACCTACCTATTATGGCATTTCCATAGCCATTCCGAGATATATTGCCATGCAACTTTCCACCGTTCCGTTTATCATGACACGTTCATCATTGTCATATTGCTTTGCATGATCATGTTGTTGACATAGTATTTGTGGCAAAGCCACCGTTCATAATTCTTTCATACATTTCACTCTTGGATCATTGCATATCCCGGTACACCGCCGGAGGCATTCATATAGAGTCATACTTTGTTCTAGTATCGAGTTGTAATCCTTGATTTGTAAATAAATAGAAGTGTGATGATCATCATTTTCTAGAGCATTGTCCCAAGTGAGGAATAAAAAAAAGAGAAACGCCATAAAAAGAGAGAAGGCCCAAAAAAATGAGAGAAAAAGAGAGAAGGGACAATGTTACTATCCTTTTACCACACTTGTGCTTCAAAGTAGCACCATAATCTTCATGATAGAGACTCTCTTGTTTTGTCACTTTCATATACTAGTGGGAATTTTTCATTATAGAACTTGGCTTGTATATTCCAACAATGGGCCTCCTCAAGTGCCCTAGGCCTTCGTGAGCAAGCAAGTTGGATGCACACCCACTTAGTTTCTTTTGTTGAGCTTTCATATATTTATATCTCTAGTGCATCCGTTGCATGGCAATCCCTACTCCTTGCATTAACATGAATCGAAGGGCATCTCCATAGCTCATTGATTAACCTCGTTGATGTGAGACTTTCTCCTTTTTTGTCTTCTCCACATAACCCCCATCATCATATTCTATTCCACCCATAGTGCTATATCCATGGCTGACGCTCATGTATTGCGTGAAGGTTGAAAAAATTTGAGATTACTAAAGTATGAAACAATTGCTTGGCTTGTCATCGGGGTTGTGCATGATGAGAGCATTCTTGTGTGACGAAAATGGAGCATGACTAAACTATATGATTTTGTAGGGATGAACTTTCTTTGGCCATGTTATTTTGAGAGGACATAATTGCTTAGTTAGTATGCTTGAAGTATTATTATTTTTATGTCAATATTGAACTTTTATCTTGAATCTTTTGGATCTGAATATTCATACCAAATTAAGAAGAATTACATTGAAATTATGCCAAGTAGCATTCCACATCAAAAATTATGTTTCTATCATTTACCTACTCGAGGACGAGCAGGAATTAAGCTTGGGGATGCTTAATACGTCTCCAACGTATCTATAATTTTTGATTGCTCCATGCTATATTATCTTCTATTTTGGACATTATTGGGATTTATTTTACACTTCTATATTATTCTTGGGACTAACCTATTAACCGGAGGCCCAACCCAGAATTGCTGTTTTTTGGCCTATTTCAGAGTTTCGCAAAAAAAGAATATCAAACGGAGTCCAAACGGAATGAAACCTTCGGGAACGTGATTTTCAAAACAAACATGATCCAGAGGACTTGGACCCTACGTCAAGAAAGCTTCCAGGAAGCCACGAGGTAGGGGGCGCGCCTACCCCCTGGGCGTGCCCTTCACCCTCGTGGGCCCCATGTTGCTCCACCGACATACTCCTTCCTCCTATATATACCTCTACCCCCAAACGATCAGATACGGAGCCAAAAACCTAATTCCACCGCCGCAACCTTCTGTACTCATGAGATCCCATCTTGGGGCCTGTTCCGGAGGGGGCATCGAACACGGAGAGCTTCTACATCAACACCATAGCTTCTCCGATGAAGTGTGAGTAGTTTACCTTAGACCTTCGGGTCCATAGTTATTAGCTAGATCTCAATACAATGTTCTCCCCCTTTCTTGTGGAGATATATTCAATGTAATCTTCTTTTGCGGTGTGTTTGTTGAGACCGATGAATTGTGGGTTTATGATCAAGTTTATCTATGAACAATATTTGAATCTTCTGAATTTTTTTATGTATGATTGGTTATCTTTGCAAGTCTCTTCGAATTATCAGTCTGGTTTGTCCTACTAGATTGATCTTTCTTGCAATGGGAGAAGTGCTTAGCTTTGGGTTCAATCTTGCGGTGTCCTTTCCCGGTGTGATGGGGCAGCAAGGCACGTATTGTATTGTTGCCATCGAGGATAACAAGATGGGGTTTATATCATATTGCATGAGTTTATCCCTCTACGTCATGTCATCTTGCTTAAAGCGTTACTATGTTCTTATGAACTTAATACTCTAGATGCATGCTGGATAGCGGTCGATGTGTGGAGTAATAGTAGTAGATGTAAGCAGGAGTCGGTCTACTTTTTTCGGACGTGATGCCTGTATACATGATCATGCCTAGATATTCTCATAACTATGCTCAATTATGTCAGTTGCTCAACAGTAATTTGTTCACCCACCGTAAAATACTTATGCTCTCGAGAGAAGCCACTAGTGAAACCTATGGCCCTAGGGTCTATTTTCCATCATATTAATCTTCCAACACTGAGCTATTTCCGTTGCCTTTTATTTTATTTTGCATCTTTATCACAAAAATACCAAAAATATTATCTTATCATATCTGTCAGATCTCACTCTCGTAAGTGACCGTGTAGGGATTGACAACCCATTATCGCGTTGGTTGCGAGGATTTATTTGTTTGTGTAGGTGCGAGGGACTCATGTGTAGCCTCCTACTGGATTGATACCTTGGTTCTCAAAAACTGAGGGAAATACTTATGCTACTTTGCTGCATCACCCTTTCCTCTTCAAGGGAAAACCAACGCAGTGCTCAAGAGGTAGCAATGCACTTGATGTATGTTTTGGTTATTAACTTGCGAGTTCCGTGACCTCGTGAACTTATGCATAGGGGTTGGGACACGTTTTCATATTGACTCTCCGGTAGAAACTTTGGGGCATTCTTTGAAGTTCTTTATGTTGGTTGAATAGATGAATCTGAGATTGTGTGATGCATATCGTATAATCATACCAACGGATACTTGAGGTGACATTGGAGTATCTAGGTGACATTAGGGTTTTGGTTGATTTGTATCTTAAGGTGTTATTCTAGTACGAACTCTATGATAGATCGAACGGAAAGAATAGCTTTGTGTTATTTTACTACGGACTCTTGAATAGATCGATCAGAAAGGATAACTTTGAGGTGGTTTCGTACCCTACAATAATCTCTTCGTTTGTTCTCTGCTATTAGTGACTTTGGAGTGCTATTAGTGACTTTGGAGTGACTCTTTGTTGCATGTTGAGGGATAGTTATATGATCCAATTATGTTATTATTGTTGAGAGAACTTGCACTAGTGAAAGTATGCACCCTAGGCCGTGTTTCCTAGCATTGCAATACCGTTTACTCTCACTTTTACCACTTCTTACCTTGCTGTTTTTATATTTTCAGATTACAAAAACCTATATCTACCATCCATATTGCACTTGTATCACCATCTCTTCGCCGAACTAGTGCACCTACACAATTTGCCATTGTATTGCGTGTGTCGGGGACACAAGAGACTCTTTGTTATTTGGTTGTAGGGTTGTTTGAGAGAGACCATCTTCATCCTACGCCTCCCATGGATTGATAAACCTTAGGTCATCCACTTGAGGGAAATTTGCTACTGTCCTACAAACCTCTGCACTTGGAGGCCCAACAACGTCTATAAGAAGAAGGTTGTGTAGTAGACATCAAGCAGTTTCTAGCACCGTTGCCGGGGAGGTTAGTGCTTGAAGGTATATCTTTATATCTTGCAATCGAATCTTTTAGTTTCTTGTTTTATCACTAGTTTAGTTTATAAAAGAAAACTAAAAAATGGAATTGAGGGTGCCTCGTATGCTTCATCTTTTTAATGTCTTCCTGAAAATAAGGATTCTGATAATTGTGCTCAATTGCTAGAGGAAGAATGCATTAGAATGTTTGGCACTAAATCTTTGAATGATGAGCAAGATTGCAATGTTGTTAGTACGAATTCCTTGAATATCCATGATGCTAATGATATGCAAAGCCACAAGCTTGGGGATGCTATGTTTGATGAAGATGATATTTTTTGTCCCCCAAGTTTTGATGAGAGTATTATTATGATGAAAGCATGCTTCCTATTTATGATGATTATATTTATGAAAGTGGATTTGGAGAGGTCATGACTTTATTTAGTGATGAATCCACTATTTCGGAAGAGGTTCCATTTGATTATGAGAACAAAGTTGATATCTATGATGATTATTCTGATGACATGTATGATATAAATAATAATGATAACCATGAAACTTGTCATCATGTGTTTAATTTTCAATTGGATTATGCCTCACATGATAGTTATTTTGTTGAGTTTGCTACCACTACTATTCATGAGAAGAAGTTTGCTTATGTGGAGAGTAGTAAATTTTCTATGCTTGTAGATCATGAAAATAATGCTTTATGTGATGGTTATATCATTGAATTCATTCATGATGCTACTAAAAATTATTATGAGGGAAGAACATATGCTTGTAGGATTTGCAATAATATCAAGTTTCCTCTCTATGTGCTTAAAATTTTGAAGTTATGCTTCGTTTGCCTTCCTATGCTAGTTGATTATTGTTCCCATAAGTTGTTTGCTCACAAAATCCCTATTCATAGCAAGTGGGTTAGACTTAAATGTGCTAGTCATATTCTTCATGATGCTCTCTTTATGTTTCAATTATTATCTTTTATGTGAGCATCATTGAAATCATCATGCCTAGCTAGAGGCGTTAAACGTTGGCGCTTGTTGGGAGGCAACCCAAGCTTATTTTTGTCCCTTGCTTTTTGCTCCTGTTTAGCAATAAATAACCTATCTAGCCTCTGTTTAGATGTGTTTTTATGTTTTAATTAGTGTTTGTGCCAAGTAGAACCTTTGGGAAGACTTGGGTGAAGTCTTTATGATCATGCTGTAAAAAACAGAAAATTTAGCGCTCACGAGATGTGCTGCCATGTTTTACTGGAGAGATATTTTAGGTTGATTATTTTTGCAGATGATTAATAGAAAAATTCCTCAGGTTCACTAATTTATTTCAGAATTTTTGGAGTCCCAGAAGTATAGGTTTGATACAGATTACTACAGACTGTTCTGTTTTTGACAGATTCTGTTTTCATTGTGTTGTTTGCTTATTTTGATGAATCTATGAGTAGTATCAGA
Organism: Aegilops longissima; assembly: GCA_021605205.1. Classification (NCBI taxonomy): domain Eukaryota; kingdom Viridiplantae; phylum Streptophyta; class Magnoliopsida; order Poales; family Poaceae; genus Aegilops; species Aegilops longissima. The sequence goes on along the minus strand of CM038679.1, from coordinate 209,837,462 downwards.
TGGTATGAACCATAGAGAAGTTGGAATACAGTAGATATTACACCAATATGAATTTAGAATGAGTTCACAACAGTACCTAAGTGGTGGTTTTATTTTCTTATACTAACGGAGCTTACGAGTTTTCTGTTGAGTTTTGTGTTGTGAAGTTTTCAAGTCTTGGGTAAATATTCGATGGACTATGGAATAAGGAGTGTCAAGAGCCTAAGCTTTGGGATTCCCAAGGCACCCCAAGGTAATATTCAAGGACAACCAAGAGCCTAAGCTTAGGGATTCCCCGGAAGGCATCCCCTCTTTCGTCTTCGTTCATCGGTAACTTTACTTGGAGCTATATTTTTATTCACTACATGATATGTGTTTTGCTTGGAGCATCATTTTATTTTCTTTTGTTTTGCTTTATGTTTGATAAAATACCAAGATCTGAAATTCTTAGATGTTAGAGAGTCTTCACATAGTTGCATAATTATTCGACTACTCATTGATCTTCACTTATATCTTTCAGAGTAGTTTGTCATTTGCTCTAGTGCTTCACTTATATCCTTTTAGAGCACGGCGGTGGTTTTATCTTGGAGAAATAGATGAACTCTCATGCTTCACTTATATTATTTTGAGAGTCCTAAACAGCATGGTAATTTGCTTTCATTATGAAATTAGTCCTAATATGATGGGCATCCAAGATGGGTATAATAAAAACTTCCATATAGAGTGCATTGAATACTATGAGAAGTTTGATACTTGATGATTGTTTTGAGATATGAAGATGGTGATATTAGAGTCGTGCTAGTTGAGTAGTTGTGAATTTTAGAAATACTTGTGTTGAGGTTTGCAAGTCTCATAGCATGCACGTATGGTAATAGTTGTGGGACAAATTTGAAGCATGAGGTGTTCTTTGATTGCCTTCCTTACGAGTGGCGGTCGGGGACGAGCGATGGTGTTTTTCTACCAATCTATCCCCCTAGGAGCATGCGCGTAATGCTTGTTTTTTGATGACTTGTAGATTTTTGCAATAAGTATGTGAGTTATTTATGACTAATATTGAGTCCATGGATTATACGCACTCTCACATTTCCATCATTGCTAGCCTCTTCGGTACCATGCATTGCCCTTTCTCACCTTGAGAGTTGGTGCAAACTTGACCGGTACATCCAAATCCCGTGATATGATACGCTCTATCACACATAAACCTCCTTATATCCTCCTCAAAACATCCACCATACCTACCTATTATGGCATTTCCATAGCCATTCGAGATATATTGCCATGCAACTTTCCACCGTTCCGTTTATTATGACACGCTTCATCATTGTCATATTGCCTTGCATGATCATGTAGTTGACATCGTATTTGTGGAAAAGCCACCATGCATATTATTTCATACATGTCACTCTTGATTCATTGCCCTTCCCGGTACACCACCGGAGGCATTCATATAGAGTCATACTTTGTTCTAGTATCAAGTTGTAATCTCTGAGTTGTAAATAAATAGAAGTGTGATGATCATTATTAATAGAGCATTGTCCCATGAAAAAAGGGGGAAAAGAAAAAAAGAAAAGAAAAAAAGAAAAGAAAGTCCAAATAAATAAAAGAAGGAAGGCCCAAAAGAAGAAGGGAGAATGCTACTATCCTTTTTCCACACTTGTGCTTCAAAGTAGCACCATGATCTTCACGATAGAGAGTCTCTTATTTTGTCACTTTCATATACTAGTGGGAATTTTTCATTATAGAACTTGGCATGTATATTCCAACAATGGGCTTCCTCAAATGCCCTAGGTCTTCGTGAGCATGCAAGTTGGATGCACACCTGCTTAGTTTCTTTCGTTGAGCATTCATACATTTATAGCTCTAGTGCATCCGTTGCATGGCAATCCCTACTCCTTGCATTGACATCAATTGATGGGCATCTCCCTAGCCCGTTGATTAGCCGCGTCAATGTGAGACCTTCTCCTTTTTGTCCTCTCCACACAACCCCCATCATTATATTCTATTTCACCCATAGTGCTATGTCCATGGCTCACGCTCATGTATTGCGTGAAAGTTGAAAAAAAAGTTTGAGATTACTAAAGTATGAAACAATTGCTTGGCTTGTCATCGGGTTTGTGCATGATGAGAGCATTTTGTGTGACGAAAATGAAGCATGGCCAAATTATATGATTCTGTAGGGATGAGCTTTGTTTGGCTATGTTATTTTGATAAGACATAATTGCTTGGTTAGTATGCTTGAATTATTATTATTTTTATGTCAATATTAAACTTTTGTCTTGAATCTTATGGATCTGAATATTCTTTCCATAATAAAAAAGATTATATTGATTATTATATTAGGTAGCATTCCACATCAAAAAATTTGTTTTTATCATTTACCTACTCGAGGACGAGCAGGAATTAAGCTTGGGGATGCTTGATACGTCTCCAACCTATCTATAATTTTTTATTGTTCCATGCTATTATATATTTTGTTTTGGATGTTTAATGGGCTTTATTATACACTTTCATATTATTTTTGGGACTAACCTATTAACCGGAGGCCCAACCCAAAATATTGTTTTCTTGCCTATTTTAGTGTTTCGAAGAAAAGGAATATCAAATGGAGTCCAAACGGAATGAAACCTTCGAGAGAGTTATTTTTGGAACGGAAGCAACCCAGGAGACTTGGAGTAGACATCAGGGAAGCTTCGAGGAAGCCACGAGGCAGGGAGGCGTGCCCCCCACCCTCGTGGGCCCCTCATGGCTCCCCTGACAGACTTCTTTCGCCTATATATATCCATATACCATAAAAACATCGGGGAGCACAATAGATCGGGAGTTCCGCCGCCGCAAGCCTCTGTAGCCACCGAAATCCAATCTAGACCCGTTCCGGCACCCTTCCAGAGGGGGGAATCCCTCTCCCGTGGCCATCTTCATCATCCCAGCGCTCTCCATGATGAGGAGGGGGTAGTTCACCCTCGGGGCTGAGGGTATGTACTAGTAGTTATGTGTTTGATCTCTCTCTCTCTCTCTCTTGTGTTCTTGATTTGGCGCGATCTTGATGTATCACGAGCTTTTCTATTATAGTTGGATCTTATGATGTTTCTCCCCCTCTAATCTCTTGTAATGGATTGAGTTTTCCCTTTGAAGTTATCTTATCGGATTGAGTCTTTAAGGATTTGAGAACACTTGATGTATGTCTTGCATGTGCTTATCTGTGGTGACAATGGGATATTCACGTGATCCACTTGATGTATGTTTTGGTGATCAACTTGCGAGTTCCGTGACCTCGTGAACTTATGCATAGGGGTTGGCACACGTTTTCGTCTTGACTCTCCAGTAGAAACTTTGGGGCATTCTTTGAAGTTCTTTGTGTTGGTTGAATAGATGAATCTGAGATTGTGTGATGCATATCGTATAATCATACCCACGGATACTTGAGGTGACATTGGAGTATCTAGGTGACATTAGGGTTTTGGTTGATTTGTATCTTAAGGTGTTATTCTAGTACGAACTCTATGATAGATTGAACGAAAATAATAGCTTCGTGTTATTTTACTACGGACTCTTGAATAGATCGATCAGAAAGGATAACTTTGAGGTGGTTTCATACCCTACAATAATCTCTTTGTTTGTTCTCCGCTATTATTGACTTTGGAGTGAATCTTTGTTGCATGTTGAGGGATAGTTATATGATCCAATTATGTTATTATTGTTGAGAGAACTTGCACTAGTGAAAGTATGAACCCTAGGCCTTGTTTCCTAGCATTGCAATACCGTTTACGCTCACTTTTACCACTTGTTACCTTGCTGTTTTTATATTTTCAGATTACAAAAACCTATATCTACCATCCATATTGCACTTGTATCACCATCTCTTCGCCGAACTAGTGCACCTACACAATTTTCCATTGTATTGGGTGTGTTGGGGACACAAGAGACTCTTTGTTATTTGGTCGCAGGGTTGTTTGGGACAGACCATCTTCATCCTACGCCTCCCACGGATTGATAAACCTTAGGTCATCCACTTGAGGGAAATTTTCTACTGTCCTATGAACCTCTGCACTTGGAGGCCCAACAACGTCTACAAGAATAAGGTTGTGTGGTAGACATCACTATTTACATCCCAATGGTATATAGCCATAGGGGCATTCAGTTACTTCCATGTCCCGTTAGCCATGATGGAGTCCATCTCGCTACGGGCCGCTTCTTTCCAGTAGTCAGCATCCGGAGATGCATAATCTTCTGAATTTGAAGTGGGAGTATCATCCACAAGGTATACAAGGAAATTATCACCAAAAGACTTCGCAGACCTCTTTCTCTTGCCCCTACCAAGGGTTTCCTTGTCACCCTCCTCAGGATTTCCATCATGTGTTTGTTCATAATATTCCATCGGAATGCAGGTTCAGGAGTATCATCAGATTCCAGCTTAGAAGTGCTTTGCATATCTCTCATAGGAAAAATATCCTCAAAGAATGTAGCATATTTAGACTCCATAATCATACCGACCTTCACATCAGGTACCTCAGATTTCACTACCAGAAATCTATAGCCAACGTTATTCTTCGCGTAGCCCAAATTAACGCAATCCACGGTCTTTGGTCCAAGCTTATGCTTTTTGGGGATTGGCACATTAACTTTTGCCAAGCAGCCCCAAGTACGTAAGTATGAGATTGTCGTTCTTCTATTTTCCCATTGTTCATAGGGAGTGATCTCATTGTCTTTTTTCGGAACTTTGTTCAGGACATGACATGATGTCAATATAGCCTCTCCCCACCATGCCTGGGATAAACACGATGTATCTAACATGGCATTAACCAAATATGTCAGTGTATGGTTTTTCCATTCGGCAACCCCATTTGACTGAGGTGAATAGGGAGGCGTCCTCTCATGAATAATTCCGTGTTCTGCACAGAAAGAATCAAACTCATTAGAGAAATACTCTCCACCACGATCTGACCGGACTCGCTTTATTTTCTTTTCAAGTTGATTCTCAACTTCTGCCTTATAGATTTTAAAGTAGTGTAGAGCCTCATCTTTAGTGTTTAAAAGATATACATAGCAATATCTAGTAGAATCATCTATCAGCGTCATGAAGTATCTTTTTCCGCCTTTAGTGGATACACCGTTCATCTCACAAAGATCAGAATGTATTAGTTCTAACGGTGCCAAATGTCTCTCCTCCGCAGCCTTATGGGGCTTGCGAGGTTGCTTTGCTTGCACACACGAATGACACTTAGAACCTTTGGCTAAAGTGAAACTTGGTATTAAATTCAATTTTTCTAACCGCGTCATACTACCAAAACCAATGTGACAAAGACGTGAATGCCGAACTTTTGTTTCATTAACACTCGAATGAATATTGTTCACGACTTTATTACAAAAATCAGCAAGGGAAAAGCGGAATAGACCTCCGCATTCATAACCTTTTCCAACAAACTGTCCATATTTCGTAACATCTACTTTATTAGACTCGAATACCAACTTAAACCCTTCTCTACATAGAACGGAACAACTAACGAGAATGTTCTTGGTGGCGGGGACATGCTGCACGTTCTTTAGTTCCATGATCCTTCCCGAAGTAAACTTCAGATCGACCTGCCAACACCATGAACAGAAGCACTCACGTTGTTCCCCATCAGTACGGACCCGTTCCCTGTGGCTTGATAAGAAGAAAACACTGAAATGTCAGCACACACATGAATATTTGTACCTGTGTCAATCCACCAATCGGTAGACTGACAAACTGAAAATGCAGTAAACAAATTACCGTACCCAGATGGCCCACTCTCATCGTTGCTCACAATCATGTTGACAATCTTGGAGTCGTGTCTTGTCTTCTTGAACTTGTGTGGGCACTTGGCAGCCCAATGTTCATCTGAACCACAAGTGAAACAGCCATTCTTCTTCTTATCTTTCTTGAAGGTCTTCTTGCCCTTCTTCTTAAACTAGGTATTCCTTTGGACACCAGTCTTCCCCTTGGGCTTGTGGGGATTGAAGTTCTTATGCACCACATCGGCGACAGAGGTCCCTTCGGTCCCTTTTCCATGCGAGTTCTTTGCCCTCGAATTCTGCTCGACACTCAGATGGCCAATGACATCCTCAATTGAGAATTCACGCCTCTGATGTTTTAGAGTAGTGGCAAAGTGAAAGTGCATTATATGGACTAGAGGGGGTGAATAGGCGATTTTTACAAATTCGTCACTGAGGAATTTCAAGGTGAGGAAATTCCTAAGTCACGAACAACTAGCAGCAGAATAAGTACTCAGATGCAAGCATAACAGAGCAGTAGCACAGTCATCATGATGAAATGAAAACAAGCACAGAGTACAAGTAGCGTAAACACAGGATAAGCAGGCTGAAGACAAACTGACTGAAGAAATAGGATTGAGGAAATTGAGAAAGTCTTCAGTTAAAGTCTTCAAACAGTAACGATCAAGTACAATAGTATATGAATGAGGAAATGGAAGGGTTGAGGAAATAGAACCATTAGCTTGGTGAAGACAGTGATTTGGTAGACCAGTTCCAACTACTGTGACAGTCGTACGTCTGGTTGGAGCGGCTAGTTATTTAAACCCGAGGACACACAATCCTCACCGTATTCTCCTTGAGCTAAGGTCACACATACCTCGCCCAATCACTCGTGGTAAGTCTTCAGGTGACTTCCAAACCTTCACAGACTCGGTCACTCAGCGATCCACAATTTCCTCTTGGATGCTCTAGACCATGACGTCTAACCGTCTGGAGGATGCACAATCCTCAAAGGTAACAAGTGTCGGTTCCACACAGGAACAATCTCTTCAGTGATGCTCAATCACTTTGGGTTTGTAGGTGTTTGGGTTTGGTTTTTACCCACTTGATGATTTTTGCTCAAAGTCCTCAAAGGATGGGATGCTCTCAATGACAAGTGTCAGCTTCTCTCGGAGCAGCCAACCAGCTAGTGGTTGTAGGGGGCGGCTATTTATAGCCTAGGGAGTAGCCCGACATAATAAGACATAAATGCCCTTCAATGATATGACCGTTAGGTGGATAGATATTTTGGGACAGCTGGCGCGTAGCACAACAACGGTCGGATATTTGATCTATCAAATTCCTTTGGGCTATCATGTTCCTCACTTGTAGGAAATCTGCACTAGCAAATTCCTAACTCCTCAGTCAGAACAAATTCCTCGGAGACCAGAAGATCTTCGTCTCTGTCACTGAAGAAATTTACTGAACCGTATGAGATTTCCAATGGCTTCACTCGAAAGGGTTGGTAGGTGTAGGATTTTGAGATGAGCATCACTCGGATAATTTTCCTTAGTTTTACCTCGACCCCCTTTAACAGTTCGGAGTTTCCTATGACTCAAGAAAGAGAAAATGAAACTACGAAAACAAAAGTCTTCACGCTTCATAATCCTCGCATGTATATCAAGTCTTCACGGTCACATGAATATCAAGTCTTCACGGTCACACCAATTTCTTCAGTTTCAAAGTCTTCAGAAAGCCAAAGTCTTCAGTTGAAGACATTCATTATTAGGGGTCGAATTTCTTTGTAAATATCAAACTCCTCTTAGACTTATAGACCTGTGTACACTCACAAACGCATTAGTCCCTTAACCTATAAGTCTTCAATACTGTCGGCATTCTGGGAACGGGGGTCCCCAGACTTGCCTGCCTGCGGCCTGCGGTGTGGCTCAAGTGGGGGCCCAGTGCAGCCCAGCTCATCAGCTTAAGACCCCCGCGAGGGGCCAAGCCTCGCAGGGCGGACGACGGGAAGCTTCCTTAGGAGCAGCCTCATCAGGCTGGCTCGCGGGGAGGCGGAGAGATCAAGGCAGGGCACCTCGCGAGGAGCCCGTGACGCAAGCCATGACGATCGAGACCAGTGGGCGCCGGGAGGCGCCGCCTGCTGTGATGTCCTTGTTTCCCCTTTGGTGCAAAGGGGGCAAGCGCAGGCCAAGGCATCAGGCAAAGGTTACCGTTTTGGTGCAACAAGACCAAGACTAGCAGAACGGCGGGACGGAGGTCTTCGTGGAGCCCAGGGCGGCGTCATCGTGAGAGCCTTTGGCAGCCGAAGACCAACTTTAGTCAGGATAAGTGTACTAGATGTTCCCTTCAAAATGGCTAGTTGTTGGCGCCCTTCCCGCTCATTATTTGGGAAGAGGCCCAGGGCCTCCCTCTATAAATAGGACTAGCCACCACAGTAGAAGGGAGAGGATCTAGATCACGCATAGAGAGAGAGAGAGAGAGAGGAGACTGAACTCATCCAGGCAGTTTGTCGCACCAGCTCAAGAATAGCCCTCGCGAGGCTATTCTCCCTTGTACTATTCATCCTCAGCCCCTGAGGCAATCCACCACACCACACACTGGACTAGGGTATTACACAATAATGGTGGCCTGAACCAGTATAAATATCGTGTCCCCTGTGTGTTCTTCCTTCTAGCCTAGAACCTTTGCGAGACTTCGATACGTGAGCCGGTAGGGGAAAGATCTCCGTGCGCACCCCAGAGTTCGAACCTCAAGGGTCTACCGGAACCCGAAATCCGACATTTGGCGCGCCAGTTAGGGGTGCGCCAGAATCTTTCTTCCGCTGGTCGCGTGTGGTCTTCCGTCGTGTCCATGGCAGACGCTCGCCGAGGCCGCGCCGAGCGTCGGGCTGCTCTCGCCACCCGCGTCGGCAAGACGACGCCCGTCGGCGGTCGCCCCCATCGTTCCCCGTCGCCTGCCGCCAACGCCGCCACCGTCTCGGCGGGGAACGAGCAGCAGGCCTCGTCCCTGCATCCTTCGGTGCGGCGGGAAGGCCGCACCGCCAACCAGTCGCTGGCTCCTGCCGGTTCGTCGTCCCACGCCCGTCGCGCCCCCACGGACGCGCTGCCCGCTCCAGCAGCTGATACGTCTCCGTCGTATCTATAATTTTGATTGTTCCATGCCAATATTATTCAACTTTTATATACTTTTGGCAACTTTTATACTATTTTTGGGACTAACATATTGATCCGATGCCGGTGCGGTTCACATGCATTGCATGTTTTACATTTATGAAACCCAATATCAAACGGAGTCCAAATTGGATAAAATGGACAGAGAATTATTTTGGAATATTTGTGATTTTTGGGAGGAAGAATCAGCGAGGCGATGCCGAGGTGGCCACGAGATAGGGGCCACGCCCACTTAAAGAGGGCGCCCCCACTCTCGTGGGCCACCGATAAGGCGGTTGACGCTCTTCTTTTGCCGCAAGAAAGCTAATTTTACGAGAAAAATCTGGGCAAAGGTTTGATCAATCGGAGTTATGGATCTCGGATAAAAGGAAGCGGTGCGAGGCAGAATTACGAACGCAGCAGCAGAGATAGATCCAATCTCGGAGGGCTCTCGCCCTCCCACGCCATGGGAGCCAAGGACCGGAGGAAACCCTTCTCCCATCTAGGGAGAAGGTCAAGGAAGAAGAAGAAGAGGGGCTCTCTCCCCCTTGCTTCCGGTGGCGCCGGAACACCGCCGGGGGCCATCATCATCACCGCGATCTTCACCAACACCTCCATCATCTTCACCAACATCTCCATCACCTTCCCCCATCTATATTCAGCGGTCCACTCTCCCACAACCCGCTGTACCCTCTACTTGAACATGGTGCTTTATGCTTCATATTATTATCCAATGATGTGTTTCCATCCTATGATGTCTGAGTAGATTTCTATTGTCCTATCGGTGATTGATGAATTGCTATGATTGGTTTGAGTTGCATGTTTTATTATTGGTGCTGTCCTATGGTGCCCTCCGTGTCGCGCAAGCGTGAGGGATTCCTGTTGTAGGGTGTTGCAATATGTTTATGATTTGCTTATGGTGGGTTGCGTGAGTGACTGAAACACAAACCCGAGTAAGTAGGTTGTTTGCGTATGGGATAAAAGGGCACTTGATGATTTAATGCTATGGTTGGGTTTTACCTTAATGAATCTTAAGTTGTTGCGGATGCTTGCTAGAGCTCCAATCATAAGTGCATAGAATTCCAAGTAAGGGATGATATGTTAGCTTATGCCTCTCCCTCAAATAGAACTGCAATAGTGATTACAGGTATAGTAACATAGTGAATTGCTTAGGGGCAATTTCACAACTCCTACCACCACTTTTCCACACTGGCTATATTTAATTTATTTCATCTTTATCTAAACAGCCCCAAGTTTATATTTACGTGTTCTTTATTATCTTGCAAACCTATCCTATCACACCTACAAAGTACTTCTAGTTTCATACTTGTTCTAGGTAAAGCGAACGTCAAGCGTGCATAGAGTCGTATCAGTGGCTGATAGGACTTGAGAGAGTATTTGTTCTACCTTTAGCTCCTCATTGGGTTCGACACTCTTACTTATCGAAAGAGGCTACAACTATCCCGTATACTTGCGGGTCATCAAGACCTTTTTCTGGCGCCGTTGCCGGGGAGTCATAGCGTGGGGTGAATATTCTCGTGTGTGCTTGTTTGCTTTATCACTAAGTAATTTTTATTTGTTGTACTTAGTTGTTCTCTATCTTTAGTTATGGATATGGAACACAAAAAACCAAAAAAATTAGATGTACTTGCTACTCATGTAGATGGGGTAACTCCTAAAACCCTCGATTCTCATTATGTGAAAGGTATTGAGTACTACTTTGATAATCCTGAGAAAACCCCATTCAACTTTATAATGGGAGACACGTTGGATCAACGTGAATACTTTAGGGATTATCGCTCGACACAAAAAGGGAAACTATTATGGGATCAATTTATTATTTTGCGTTGGTATGCTCGTCAACTATGTGTGATGCATGATTATACTTGTTGCTCTAGGGTGGAGGATCCACACCTTCCCTTTTCATGCAAATTCAATGATAATGAAACCTTGGCTTCTTATGCTAATGGTAGATATGACTACTATGATGTGGAACAAATAGAAGAATTTGTTTCTTTTATGGGTGCTTATGAGATTGAATTTATGTTTAAAGCGTTTGATGATTTTGCTGATGCAGTTTGTAGGCCTGAAAATCTTGCTATACTTAGATATTGCTATGAAAATTATGAATACAATTACTATATTAATGCCTTTATGAAGGAAGTCTCCACTGTCCAAGAAGAGAATAATATTTTGCAGGAAGCTATGGAAGAAGAAATTGATGAAACTATGAGCTCATTGGATGAAAAAGATGATGAGGAGAGCGAAGAAAAAAAGGAGGAAGAGCGGATTAGCTACCCGTGCCCACCTTCTAATGAGAGTAACTCTTCAACTCGTACATTGTTTAATTCCCCTTCGTGCTTACAGAAGGATGATTGCTATGATGATTGCTATGATCCCGTTGATTCTCTTGAAATAACCCTTTTTGATGATGCTTTCTATGCTTGTGGCCAAGATGCCAATATGAATTATGCTTATGGAGATGAACTTGCTATAGTTCCTTATGTTAAACATGAAATTGTTGCTATAGCACCGACGCATGATAGTCCTATTATCTTTTTGAATTCTCCCTACTACACTATATCGGAGAAGTTTGTGCTTATTAAGGATTATATTGATGGGTTGCCTTTTACAACTACACATGATGATTTTTATGGATATAATATGCATGTGCTTGCTGCTCCTACTTGCAATTATTATGAGAGAGTAAGTACATCTCCACCTCTCTATGTTTCCAATATGATAGAATTGCAAGAAACTGTTTATACTATGCATTGGCCTTTACTATGTGTGCATGAATTGTTCTTTTATGACATGCCGATGCATAGGAAGAGAGTTAGACTTCGTTGTTTCATGATATATGTTACTTTGTGCTCACTACTAAATGCTAAATCATTGCTAATTAAAATTGGCTTTGATATACCTTGGGATCCGGGTGGATTCACTACTTGAGCACTATATGCCTAGCTTAATGGCTTTAAAGAAAGCGCTGCCAGGGAGACAACCCAGAAGTTTTAGAGAGTCATTTATTTCTGTTAAGTGCTTTCATATAGTTTAAAAACAACAAAAATAAAGAGGGAACCCAATACTTTTCAAAAAGAAAAGTGAAAGTGAGAGAGGCGAGCATTGTGAAAGTGGGGGCGTCCTTGAACTTTGTTCATGCCCATGGGAACTTTGTGAACCTTAATTACAGAAAATTTTCAATAAAAATAATTATCCCCTTGTACAATTCCATTGTATTATAAAAATAATGTGCCAAGGTTTGCCTTTAGGATGTTTACAACGCTTGTTTGTTTGTACGGTGCAGGAGAGAAACTTTGGCTGTAGTGCGCGAATTTTAATTTTTACTGGAGCGTCAATTGGTTCTGATTCCTTTTGCACTGTCTTGCTATACAACTTTTTTATTTTTCCTAATTTTGGTAGAATTTTTGGGGTACCAGAAGTATGGTGGATGTTCAGATTGCTACAGACTGTTCTGTTTTTGATGCATAGTTTGCTTGTTTTGATGAATCTATGAATTTATATTAGTGGATTAAGCAATGGAAAAGTTATGTTATAGTAGACACAATGCAAAAACAAAATATGAATTGGTTTGCAACAGTACTTAGAGTGGTGATTTGCTTTATTATACTAACAGATCTTACCGAGTTTTCTGTTGAAGTTTTGTCTGGATGTAGTGTCTAATCGAGGATGTCTCGATATGAGGAAAAGGAAGAGAGGCAAGAGCTCAAGCTTGGGGATGCCCGAGGCACCCCAAGTAAATATTCAAGGAGACTCAAGCGTCTAAGCTAGGGGATGCCCCGGAAGGCATCTCCTCTTTCTTCAACAAGTATCGGTATGTTTTCGTATTCGTTTCGTTCATGCATTATTTGCAAGTCTTGGAGCGTCTTTTGCATTTAATTTTCACTTTTCTTTTATGCACCATGTTGATATGAGATAGTCCTTGGTTGATTTATAGAATGCTCATTGCACTTCACTTAAATCATTTGAGTATGGCTTCATAGAATGCTTCATGTGCTTCACTTATATCATTTGAAGTTTGGATTGCCTATTTCTCTTCACATAGAAAACCACCATTTGTAGAATGCTCTTTTTCTTCACTTATATTTGTTAGAGCGTGGGCATATCTTTTTTAGAAAGAATTAACCTCTCTTGCTTCACTTATATCTATTTATAGAGATGACAGGAATTGGTCATTCACATGGTTAGTCATAAAATCCTACATAAACTTGTAGATCGCTAAATATGATATGTTTGATTCCTTGCAATAGTTTTGCGATATAAAGGTGGTGATATTAGAGTCATGCTAGTGGGTGGTTGTGGATTTTCGAGACACTTGTGTTGAGGCTTGTGATTCCCGTAGCATGCACGTATGGTGAACCGCTTTGTGATGAAGTTGGAGCAAAATTTTATTTATTGATTGTCTTCCTTATGAGTGGCGGTCGGGGACGAGTGATGGTCTTTTCCTACCAATCTATCCCCCTAGGAGCAAGCGCGTAGTACTTTGTTTTTAATGGCTTGTAGATTTTTGCAATAAGTATATGAGTTCTTTATGACTAATGTTGAGTCCATGGATTATACGCACTCTCACCCTTCCACCATTGTTAGCCTCTTGATGCCGTGCATTGCCCTTTCTCACCTCGAGAGTTGGTGCAAACTTAGCGGTGCATCAAACCCGTGATATGATCGCTCTATCACACATAAGCCTCCTTATATCTTCCTCAAAACAGCCACCATACCTACCTATCATGGCATTTCCATAGCCATTCCGAGATATATTGCCATGCAACTTTCATCACCATCATCATATACATGACTTGAGCTTTTCATTGTCATATTGCTTTGCATGATCGTAAGATAGCTAGCATGATGTTTTCATGGCTTGTCCATTTTTTGATGTCATTGCTACGCTAGATCATTGCACATCCCGGCACACCGCCGGAGGCATTCATATAGAGTGATATCTTTGTTCTAGATATTGAATTGTAAGTAAATAAAAGTGTGATGATCATCATTATTAGAGCATTGCCCTAGTGAGGAAAGGATGATGGAGACTATGATTCCCCCACAAGTCGGGATGAGACTCCGGACTTTATGAAAAATAAAAGAGGCCAAAGAAGCCCAAATATAAAAAAAGAGGCCAAAGAAGCCCACCAAAAATAAAAATAATAATAAAGAAAAATAAGAGAAAAGGAGGAAAAAAATGAGAGAAAAAGAGAGAAGGGGCAATGTTACCATCCTTTTTCCACACTTGTGCTTCAAAGTAGCACCATGTTCTTCATAGAGAGAGCCTCTTATGCTTTCACTATCATATACTAGTGGGAATTTTCATTATAGAACTTGGCTTGTATATTCCGATGATGGGCTTTGTCGGCGTTCTGGGAACGGGGGTCCCCAGACTTGCCTGCCTGCGGCCTGCGGCGTGGCTCAAGTGGGGGCCCAGCGCGGCCCAGCTTCATCAGCTCAAGTTCAAGACCCTCGCGAGGGGCCAAGCCTCGCACGGCGGACGACAAGATCCTTCCTCACGAGCAGCCTCATCAGGCAGGCTCACGAGGAGGCAGAGAGATCAAGGCAGGGTACCTCACGAGGGTGCCCCGTGACGATCGAGACTAGGCGGGCGCCAGCCTGCGCAGTGTCCTCATTTCCCCTTCAGTGCAAAGGAGGCAAGCACAGACCAAGGCATCAGGCAAAAGTTACCACTTCGGTGTAACAAGACCAAGACTAGCAGAGCGACAGGAAGGAGGTCATCGTGGAGCCCAGGACGATGTCACCGTCAGAACCTTTGGCAGCCGAAGACCAACTTTAGTCAGGATAAGTGTACTAGATGTTCCCCTTCAAAATGGCCAATTGTTGGCGCCCTTCCCGCTCATTATTTGGGAAGAGGCCCAGGGCCTCCCTCTATAAATAGAGCTAGCCACCACATAGTAGAGGGAGATCTGATAGAGCCCTAGCAGAGAGAGAGAGAGGTGATCGAACTCACCCAAGCAGTTCATCGCACCAGCCCAAGAACACCCCTCGCGAGGCTGTTCTTCCTTGGTACTGTTCATCATCAGCCCTGAGGCAATCCACCACACCACACACTGGAGTAGGGTATTACACCACATCGGTGGCCCGAACCAGTATAAACCTCGTGTCCCTTGTGTTGTTCATCGTTCGTAGTTTAGATCTCTCGCTAACCACTCACGCATGAGCTGGTAGGGGAAAGATCTCCGCGCGCACCCCAGTGTTCGAATCTCAAGGGTCTGCCAGAACCCGAAATCCGACATTTGGCGCGCTAGGTAGGAGTGCGCCGGAATCTTCCTTCCGCTGGTCGCGTGTGATCTTCCGTCATGACAATGGCTGACGCTCACCGAGCTCGCGCCGAGCGCCGGGCTGCTCGCGCCGCTCGAGTCACCCAGACGGCTCCCGTCGGCGGACGCCCCCGTCGTTCCCCGTCGCCTGCCGCCAACGCCGCCACCAGACCGACGGGGAACGAGCAGCAGGCCTGTTGGGGGGAGCTGCGCGACCTCTACCTCGCCCATCGCACCGGGCCGGCGCCCCCGGTCGTCGCAGCTCTCCTGGGCGGCTCACTGGCGCCACCTTCGAGCCGCCACGTCAAGCCATTCACCCGCCAGATCGCCGCCGCCTCCAAGCGCCAGGGAGCCCCGCCGGGCTGGGTGGCGCCCGAGGCCGACCTGCTCTTCAACTCGGACGATCACCGCTCCAACCCCGCCGGGTCGGGTGCGCTTCCAATGCTGTGCACCCCCACCATCTGCGAAGTGGCAGTCACCAGGACCCTCATCGACGGCGGAGCCGGCCTCAACGTGCTCTCCGTGGAGGCCTTCAGCCTCCTCGATGTGCCGCCGGAGCGGCTCCAGCCCAGCAGGCCTTTTTCGGGAGTCGGGGCCGGTTCCACCGCCTCCCTGGGACACATCCGCCTCCCGGTGACCTTCGGCACCCACGACAACTACCGCACGGAGCTGATCGACTTCGACATCGCCCCCATCGGCCTCCCCTACAACGCCATCCTCGGCTACCCAGCCTTGGCCCGGTTCATGGCGGCAACTCACCCGGCGTGCAACCTCATGAAGATGCCCGGGAGCAGCGGCGTCCTTACCGTGTCAGG
This sequence comes from Aegilops longissima, assembly GCA_021605205.1. Lineage (NCBI taxonomy): Eukaryota > Viridiplantae > Streptophyta > Magnoliopsida > Poales > Poaceae > Aegilops > Aegilops longissima. The sequence continues at coordinate 209,821,499 of CM038679.1, read as the reverse complement.
AAACACCGGAGATGCACTGCAGGCGCTCGAGCTTGTTTTCAAGGCGGCTGCGGCGGCACAGCCCGCCAGCGCTGACGCCCCCGAGCCCAAGGGGGCTGCGTCGTCCAAGAAGAAGCAGCTATTCACTCAAAACAAGGCGGAAACCAAGCAGGTACCAGTCAACGAGGACGGGTCCACTGATGCCACCTTCACTATAGGTGCAAACCTCGAACCCGAGCAGGAGGAGGCCTTGGTGAAGTTCCTGCGCGCAAACAAGAAGGTATTCGCATGGGGACCTGATCAGTTGGCGGGGGTCCCAAGGGGCGTGATTGAACATCACCTCAACGTGTGCCCCAACGTGCGCCCCGTGAAGCAGAAGGCGAGACGACAATCCACAGAGAAACAAGCTTTTATCGTCCAGGAGACCCGCAAGCTAGAGGCAGCATGGGTTATTCGCGAGGTCCGCTAACCGGATTGGCTGGCCAACCCAGTTGTCGTGCCAAAGAAAGGGGGAAAGGAGCGTATGTGTGTCGACTTCACCAACCTCAACAAGGCCTGCCCACAGGATCCATTTCCGCTTCCTCGCATTGACCAGATCGTCGACTCCACCGCTGAGTGTGACCTGTTGTGCTTCCTGGATGCCTACTCAGGCTATCACCAGATCAAGATGGCGGTAGAAGACGTGGAAAAAACGGCTTTCGACCCGTGCGAGTGTACTGCTATACCGCATGTCGTTTGGGTTGCTGAGCATGGCGTGACCTTTCAGGTGGCTGATGCACATCATACAGGCCAACAGCTCGGGAGGAATCTTTGAAGCGTCGTCGATGACATCGTAGTGAAGTCTCGGGAGGCGAAAACCCTGTTACAGGATTTGGAAGAAACCTTCGCGAGCCTCGATAAAGTGGATCTGCGGCTCAACCCAGAGAAGTGTGTATTCGGGGTCCCCTCGGGCAAGCTCCTGGGTTTCCTCGTGTCCCATAGGGGCATCGAGGCCAACCCGGAAAAGGTCAAAGCAGTCGAAGACATGAGCCCGCCAAAGACCCTCAGGGAAATGCAGAAACACACCGGGCGTGTGACCGCGCTAGGACGTTTCTTCTCCAAGCTGGGGGAACGAGCACTGCCATTCTTCAAGCTGATGAAGAAGAAGGGCCCCTTTGAATGGACTGAAGAGGCCGACAAGGCATTCCAAGAACTCAAGAGGTACCTCACCAGCCCTCCCGTGATGGTCGCGCCACGCCCACTCGAGCCCCTGGTGCTCTACCTCGCAACCACAACCTACTCCACCAGCGCAGCTCTAGTGGCGGTTCGAGAAGAGCGCAAGATCAAGGCTGCGTCACGCCCGGCCACGGCCCCGGCCGTGGCGGCGCAGGACCAAGAAGGCCTCGCGAAGGTCATGACCTCGGCAGATGGAAGCCAGCCTCAGCAAGAAGGTGCCCCTAGGGTCGAAGAGGCCGCGCCAGGCAGCCAGGCGCTGGGGGCTCCGTCGACTCAGGAGGTGTCAGACCCTCCGGAGGGCACGGGCCTCGTTAGCACTCCTACTCTCGTCGAATACCCAGTGTACTTCGTCAGCACGGTGCTACGGGATGCGAGGACGCGGTACCCCATGCCCCAAAAACTCCTCCTCGCGCTGTTGGTAGCCTCGCGCAAGCTGCGGCACTACTTCCAAGGTCATCCCATCAAGGTCGTCTCAGCATACCCTCTGGAGAGGGTGCTCAGGAGCCCCAACTCAGCTGGAAGAGTCGCCGAGTGGAACATCGAACTGCAAGCATTTCAGCTAGAATTCAGCACAACCAGAGTCATCAAGGGGTCCGCATTGGCAGATTTCATGGCAGAATGGACGGGGGCACCCGGCCTCGAAGCGGGAGAAGACCGATCACTTTCTCCGGGGAGCGAGGCACCGGATGGCTGGGTCATGTACTTCCATGGGGCCTTCTCCCGACATGGCGCGGGGGCCGGCGCAGTACTCGTATCTCCTACTCAGGACAAGCTCTATTACGCTGTGCAGCTTGTTTCCAGCACGGCGAAAAGGTCTCCAACAACATAGCAGAATATGAAGGCCTGATAGCCGGCCTGAGAGCCGCAGTCGCTTTGGGGGTAAAGCGCCTCATCATCAAGGGCGATTCCCAACTCCTCGTCAACTTCTCCAACAAGATATACAAGCCGAAGGACAAGCACATGGAAGCCTACCTCGCGGTGGTTCGCGGGATGGAGAAACGGTTCTGGGGGCTGGAGTTGCAGCATGTGCCTCGCGGCACCAATCAAGAGGCGGATGACATCGCCAAGAGGGCGTCCAGGCGGCTGCCTCAGGATCCTGGCGTCTTCGAAGGGCGACTCTTTAGGCCCTCAGCGGCACCGTCACTATCAAGTGCGGCGCAACCTCGGGAGGAGCTCCCCCAGCCGCCTGCCTCGGGAGCCCCGGCCTGCGGCCCGGCCTCAGGGGCACGCCTGCTCCTGGCGTTGGAACCTCAGGAGGGGTGCTGGATTACAGACCTCAAGAGCTACTTGACACAGGGGACCCTGCCGGAGAAGGAGGAGGAGGCGGAGCATGTGGCACGGCAAGCCACCCTCTTGCATCGAGGATGGAGAGCTTTACCGAGGCGGCGAATGGCGTGTCCCTCGCTGCATTCCGAGAGAGCAAGGAAGGAATTGCTGGAAGACATACACGTCGAGACTGTGGGCACCACTCATCGTCGCGAACCCTCGTTGACAAAGCGTTCAAGCGGGTTCTCTCGGCCTGGCCTTTCAATGACGCAGAGAGAGCTGGTAAAGGCTTGCGAGCTGCCGATTTCATGCCAGCAGATCCATCGGCCGGCGGGAGGTCGCAAACTATACCCCTCTCATGGCCATTCGCGGTTTGGGGCTGGACATTACAGGCCCGTTCCTCGGGCGCCAGGGGCTATCGCTACCTCTAGGTCGCCGTGGACAAGTTCACCAAGTGGGCTGAGGTGGAAGCTGTCTGCACCATCCCAGCTGGCTCGCTCGTGAGCCGGTTTGGGGTGCCTAAACGCATCATCACCGACAACGGTTCATAGTTAACCAGCAATCTCTTCAAAACGTATTGTGCTAACCTTGGAACACAGATATGCTACGCTTCGGTGGCGCACCCCCGGAGCAACGGCCAGGCCGAGCGAGCTAACGCGGAGGTCCTGAAGAGCCTCAAAACTAGGACCTTCAAGAAGAAGCTGGAGGCCTGCGGCAGGGGATGGCACGACGAGCTCGAGTCAGTGCTGTGGTCCATCCGCACGACCGCGGCCAAGCCAACTGGCGAGACCCCATTCTTCCTCGTCTACGGAGCAGAAGCCGTCCTCCCTCACGAGGTCAGGCGTCGCTCCGCACGGGTCCTGGAGTTCAACGAGGCGCAGCAGGACGCCATGCGGGGGACGGATCTCGTGCTGGGGGAGGCACATCGTCGAGAGGCCGCACTGCGAGCGGCAAGATATCAACAGGCGCTGCGGCGATACCCCTGCCGCAACATCCGTCCCAGGACTCTTGAGGTAGGGGGCCTCGTGCTCAGACAGGTCCTCTCCAGGGAAGGGTTGCATAAGCTCTCTCCCATGTGGGAGGGTCCGTTCAAGGTTGTTCATGTTTCCAGGCCCGGCTCCGCGCGCTTGGAGACTCAGGAGGGGGTGCCCATCCCGAACGCGTGGAACATCCAGCATCTCCGGAGGTTCTACCCTTGAAGAAAGGCCTGGAGCCTGTGAAGAAGGCAAACACCTGTGAAGCTCATTTTCCCGAGAAAGGCCCGAAGCCTGTGAAGAAGGCAAACGCCTGTGAAGCTCATTTTCGAGAAAGGCCGGAGCTGTGAAGAAGGCAAGCGCTGTGAAGCTCATTTTCCCAAGAAAGGCCGGAGCACTGTGAAGAAGGCAAGCACTGTGAAGCTCATTTTCGAGAAAGGCCCGAAGCTGTGAAGAAGGCCAATGCTGTGAAGCTCGCCGCAGACGTGACACTCTCACGTAATAATGAGTTGGAGCTATACGCCCGGAGTCTCGGGGCGCCCGGCCTCGGGCCACTGGGGCTCCGCCCTTGATGGCAGCACTTAGCTCTCTTATTTGGTGAGAAGACGTCGAAGACTAGATTAGGTGCCGGACGCGTCTTTTTCATTTGCTTTCTGCAGTTGGCTTGTTTGTTCCCATTTGAAGTTTTATTGAAGTTGTTACCGCCCTTGGCTTGTGACTCTTTGTCTTTTTCGCTCACTTGCCTCGTTTTCTCTTGCGCAAGTCTTGCGAGGGAGCAACGCGGGCACCCTCGCGAGAGATTTCTGCCCTTGTCGTTGAAGCTTTCTTGTCCGGGTCCACTGCGGGAGCACCCCTCCCAGTCCATGCCCCACAGGCATCGCGACGCGAACACCGGACCTGGGTCGGTCGCCTCCTCAACCGAGGCCGGAAGCTACCCCTCCTGACTAATCCTTGCAGGACATGAAGCGTTCAATGAGGCCTCGGCCTCGGGAAGTGAAGACCGCGACGGGTCCCCCCCCAAGCTAAATAATTCCTACACGCGGGCATGCGACACAAAAGCACAACACAGAAATAGCGGAAACAACATGGTAATTAATAGCAACAGTCCAGCACGCCCCCACGGGGCCCTACAATACTTTCTCTTTGCGCAGGGAAGGGAGAAAAACAAAAAGGGCACGGCTTGCTCGGCACCAACTCGCAGCAAAGGCTCGTACTGCCTCTGAAGCTCAGTTGGACTCCTCCTCGTGCTTCACCGGGGCGCGACGGCGGGCTGACCCGCTACCTCCCTCCAGGCGGGAGCGACGGTGCGGGGGCTGGTCGCGTCCACCGCTTGAGGAGCTGCTGTCCGTAGCAAAACCACCGACGCTCAACGATCCCCGAGCACCGCCGACCACGCGCCTGCTGTCATCTTCATCCCGATCATCGTCGGGGCTGGGTGCGCGGCTACGGTCATCATCTTCGGGGCAGCACCCGGCACGGCGACCATCCTCTCCGAACACCCTCACGTAGAGGGTGGCGTCGCCGTCGAACTTGAAGTGCAGGGTGCACCGCCGGCTCAGGTCACGCGCGCGGGCAAACGTTTGCCAGCCGGGGATCAGGGCCACATCCCCGGCGGCGGAGACCTCCAGCGAAGACCAAGAGGCCCTGCTGCAACAACCATCCGCCTGAAGCCAGAGGCCGCCCGGAGCGCCAGCTGGAAGTTCACCCAGAAGGAAGCGGGGAAGCTGGAGCCACGTGCTGGTCGGCTCCGCCGACCAAACGACGAACTCCGGCAGGACCTCCGCCGAGTGGAAGCGCTGCCTGGGGGGCCGCGCAGTCGCGACACGCCCCCCATCGACAATTTGGCGCCCATCGCCGCGCATGGGATCGCCTCCACGACCACGGGAAGCCGCTACGGGAGCCACAGGATGCTTGTGACGACAGCCTTGACCACGCTTGGCCGGGGGAGAGTCAGGCCCAACCTGGCGAGCCTTCCCCTTCTCCGTGGCCGAGAAACCTCTTCGACGGGGCCATGGAGAAGAAGGAGTAGCAAGAAGAGATGGACTGGAAGGGCTCGTGCCGTTCCGTACTTATAGCCGGAGGAGGCCAACCGTCGGCCTCCATGATCACAGGTAATCATAACCCATTTCTGCATGCAGGGACTTGTCAAGTCGTGCGATTGCGGCGTCGTGGGAAGCGGAGGCGCCACGACCAACCAATCGCCACCTTGGCGCCCAAGGCCGCAGGCTATTGGGGCCCGCGGCGCTTTGCACTTGCCCCTTCGCTCCTCTGCTAAGCCAAGTCCGGGCGCGCCTTGGGCCGGGGGCTCTGTCGGCGTTGCAGGAGCGGGGTGAGGAGTCTGGATTAGGGGTACCAGACAGCGAACTGTATACAATGTCCGGACTATTGAGCGTGAAGATACAAGACTCAAGACTTGACCCGTGTCCGAATGGGACTTTCCTTGGCGTGGAAGGCAAGCAGCGATCCGGATATTATATTTCCTTCCTTGTAACCGACTCCATGTAAACCCTAGCCCTCTCCGGTGCCTATATAAACGAGAGAGGATGGTCCTTAGAAGGCGAGCACAATTACAATCATACCATCATAGGCTAGCTCTTAGGGTTTAGCCTCTACGATCTCGTGGTAGATCTACTCTTGTACTACCCATATCATCAATATTAATCAAGCAGGAAGTAGGGTTTTACCTCCATCGAGAGGGCCCGAACCTGGGTAAACATCTGTGTCCCTTGCTTCCTGTTACCATCAGCCTTGACGCACAGATCGGGACCCCCTACCCGAGATCCGCCGGTTTTGACACCGACATTGGTCCTTTCAATGAGAGTTCCTCTGTGTCGATGCTACTGGGCTTGATGGCTCCTCCAACCATCGCCAATAACACGGTACCGGATAGTCACGACGACCACGGCTTAGACCTACTGTCGGACAAAGCTTGGGGTATCACCCCCGCAGTAGCCTTGGACCTAAATCCGGAGCAGACTGCGTTGCCTGAGGACGGAGGGCCGGACCCTGCCCTGTAGGTTGCGCACTCATCGGCGTTGGAGCCGAACACGGGCCTTACCTCTATGGTGGCCTGTGACTACAGACCCCCGGATTCGTATCCGGATGGTGAGTTCGGTCCGTGCACTCCTGAGCCGGTTGAGCCAGGTTGGGCTCCGGTAATGGAGTTCACCGCCATGGACATCTTTCAGCACCCGCCCTTTTGCGACATGCTGAACTCGTTGAAAACTCTCTCTTTGACAGAAATTTCTGGGCCAAATTATGTCCGGTTCGAGTGGGAAGCAGGCGACGAAGAAATTCGTCGCCCACCCACCACCCACTTCATAGCCACGGCCGATGATTTAACCGACATGCCTGACTTTGACTCCGAGGACATCGACGGTATGGACGATGATGCATGAGAAGATGAGGAATCTATGGGGCGCCGGACTTCCCCCTCGTCACATGACATATACATGGTGGATACGCCCAAAGAGGACAAAGGCGACAATCCGGATGATAAAACCCCCGGACAAAAGCCAAAGCGACGACGTAGACGCCATTCTAAGTCCAGCAACAGTAAAAATAGTGACAAGAGTGCCAGAGGGAACGATACTACAATCAACTCCGAAGGCAACAACGACCATACGGACCCAGCGATGGAGCAAGACGAACCCGGTCACCCGGAACACAGTTCGGAGCAGACGTCGAGGACAATGACCCCGACGGACGAGGTCATCAAAATGAACCAGCACAAGAAAACAGTCCGGATAATCATGCAATCCCGGAAAAACACATGGAATGAGATAACCTCCACATAAAGCTTATGGCCACCGCAAGAAGTCTAAAGAAGCTGAAGCAATAGCTCAAGGCCACACAGGAAACGCTCAACCGCGGATGGAATGAAGTGCTAGACACTTAAGAAAGATACGGCGATGATCGACATACAAAGAGCTATCCAAAACGCAAGCTACTGCCAGAATTCGACGACGAAGCTGTATCACTTCATAACCGCAACAAAGCGGCTACCGACGCCGCGCACCATCCACATGAACACCTGAATAAGAAAGCTGGCGCGGCCAGGTCCATTTATGGATCCAAAGGACGCACCCCGGCGAAGGACTATGGTCACCAAAATGATTACGCGAATCGAATACCAGTCCGGAATAAACACCGGACACAACAACAGCCGACGACATGCCACAACACGTCCGGATCTGGAGGGCTGCTCACCCCCATGCTTTACCGATGAAATCTTGGACCGTGAATTCCCACATGGTTTTAAACACTGCGAACATATAGGCATAGGGCCGAACAGCAGACCCAAAGTGCGGATCGAGACTTTATCCTGCACATACATATGGCTCGTGGGGATGACCTTCACGCCATCAAATACCTCCCCTCAAGCTGAAGGACCAGCTCGGCCTGGTTGAAAGGCCTCCCCAGAAAATTCAATTGGGAGCTGGGAGGAACTTCGAGGGCGCTTCAGGGCCAATTTTCAAGGGACCTATGTCCGGCCTCGAGATCTTGACGACTTAAGTCACATAGTCCAACAGCAGGAGAATCCGCCCGCATGTTTTGGAACAGATTCCTCACTAAGAAGAATCAAATTGTTGACTGTCCGGATGCGAAGCCTTAGCGGCATTCAAACACAGCATCCATGGTGAGTGGCTGCTTGAACACCTCGGCCAAGAAAAGCCAAGGACAATGGCAGCCACGACAAGCCTTATGACCCGCTTTTGCGGCGGAGAATATAGCTGGCTAGCCGTAAAGGCACCGGCGACCCCAGCACATCAAAATAAGGGATGGCAGCGGAAGCCACGGCGTTATAAAACAAGCGCCAAAACAAAGAAGAGAGCCGGATAACACGATGGTTAATGCGGATTCGGGGCTCTCGACCTAATCAACAAAACAAGTCATCTAAAGACAGCAAAGAGGACCGTCAGTGCGAATAGAGTCCTAGACAGACTATGCCAAATTCATGGCACCACGACAAACCTGCAAACCACACGCCTGAGAGAGTGTTGGGTCTTCAAGCAGGCGGCAAATTAAATGCGAACACAAGGAAGGAAACACCAAGTGAAGAGCGAGGATGAACCTCGCCAGACCGAACAACGAAGGACAGAAAAAATTCCCGCCGAGAGGTTAAAGCAGTGAACATGATCCACGCGACTCACACATCCATGAGGAGGCATGAATGCGCGCATAGGGACGCACTCGATATAGAGCCCATCGTACTCACGCCTAACCACTGGATGCCTTATCCGATCACTTTTGATAACTTGGATGACCGAACTAGTATTCGGCACGGAGAACCAAAGGCCCTGGTGCTTAACCCGAGAATCAACGGATACCGTCTCACCCGCGTCCTTATGGACGGCGGCAGCAGTCTCAATTTAATACATGAGGACACTGTCCGCAGGATGGGGATAGACCCATCCAGAATTAACAAAAGCAACACCACCTTTGAAGGGGTGATACCAGGCGTTGAAGCCCATAGCAGAGGTTCCGTCGCACTGGAGGTAACATTCGGCTCTCCAGGAAACTCCAGAAGCGAAGAACTACTCTTCATCATCGCACCCTTCCAAAGCAACTATCATGCAGTGCTCGGAAGAACGTCCTTCGCCCGCTTCAATGCATTGCCGCACTATGGCTACCTTACACTTAAGATGTCCGGTCCACGTGGCGTCATCACCATTAGCGGAATAACAGAGCGCTCGTCACGCGCAGAGGAACGTGCGACGGCCCTCGCGGCAGGACTATAAGCGACCTCCAGCATCAAAAAATATGACCGGTCGTTAAGACCATAGACTCGGCTAGACGAGTCCGGTAGCCCAGATCGAACCAGTGCACCGTATATGTAATCCTATAGTGGACACCAGGGGCTGTAAATACTTAATACAGCCCCACATTTGGCTCAACCTTATGGGCAGGCCAACATCTTACACTTTTATCATCCATCGGATACTTACGTTGTGCTCTCCTACGAGTTTTCCTTTTTCCACAAACAACGTTCACGCGATACCCTTCGAGGATCGGCTGCGCGGAGACAAAGGCGTGAGCGTGCAGCGGGGCCCGTTCAACATGTTTCTTTTAGATTAAGCCCTGTGTAAACCTTTTCTATTGCCTCTTGTTGTTTAACCATCCCATGGGTTCCATACCCACGAGAGGATCTGCCGTTTTGGCATTTCGCCACGACAGATTAACATGCGTGCACAGAAACACGGGGTTTAAAATGAATGGACATTCTTGAGCCCATCGACTATTATAAAGTCCGAATACCTTCGGGAGTGTTCAGCGTCCACGAGTTTGGCCTTATATGCAGCAGCTCGAATCATGTCTTTGGTCAAATGTTGGGTTTGCCGGCTCTGGGTTTGCCGCCTTACGTTCGTTATTATCGGCTAAGGTGGCCAAGGAGAACTCTGCGATTGTGCCTGGTTATTCGGACGAGCACCTCGGTAGAAAGCGAAAACTGATTGTCATGATACAGCGAGACTGTTCAACCCTCGAAGACTTATCGGAATCTTTAGGATCCTCGCATTAACGAAGGACCATTTCGGTCATGTACACACAGCGCCCGTATCCGGATGCCTTGAAGTACCGGGGACTATATAGTAGCCCCAACATTATATTCCATGGCTAAGCAAAAAGTTCTGCTATATAGTCAGGTTGCCTAGTTCGACGTGCGATCACCTCCTTCATGGACCAAGGCGTTGGATCAAGTGTGATTAAGCATATTTTTGCGAACACCCCGCCTTTGCTTTGCGTGGGGCTGAAACCGACGATTGCTATCTTTCGGATTACACATTCATATATATATATATATATATATATATATATATATATATATATATATATATATATATATATATATATATATATATATATATATATATATATATATATATATATATAACGGACGCTAAGGGACACAATAATACTTTCGGGCAAAAAGTATAAATATAGCCTTATAACCAAAATAACATTGTTCTTACAATGATTCGATTCATGACTCGAATAAAACATTCTTCGAGCATTGTGCCTCTATTAGGCGGGCACCTTCTGTGACCTGCGCCAAGTAGTGCTCAGCCGGATATTGGCCCCCCACCGGATCTTGGGTCGCTATAATGGTGGCCTCCATATCCGTCCAATAGGCTTTAACGCGGGCAAGAGCCATTCGCGCATCCTCTATGCACGCTGACCTCCTCATGGCGTCGATCCGAGGCACGACCCCAAGGAGTTGCTGCACCAAGCCAAAGTAACTGTCCGGCTTAGGCCCGTTCGGCCAAAGATGGTCTATCACAGGCCGCATTGCAAGACCGGACAGCCTGTGAAGCTCCACTACAACATCCATCTTGTCACTTAACGGCAGCGGGCGAGTGGAATGATTGAATTGCGACCAGAAAAGCTTCTCCACTTCCTTATCACCCTGATCCTCGAAGAACTTGGTAGTGTCAGCCGTACTCTTCGCCAAATCCGCATACGCGTCCGCAGGACTCCAGCGCCCATCCAGGGGAGCGTACTCCGGATCGAAAAATTCCGTCCGTAGCAGGTAGGAGCCTCTAGTCGCGATTTTACCGGCCTGTTCAAGTTCCTCCCGCGCACCCCTGAGCGTGGTACGTATTTCCTTGGTGGCATTATGCGCCTTGTCCAGCTCGGCCAAACTTTCCTTGTGCTCCTTTTTAAGGAGCTCATACCGGTCAGCGGCATTTTTTAACTCCACAACCATTTCGGCTATCTTTTCCTCGCTTCGGTGATGAGCAGCCTGTTCGGCTCTCAATTCTTCGGCCGCCTTTAGGGCAGCCGTATTGCTAACCCGAGTTTGTTCCTTGGCTTGGACAAGTTCTTCCCTCAGGGCCTCCACGGCAGCAGCACCATCTGCAGTCCGAACATATTACATTAATATCATGCCGCCTCCATATTTTCATATACGAAGGAAGGCAGAGCACATACCTTGCGATTCGTCCAACCGCTCGTTCACCAACGTGATATCAGCATCAATCGATCCAATCTGCCTGTTTAGTTCAGCAACTTCTACGGACTGGTCGGCGGCCGGACCCGCAGGTACCTGCAAGTGTTTATAGCACAATCATTGATTTATGATCCCTGTTTGCCGCCTAGGGCGGGCAACCAGAGTCTCAGGGGCTACTATCTATATGGAGCACACCTAACGCATGCCTCACAGCCAAAAACAGTGTATTCTTCACTACATACCTCAAAACCTATGAGCAGACTTGTAAATGCTTCATTCAAACCGCTTGTAGCGGAGAAATCTTCGTGAGCACGCGCTCATTATGGCGGTGCTCCTTGAGAGCGCAGCTTCGCTCTAGTAGGCGTCGATCGTCCGGCGGACATCGAACTATGCGGACCCTTCCCATCGCCCCTCGTGGGAGCCAAACACTCCGAGATCAGGGGGGCTGACGCATTGGCTTCCGGCTTCGGCAGATCCGGACTCCTCCGTGACGGCACCTCGGTGTCGCCCGCTTCATGAGCCGGAGAGGTGGGTGGGGTCTCGCTCTCCATCATCTCCGGAGGGAGTTCCCCCGAAGACGAACTCTATTGAGAAGGGCTGCTAGCCGGACTGCGAAAGACGAATCCTAGTTATGGGTCTAGGAGAAACGCAGTACCTTCGAATCAAAAATTGACTTACACCTTGGTGGAGGGCTGGCCCGTTGGTGGGCACGATGCGGTGAGGGTGCCCGTCGGGGCAGAGCCCCCTGGTGATATCTTTTTCACTGGTCTGGGCACCTTCGTCTCCGCGTCTTCGGAGGCAGCCCTCTTCTTCCCGCGCGGGGAGGAGGCCTTAGCCCCCCCTTCCCAGCTATCCTCCTTAGGGAGGCAACAATTCCCAGTTCGGATCGTGAGTGTGTGGAGTTCGGTTTCTTCGTTCTTCCCTTGTATTTCCACGAGGGCATTCTGCTGAGTGCCGGTCAAGCATCTTGGCCATGGTGGGACCAGCCGAGCCTTCGGGAAGTGGCGCCGGACACCTGATTCTCTCCGCCTTGTTGAGCCATTCCTGGCCGCAGGTGATTTTCAGGATAAACAATTATCACAAATACAAAACACGGTGTCCGGTATCAAGTTTACTTACTTGGGTATCTAGGCGATTGCAGCTTAGGCCCGCATCCTCGGTGGTGTCCGGACACTTTACTTCGGTCAAAGAATAATCTGCACATCCTTGAGCTTTAGGCGAAGAAGTGCTTAACAGTCCATGGACCGTCGGATTGAACTCCCACATCCGGAGAGGCGGCGTTAACACGGCAACATCCGCCGGATCAACATCACTTGCATTATGTTGACAAGATTAATGTCCCTTGCAAGAAGCTCCGGATGCGATTCTGCGTGACTTGTATATCACCGGTGGTCCCCAATTCCGCCCTACGTGCATCCAAGGCGCCCGGTATGACGGAGGGCCGAAGCGAAACTCGGGGAAGCCACCCACTTTGTGCCTCTAGGAGCGTGACATAAAACCACCTCCGCTGCCATACATCGGATACTTACGGGAAAGAACCCTCCAGCCACGGGCATTGGTGTTCCTACTTATTACGGCACCTCCGCACTCCACATGCCCCTCAATCATCTTGGCGTCACATTGAAGGTCTTGAGCCATAAGCGAAGTGTGGGGTGGCGTGGAGAAAAAGCATCGCCTACGATAATGAGCAGCGAGATATGGAGGATAGCGTGCGGAGCAGATCATGAAAATCCAACCCATAATAGAATATGAGGCCCCTCACGAAGGGATCGAGGGTGAAACCCAAACCGCGGAGGAAGTGTGGGACGAAAACGACACACTCATTGGGCTCCGGCGTAGGGATGACCTGCACTAGAGCAGGAAGCCTGTGCCGGATATCTACGGTGAAGTATCCGACCTCCCTAAGCTTTGCAATGTCCTTCTCTTGATTCGAGGAGGCCACCCACCGGCCTTGAGGGTCAGATCCGGACATATTGGAGGATTCCGGAGGGGTGGAGCTTAGGTTTTGGGTGTTAGAACTCGAGGAGCGAGAAGGCGCGGTGAAGGTGGAAAAAGAAGCGTAGGTCTCGACCCCTTTATAAAGAGGGTGAATATCAAGAGCCCCCGGTGTGACCGTTTGAGGCATATCTAAAAAACACACGGGTTATACCAACAGCCGTCGTGGGGTCACGCGTGCTCATATTGATGGAAAATCCCGTAATATGAGGAACACGATCTCTTCCTCGACGGCACGTGCTTATAAAACCGCCTCGTAACACGAGTAGTTGTGGGGCAGGAAACGTCGGTTCGCGTTGGACCGAGCCACGATGCAAGGGTACGACACATGAAGATTGCCAGCAAATCAGATCTATGCCATACGAAGATCATCTTGCAGATCCGGAAACGGTCTACGTGTTCGATGACCACTTTGGAGTATTCGGAGGACGAACCCGCCCTGCAATGCCGAAGACAATACTGCGCGCCGGACTCATCGTCATTGAAGCCTGGTTCAGGGGCTACTGAGGGAGTCCTGGATTAGGGGGTATCCGAATAGCCGGACTGTATACAACATCCGGACTATTGAAGCGTAAAGATACAAGACTCAAGACTTCGACCCGTGTCCGGATGGGACTTTCCTTGGCATGGAAGGCAAGCTTGGCGATCCGAATATTATATTTCCTTCCTTGTAACCGACTCCATGTAAACCCTAGCCCTCTCCGGTGCCTATATAAACCAGAGAGGATGGTCCTTAGAAGGCCGATCACAATTACAATCATACCATCATAGGCTAGCTCTTAGGGTTTAGCCTCTACGATCTTGTGGTAGATCTACTCTTGTACTACCCATATCATCAATATTAATCAAGCAGGAAGTAGGGTTTTACCTCCATCGAGAGGGCCCGAACCTGGGTAAACATTTGTGTCCCTTGCTTCATGTTACCATCAGCCTTGACGCACAGATCGGGACCCCCTACCCAAGATCCGCCGGTTTTGACACCGACAGGGGGTCCCCATACTTGTCTGCCTGCGGCCTGCGGCGTGGCTCAAGTGGGGGCCCAGCGCGTCCCAGCTTCATCAGCTCAAGCTCAAGACCCTCGCGAGGGGCCAACCCACGCGGGGCGGACGACAAGAACCTTCCTCAGGAGCAGCCACGTCAGGAAGGCACATGAGGAGGCGGAGAGATCAAGGCAGGGTACCTCACGAGGGTGCCCGTGGCGCTGAGCCGTGGTGATCGAGACCAGCGCGGCGCCAGCCCAGCGTGTCATCCTCGTTTCCCCTTCGGTGCAAAGGAGGCAAGCACAGGCCAAGGCATCAGGCAAAGGTTACCACTTCGGTGCAACAAGACCAAGACCAGCAGAGCGACAGGAAGGAGGTCATCGTGGAGCCCAGGACGGTGTCACCGTCAGAGCCTTTGGCAGCCGAAGACCAACTTTGGTCAGGATAAGTGTACTAGATGTTCCCCTTCAAATGGCCAATTGTTGGCGCCCTTCCCGCTCATTATTTGGGAAGAGGCCCAGGGCCTCCCTGTATAAGTAGAGCTAGCCACCACAGAGTAGAGGGAGATATGATAGAGCCCTAGCAGAGAGAGAGAGGCGATCGAACTCACCCAAGCAGTTCATCGCACCAGCCCAAGAACACCCCTCGTGAGGCTGTTCTTCCTTTGTACTGTTCATCATCAGCCCCTGAGGCAATCCACCACACCACACACTGGAGTAGGGTATTACACCACATCGGTGGCCCGAACCAGTATAAACCTCGTGTCCCTTGTGTTGTTCATCGTTCGTAGTTTAGATCTCTCGCTAACCATTCACGCATGAGCTGGTAGGGGAAAGTTCTCCGCGTGCACCCCAGTGTTCAAACCTCAAGGGTCTGCCGGAATCCGAAACCCGATAGGCTTCCTCAGATGCCCGAGGTCTTCATGAGCAAGCAAGTTGGATGCACACCCACTTAGTTTCAGTTTGAGCTTTCATACACTTATAGCTCGAGTGCATCCGTTGCATGGCAATCCCTACTCACTCACATTGATATCTATTGATGGGCATCTCCATAGCCTGTTGATATGCCTAGTTGATGTGAGACTTTCTCCTTTTTGTCTTCTCCATACAACCTCCACCATCATATTCTATTCCACCTATAGTGCAATGTCCATGACTCACGCTCATGTATTGTGTGAAAGTTGAAAAGGTTTGAGAACATCAAAAGTATGAAACATGATGTGAATATTTTGTGTGGTGGAGATGGAGCATGGCCAAACTATATGATTTTGTAGGGATAAGCTTGCTTTGGCCTTGTTGTTTTGAAAAGACATGATTGCTTTATTGGTACACTTGAAGTATTATTGTTTTTTATGTCAAATGATAGACTATTGCTTTGAATCACTCGTCTCTTAATATTCATGCCATGATTAGATATATGATCAAGATTATGCTAGGTAGCATTCCACATCAAAAATTATCTTTTTATCATTTACCTACTTGAGGGCGAGCAGGAATTAAGCTTGGGGATCTGATCGTCTCCGTCATTATCTATAATTTTGATTGTTCCATGCCAATATTATTCAACTTTTATATACTTTTGGCAACTTTTTATACTATTTTTTGGGACTAACATATTGATCCAATGCCTAGTGCCAATTCCTGTCTATTGCATGTTTTTTGTTTCACAGAAACCCAATATCAAATGGAGTCCAAATGGGATAAAAACGGACGTAGAATTATTTTGGAATACTTGTGATTTTTGGGAGGAAGAATCAATGCGACATGATGCCCGAGGTGGCCACGAGATAGGGGCCCACACCCACTTAAAGAGGGCACGGCCCCCACTCTCATGGGCCACCCGTAAGCCGGTTGACGCTCTTCTTTTGCCGCAAGAAAGCTAATTTTACTACAAAAATCTGGGCGAAGGTTTCAATCCAATCGAAGTTACGGATCTCCAGATATAAAGGAAATGGTGCCAGGCAGAATTACAGAACGCAGAAACAGAGAGATAGATCCAATCTCGGAGGGGCTCTCGCCCCTCCCACGCCATGGGAGCCAAGGACCAGAGGGGAAACCCTTCTCCCATCTAGGGAGAAGGTCAAGGAAGAAGAAGAAGAAGGGGGGCTCTCTCCCCCTTGCTTCCGGAGGCGCCGGAACGCGCCGGGGGCCATCATCATCACCGCGATGTTCACCAACACCTCCATCATCTTCACCAACATCTCCATCACCTTCCCCCATCTATATTCAGTGGTCCACTCTCCCGCAACCCGCTGTACCCTCTACTTGAACATAGTGCTTTATGCTTCATATTATTATCCAATGATGTGTTGCCATCCTATGATGTCTGAGTAGATTTCTATTGTCCTATCGGTGATTGATGAATTGCTATGATTGGTTTAAGTTGCATGTTTTATTATTGGTGCTGTCCTATGGTGCCCTCCGTGTCGCGCAAGCGCGAGGGATTCCCGCTGTAGGGTGTTGCAATATGTTTATGATTTGCTTATGGTGGGTTGCGTGAGTGACTGAAACACAAACCCGAGTAAGTAGGTTGCTTGCGTATGGGATAAAAGGGGGCTTGATGCTTTAATGCTATGGTTGGGTTTTACCTTAATGAATCTTTAGTAGTTGCGGATGCTTGCTAGAGTTCCAATCATAAGTGCATACAATTCCAAGTAAGGGATGATATGCTAGCTTATGCCTTTCCTTCAAATAGAATTGCAATAGTGATTACCGGTCTAGTAACATAGTCAATTGCTTAGGGGCAATTTCACAACTCCTACCACCACTTTTCCACACTCGTTATATTTACTTTATTGCATCTTTATCTAAACAGCCCCTAGTTTATATTTATGTGTTCTTTATTATCTTGCAAACCTATCCTATCACACCTACAAAGTACTTCTAGTTTCATACTTGTTCTAGGTAAGCGAGCGTCAGCGTGCATAGAGTCGTATCGATGGCGATAGGACTTGAGAGAGTATTTGTTCTACCTTTAGCTCCTCGTTGGGTTCGACACTCTTACTTATCGAAAGAGGCTACAACTATCCCGTATACTTGCGGGTCATCGCCAGCCGATCACGACCTTTGGGGCGAGGGCTCGAGCCTTGGCCCTCGCCTTGCGGCGAGTGCGATGGCGCTCAAGTTCAAGCCGAGATGCCGCCGCGCGCTGGCGGTGCGACGGATCCGCTGGTTTTCTGTTTGGCGTCTGAGGAGGCTGTCCTCAAGGCCGGGGGCGACGATAGGGTGATGGCCAACTGGTTTCCCATGGCCCTCACCAGCGTTCCACGCATGTGGCTGCTCCACCTACCGACGGCTTCTGTGACCTCCTGGGTGGAGCTGCGCGACCTCTTCCTTGCCCATTACGCCGCGCCAGTGCCCCCGGTCGTCGCAGCTCTCCTGGGCGGCTCACAGGCGCCACCTTCGAGCCGCCACGTCAAGTCGTTCACCCGCCAGATCGGCACCGCCTCCAAGCGCCGAGAAGCCCCCCCCCCCCCCGGGTTGGGTGGCGCCCGAGGCCGATCTGACCTTCATCTCGGACGATCACCCCTCCAACCCCGCCGGTTCGGGTGCGCTCCCGATGCTGTGCACCCCCACCATCTGCCAAGTGGCCGTCACCAGGACCCTTATTGATGGCGGTGCCGGCCTCAACTTGCTCTCTGTGGAGGCCTTTAGCCTCCTCCATGTGCCACCAAAGAGGCTTCAGCCCAGCAGGCCTTTCTCAGGTGTCGGAGTCAGTTCCACCGCCTTCTTGGGTCAGATTCGCCTCCCGGTGACCTTTGGCACCTGCGACAACTTCCGCACAGAGCTGATCGACTTCGACATCGCCCCCATCAGCCTCCCCTACAATGCCATCCTCGGCTACCCGGCCTTGGCCCGGTTCTTGGCAGCAACTCACCCGGCGTACAACCTCGTGAAGATGCCCGGGAGCAACGGCGTCCTTACTGTGTCAGGAGACACAAAAGATGCACTGCAGGCACTCAAGCTTGCTTTCAAGACGGCCGCGGTGGTGCAGCCTGCCAGCACTGACGCCCTCGAGCCAAAGGGGGTTGCGCCAGCTAAGAAGAAGCAGTTGTTCACCCAAGACAAGGCGAAAACCAAGCAGGTACCGGTCGACGAGGACAGGTCCAATGACGCCACCTTCACCATAGGTGCCAACTGAGGTAGTCCTGGAATAGGGGGTATCCGGACAGCCGGACTGTGTAGAATGCCCAGACTATTGAAGCCTGAAGATACAAGACTCAAGACTTCGGCCCGTGTCCGGATGGGACTTTCCTTGGCGTGGAAGGCAAGCTTGGCGATCCGGATATTATATTTCCTTCCTTGTAACTGACTCCATGTAAACCCTAGCCCTCTCCGGTGTCTATATAAACCGGAGAAGTTGGTCCTTAGAAGGCCGATCACAATTACAATCATACCATCATAGGCTAGCTCTTAGGGTTTAGCCTCTACAATCTCGTGGTAGATCTACTCTTGTACTACTCATATCATCAATATTAATCAAGCAGGAAGTAGGGTTTTACCTCCACCGAGAGGGCCCGAACTTGGGTAAACATCTGCATCCCTTACTTCCTGTTACCATCAGCCTTGACACACAGATCGGGACCCCCTACCCGAGATCCGCCGGTTTTGACACCGACATTGGTGCTTTCATTGAGAGTTCCTCTGTGTCGTCGCTGCTGGGCTTGATGGCTCCTTCAACCATCGCCAATAATAGGATACCGGACAGTCACGACGAGCATGGCTTAGACCTGCTGTCGAACAAAGCTTGGGGTGTCACCCCCGCATTAGGCTCGGACCTAAATCCGGAGCAGGCTGCGCTGCCTAAGGACGGAGGGCTGGAAACCATCCCGCAGGTCGCGCACTCATCGGCGTTGGAGCCAAACACGGGCCTTACCTTCAGGGTGGCCCACGACTCCGGACCCCCGGATTCGTATTCGGATGTTGAGTCCGGTCCATGCACTCCCGAGTTGGTCGAGCCAGGCTGGGCTCCGATAATGGAGTTCACCGCCGCGGACATTTTTCGGCACTCGCCCTTTGGCGACATGCTGAACTCGTTGAAAACTCTCTCTTTGACGAAATTTCTGGGCCAAATTAAATGCGGTTCGAGTGGGAAGCGGCGATGAAGAAATCGTTGCCCAACCACCACCACTTCATAGCCACGGTCGATGATTTAACCGGCGTGCCCGACTTCGACTCGAAGACATCGGCGTTATGGACGGCGATGCAGGAGAAGATCTGGAACCTATAGGCGCGGACTTCCCCTCATCACCGAGCGTATACATGGTGGAACCGCCCAAAGAGGACAAAAGCGGCAATCCGGACGATAAAACCCACGGACAAAAGCCAAAGCGATGGCGCGAGCGCCATTCTAAGTCCGCAACGGTAAAAATCTTGACAAGAGCGCGCGGAGGATCGATACTACAATCAACTCCGAAGGCAACAACAACCACGCGGACCCAGCGATGGAATAGGACGAACCAGGTCACCCTGAACACAGTTCAGAGCAGACGCCCGAGGACAATGATCCCGACGGACGAGGTCATCAAAATGAACCAGCACAGGAAAACAGTTCGGATAATGATGCAATCCCGGAAAAACACGCGGAACGAGATAACCTCCACAGAAAGCTTATGGCCACCGAAGGAAGTCTAAAGAAGCAGAAGCAACGGCTCAAGGCCGCGCAGGGAACGCTCAACCGTAGATAGAATAAAGTGCTAGACACTGAAGAAAGATACGGCGATGATCGCCATACGAAGACCTATCCAAAATGCAAGCTACTGCCAGAATTCGATGACGAAGCTGTACCACTTCGTAACCACAACAAAGCGGCTACCAATGCACATGAACACCTGAATAAGAAAGCTGGTGCGGCCAGGTCCATCTATGGATCCAAAGGACGCACCACGACGAAGGACTATGGTCACCAAAACGATTACACCAATCGAATATCAGTCCGAAATAAAGACCAGACACAACAACAGCCGACGACATGCCACAGCACGTCCAGATACAGAGGGGCTGCTTCCCCCCTGTGCTTTACCGATGAAGTACTGGACCATGAATTCCCACAGGGCTTTAAACCTGTGAACATAGAGGCATAAGAAGGAGCAGCGGACCGAAGTGCGGATCGAGACTTTATCCTGCACATACATATGGCTCGTGGGGATGACCTTCACGCCATCAAATACCTCCTCCTCAAGCTGAAGGGACCAGCTCGGCACTGGTTGAAATGCCTCCCTGAAAATTCAATTAGGAGCTGGGAGGAACTCGAGGACGCTTTCAGGGCCAACTTTCAAGGGGCCTATGTCCGGCCTCCGGATGCTGACGACTTAAGTCACATAGTCCAACAACCCGAAGAATCCGCTCGCAAGTTTTGGAATAGATTCCTCACTAAGAAGAATCAAATTGTTGATTGTCCGGATGCCGAAGCCTTAGCGGGATTCAAACATAGCATCCGTGACGCGTGGCTCGCCAGAAACCTCGGCCAAGAAAAACCAAGGACAATGGCAGCCCTAACTAGCCTTATGACTCACTTTTGCGCGGGAGAAGATAGCTGGCTAGCCCGTAAAGGCACCAGCGACCCCAGCACACCCGAAATAAGGGATGGCAACGGGAAGCCACGGCGTCATAAAAACAAACGCCAAAACAAGGAAGAGAGCCCGGATAACACGACGGTTAATGCCGGATTCAGGGGCTCTCGACCTAATCAACAAAACAAGCCATCTAAAGGCAGCAAAGAGGGACCGTCCGGTCTGAATAGAGTCCTAGATATACTATGCCAAATTCATGGCACCCCTGACAAACCTGCAAACCACACGCACAGAGAGTGTTGTGTCTTCAAGCAGGCCGGAAAATTAAATGCCGAACACAAGGAAAGGGAAACACCAAGTGAAGACGAGGATGAACCTCGCCAGCCGAACAACGAAGTACAGAAAAAATTCCGCCCGAGAGGTTAAAAGCAGTGAACATGATCCACGCGACTCACACATCCACAAGGAGGCGCGAGCGCGCATAGAGAGCAGCGCTCGATATAGAGCCCATCGTACTCACGCCTAACCTTTGGATGCCTTATCCGATCACTTTCGATAACTTGGATGACCGAACTAGTATTCGGTGGGGAGGATCAAAGGCCTTAGTGCTTGACCCGATAATCGGCGGATACCGTCTCACCGCGTCCTTATGGACGGCGGCAGCGATCTCAATTTAATATATGAGGACCTTCGTCGCGAGGATGAGGATAGACCCATCGAGAATTATCCAAAGCAACACCACCTTTGAAGGGGTGATACTAGGCGTTGAGGCCCACAGTAGGGGCTCCGTCGCACTGGAGGTAACATTCGGCTCGCCAGGCAACTCCAGAAGCGAAGAACTACTCTTCATCATCGCAGCCTTCCAAAGCGACTATCACGCAGTGCTCAGAAGAACGGCCTTCGCCCGCTTCAACGCATTGCCGCACTATGGCTACCTTACACTTAAGATGCCCGTTTCACGTGGCGTCATCACCGTTAGCAGACTAATAGAGCGCTCGTCACGCGCAGAGGAACACGCGACGGCCCTTGCAGCCGGACTATAAGCGGCCTCCAACATAAGAAAACATGACTGGTCATTAAAGGCCACAGACTCGGCTAGACGAGTCCGGTCGCCCTAATAAAATTGAACCAGGGCACCGTATATATAATCCCATGGTGGACACCAGAGGCTATAAATACTTAACACAGTCCCACCGTTGGCTCAACCTTATGGGCAGGCCAACATCTTACACTTTTATTATCCACCGCATACTTACGTTCTACTATCCTATGAGTTTTCCTTTTTTCCACAGACAACGTTCGCGCAATACCCTTCCAGGATACGGCACAACGGAGACAAAGGTGCAGACGTGCATTAGGGCCCCGTTCAACAGGTTTCTTTTTAAATTAAGCCCCTGTGTAAACCTTTTTGTTGCCTCTTGTTGTTTAACCATCCCATGGGTTCCATACCCATAGAGGATACTGCCGTTTTTGGCATCTCGCCACGACAGATTAACGCATGTACCTGGAAAAACAGGGTTTATAACGAATGGGCATTCTTGAGCCCATCGACTATTATAAAGTCTGAATACCCTCGGGAGTGTTCGGCGTCACGAGTTTGGCCTTATATGCAGCAGCTCCGAATCATGTCTTTGGTCAAATGTTGGGTTTGCCCAGCTCACAGGTTTAATCGCCTTACGTTCCGTTACTATCGGCTAAGGTGGCCAAGGAGAACTACTGCGATTGTGCCTGGTTATTCGGACGAGCACCTCGGTAGAAAGCGGCTGACTGTCATGATACAACGAGAGACTGTTCAACCCCTTGAAGACTTATCGGAATCTTAGGATCCCTCCGCATTAACGAAGGACCATTTCCCGGTCATTTACACACGCGTCCGTATTCGGATGCATCGCGAAAATACCGGGGCTACATAGTAGCCCCAACATTGAACTCCATGGCTAGCGAAAGTGTTACAGACTATATAGTCCGAGTTGCCTAGTTCGACGTGCGATCACCTCCTTCATGGACCAAGACGTTGGATCAAGTGTGATTAAGCATATTTTTTGCGAACACCCCTGCATTGCCTGCGTGGGGGATGAAGCCAACGACTGCTATCTTTCAGATTAAAACATTCATATATATATATATATATATATACACACACACACAGACGGTCTATTCTGCTAATATTAGCAGAATAACTATTTTGCACACCACTTCCGCACTGCACGTTGAACGAAAGTGCACTGCATCTTCTTGACGACGAGCACTGCAATATAGACTAGTGAACTTCGCGTCGGAAAAAACTGCACGCAGTGTTTTTTCGGTACTGTTTTCGCTCTAATTTTTTGATTGTTTATCGGAACGAGGCGTATAATATACCTTGAAAAGCTATGGATTAGGCGCAACTTCGCTATGTTGAACACTTTTCGAGATTCCTCGCAGTTTAAGAGCAGTTTCAAAAACGGCGCGGCGGATGACGAGTGACAGCGAACGTATTTTCTTGATTTTTTCTAAACCGCTCATTAGAATAAAGCAAATGATACGCCGTTGGAAAGATATCATCAAGGCGCATCTTTTTCATATCTATTATGTTTTCTAATTCGTTACGGTTTAAGAGTAGTTTAAAATTTACTAAATCGCGGAATTACGTTTTTTTGAAATTTTAGCAATTTTCGATACTGTTTTCGCTCTAGTTTTTGAACCGTTTGTCGAAACGAGGCGTGTAATACGTCGTTGGAAAGCTACGGACAAGGCGCAACTTTCATATGTGAGATTCCTTACGGATTTTAGTTAATTTTGAAAATCGTGCGACTGACTTCGAGAGGCAGCGGCTGTTTTTTCGTGAAATTTTTGCAAACCGCTGGTTGGAATTATTCAAATGATACGCCGTTGGAAAGATATCGACGAGGCGCAAATTTTTCATGTAGAACACACTCTCTAATTGCTTACGGTTTAAGAGCAGTTTTAAAATTAGTGAAAAGCGGACACTCTGTTTTTTCGCGACACCAAAATCGTCGTGGGACGAAGAAAGAGCGCCTTTGCTTCAAACTGAAAACCGCCTTTGCAATGACGATCAAGTGCCTTTGCATCATTTCTTTTGTTGGGCGTAAACTTTCTCGCAAGTTTTTGTTGTCTTTTTTAACTTTTTTGAGCGAGTGGACATAACACTCCCGAAAGTGAAGCATAACACTACCAAAAGTGAACCTCATGAGTTTTTGTTGTCCTTTTTTCGTACTTACTATTTTTTTTACGCGCGTTGACCAAGCGAGTGGACCACATGGATTGACCGAGTGTACTACATCTAATATAGAAGTGAGCTTCTTTGAGATAGTAGAAGTTTTATAGCAAATTGCATGGGACAACAAAGTGAGCTTGAAAGCCACATCTATCAGTTTTATAGCAAACTGCATGAGACAACAAGACTCCTCGTTGAATGCAATGAACCACAAGACTCCTCGAAGTGGGCTGCATCAACACATTTTTCTCTCGAAAATGAACTATTTAATGCTTGTTGAAATAAACTTCTCAACAAATAGTTTTTACACAAAATACATCATATCCCAACCGTATACATTTGATAGACAAAAAAATCCACAAACAACGATCTAAACTGCATGCCTGCTCGCTCCGAGCTGCAAGCCGCACACACCTGCATGGCACCACAGCAAATGACGACGTGCAACGCCAAGGCGTCCAAGCTACCATGTAGAAGTGAACCTCATGCCGGCGCCAGCCGAACTACACAGAGGCATTTTAACAAACTTCATTAGAAACTGAATTCACCCAAATCAACATCCATAACCTGAAAAAATATACACAAAATTATTTGCTAATGGGGATGAAGTGCACCAAACTGCACTGCGTCGCGGGCAAGTGAAACTAAAGTGAGCCGCCGACAGGAAACCCTGAAGCTTCTTCATGTGCACTCGCGCACTGCACGCACACATGCAAGGGACTACGGTGCACCCCGGAAGCACGAGGGAGAGGACTATCTGCGTCAGGGTAGTTTACTGCATGGAGGAGGTGAGCAATGGAGTTCGGATCATGTCATCTCCCCGGGGACCAGCCAAACTGCAGGCGATGGCCACTCCCAAAGGGAGGCGGAGAGGCAATCCACGGCTGACTAGCTGGCGGTGCCCCTATTCTCGCCGGATCTGTACTAGACGCACTACACTGCCATCCAGACTGTGTAGAGATGGCTGGGAGCTGCGTAGGAGCACTATCCAAACTACACGGCAGCGCCACCGGCGGGATGCTAGGCAGTAAAAAAAATGAAAAAACGCCAAAAAAACAATGAAAATCGGGGGAGCCACGGGTGAAGTGCTCGTGAGAACTCTGTCGGGGCTAGCTACGCAAGGCAAATGGCGATCGTCATTGAGCCGCCACCAAACTCTCAACCAAAAAAGAAAGAAAGCCAATCGGGTTCCCCAGGGTGTGACCCGCGCGGCAAACTGTAGTGTCCACGCCGGCGAACATGCACGCCCCTGAGTATCACACTGCACGCGCGGACCTACCGTACTACAAGCGATGCCCTGCCGCACTGCATGCACCCCCTGCCACCGGAGCGAACCACAGGGGATGCAGAGGAAGAGGTGAATGGCGAAGAAGCTCTGTCCATGCCGCGGGATGCGCCGGGGCGCCTGGGGGCGGCGCGACCAGATCTGCGCCGGCGATGTGGGGTCTCTGGTGTGGGCGGGCAGGCGCTGGCGAGGAGGTCTGGGCGATGGTGGAGGGAGGCTGCGTCGGGGGGAGGTGGGGGGTATGGCCGGGGCTGACTGGGAGGTGGGAGCGGCGTGCGGATCCGGCAGGCCCGCTGGCCGGCGGCGGAGGAAGGCAGCGTTGGGGGGAGGGGGAGGTGGTGGGTCAGGAGGGGATAGCAGGGCGAGCGGATAAGGTGTGGGCGGCGCTAGGGGACGGTCGGGGCCGGCGGCGGGAGGTGGTGGTGGGGGACTGGGTGGTGGTCGGGGCAGGTGCGGAGGAAGGAGAGTGGAGGGGATCAGGGGGGTCGTGGGGTGGTGGTGCGGTGGTTGGTTGGGGTTGTATGTTTTTTTAAGGAAAGGGGCCTGGTGAGGGGCGGCGAGGCGGGGGCCCGGGGAGGGGCAGCGCGCCTGCAGCCTGGGAAGGGGCGGCGCTCCGGCGACCGGTAGAAGGTGCAGGAGGGAGGTGGGTGTTCGTGGGAAAAGGAGATGGATAAGGTAGTTTCTGTGCGGTTCGCTTCTAGGCAGCGAGACGGCTCGCTAGTGTTATCAGAATAAGCCTAGTTGTTAGCAGAATAAGAGTCTTAGAGGGTGTTATCATAATAGACCCACCCTATATATATATATATATATATATATATATATATATATATATGTAAATGGCCACACAGGGGACACAATAATACTTTCGGGCAAAAAGTATAAATATAGCCTTATAACCAAACTAACATTGTTTTTTACAATGATTCGACTCATCACTCGAATAAGACATTCTTCGAGCACTGCGCCTCTATTAGGCGGGCACCTTCTGTGACTTGCGCCAAGTTGTGCTCGGCCGGATACTGGCCCCCCGCCGGATCTTGGGTCGAGATAATATTGGCATCCATATCCGTCCAATAGGCTTTAATGCGGGCAAGAGCCATCCGTGCACCCTCTATGCACGCCGACCTCCTCATGGCATCGATCCGAGGCATGGCCCCAAGGAATTGCTGCACCACGCCAAAGTAACTGTCCGGCTTAAGCCCTTCCGACCAAAGATGGTCTATCACAGACCACATTGCGAGACCGGACAGCCTGTGAAGCTCCGCTATAGCAGCCATCTTGTCATTTAATGGCAGCGGGCGAGTTGGAGCAATGAATTGCGACCAGAAAAGCTTCTCCACCTCCTTATCACCCTGACCCTCAAAGAACTTGGCAGCATCAGCCGTACTCTTTGCCAAATCCGCATACGTGTCCGCAGGACTCCAGCACCCATCCAGGGGAGCGTACTTCGGATCGAAAAACTTCGTCCGCAGCAAGTAGGAACCTCCAGCCACGATTTTACCGGCCTGTTGAAGCTCCTCCCCCGCACCCCTAAGCTCGGTCTGTATTTTCTTGGTGGCATTGCGTGCCTTGTCCAGCTCGGCCAAGCTATCCTTATGCTCCTTTTCAAGGAGCTCATACCGGTCAGCGGCATTTTTTAACTCAATAGCCATTTCGGCCATCTTTTTCTCGCTTCGGCGATGAGCAGCCTGTTCGGCTCTTAGTTCCTCGGCCGCCTTTAGGGCAGCCGCATTGCTAACCCGAGCTTGTTCCTTGGCTTGGACAAGTTCTGCCCTCAGGGTCTCCACGGCAGCAACACCATCTGCAGTCTGAACATATTACATTAATATCATGCCGCCTCCATATTTTCCTATACAAAGGAAGGCAGAGCACATACCTTGTGACTTGTCTAGCCGCTCGTTCACCAGCGTGATATCGGCATCAATCGATCGAATCTTCCTGGCCAGTTCGGAAACTTCCACGGACTGGTGGTGGCCGACTCACAGTACTGCACATATTTATAGCGCAATCATTGATTTATGATCCCCCGTTTGCCCCCTAGGGCGGGCAACCAGAGTCTCAGGGGCTACTATCTATATGGAGCACACCTAACCTGTGCCTCACATCCAAAAATAGTGTATTCTTCACTACATACCTCAAAGCCTATGAGCAGACTTGCAAATGCTTCATTCAAACCGCTTGTAGCGGACGAAATCTTCTTGAGCACGGCGCTCATTAATGAGCGGTGCTCCTCCGAGAGCGCAGCTCGCTCGAAGAAACCCGTCGATCGTCCGGCGGACATTGAACTGCGGACCATTCCCATCGCCCCGGCGGGAGCCAAGCGCTCGAAAGCAGGCGGTGGCCGACGATTGGCCTCCGGCTTCGGCAGGTCGGGACTCCTCCGTGAAGACACTTCGGCGTCGCCCGCTTCGCGAGCCGGAGTGGTGGGTGGGGTCTCGTTCTCCATCATCTTCGGAGGGAGGTCCCCCGAAGACGAACTTTGTTGAGAAGGGTTGCTAGCCGGACTGTGAAAGACGAATCCTGGTTATTGATCTAGGAGGAACGCAGTACCTTCAAATTAAAAATTAACTTACAGCTCGGTGGAGGGCTGGCCCGTTG
The DNA here is from genome assembly GCA_021605205.1 of Aegilops longissima. Classification (NCBI taxonomy): domain Eukaryota; kingdom Viridiplantae; phylum Streptophyta; class Magnoliopsida; order Poales; family Poaceae; genus Aegilops; species Aegilops longissima. The sequence goes on along the minus strand of CM038679.1, from coordinate 209,793,531 downwards.
GTGGGCACGATGCGGTGAGGGTGCCTGTTGGGGCAGAGCCCCTGGTGTTATCTTCTTCCCGGGTATGGGCATCTCCGTCTCCGAGTCTTCGGGGGCGGCCCTCTTCTTCCCACGCGGGGAGGAGGCCTTAGCCTCCCCTTCCCGACTATCCTCCCTAGGGGAGGCAACAATTCCCCCGGTTCGGATACGTAGCATGTGAAGTTCGGTTTCTTCGTTCTTCCGCTCGTCTTCTCCTGAGTGCATTTTGCTGATGACCCGGTCAAGCATCTTGGCCATGGTGGGACCAGGCGAGCCTTCGGGAAGTGGCGCCGGACACCTGATTTTCTCCGCCTTGCTGAGCCATTCCTGGCCACGGATGATTTTCAGAACAAGCAATCATAACAAATACAAACACGGTGTCCCGCATCAAAGCTACTTACTTGGGTATCTAGGCAATTACAGCTTAGGCCCGCATCCTCGGTGGGTTCAGGACACTTCACTTTCTGTCCGAAGAATAATTTGCACATCTCTTCGAGCTTCAGGCCGAAGAAGTGCTTGACGGTCCGTGGACCCTCCGGATTGAAAACTCCCACATCCGAAGAGGCCGGCGTTGGCACGACAAGATCAGCCGGATCAACATCACTTGCATTATGCTAACAAGATTAATGTCCCTTGCAAGAAGCTCCCGGATGCGATTCTATAGTACTGGTATATCACCAGCGGGTCCCCAATTCCGTCCTACGTCTGTCCAAGACTCCAACTGTGACGGAGGGCCCGAGCGAAACTCGGCGGCAGCCGCCCACTTTGTGCCTCTGGGAGCCGTGACATAGAACCACCTCCGCTGCCATACATCGGATACTTCTGGGAAAGAACCGTCTGCCACGGGGCATCGCCGTTCCTGCTTATTACGGCACCTCCGCACTCCACATGTCGCCCCTCGATCATCTTCGGCGTCACATTGAAGGTCTTGAGCCATAAGCCGAAGTGTGGGGTGACATGGAGAAAAGCCTCGCACACGATAATAAACGATGAGATATGGAGGATAGCGTCGGAAGCCAGATCATGAAAATCCAGCCCACAATAGAACATGAGCCCCCTCACGAAGGGATCGAGGGTGAAACCAAGACTGCGGAGGAAGTGTGGGACGAAAACGACACACTCGTTGGTCTCCGGCGTAGGGATGACCTGCCCTGGAGCAGGGAGCCTATGCTGGATATCTGCGGTCAAGTATCCGACCTCCCTAAGCTTTGCAATGTCCTTCTCTTCAATCGAGGAGGTCACCCACCGGCCTTGAGGGTCAGATCCGGACATATTGGAAGATTTCGGAGGGGTGGAGCTTAGGTTTTGGGTGTTAGAACTCGAGGTGCGAGAAGGCGTGATGAAGGGGAAAAAGGAGGCGTAGGCCTCGACCCCCTTATAAAGAGGGTGAATATCAAGAGTTCCCGGTGTGACCGTTTGAGGCTTATCTAGAAAACACACGGGTTATACCAACAGCCGTCGTGGGGTCACGCGTGCTCATATTGATGGAAAATCCCGTAATAAGAGGAACACGATCTCTGCCTCGATGGGACGTGCCAATAAAACCGCCTCGCAACACGAGTCGTTGTGGGGCAGGAAACGTCGGTTCACGTTGGACCAAGCCCCGATGCAAGGGCACGACGCACGAAGATGGCCAGCAAATCAGATCTATACCGTACGAAGATCATCTTGCAGATCCGAACACGGTCTATGTGTTTGATGACCACTTTGGGGTATTCGGAGAAGGAACCCGCCCTGCAATGCCGAAGACAAAGCTGCACGCCGAACTCATCGTCATTGAAGCCTGGTTCAGGGGCTACTGAGGGAGTCCTGGATTAGGGGGTATCCGGACAGCCGGACTGTGTACAACGTCCGAACTATTGAAGCGTGAAGATACAAGACTCAAGACTTCGGCCCGTGTCCGGATGGGACTTTCCTTGGCGTGGAAGGCAATCTTGGCGATCCGGATATTATATTTCCTTCCTTGTAACCGACTCAATGTAAACCCTAGCCCTCTCCGGTGTCTATATAAACCGGAGAGGTTGGTCCTTAGAAGGCCGATCACAATTACAATCATACCATCATAGGCTAGCTCTTAGGGTTTAGCCTCTATGATCTCGTGGTAGATCTACTCTTGTACTACCCATATCATCAATATTAATCAAGCAGGAAGTAGGGTTTTACCTCCATCGAGAGGGACCAAACCTGGGTAAACATCTGTGTCCCTTGCTTCCTGTTACCATCAGCCTTGACGCACAGTTCGGGACCCCCTACCCGAGATCCGCCGGTTTTGACACCGACATCAACCTCGAACCCGAGCAGGAGGAGGCCTTGGTGAAGTTCCTACGCGCGAACAAGAAGGTGTTCGCATGGGAACCTGATCACCTAGCGGGGGTCCCGAGGGGTGTGATTGAGCATCACCTCAATGTGTGCCCCAACGAGCGCCCCGTAAAGCAGAAGGCAAGGCGGCAGTCCACTGAGAAGCAATCTTTCATCGTCCAAGAGACCCGCAAGCTAGAGGCAGGAGGGGTTATTCGGGAGGTCCGCTACCCGGATTGGTTGGCTAACCCGGTTGTCGTGCCGAAGAAGGGAGGAAAGGAGCGCATGTGTGTCGACTTCACCAACCTCAACAAGGCCTGCCCGCAGGATCCATTTCCGCTCCCTCGATCGACGGATCGGCCGACTCCACCGCCGAGTGTGACCTGTTGTGCTTCCTGGATGCCTTCTCGGGCTATCACCAGATCAAGAAGGCGGTAGAAGACGTGGAAAAAACGGCTTTCCTGACCCCGTGCGGAGTGTACTGCTATACATGCATGTCGTTTGGGTTGCGCAACGCAGGTGTGACCTTTCAGCGGCTGATGCATATTGCCTTGGGCCGGCAGCTCGGGAGGAACGCTGAGGCTTACGTCAATGACATTGTGGTGAAGTCTCTGGAGGCAAAAACCCTGATACAGGACTTGGAAGAAACCTTCACGAGCCTCAATGAAGTAGACCTGCGGCTCAACCCGGAGAAGTGCGTATTTGGAGTCCCCTCGGACAAGCTCCTGGGTTTCCTCGTGTCTCACAGGGGCATCGAGGCCAACCCAGAGAAGGTCAAAGCAGTCGAAGACATGAGCCCACCGAAAACCCTCAGAGAAATGCAGAAGCTCACCGGGCGTGTAACCGCGCTAGATCGCTTCATCTCCAAGATGGGGGAACAAGCACTACCATTCTTCAAGCTGATGAAGAAGAAGGGCCCCTTCGAATGGACTGAAGAGGCCGACAAGGCATTCCAAGATCTCAAGAGGTACCTTACCAGCCCTCCGGTGATGGTAGCTCCGCGTCCTCGGGAGCCCCTGGTGCTCTACCTTGCAGCCACCCCCTACTCCGCCAATAAGAGCCCCGTGGCGGTTAGGGGAGGCGTCAGACCAAGGCTGCGACAACCGTCCGGGCTGAAGCCAAGCGGGTTAAGAAAGCCTCGCGAAGACCGCGACTGCAGCCGAAAAGGATCAGCTGCAACAGGGAGCGCACCCGAGCGAAGAGGCCTTTCAAGCGATCAAGCATTGGGGCTCCGTCTGTCTCGAGGCGCCCCAACCTCCGGAGGACGACGCAAGCGCCAGCACCCTCAACCTCGCCGAGCATCCCGTGTGCCCGTCAAGACATTGCTACGGGCCTTGAAGGGCGCTGTACCCCATGCCTCAAAACTCCTCCTCGCTTATTGGTAGCCTCGTGAAAGCTGCGCACTACTTCCAAGGCCATCCCATCAAGGTCGTCTCAGCATAACCCTTGGAAAGGGTACTCAGGAGCCCCAACTCAGCTGGAAGAGTCGCTGAATGGAACATCGAACTGCAAGCATTTCAGCTAGAATTCAGCACGACCAGAGTCATCAAGGGAGCCGCACTTGCAGATCTCGTGGCAGAATGGGCAGAGGCGCCGGGCCTCGAGGCAGGCAAGGACCGATCACTTCCCCCGGGAAGCGAGGCACCAGACGGCTGGGTCATGTACTTCGACGGGGGATTCTACCAACATGGCGCGCGGGCCGGCACAGTGCTCGTATCTCCTACTCAGGATAAGCTCTACTACGCCGTACAACTTTGTTTCCAGCATGGAGAAAAGGTCTCCAACAACATAGCAGAGTACGAAGGCCTGATAGCAGGCCTGAAGGCCGCAGTCGCCTTGGGGGTAAAGCGTCTCATCATCAAGGGCGATTCACAGCTCCTCGTGAACTTCTCCAACAAGATATACGAGCCAAAGGACGAGCACATGGAAGCCTACCTCGCAGAGGTTTGTAGGATGGAGAAACAGTTCTGGGGGCTGGAGTTGCAGCATGTGCCTCGCGGTACCAATCAAGAGGTTGATGACATCACCAAGAGGGCATCCAGGCGGCTGCCTCAGGAGCCTGGCGTCTTCGAGGAGCAACTCTTCAAGCCCTCGGCGGTGCCATCACTATCAAGCACGGCGCAACCTCGGGAGGAGCTCCCTCAGCCGCCTGCCTCGGGAGCCCTGGCCTTCGGCCCGGCCTTGGGGGCACGCCTGCTCCTGGCGTTGGAGCCTCAGGAAGGATGTTGGATCACACATCTCAAGAACTACTTGACGCAAGGGACCGAGGAGGACGCGGAGCGCGTGGCGCGGCAGGCCACGGCCTACTGCATCGAGGATGGAGAGCTGTTGGCAGACATACACGGTGGAGACTGTGGGCATCACTCATCATCACGAACCCTCGTTGGCAAGGCGTTCCGCAGCGGGTTCTACTGGCCCACAGCACTCAGTGATGCCGTTGAGCTGGTGCAGGCTTGTGAGGCCTGCCAATTCCACGCCAAGCAGATCCATCAGCCGGCAGGGGGACTGCAGACTATACCCCTCTCATGGCCGTTCGCAGTTTGGGGGCTGGACATTCTGGGCCCGTTCCCTCAGGCGCCAGGGGGCTATCGCTACCTCTACGTCGCCGTGGACAAGTTCACCAAGTGGGCTGAGGTGGAAGCTGTCCGCACCATCCCAGCGGGCTCTGCCGTCAAGTTCATCAAGGGCCTCGTGAGCCGATTTGGGGTGCCTAACCGCATCATCACCGACAACGGTTCGCAATTCACCAGTAACCTCTTCAAAATGTACTGTGCTAACCTTGGAACGCACATATGCTATGCTTCGGTAGCACACCCCCGGAGCAACGGCCAGGCCGAGCGAGCCAACGCGGAGGTCCTGAGGGGCCTCAAAACCAGGACCTTCAAGAAGAAGATGGAGGCCTGTGGCAGGGGCTGGTACGACGAGCTCCAGTCTGTGCTGTGGTCTATCCACACGACCGCGGCCAAGCCGACTGGAGAGACCCCGTTCTTCCTCGTCTACGGAGCTGAGGCCGTCCTCCCTCACAAGGCCAGGCGTCGTTCCGCACGGGTCCTGGCATTCGACGAGATGCAGCAGGACGCCATGCGGGGGACGGATCTTGTGCTGGGGGAGGAATGCCGTCGAGAGGCCGCGCTACGAGCGGCAAGGTATCAACAGGCGCTGCGACGATACCACTGCCGCAACATCTGCCCCAGAACTCTTGAGGTAGGGGACCTCGTTCTCTGACGGGTCCTCTCCCGGGAGGGGTTGCACAAGCTCTCTCCCATGTGGGAGGGCCCATTCAAGGTTGTTCATGTTTCCAGGCCCGGCTCCGCACGCTTGGAGACCCAGGAGGGGGTGCCCATCCAGAACGCATGGAACATTCAACATCTCCGAAGATTCTACCCCTGAGTGAGGCCCAGTGCCTATGGAAAAGGCCCGGTGCCTGTGAAGAAGGCCAATGCTTGTGGAGCTGCCGCATTTTGGGGAAGACCCGGTGCCTGTGAAGAAGGCCAATGCCTGTGAAGCTGCCGCATTTTGGGGAAGGCCTGGTGCCTGTGAAGAAGGCCAATGCCTGTGAAGCTACCGCATTTTGGGGAAGGCCCGGTGCCTGTGAAGAAGGCCAATGCCTATGAAGCTGCCGCATTTTGGGGAAGGCCCGTGCCGTGAAGAAGGCCACGCCCGTGAAGCTGCCGCATTTTGGAAAAGGCCCGGTGCCTGTGAAGAAGGCCAATGCCTATGAAGCTCGCCGCCCATGATACTCTCACGTAATAATGAGTGGGGCTGTACACGCCCCGGAGTCTCTGGAGTGCCGCCCTCGGGCCTCGGGGGCTCCCGCCCACGCCCAGTGGCAGCACTTAGCTCCGCGCTGGTGAGAAGACGTCAAAGACTAGATTAGGTGCCGGACGCGGCTTTTCCATTCGCTTTCTGCAGTTGGCTTGTTCGTTCCTATTTTAGTTTTATTGGAGTTGTTGCCGTCCCTAGCTTGTGACTCTTTGTCTTGTTCACTCACTTGCCTTGTTTTCTCTCGCGCAAGTCTCGCGAGGGAGGTACGCGGGCACCCTCGCGAGTGTTTTCTGCCCCGGTCATTTGAAGCTTTTCTGTCCGAGTCCGCCGCAGGAGAACCCCTCCCAGTCCGTGCCCCACAGGCATCGCGACGCGAGCACAAGACCTGGCTTGGTCTCCCCCGCAACCAAGACCGGAAGCTACCCCTACTGACTAATCCTTGTAGGACATGAAGCGCACGGCGAGGCCTCGGCCTCGGGAGGCGAAGACCGCGACAAGCCCGCCCCGAGCTAAGTAGTTCCCGCACACGGGCACGCGGCACGAAAAGATAACACAAAAATAGCAGAAACAACACGATAATTAACAACGACAGTTCAACACGCCCCTGCGGGGCCCAATACTACTTTCTTTTTGCGCAGGAAAGGGAGAAGAGCAAAACAGGCACGACTTGCTCGGCACCGACTCGCGGCAAGGGCTCGTACTGCCTCCGGAGCTCAGTCAGATCCCTGCTCTCGCTTCACCGGGGCGCAACGGCGGACTGACCCACTTTCTTCCCCCAGGCGGGCGCGACGGCGCGGGGGCTGGTCGCGACCACCACTGGAGGAGCTGCTGTCCGAAGGAAAGTCACCAAAGCTTGGCGAGCCCCGAGCGCCACTGCCCACGTGCCTGCCACCATCTTCGTCCTGATCAACACCGAGGCTGGGCACACGGCCGCGGTCATCGTCTTCGGGGCAGCACCCATCACGGCGGCCGTCTTCCCCGAACACCCTCACGAAGAGGGTGGCATCGCCGTCGAACTTAAAGTGCAGGGTGCACCTCTAGCTCAGGCCACGCGCTGGCAACGCGTTGCCACCCATGGTCAGGGTCGATCAGCCTCGGGCGACGGAGACCTCCAGCGATGCCCAGGAGGCCCTGCTGCAGCAACCGTCCGCCTGAAGCCAGAGGCCGCCCGGAACGCCGGCCGGAAGTTCACCTACGAAGAAGCGGGGGAGCTGGAGCCAGGTGCTGGTCGGGTCCGCCGACCACACGTCGAACTCCGGCAGAACCTCCGCCGAGCGGAAGCGCCGCTCTGGGTCAGCCAAGCTGCGCGTGCCTCCCATCTGCAACCAGGCGCTCATCGCCGCGCTGGGGACCGCCTCCACGACTACGGGAAGCCACCACAGGGGCCGCAGGATGCTTGCGAGGGCGGCCCCGACCGCACTTGGTCGGAGGAGAGTCAGGCCCTTCCTGACGGGCCTTTCCCTTCTCCACGGCCGAGAACCTCTTCGGCGGGGCCATGGGAGTGGCGAGTAGCCGGGATGGAGAAGAAGGAGTAGTAGGGAGAGATGAACTGGGATGGCTCGCGCCGTACCGTACTTATAGCTGGAGGAGGCGAACCGTCGGCCTCCATGATCACAGGTAATCATGACCCATTTTTGCATGCAGGGACTTGTCAAGTCGTGCGGTTGCCAAGGCATCGTGGGGAAGCGGAGACGCCCACGTCCAATCAACCGCCACGCGGCGCCCAAGGCCGCAGGCTATTGGGGCCCGCGGCGCTTCGCACTTGCCCCTTCGCTTCTCTGCTAAGCCAAGTCCGGGCGCGCTTAGGGCCCGGGGGCTACTGTCGGCGTTCTAGGAACGGGGTTCCCCAGACTTGCCTGCTTGCGGCCTGCGGTGTGGCTCAAGTGGGGGCCCAGTGCAGCCCAGCTCATCAGCTCAAGACCCTCGCGAGGGGCCAAGCCTCACGGGGCAGACGACATGAAGCTTCCTCAGGAGCAGCCTCATCAGGCAGGCTCGCGAGGAGGCGGAGAGATCAAGGCAGGGCACCTCGCAAGGAGCCCGTGACGCAAGCTATGACGACGAGACTGGGGTGGGCCGCCGCCTCTGCGAAAGTTGTCCTTGTTTCCCCTTCGGTGCAAAGGGGGCAAGCGCAGGCCAAGGCATCAGGCAAAGGTTACCGTTTCGGTGCAACAAGACCAAGACCAGCAGAACGGCAGGATGGAGGTCATCGTGGAGCCCAGGGCGGCTTCATCGTCAGAGCCTTTGGCAGCCGAAGACCAACTTTAGTCAGGATAAGTGTACTAGATGTTCCCCTTCAAAATGGCCAGTTGTTGGCGCCCTTCCTGCTCATTATTTGGGAAGAGGCCCAGGGCCTCCCTCTATAAATAGGACTAGCCACCACAGTAGAAGGGAGAGGATCCAGATCACGCATAGAGAGAGAGAGGCGACTGAACTCACCCAGGCAGTTTCGTCACACCAGCTTAAGAACAGCCCTCGCGAGGCTGTTCTCCCTTGTACTATTCATCATCAGCCCATGAGGCAATCCACCACACCACACACTAGAGTAGGGTATTACACCACAATGGTGGCCTGAACCAGTATAAATCTCGTGTCCCCTGTGTGTTCTTCCTTCTAGCCTAGATCCTTTGCCAGACTTCGATATGTGAGCGGTAGGGGAAAGATCTCCGCAGGCTGCCCTGCAGTTCGAACCTCAAGGGTGCTGAACCCAAATCCGCAAATACTCCAAAATCACTAAGGGGCACTAGATGCACTTACAATCTCCCCCTTTTTGGTGATTGATGGCTATATAGGTTAAGTTTTCAACGGTTATAAACATATGAAGTGTAAATACTGATATTGAGGAATTTGATTGCAAGATATAGAAGAACTCCCCCTGAAGATGTGCATATGTGAGGAATTCTCTTTGAATAGCAATGCACATTGTAGAGTAGAATCATGGAGATCTCCCCCTATATCTTGTAATTCATACACGCATTTAAAATATGATATGAAGAATTTGAAATGCATGATGAAATATGGTGACTGATGTAATTTAGCATGCGTGCATTAATATCTATGAGGAAATAGCATGCAGAAAAACAGAGCAAAAGTATCAGACCACCATAGGACTTAAGTATACAACTCGATCCAACAAATACTTCAAAAGAACAAGAGTTGTAACTTAGCAAAAATGCCCATATATAGAGACCCGGTTGAAGACTAACTCAAATTTCTCCCCCTTTGTCATCGAATGACCAAAAGGAACAAAAAATGAGGACTAACGCCCTGAAGAATATCATCATGATGTCGATGGAGGAGCGCCAGTGTTGTTGGGGTCGTCCGTTGACGTAGGGCCTGGCGCGGTGTCGTTCAAGTCTTCATGCTCATCAGTCTCGCGTGGTGAAGAGTATGAGATGGCCACCAAATGAGGAACTTTGACCTTCTTGAATTTCTTTGAAGGTGGCTAAGACCAGTCAAAGTCCTGCTTGAAGCCCATTTTCTTGAGATCTTCATCACCATAGAGGTGAGGCAATACAGTCCATGTGCGATAAAAAAACTCCATGCAGATAGTAATGGTTCTTCTTCACAATGTTTTGCGTGATCGTCATATTCTGAAGAATTGAACCAAACTGTCGCTTTACCCATTTGTGATTATGATCGACCTTCTGATGAAGACTGAGGAGAAGCTCACAATCAGTCATCACCCTTGGAGTAGTGGCTTGAGGAAATTGCTTTGAAGCATTTGCGGCAGTGTCATGTGTGGCAGAGTCATCGTTGGTGGAGCAGGATGCAGCTTTGCGAAACTGTCCATCCAATGGACGAGTGCCTTCATCAATAATAGCAGCCTTGCCCTTCTCATCAGCTGAGGAAATAGGCCATTTGAGGACCTCAATTGGGGGCAAGTAGCTGTGATGATTTAGTACGCCAGCCTTGTAGTTGATTGAAGACCTTGATCTGATGAATCTCATGATCCAGGGAGCGTAAGGCTTAAATTCAAACTGTGACAGAGCTACATTGGCCAAAGTCCTCATGAAGAAATCGTGGTAGTTGATAGGAATACCATGTACGATGTTGAAAAGCAGATTCTTCATGATGCCAACAACCTCTTATTCATCAGAGTTGTGGCCCTTGATAGAACTGAGGGTTTTGGTCAATATTCTGTACACAGTCCTTGGCACATAGAGCAATTCCTTGACGAGGAATTTGGTCCTTGGAGCTTGGCCAGGCTTCAAAGGCTTCATCAGCACTTGCATCAGATGGTCTGAGAGTGCAGGGTCAGCATGGATAAGCCCTGCACCTTCAACGAGAGGACTGACTGGGACGACATGAAGCAATTCAGAGGCTGGTGCTTTGTAGTGAGTATTTTCTATCATCTAGTCCAATACCCATGAATTCACATCTTCAACATTGCCAGTGATGTGCAGCATGGCATTGAACTGAAGAATGAGTTCTTCATTCCAGTCGCAGATGTGGGTGCAGAAATTGAGCAGCCCAGCGCCATGAATAACATTGAGGACTGGGGTGAAGCAAGATAGAGACTCCATGTCCACATGAGGAATTTGCTCATGGTCAAAGATCTTGTCCTTATCAACAGCAGTGAGGAATAGAAGTTCATCTGGCTAGCAGTCCAAAAACGCCTGCGTCGAAGACGAGCAGAGTCATAAGGATTGTAGTCAGTGAAGAAAATGTGCTCATTCAAGATGTCTTCAGCCTTGACCTTCTACTTTTTGGAGTGAGGATTCTGTGGCCTGGGATGAGGATTAGCAGTCGAAGTCACCACAGCCTCTTGAATCACAAACTTTCGAGCCGCAGACTAAGGAATTTCAAGAGCAATGTCATCAACAGCAGCCTGGGTCTCCATTTCTTCAGCAACATTATCATCAGCTCTAGTGGCTGGAACTTCTTCAGGAATAGTGAGAAGAGAAGCTTGATGTTCTTCAGAGCCCGTGTGAATTTCTTCAGTTTGGACAGGGGACTGAGGAACTTGTTGAAGTGGGGTGTAAAGTGGTGAATTGGGGCGATGACTTTCCCAATAGTCATCTTTCGGAATTAGCGTTGAACACCCAATATCCACATCTTCATCTTCATCATCTATTTCTTCAACACCTACCTCTTCAGCTGTGAACTGAGGCATGGGCGATGATACCAGTGGAGTTGAAGTGACATTGTCCACTTCAATTTCTTCATCAATCTGCTTTGACATAGCAGCAGAAGGATCTTCTTTGTCAGATTCACTTGGAATCATATAATCCTCACCAAAGGGAACAATCTCCTTTGATGGCATGCTTGATAGAGGAACAACATCTATGGTATTTGCATAGGAGCTTGTCAAAGTCTTCACTTTCTTTGGAGCTGAAGACTCTGCGGGTGCAGATGCTTTCCTTTTCTTCATAGCTGCTCGCTCCGCAGCTTTGGTTTTCTTCTCTTCTGATGCAGAAGGAAGTGTAGGACTTGTCGTTTGTGTAGGAGGAGCAAAGGAAATTGGTGCAGTTTCTTCAAAGAATCGATGCATTGCTCGCTTGTTCTTCAAAGGAACACAAGAGGTTGCCCCGAAGTTTTCTTCGTATTGGAATTTCTTCATCAGCCTTGGTGCTTTCAGAATCATCAACAGCCTGATTTTCATCAGTTGTGCTTGCATGTTCTTCAGTTGGCTGTGCAGATGCTTCAGCATGAGAAATTTCATGGTGCGTTGAGGCTGCAACATTTCAGGTGAATCCCTTCGCCATTCTCGATGAATCGACCTTGGCTCTA